>CM052815.1:18302072-18382308 GCA_028533885.1 Nasua narica
CGATGTGGATGGAACTAGAGGGTATTATGCTAAGCAAAATAAGTCAGTCAGAGAAAGACAATTATCACATGATCGCTCTGATAGGAAGAATTGGAGAGGCAGGGCAGGGTGTTGGGGGGGTGGGGAAGAGAAATGAAACAAGATGGGATAGGGAAGGAGACAAACGATAAGAGACTCCTAAACTCACGAAACAAACTAAGGGTTGCTGGGAGGTGGGGGGGTAGGGATATGGACATTGCGGAGGGTATGTGCTATGGCAAATGCTGTAAAATGTGTAAGCCTGATGATTCACAGACATGTACCCAGTGGCAAATAATACATTATATGTTAATAAAAATAAAAAAAAAAGAATTAGTGATAATTAACTTACAAATTTTGTGGTGGTCATGACAGCTCAATATGAAAATACTGGGTTTCTAATAAGTGAAGAATCTGAGAAAATACAGCTTTGTCATTCCTGAGAAAGTATACAAATTTTGTTCTCATTTATCTCCAAAGCAGGCCATCAAAATTCTACAATTTAATCAATGGCTCCCTGACAATGAATCCCTGAAAATAAAAAATTCTCTGGAAACAGCAACAGTCACTTTTTAAAGAAATCTCACAAATGTAGAGAAGAATGATAGGTTCTCCCCATTTTCCCCAAGGAAGGATGACCTAAGTTTATCTAAGCTCTTGAACTTGAACATGATATTCAGAAATTGTTACAAGTTCAGTCGTTGTGTTCAACAACTGGCCAAGATCAGTATTGCACAGTAATTAAGAAATCGTTTTGGTCTTTTTTAAATACCTTGAAACAAAATACTTTATTGTAAATTCTCCAAACAGATTATATACATAGGCATCACAGTCAGCCTTTCATACAGAGGTGTTAATTAGGGCATAAGAATATCCCATATTTACAAATGTTACAAAAAGTCTTTTTCTGTCACAGTGCTGACAAAGTGATTATTCAAGATGATGATTTTGTGGGCGCCTGGGTGGCTCAGTTGCTTAAGCGATTGCCTTCAGCTCAGGTCATGATACCGGAGTCCCGGGATCGAGTCCCATATCGGACTCCCGGCTCTGCGGGAAGTCTGCTTCTCCCTCTGACCTTCTCTCCTCTCATTCTCAGTCTTTCTCTCTAATAAATAAATCAATAAATAAATCTTAAAAAAAAAAAAGATGATGATTTTGTTGTAGTTTGTTTTGTCCAGTATAGCTTTGTTCAGTTCTATTGCACTCTATTCTGGATTTTAAGTTACAATCTATTTATTGTAAATACCGTAGTGCTGTGTTATTCAGAATTTTATTGAACTGCAGAATCCTATTCTTCTTTCGTGATTAATAACACATATTTTGGAAGACATAGGCTCAAGAATGACAAGTGAAATTTTTAGTTGTGGTCTTTAAAATTAGTTTTTATTACTTCGTTTTGTACTCATTGCATTACCTTGTGCATAATATACATTGAGAACTTGTTATGGGAATGGAATATTTTCATTGTTTTACAGCTCGTTGATTTCCATTCCTTCTGGCCCACCTATGTTTCAACTGAAATATGCAGTCTTTCTGACTTTTAACACACACAAAAAGGTGGAATATTAAAAAAAATCCACAAAATAATAGAATATTACAACTCTGTACTAATTTCCTAGGCACATACCTGCAGTTGCTCTATGCTACTGGCAGAACAGAAAACTCTGGAGTCCTACCTTCTCTTTTCTCTTGTAGGGGGGTAGGAGACTTATGTGGGATATGGGGTTAAGAATCTCAGTGGATCATCACTCCATTTTCCAGGCCCCAATTAATACGCTCCAAGAGTAATGTTAACCTGGTTGTATCATCGAATTCCATTTGAAGAATGATATGAGTTATTGTTCAATATGGAAAATGAGTTTTTAAAAGGCCTAAAGCATGTAAATGAGATATAGTATTAGGAATTAGGGTTTATAATGCTAGTTCCTCAGGAGCTTTGCCTTATTTTATATACTCCATTATACTTATTCCAGGTCTCTTTTGTCTATCCCAACAGATAGTTCAACTTAATGGCCCTGGAAAGACATTACCTTTGACTGCATGAAAGCAGGACTCTCTAGAGACTATTTTAAAAAAGAATATTCTTTATCCCTTGTTAAAGTCACAGGCCCAGAAGAAGCTCCATCTACTTCTGTGTCTACCTTTAACTATTGCCATCTCTGAGTTTGCCAAAGAGCACAGTCCACTATAATGTCAATTCTCTGAATACCACATCTTCCATCTCTAAGTCAAAGTTCGCTCCTTCTTTATTTTGCTTCTGTGTCACACTCTGGTCCTCTCTCTTAGGACTTACAACTGAGGTATTCTCTACTAATTCACTCTGATTTCCAAGGGGGAACAAGAGGGGATGCTTTCTTTCAGTTTTTTTTTTTTTTTTAAGATTTTTTATTTATTTATTAGAGAGAGAGAGAGACTGAGAATGAGAGGGGAGAAGGTCAGAGGGAGAAGCAGACTTCCCGCAGAGCCGGGAGTCCGATATGGGACTCGATCCCGGGACTCCGGGATCATGACCCGAGCCGAAGGCAGTCGCTCAACCAACTGAGCCACCCAGGCGCCCGCTTTCAGTTTTGTTTTTAATTTCTGTATCACCAGTGCTTCATGCAGAATATGTAGGTAAATATCTGTTTAACAAATCTCCATTAAATAAATTAAAAAAATACATGACAACTTTTTTAATAAAGCTGGAAAATAAACTCTGCACATGTAACTATAAAACTGGGTGAATTTGCATTCCATTTTTGAAGAAATAACTTACCTCCACTTTTCATCAAATTAAATTTTCTGTTCAATAGTAAGCTTTCTTAGTTTAAAATTAGAGCATTATTGTCTTAGTGAAATTAAAATTCATTATAATCAAAAAACATGTAACTACCTTCAAAGAGCTTTGACGACAGGTCCCATGAGCTCTATAGAAAAAGGCATAATTGAATTAGTTTATAAGTAGAAACTTTGTTCATGGACTCATATCATGAAATACAAGAACAGAAAGAAAAAAAGAGGGACAGAGGAAAGATGTAAGGAAAAGAGAAAGTAGGAAAGAGGAAGGAAAAGAAGAAGGAATAAAAAGTTTGAAGGCCAGGAAGAACACTCTACTAAATTCAGGAAAGCACCTGGGTAATGTACGTGAAGAGCAGGTGCACCATATCCTCCTAGATGAGACTTCCAGGAATAACTTTTTTTTTCCCTCCCCTCCCTCATTTTATCATCAGTGTCATGCCCATAACAATAAGCAGTTGGGCAAATTGACAAATTTATCATTTTGACATGCAATTTTCTGGATCCTTTCTGCAAAGCCATCCTCAAGTTGTGAATGTGTTTCAGTATGAGAATAAATTAATTATGAGGTTGTACAAATATTTATGTTGAATTATGTTTTTCCTCTTTTAAATCTGGTGTCCTAAATTTTCTATGGGGTTTGTATACATTTAACATGATAGTAATCATAATGATTAAAATAAGTGCAGGCCGTAGAAGATGATAGACTTAGACTCACAAAGGTAAAGTGAGAGACTGCTATCCATCTTTGTGAGTGTGCTAGCTATTTTCACAAAATATTAAAGCCTATCAAATAAGTGATGCTTTAGAGTCATCGTATTTTAAGGTTTATCTGGTATTACCTCAAAGTTACAGAAACATAAAAAGAATACAAACAATTCCTTACGTCCTTTACCAGGACTGACAATTATTTATTGTACCAGTGTGGAGATGAAATCTCTAAGGAAGAAATTACGATTAAATAGCGTCATAAGGATGGGGCCTTGCTATAAGAAGATTAGTGTCTTTATGAAAAGAGACAAAAAAAAGAGAAAGCTTCTGCTCTCTCTCCCTCCCCTACTCCCCCGCCCCCCCCCCCCCCCGCCAACTGTGCATGTGCAAAGAAGCCCAGTGAGCCTGTGGTCACCTACCAGCCAAGTAGGGAGGCTGCAGAACAAATTTATGTTGCTGACCCCTTGTGCTTGGATTTCCTAACTTCCAGAATGATGAGAAATCAATTTCTGTTATTTGAATCTCTGTTACTCAATTTCTGTCATTTAAACTACCAGTCTGTGGAATTTTGTTATGGAAGCCAAGCAGATGAACAGAGGAGTATATATTATCATGAATTTTGACACTGAAGCAAAATTTTGGAGGGCCTGTCCTCTCTTCATGGGGTGATGAAGACAAGTGACAAGGTAAGCAGTTTATCCAGGTGATGACCACCATCACCAAGGGCCTCCTTCCTTCTTTCTTTCTTTCTTTCTTTCTTTCTTTCTTTCTTTCTTTCTTTCTTTCTTTCTTTCTTTCTCCTCTTCTTTTCCTTCCTTCCTTCCTTCCTTCCTTCCTTCCTTCATTCCTTCCTTCCATCCTTCTTTAGCTTGCTAACTGACTCTACAGCCTGCTGGGGAGTGCATACTTTGAGGTGTGCTCTTTGAGCTGCATCGCTGCCCGCTGGAGAGTTTATGATTTGAGCTGTGCTTACTCAATGAGTCTCACCAAGCCTCTGTTATAAATTCAACAGACCTAATTTGGAAGCTTCTACAATTGGCAAGTAGGACCAGGAGTATGGTCCTGGAGTCATCACTGGATATGCCACTGGTTGTGAGTCTTGATCTAGTTCTATATGTGTGTCTCAGATTGAATTGTGTGTCTTGATTCCAGCTGTGCACTGGTGTTAGGGAACATTTCTTATCCTGTGAATACTGGGTGTTATTTCAATCAGGCATTGACCCCTATTCTATAGAATGCTCAAGGGAAAGACTGATAAACTTTGCCATATATATATATATAAACTCAGGTCATCACAAGTACAAAGGAAATATAGTCATCATATGGCATGCTGGAGTTCACATTCTTTATATCAGATGTCTCTTTAAGACCCTATTAAAATGCCTTTGATGCTCCTGATGCACAGACTAAAGAGAAAAAATACCCATGACACCCTTAAGACACTGCAAAGAGATTGGGGATTAATTCAAATTTGGTTTAAGTCCAGGGTCCTTAAATCCAATAAACAACTACTGCCATGAAGGAGACCCCTAAATGTGACACACTGATTTGAGTCTCTGGAGGAAGCAACTTATAAAGATTAGCAAGGTAGAGTGCATCCCCTGAAGCGTATCCAGTAACCACAAAAAAATCAATCAATAGAGAGAGATAATCTGTGTATATAGTGAAAGAAAAAAATAACTGTAAAAAAAAGGCCAATGATTTGATCCAAATGGAAATCTAAATGTATACTAAAATCATTTACACAACAAAAAGATAAATGGGCACAAATACACTTTTGCATTTCAAAACATAGTTCTGAATTTACTTTAACATCTGCTGAAATACACTATTTGGCAAACCTTCATTGTTTTAATGGACATTGGATCACATGTTACATTTTAACCTGGAAATCTCACCACATTTAAACAACATAGCCCCTATATTCTTAGGGAAGTTACCATGCATAAAATAGAGAACAAATAGCAACGTCTCACACCAACCATCTGAAATATTGCTTTGCCTAAATTCTCTGTATTCATGGAACCCATTGCCATAATAATGAGCATGGACTTTCTGACTCAATGAGTAATCTTTTTAAAAAAAATTAAGTCTTGGGGTGCCTGGGTGGCTCAGTTGGTTGAGCAACTGCCTTCGGCTCAGGTCATGATCCTTGAGTTCCAGGATCGAGTCCCACATCAGGCTCCCAGCTCCATAGGGAGTCTGCTTCTTCCTCTAACCTTCTCTCCTCTCATGCTCTCTCTCACTTTCTCTGTCTCTCTAATAAATAAATAAAATCTTTAAAAAAAAAATTAAGTCTTGGCATTTAACATTGGCTCTGTAAAGTGGGATTCCATAACTCTCCTCCCTTATTAAAATAGTTAACATGACCTGTGGGAGGCAGAATAATGGTACCTTAAAGATGTCATGTCTTAATCCTAGACCCTGTGAATATATTATGTTACGTGGCTATGGAATTAAGGTATCAAATATAATTAAGGTTACAAGCCAGTTGACATTTAGATAGGGAGATTAGTTTGGATTATCTGTGTGGGTCAATATAATCATAAAGGTCCTTAAATGAAGTAGATTGTTAGAAGGGGGGTCCCACATTTGCTGGTTTTGAATGAAGATCAATCAATTAGGTCCTAAGATGGCCATGAATTAACAAATGTGGGAAACCTCAAGAATATGGGAAAAGTTTTTTCCTTAGAGTTTCCAGAAAAGATTATAACCCTTTCGGTACCTTGGCTTCAGTCTACTGATGCCCATTTTGGATTTCTGAACTATCAAATTATAAGATAAATTTATATTGTGTAAATCCACTAAATTTGTGGTCATTTGTCACAGCAGCCAAAGAGTACTAATACATGGCTCAAAAATAAATCAAAACATGGCTGCCAAGAACTCAAATAAGACCTATTTAGAAAAGGGATGGTTATCCTTACTGCTTTTCCATTTAATAGTCCCTTTTGCCCTTCTCTTAAACCTAGAAAGAATGAATGGAGCCTCATAGTGGATTACTGTAACTTTAGTGCCATAGTCCTGTTCACCGATCCAGTTTTCCCACATCCACTATTATTGGAATTAATGATTCCATCTGATCACTGGCTGGTAATTACTTTGTTATGACAGATTTGGCTAATATGTTGTTTTGTGCTTATTTCAGTGATTTTTTTTTCTGAAGTTTGCCTTTACTAAACTCCATGAGGAATCTCAATTGTTTTTGCAGGCAAGATCTTAACCTCATCCAACATTCTCCAGAAAAACAGGTATGGTGTTACATTCATATCATCCTCCTCTATGGTGATTCATTTGACACACTAATTCAAGACATATAAATATTAACAAATAATCTCACAAAAAAGGGATGGGGTATTGTTTCATCCAAAATATAAGATCCCATGACCTCAACTAAATTTCCGGGCATCATTTGATCAGTCAAGGGCCATTCCATCTTTGAAAATGTCAAGAAATAGTTATTGACCCTTTCACCCTTTCAGCATCCACAACATTAAAATAGACCCAATATTTTCTGGGAATTTTTGGATTCTGGAGGCAACACATTCCTCACCTATAAATTTTACTTAATTTCATTTATTCTGTTACTCACAAACCAGCCCTATGAATAGAGCTCCCTACAACAGAAAGCTCTACAATCTGTCCAAATAATAATACAGAAAGCATTCAATTGCAATACTCTAAGTACTTCTGTTAGTGACCCCAGAGACTCTTTCACTACAAAGAGTTGTAGTCAACTCCTTTCAGTCTTACTAGAGGTTCTGGACCACCTCTGATGGTTCTAAGTTATCCATGGTTCTAACACAATAAAGCTATAAGAGTTAACACAACTGACCAACTCAGGAAAAGTAGGAGTTGATACCAGGTACTCTGCATATTTAACGCATTTTTACAGACTTGGGCAATTAGAAATGATTTGTCCATCTGGTCTGAACAATGGCAGCAACATACAATTTCCTATCCAAATTTGCCCCTATGAAGTAAAGACCTGTGGGCATTTCTTGCCTCATGGATACCCATATATACTAATACCTACATTATTAATATCCAAATATAAGGACACTTCTTATACCTTTTTCAGTTCAAATATTATGGCACTGTCCAGCCTTACTGTGTGCCAAATGCAATGGGAATTTGAAATAAAGAAATTCCCCTTAAATTCACATCATATCCTTCTAGCAACTTCACCAAGTTGGCAGGTTCCAGGAATTTCTCATGTTCAGAAATTTAAGGCATGATTGCAATGCGGTGGTTTCCTAGCAGCAATAATTTTAATGAAAAGCAGACAATCTAGATTGAGTGATTGCGAACTGATCACCTTTCTGATAGTGTGCATTAAGAGCCAGCAGGCATTTTACCAGAAAAGTAGTTATTCTAATTTCCTGCTTTCATTTTGGAAACCATACTTTAAAGGATAAGACTCTTCCTTAGTGATTAAACATGATAAAATGGCCTACTGCTAATAGGTCTAGATAAAAAACTTTGCTATCTCTTAAAGAATTTTAAGCAATGAGTTCTATTAAGTATTATGGTATCATTATGGGATTGACTTTTCCTATGACCTTTAAACACAACTTAGATAAAAATAAGGCAGTATGCAATTTGTGTGTTTATTAACTTAGTTTTCTCTTTTATGAATATGAACATTTATGTAGAGAAGAGAAAATATAATCATCATTGTGTATGCAGGAAAAGTAAAAACATTAAAAATATAATGATGATTTATTATTAAGCCCATATTAAATCACTCTTAATTTCTTTACTCTAACATGAATTAACTTCCAGAGTCTCATGTTTTTATTATTGCAATCAAGGTATGCCCATGATATACTAGCCTATTTTTCTTTAAATTTAACATTATATTATAAAATATTTCTCACTTGTTAGTTTTCAAAATTGCCATATGAATGATGGGGTTATCAACATTTCCCTATAATTACATGACTCAGAAATGATAGCTGTGACATACAACCAACATCGCAGGGGTTCATTACATCTGCAATTTTTTAGGATAGGAGATGAGGTATAAAAGTCAAAGATGGCATAAAACTTGGTGAAAATAGCATCATGGTTTATTTTGAGACACTGTTTCATAATTAGGCTATTTTCTAACCACTTCTCTGCCAATGAGTGTGAAAATGTACCCAAATGTCCTCTAATGGATATTGGCTTCCCAAATTTTACTTTTTTTTTTTTTTTTTTTTTTTGCTAGAGGGAGAGAAATCACAAGTAGGCAGAGAGGCAGGCAGAGAGAGGGGGGAAGCAGGCTCCCTGCTGAACAGGGAGCCCAATGTGGGGCTCGATCCCAGGATCCCAGGATCATGACCCAGAACCCTGAGATCATGACCTGAGCTGAAGGCAGATGCTTTAACCCATTGAGCCACCCAGGTGCCCCCCAAATTTTACTATCTTAAAGTCTTCTGTTTAAATAGAAAAAAGCCACATATTTTAGTACATATTTTAAATTTGGGGTTTAAGTTCCTAGAACAAATTCCTAGGTTTTAAAATGCTGGCTCAAAAAAAGTGAGTTTAGAAAAAAAGCGAGTTTTGTTTGCCTTTTTTCTTTATATTTGAGCTATAATGTTGTCTACAAGTACTATGCCAACTACAATTATTTTGCTATAGTTTCATGCTTGGGTCAACATTAGATAGCTATCTGGAGAGACAGTTATTAGCATTTATTTCATTTTTTTCTAACTTAGTAGGCAAAATTGGCATCTTGGGGGAGTTTGTGTTTCTGTAATCCTATTGTTTTTAGGAATAGAGCGTATTATTTAGGCCTAAACCGAACAACACATTGTATCCCTTATATTCAGAGCTTGGTTCAAAGATCAGCATCAACTAGATCTATCAACATATATGCCTGTATGATTATCTGGAAATATTAGAATACAGCGACTTGTTATTTGTCTTCAGTGAATTTGGGTCCAGGTAGTCCCTAGAACGGCTGTCAGTCATCTAAAGTCTAACTAGATAGAGTCCGTCTAAGACTGAAGTTAATACAAAGTGAGAAGCAACAAAAAGATAACAAGATAATCTCTGTCCATATGGGCATAAGTAAAACAAAACAAACAATATCACTCGATGTGAAAATAACTCCTGTTTTGCACCATTTTTTGTTCATTTCATTGATATATTTGCTTTTTATCTAAACCTACAAAAGATCTGAGGCAGAAACAAACTGCTATACTTTTTGCTGTGAACTTAGCTAACTTGGGGTTTTATTTTATCATTTTTAACATTTTAAACCTTAGAGTTGAGTGAGAATTAAAAGCAGAATTGATGTATTTGGGGTACAAGCTTTTGAAGACAGGAGTCTAAAGATCTGCCTTGGCTAAATATTTATTTTCTTTTCCCTCTGCTTTAGAAATTTTGCAATATTCTCATACCTGATTTCCTTATAAAAGAGTGCCATCTTGGAAGCAGTTCGTATTTCTCTTTAGTTGAGGCTAATTAAATTTTGCCATTCAATCATAAAGAGGCTCACATGTGTTACTTACCTTAGCTCTGTCCTCTTATGTAAGATTTATCTATGTTGGTGCCCAAGTGTATAAAACAGTCAGAATTCTTTGATTGTTTTCATTGTGCTAATTGGGATATTGTCATTCCAAATATTCAAAGATTATGACATGGAATATGAAATTAACAGAGATCCTGAAAATGATACAATAAAAAAGACTTTTCCCCCACTCTCAATAATGATGGTATTTGTTTAGTAGTCATTAGGGCTGTTACAAGAAGAAAATAAGACTAGTATGGAAGCACAGAGAAAAGATAATGAGATGGAAAAAGTGCCTATTCTCTGTGAATTCAGTAGAATAATCCCTCTTTGATATTTTGGTGTATGACTTTTTTCATGTGGTGCCATCGCATATCATGAGATCTCCAAAATTTAAGTCTCACCTTGACGTTAGTAACCAGACTCCTAATTTGGCCTTCTTATTTCCTATGTGGCATTTATACTGCTTTGCTTAGAGTGTGGCAGACCTATTCACTTAAAAACTGGAAATATTATATATTTGGTCTTCAGGCTTTTAGGTCCACCTAGACTAGTGGTTTTTAATTGTTCTCCCATTAATCCTTTTGAAAATTGGTTGGAAGACGTGGCGTTGCCAAGGCACTTTGGGTAGAACGCACTGGATCCCAAATACTGGCCATCCATGTGCTTTCATAGTTATCTCAGTTAAATATTCAATCTAATTAAACACATTTTCCCCACCTGTCATAGAGAAATTCTGTAACTGCCATTAAACATAAGTGTAGAGACTGTCTTGCAAAATATACATTCTCATTGATTTTTACATTTAATTACAGGATTTCCATTAATTGTCTGCCACTCACCCACATATCCCACAATTAAGGTCAGATCTTTAAAAAAAAAAAAAAAGAGAATGTCTGATCTTTACATAGATGAGAAATTGAGGATCAGAGTTGTGAAGTGACTTGACTAAAATCCCTTCGAGGCAAAGAGGCTAGAGGAAGATCTAGAATTCCTCAATTTCATTCCACTTTCTCTTCAGTCTTAGTTACAATGAAACTTCTAGATGTGTCTATAGATTATATGACTATAATCCAATTTCTAAATACCTATTAATGTACTATAAAAAGTTGATATAATCTATTGTAGGATATGAAAATAATCAAAGTATATATTCTCCAACAAATTGTCATATGACAATTAGAAAATTCCTGAACATTCCTTCACTGTTCTTATGCCCTACTTAAATTGTCCTTAATAAAAGTATCAGTATTTTTAGTTCACTTAGATTTGGGGTTAACACTTAAATCTTTGTAAATGCTAATAGATATAGTTCACGAAGTATTATTGTGTGATATTATTTTTATCATGAGTAAATTTTACAACTGATTTATAAGCCTTTATTGCCAATTTTCCCAACATTAATTAACATAAGTCCCTTAAATATGTTTTCTTATACTTTTAAAAAAATAATAAACTATTATTTAGAGAAGTTTCAGGTTCACAACAAAACTGAATGGAAAATATAGACTTCTGATATAAGCCCTATCCCCACACCTGCCCAAGTTCCTCCACCACCAACATCCCATATACTGTCTGTTTCCTATACTTTTGAAATGGAAAAAATATATATTCAAAAGCTCAGGGAAAACATAAATTTTTGTTTATGAATTTGTGAAAGGAAATTCTCACTTAGAACATCAGTTCAGGGGCACCTGGGTGGTTCAGTGGGTTAAAGCCTCTGCCTTCAGCTCAGGTCATGATCTCAGGGTCCTGGGATCGAGCCCCACATCGGGCTCTCTGCTCAGCGGGGAACCTGCTTCCCCCTTTCTCTCTGCCTGCCTCTCTGCCTACTTGTGATCTTTCTCTCTCTGTCAAGTAAATAAATAAAATCTTAAAAAAAAAAAAGAACATTAGTTCATATATTCAAAGCAACCTAGACCAAGAAATCAGCACACAGGACTAAGCAGCTTTACCAAATTTATAAAACATTTGAAAGAGACAGTCATGTGGAAAATGCACGATTAATTTTTAGAAGAAACAATATGAGTTTTTAAGGACACAATCCTGGTATTGTTTCTTGGATTAAGAACTTCCACAAATTTTCTATTTATACCACATTGCTAGATACTTAACATCCGTCTTTGCTTTGTCTTTTTTTTTTAACCAGAGGGATATTTTAAATTGCAGTTATAGTGCTATGTTTGTCATAAAGTGGTGTCTTATATTTAAATATAAAAAGAGACTTGTGCCTTTCTGACCTGTCACCTTCAGTAGGAGCAAAAATCATTGCCATTGAATGTTACCAACACTACCTTAACAAACTAGGACAGTTCTATAACGTTTCATATTCATTCGTTCTATCCTCTGTCTACCTGAAACCAACCTATATTCCTTTAGGTTTGAGGCCATGAAATATGTTCTCAATGTTTCATAGTCTTATTTTTAGCAATAACAGCCACAAAGATTAATGTATCTTCTGAAACGAATGGATTTCAAAATGAAAGAATTGAGGTACAGTGATTTCCTCCACCCTCCATAGGAACTTTTTTCAGGAGTCTTCCTAAACATCTCACTCACATGTAAAATTTGATTCTGCTAAATTCAAGAGACCAGATGAAACGAGGTCCCAAGGGCACGTGATGTGACGAGCGCTGGTGGTTATACTGAAGTGGTGAATCATTGAACATTATATCAAAAACTAATGATGTACTATACATTGGCTATTTGAATTTAAATTAAAAAAAGAAAAAAATTAAATTTGATTCTGGTTTAGAAGAAAGGATTGTTTCCTAGATTACTCCCAAATGCTCATTGTTCAATTGAATTGCAAAGTGTTTCAAATAAGCAACTACTTAATATTTAGAATTGGTAAAAATAGAGAATCCGGGACTGAGAATAGAAACTCTCTTGAAATTTTGGGGTCTCACGAGTGTATACTCTATCTGCTGTCTCAAGTTTAGAATCTATTGAAAACTCCTAAATTGAACAAATAAGTATCAACATATTATCTTTATCTTTATTCTGATAGATTTGGCACTGGTGAATATGTGAAAATAAAGATGAACTGAGTTTTTTTAACTTGAAATCCATCCTTTTACTAGTCAAAGGCAGATCTGAAAAATACAGAGACAGAACCTTTTATTCCAAGATAAGTCCATGCCCAAGAAAAGATTAGAGACTGTGTATTCAGAAAGAAAGACAATCCCGTTAGAAAAATTCAGAAAGCTCAAAAAGACCAGTTTCTTCCTTCAAAAACAAAAGTGTTATCCCAAAATGACCTACCACATGTATCTGATGGTGGTTATTATACCACATCAATCTCAGTGGTATAGGACAGCTTGTAATGAGTTTAAGAAAAAAGAACGCTTGGAACTCACACTGCTTTTATAGTAGTATGGAAGAAAGGAGTTGAGAAGGAGGAAATACCACTATTTCTTATTCTATGTGAATAACTCTCAAGTGTTTCTATGGCACAGAACTCTAGAACCATAGACCTATTACTAACACTTAATATTAGCCTTATTTAATTATAATCAGTCTAATGAATGTGTTGGTATTGTATGATGGCTTAAATTACATTTCTCTAATGTCAAAGGATGTTGAGCATCATTTCATGTGCCATTTATAGATCTTTATTTTATAATAAAGTGAGTTCTGCACAAATCTTTTGACCATTTTATCTATAGGATAATTTTGTGTTTCTAATATTGTGTTGCAGGAATTGGTTATTGAATACATAGAAAAATTTCGAGGAAAGTCACATCTTAAAATTATTGAGTTTTGATTCTATGTACATAGTTCATCTTTCCATTTATCTATCCTTTTCTTTAATCTCTCTACACAATAATCTATAGTTTTAGTGTAGATATCTTCTATCTTTTGGGTTGAATCTATTCCTAAATATAACATGTTTTTAATTTTCTTGTAAATGGTATTTTTAACATGTAATTTTGAAATAATTATAGGCTTACAGGAAGTCGCAAAGACGGTACACAGAGGGCTCTAATATTCATTACCCAGTTATCCCCAAGGCTTACAACTTATTAAAATATAATCCAATATAAAAGTCATAAAATTGATATTGGTAAATGTGTGTTATATATCTGGGCTGTTTTATCACATGTGTAAATTTGTGTGGCCATCATCACAATCAAAATACACAACTACACCATTACCACCATAATCCTTCCATGCTACTCCTTCATACACACATCCACCCCATTCTCCCTCCCTGCTTTTACCACACACTGCTGCTAGCCTCACACTTATGAATCCTATTTCAGATTTCTTCCATTTTTATCTCAGGCAAGACTCCAGAAGGGCAAACAGGTATGGAAGGAAAAATACTGGTCTCTCCATTTTTTTTCAGGTTTACAAGTTATCCCAAGTGATCTCACAATCATTTCTAAATATCCAAAATTTTATTTGTGTATTTAATTATTTTATTCCGTTTCTTGTTAAATTATTTTACATAGGCTCTGGAATCAGCTGGTAGGGTTCAAATTCAAGCTATTTCCTGGCTATGAAATCGATAGCAAATGACTCAAATGCTCAACATATCAGTTCCCTCATATAATAGATATTGAAATATTACCCCTCCCATGTATATGAGTAAGAGGTTTATCCATCTTAAGCCCTTAGAAATGTGTCTATCATATAGTAAGCATTCAATAAGCATTTACTAGCCACAGTTGTCTATGGCCTTACCACTCTGAATGCATGATCAATAAACATAATCATTTTTGCTAAAACCTTTAGTAATTATTTTAGCTATTATTTCATTGTAAAGGTGTGACTATTATAGAAGATTAATAATTTAAGTATTGCATAAAATATTATGTTTATTACATATCATTCCATTTTAGAAGAATAAATATAAACCTATTCATATTTTTATTAATCACCAAACATTTAACTGTGTCTACTCTGTAAAAAGCACTAAAAATTCTGTGGTAATTCCTAAAAATGGTTTGGTATAGTCTACAAATTACCTGAATATTGATATTACCTATACTTCTAAATAGAAGGACATAAATCCTGAAACTCTGAGACACAGAATCTCTGCCATTTATAAAGAAGAACATTGTAGCTTTGCAAATATTATGAAGATTCAAAATGAGAACCAGAAAACTTTGGTTAGGATCCATATCTCAGGCCGTACCTCATTCAGACAGATAGATTGATTGATTGATTGATTTGTCAGAAAGAGAGAAAAAAGCACAAACAGGGGGAGTTGCAGGCAGAGGCAAAGGGAGAAGCAGGTTCTCCGCTGAGCAAGGAGCCTGACACAGAGACACAGGACTCAATCCCAGGACCCTTGGATCATGACCTGAGCCAAAGGCAGATACTTAACCAACTGAGCCACCCAGGCATCTCATCAGACTGTACCTCTTAAGTGATTTCAATTCTCCAGACTTTCCTCAACTGAAACAAGTCTTCAGTCCACATACATCCTTTTTTCCAAGTCTAAGCCTCACAGCTAAGTTGTTTCCATGCTGGGTAAAATGTTTCTACTCTAAATTCCAGCAGCTACAGGATCAGAGCCAAACTGTCACCAAGGAGGATAAATCTAAGTGGAATAGAAACGACCCTGCACATTCCACTATGTGGAATATAACTTACCCAAGTTAATATTAATGAATACATTAGTATTTGCAGTGGCTCTATTTTTGTTCTACTAATGAATAGCAAACAATATCTTGATCCATCATATTTCTTCAGTGATATCTTCAATCTGCATAATAATTATTTGCTTCCCTAAGTTTCTTCTCAGCAACCAGTTTAACTTTGGAAAGTAAAATCTTCTCAAAGAGTGGGATTGCCAAAAGGGCTGAATCCCTAACGCGGAGACACAAGATCATGTGTAAATTAGCCAGGGCCCAGGAGAAAGGCTGTGTTCATGTAGGTGCTTAATTGATTTTGGTTAATGATGACGATACACTTCATGAGTACAAGCACCAATTAGGGAGAAAAGCAACTTGCCACAGTTCAGTAAGCAGAATGGTCAAGAAAGAAAGGAATTCTAAGAAACATACCTTAGTAGTTCAAACCACCTGTTTATATTCCAGGAGAAATGTGAATCAGCTTTTAAAAATGTTTTACTCACTTGTAACTATCCTGGAAAATCCTAAGAGTCAATGCTTATAGGATTTCCTTACAATGCTGTGAAAAACCTACCTAAAAATGCATAGCAAGGTGAATCACAAGTGTGTGGTGGTTTTTTCTTATCATAACCTGAATATACACAGGTAGAGATGTCCATGTTCTACAATGAAATTGCACAAAGCTAGTATTCCCTCTGCCAAATGGCATGTTATCTCAAATAGTATGTTAACTACGTAGTACGTTTCCAAGTAGATTAAGATGTTTGTATTGACTAGAATATCTGCTGTTGGTTCCATCAAAAATGGCTACCAATATAAACTGGCATTCATTTTTAGAAACAACCAGGTTGTCAAAAATGTAGACTAAAGATACCACTCAAAGTATTTTCAATTTAGTTAACGAAGCTTTTAAGGCCTGAATTGGATACTGTGGATATCTTCCAGATTAAGGCCCTCATTCTCTCAGCTTCTACAAGTATATTTGCTTCACCTTGAGACCCTCTTCAGGAATTTTTCTTAAATTAAAAAAACTGCTTCACCCAAGATTATGTGGCGTCACTGGGGTCAGCCCACACATGATAACGGCTTTATGGTAGCATAAAGACCCAGCCTTCCTGCCTCAATTGGAGGACTCTGCTCTGTGTAGGATTGGTGAGGCTTCTGTTGCAGCTGTACCTCAGATCAATTTCTCTCTCTTCCCAACATTGTTTCCCTTACTGCTCACAAATATTTTTTCTCAATCTCCAAGAGAAGTCTTGAATACAAATTTCAGAGGCACAGAGTCTGTTTATTAGGGAACCTAGCCAACGACATGTATTCCTAGGAAGGGCCCTTGGAAGTTGATTCTACATTGGGAATCCGAGACAGATACCTCACCTTCCAGCTCTACCCATCTACCAAAATACAAGAAAGCCTGCCAGCTTCGATTTGGAGCAGATGAGAAAAGTGCTTTTCAGCACATCTGGCCTACCAATTAAGATACTTCATGTAATTAAAGCCTTGCATTATCACACAATTATCAAGGTTGGTATTAGTATATTTCTGTTACATGAGAGAAATTCAGGCACAGTAATGTTTAGTAACCAATTTATGCTACCTTAATATCTATTAGAACCAGCATTTACACCTTTGGCCTTTCTAACGAAAAACAGAAGAATCATGCAGACTCTACAATGTATAAGTAGCATAAGGTAGGATCGAATCATGTTCATGGAGAAACAGAGCTTCAGTTGGGACTTTCATATGTTGAGTAATGAAGATATTGGAGAATATATTAGAACATAGGTCAGGAAATTATGTCTCCTAGGCAAATTCAATTCACTGCCTATTTTTGCAAGTAAACTTTCATTGGAACATGGCCACGGTCATTTAAGGATATGTGGTGAATGGCAGTTTTCATGAAACAATGACAGAGCAGTTGTAATCTACACTTAGCAGCCTACAAAAACAAAAACATTTACTATCTGGCCCTTTACAATAAAAGTTTTAGATACAGTCATGGGATAACAATGAAAGAGTAGAAAGAGAAAATTCTGATTATTCTTAGTTCTGTTTGTTCACAGTTATTTTCACACACCATGCACGATGCTTAGCACTTAGCACACATTAAAAATACTTGTTGAAACAATGTTGAATAAAAATAATAGAGCTCTGTAGAGGGTTTTGAATATAATAATGGCATAATAAAAGAATCATTTAAGGATAATTATTCTGGAAATATTTTCCCACATAAATGGGAAGAGAGTTATTTTGGAGATATAAAGTGTTTGGAAAATCTTATAAGAGTTCAGATAAGAAGTCATAAATTATTAATTTGGTCCCAACAAGACACAAAATAAGGGAATTAATGGAAACAACATTCTGGGGAAACAAAGAGGCCACATGCAGTTGGTTGAATGTAGATGTTATATTCCTTCCCTTTATCTCTAAAGATTTGTAATAAATATCATGTTTTTTAGATGACATGACCTTATGTCAGAATTTTATAGAAACTGGTTGTTAGTGAAAACTCCGTTGTCTTTCTTATCTACGGGATATATTGCCTAAAAAAGCCACTCAGACCAGGAACCAATATTAACGTCAATGCAAAATGTTCTTTGGTGACATATAAATTGAATCTGCTTTTTGCTGGTTTAGGTAGAAACTTCCCTGATTTAGTTGTCTTTTTGTTTAAAACCCTCCACGCACTCTTCTTTCTGCTTTTGCAAATTCAACTTCTATTATTTTTCTAAGACGATCCCCCTGAACTTAGCCTTGATTGAATTGTCTGAAACCAGATCTTGCTGGGAATACATTCACAGTCATTCAATTCAGAGA
Organism: Nasua narica; assembly: GCA_028533885.1. Lineage (NCBI taxonomy): Eukaryota > Metazoa > Chordata > Mammalia > Carnivora > Procyonidae > Nasua > Nasua narica. The sequence continues at coordinate 18,320,478 of CM052815.1, forward strand.
GAAAGCAGTCAAATACCAGGCAAAAATCTTGGTATTGAATGTATGACTTCCTGTCTTTCTTTCTGACTCATTTCTCTCCAGGAAAAATAGCATCCCTTAAACAAAATAATAAAAAGATTTCAATTTTTTTTTTTTTTAGGATTAGGTAGACTTTTTTATTTTCCTTAATATTTACTTTTCTGTAGATAGAGTCTAATAGGTATTTGCCATGGCAAATACTTTTTATAATTATTTGAATATTATTTGAGTCTTATTTTTCACATTATTGATTATTTGAGTCTTCTTTTCACATTATTGATTATTTGAGTCTTATTTTTCACAATATTGATGAGATATTGAATCTCCAATCTGGATATACCATCTCACTGATTTTATTGAAAGCTTATCAATTCATTCATTCATCGAATATTTATTGAGTGCAACTCTAGGCACAGGCAATATGTGAGATGTAGCATGTGATCTTATTTTAAGTTTTACTTCCAATAAGAAATACTAAGGAATGACTGAACAATTTTTAGGTTTGGTAGTAGATAAACTCCCTGAAAGCAAGGACCATGGTGAAGCACCATGAGAAAAGCTAGACAAGGATCACAGAGGAAGCAGGTAGGAGATAATACATGGTCTTAAATCTCGGGGAGATTGGTAGTTGGAGGACTTGGGCACAAGAACTGTAATGATAGGGACGCCTGGGTGGCGCAGTTGGTTGGGCAACTGCATTTGGCTCAGGTCATGATCCCGGCGTCTTGGGATCGAGTCCCGCATCGGGCTCCTTGCTCCGCAGGGAGCCTGCTCCTCTCTCTGCTTCTGCCTGCCTCTCTGCCTGCTTGTGTTCTCTCTCTGTTAAATGAATAAATAAAATCTTTAAAAAAAAAAAAAAGAACTGTAATGATAAAGAAGCTCCTGGGTGGCTCAGTTGGTTAAGCATCTGCCTTCAGCTCAGGTCATGATCCCAGGGTTCTGAGATTGAACCCCATGTTGGGTTCCCTGCTCAGCAGGGACCCTGCTTTTCCCTCTCCCTGATGCACGTGCTCTCTCTCTCTATCACTCTCTCTCAAATAAATAAATAAAACCTTTTTAAAATTTATTTGAGAGAGGGCGTCTGGGTGGCTCAGTTGGTTGAGCAACTGCCTTCAGCTCAGGTCATGATCCTTGAGTTCCAGGATGGAGTCCCACATCGGGCTCCCAGCTCAATGGGGAGTCTGCTTCTTCCTCTAACCTTCCCTCCTCTCATGCTCTCTCTCACTTTCTCTGTCTCTCTAATAAATAAATAAAATCTTTAAAAAAAATTTATTTGAGAGAGCATGAGCGGGGGGAAGGGTCAGAGGGAGAGGGAAAAGCAGACTCCCCACTGAGCAGGGAGCCCCATGCAGGGTTTGATCCCAGGACCCTGGGATTATGACCTCAGCTGAAGGCAGATTCTTAACCAACTGAGCCAACCAGGTGACCCAAAATAAATAAAACCTAAGAAAACAAAACAAAACAAAAAACAAAAACCTGAATGATAAAAACGGTATGCCCCCCCCCAAAAATTAAGTTGAACTTTCAGAAGTCCTGATGATAACAAAGTTGAGGTTGTGGCTAATGTAGTCAATGTCTGTGGTGAAGTGGATATAAAAGTCAATAGAGTGTTGGTCAGCAAGATGGTAGATTAAGAACCTCCAATCCCCCATGGAAAAATTAAATGAACAATACAGACCCAACTAAAATAGTTTTGTGAGAGCTTTGGAAACCAGCCGAGGATCTGCAGGAACCAAGCAAATGTCAGAGTGAGAAAAACCCACAAATAATATGATGAAGAATTTTGTAGTGATTTTGGTCACATTTTTCCCACTCCCTCCCTGGCATGGTCCAGTGAGGTCAGGAGGAAGCAGCCCAATTCCCAGTTTCCTCCCTTGGGAAGAAAGTGGAAGTCATTTGCAGAGTTCTGACTTATCTGTAGACAGCCTAAGGGAATGTTTTCTGTAGAGCACCGACTCAGCTCAGCCTGGAATGGCAGCATGGTTTTCCTTTTCATCTGAGGTTGGGAGCTGTGGAAGGCAGGGACAGGCAGCAAGGCTCATGAAAACTTCAGGTTCACAGATGTTCTCAGATAAGAGATGCAGGTAGAGAAATAAGCCAGAATGGAACAACAGGGAGACACTTAGGGAAAGTATTGTATTTAAATATAGCCATGTAGAATTGGAAACACACGCAGGTGCCCCCAGGGACAACACAGAACCAGAAAAGCCTGAGAAGATCTTAGGTCTTTAAAATGGACTATTTGTTTAGTGAAGATTTTCTCCTATATGAAGTCAATCTGAAAAGACTGGAAAGAAGTGGCTATTTTTCAATGCCCAATTTTCCACAAAAGATTGCAAGGCAGATAAGGAACAGGGAAACATGGCCCATTCAAAGGAACAAAATAAATCTTTAGAAACCAGTTCTATAGAAAAAAACATATAAAAAATTAACTCAAAATTGATCACAGACCTAAACAGAAGAGCTAAAACTATAAAATTCTTAGAAGAAAACATAGTGGGGAAACTTCATGACATTGGTTCTGGTAATAATTTCTTGGATATGACACCAAAAACACAGGTGACCAAAGGAAAAAAATAAATAAATTGAGCATCGAAATTTAACACCTTTGAGTATCAAAGGACACTATTAACAGAGTGAAAAGACAACAGATGAATTGGGAGAAAATATTCGTAAACTGTATGTCTAACTAGGGGTTAGTTAATATCCAGATTATACAAAGAACTGCTACAGCTCAGTTAAAAAAAAACAAAAAAGTTAAAAGTGGGTAAAAGAATTGACATTTCTCCAAAGATGATGTATGACTGTACAACAGGCATATGAAAAGATGTTCAATATCACTAATTATTAAGAAATTGCAAATCAAAACTACATGGAGATATCATTTCACAACCAGTAGGGTAGTTACTATAAAAAAGGAAAGAAACAAAAAGAACAAGTGTTAGAACAGATGTGGAGAAATTGGAGCCCTTGTGAACTGTTGGTGGGAATGTAAAATGCTGCAGATACTATAGGAAACATCATGGTAATTCCTCAAAAAAAGAAAAATTAAAAATAGAATTACCATATGATCCAGAACTCCACTTCTTGATATATACCCCCAAAGAATCAAAAGCAGAGACTCCAACAGACATTTGTACACCCACCATTCACAGCAATATTATTCATAATAGCCAAAAGGTAGAAACAGCCCAAATGTTTGTCAACAGATGAGTGTATAAAAAAGTTGTGGCATGCCAGTAGAATATTATTCTGCCTGAAAAAGAAAAGACATGCTCACTCTTGCTACAACATGAATAAACCTTGAAAACATTGAGCTAAACAAAGTGTCTGTCACAAAAAGACAAACGGCGTAGGATTCCATTTATATGAGGAACCTAGTGTAGTCAAATTCATAGAGATGCAAAGTAGATTCATGGTTGCTAGGAGCTGGACATGGAGGGTGGTGAGGGCTGTACAATGATATGAATGTACTTAATTACTGAACTGCACACTTAAAAATAGTTAACATAGTAAATTTTATTTTATATAATGTTTTAGGACAATTTAAAAATACTACAGCAAAAAAAGTCACTGGAAAGGAACATATGATATAAGTGAAAGGTTAGACTGTTGGTGTTTAATCTTTGTGGATACAGAAGTCACTGGGAATGATGAGAAACAGGGGAAAAGAGGAATGTAAGTGGGACAAATTTCATTTCTGGAATGAAAAAGATGACCAAGAGGCTAGTAAATGTCAACAAGAAGAAGATGTTGTAATTCTCAGATGAGCAGCATGGAAAATAGTAATAATCTGGGATTGGCAATATGGCCGAAAGGGGCTACCAGGCCTACTTCCCAAATCTAAGATGTACAACATGTAAAAGAAAAAGAAGTTGCCTTTAGGAGGACTAGTAGGGGTATCAATTAGACAGGTTCATCTAATAATAAAGAAATTCCAAGTTTAGTGATATAAATACAAAAAAGATGCTAGTTTTTTTTCTTTTATCTCCCATGAACAGGAGTAGTTATTCATATGCAAAAATGATCATCACAGAGTGAGGCTCACTATTTTTCTCATTTGCCTTCATTAGAGTTGGATTTCATCTCACATGTTGATAAAAAGGCACTAGGACTGTAGCGATGACAATCATATTCCTGGCAAGATAAAGATAGAAAAAGCAGAAAAGCTCAAACATGCTTTCTGGATGATTCACTACTCTTCCAGAGTTTCAGAAAAATCCAGTCAATTAATCACCTCTAGTTTCCTTTCACTGGCAGTAACTAGATACAAGGAATGGTTGGAAATAGAGTCTTCAGTTGAAGACATTTCAGGCTCAGATATTGGGCTTCTGTTAACAAAGAAGACAGAGATAAGGCACTGGGGTTAGCTATGACAATCCTTTCACCTGTGGGAACTTGATACCCTTGATGCGATTTAGTTTGAGCTAAAGGAAGAAAGAGAATGGAAAATACCAACTTATAGAACCAGCTATGGCTCATATTTGGCAAAGTTCATTAAGGCATGCAGCAAGCTAGTGATAATAAATACTGATCATACTACCCATTCAAGCATTTCTATCAGTTTGTAACCAATTTGGAAACTCAAAACCAAATGCCCTTACTGAGTAAGGAATTGTGTGCTTATTGGATACTAGCTATTATGGAGATACTATCTATAGTATCTAAATAAAATGAGTACTAAACAAAATGAGCATGGTCAAGGTCCTTATGGCAGTAATGTTTTGGTGCTGATAAATACATTAACATACAAATAAATATGTAATTCAAGTAGTAGCAATAACTATGCACAGAAAATCCATGTTGTTATAAAAAAAAGGTCAACGGTTTTTTTTTAAAGACTGTATTATAAATAATTTGGGGTTTGTGTCCAAATGGTTTGCATTGCATTTACTCAGCACTACTGTTACAGTAAAAACGGGAAAGACTGTGTGTAAAAAGTAACATAGTTGTGTGCCAATGAAACTTCATTTACTCAAACAGGTGGTGGACTAGATGTGGCCCATATTCTGTAGTGTCCTGATTGCTGCCATAAGAGAAGTATTTTTTGTTTGTTTGTTTTATGTGTTTAAAGAGTTCATTTATTTATTTATTTGACAGACAGAGAGCCTAAGCAGGAGGAGCAACACAGGGAGAGGGAGAAGCAGACTCTCCACTAAGCAGGGAGCCTGATGTGGGGCTCGATTCCAGGACCCTGGGATCATGACCTGAGCTGAAGGCAGACACTTAACTGACTTAGCCACCCAGTCACCCGTAAGCGAAGTATTTTAAATTTATAACAATAACAAAAACAACAAACAAATTTTTAAAAATCCCCAAAATAGAGAGGATTAGGTGGAAACAATTGAATTTAAACAGAATCAACCATCTACTATCTACTCAAATATACAGTAAAATGGATAGTAAATTACAATAAATGCCCAACTACTATGTGGTTTTAATGCTTATCATCCATCCTCTTCTCTATAGTAGTAAAACTTTAGCCTTGAGTTAGATGGTTAATGTCTTCATGCATTTTTATTCTGAATTATTTTCTTTTCCTTTTTCAACTTTTTAGCATTCTTCAAATTGTTGGTTTTCAACAATCAACAAAATTATTTATCATATTAATTACATTTCTTTTGCTAGAGCTAATGAATCCATTTCAGAAAATGTATAACCTAAATCTTAAGTCACTCTACAGTCTAACATGGAAAGTAAATGACTTTCAATTTTAGTTTTGCCTAGAAAATCATGTCTTCCTGCTCATTCAAAGATTTCATTTTATCTTCAGCTATTTTTTTCTATACTATTATCAAACTTTCCCCCACTGGATTTACCAACTGGTGGTTATCTTACTTTTCTTTTTCCATCTGTGATGTCATAATAAAATACCACAGACTGGCTTAAGCAACTAAAGTCTATTTTCTTACAGCTCTTGAGGTTGAGGTTGAGGCTGACATATAATATATGTCAGCAGGGGGCACCTGGGTGGCTTAGTGGGTTAAGGCCTCTGGCTTCGGCTGGGGTCATGATCTCGGGGTCCTGGGATCGAGCCCCGCATCGGGCTCTCTGCTCTGCAGGGAGCCTGCTTCTTCCTCTCTCTCTGCCTGTCTCTCTGCCTACTTGTGATCTCTCTCTCTCTCTCTCTGTCAAATAAATGAATGAAATCTTTAAAATATATATATATATGTCAGCGGGTTTGGTTCTCCTGAACTCTCTCTCTCTGGCTTACAGATGGCTACCTTCTCACTATGTCCTCAAATGACCTTTATTCTGGGTGCATACGTCCCTGATGTCTCTTCTTCTTTTTAGGGCACCAGCCCTATTGGATTAGGACTCACTCTTATGACATCATTTAACATTAATTACCTCTATAAAGGCCTTATTTACAAATATAAGTACATTGATGGTTAGAGATTCAGCATATACCTTTTGGGGAAACACAATTCGGTTTATAAGAGAGGTTAAAACATGTCTCCATGGAATAAAATGAATCATTGCTGGATTTGTCTACTTCATTATTTCTTGCCTCATATATAAGGGTTTTATGTGATATTTATGATTTTTTGTTGAAGACCAAGTGCTTCCTTTTCAGCTCCAAATCTTGATTTTGGCTCAGATCATGATCCCTGGGTACTGAGAGCAAGTCCCCACATTGGGATCCCTGCTCAGTGGGGAGTCTGCTTTTCCCTTTCCCTCTGCCCCCCACCTCTGTGCACTCTCTCTCTCTCTCTCAAAGATCATTTCCTCCATTATAATATCTCAGATTAGAAATATAACAAAAGGATAGTTCATGGGATAATAAGAGATCTAACTAGTTTGCTACTTCAGAAGAGGAAGCCAAGACAAGTTACAAAATACAAGAGGAAATGCTTATATCTTAATATTGAGTAACACATTTTAGGTTTAAAGAACCATTTTGAAGAAAATGCTACAAATGTAAATGCATTTTGAGTTTTCCGCAACAAAAACATCAGTAACCATGGGCACCTGCGTGGCTCAGTAGGTTAAAGCCTCTGCCTTCAGCTCAGGTCATGATCTCAGAGTCCTGGGATGGAGCCCCACATTGGGCTCTTTGCTCAGCGGGGAGCCTGCTTCCCCCTCTCTCTCTGCCTGCACCTCAGCCTACTTGTGATCTCTCTCTCTCTTTCAAATAAATAAATAAAATCTTTAAAAAGAAATCAGTAACCAGAATGAACCAGAATACCTCACAGTAATGATTTTATAGCTGCCACAGAAAGTTACATCCCAACTAAATTCTTAATGTTTTAAAATGGATTTGGGCCTTTTTCTTAACTGAGGCTTCAAGTTCACTCTGAGTCTGATCAGAAACCATGAGAGACTATGGACTCTGAGCAACAAACTGAGGGTTTTGGAGGGGAGAGGGATGGGGGTTGGGCGAGCCTCATGGTGGGTATTGAGGAGGGGCACGTATTGCATGGAGCACTGGGTATGGTGTATGAACAATTAATCTTGTAACACTGAAAAAATAAAATAAACGTATTTGGGGAAAAATATTTAAAAAAAAGAATGCAAATATGGAATGGAGTGTTCTGACTTACTACAACACAAATGCATCTTGTTCTCCAACAGATATTTTTACGACTTCCTTCTATGATTTTGTTTTCAGTCAGATTAAATTGGTCTCAAAGCCACTATGAAGGCAAGATGGAAAATGACATATAGAAGGAACAAGAACCACTCAGGAAACAATAGCATTTTTCCATACCGGCAGACCTCTGAGGAGCTATAAATGTCACCTCTAGCAGAGACACTATTTATTACAAGATAAAACCAGAGCAAAGACTCCCCAAAAGAAGTTTTACTTTTTAAATTGACACATACAGAAGCCACTTTTCTATGCTCACACAATTCTCTCATTACCTCCCCCCCAGCGCACTCTCCAGAATCATGGCAGCAGCTTCGCAGAATCTCCACTACTTATGTCAAAGTCAAAAATACTGTCAAGATCTTTGAACTGGAACTGATCTTTCTGAAAGTCATGTTGACATTTACACGCCCTTGTCAGTTAAGTAGACACTCAAACTTTTATTGTTTCAAAGTTACATTTTTCTTTTATTCTCTAATGTTTCAATCTTGAGTCCTTTGTAGTCAAGAAGAATTCTCATTCATTATAAAACAGAACTGTTGCATAATTATAAAGTGGATATATTTAACATTGTTCATCCAATGTGTATTAGGATCATAATTACCAGAAATGTTAAATAACATGACATTTATATTATATGTGACTGTGTGATGTACTTACTACATAGTTATTACATGTGAAATTATACATAAGTATGTATGTGTGTGTATAAAAACAGAAAAATCAATACAAATAAATAAATAGCTGATGGGTTGAAAGATCGATATTCTTTTTAATTTCTCAGGCATTCTGAATACCACATATATTCCTGAAAACCTCTGCAGTAGGATTATATTGTTCATGAAAAACAAAAATAGGGACTTGCAAAAAATTTCCTATCCCTATTTGTTTTATCATTTTGTTTTAGGCTAGACATATTTTTTGTAAATTGTCAAAGGCTTAGGTCCCATTATATGTATTATATGTGATTTAAAAGTCATTCAAAAATAATGTATTAGGGGCACCTGGATGACTCAGTGGGGCAAGCATCTGCCTTTAGCTCAGGTCATGATCCCAGGGTCCTGGGACTGAGCCCCACATCCGGCTCTCTGCTGAGAGCTTCTCCTTCTCCCTCTGTCCTACCCCTTGCTTGTGCTCTCACATGCTCTCTCTCTTAAATAAATAAAATCTTAAAAAAAAAATCCACAATGTGTTAAACTTGGTGAAATATCAAACAGGCTAAATGATTTGCATAAATAATTCCAAATTTCATTTGAACTAGTTGCACCAAGTAAAGAGATATCATCCTAGATTTATGGCCAGCAAGAGTGACAGGATGAACATGGTGAAGTGTTTGAGAACTGAACTTGACAATTATATGTTTTTCAGTATCAAAGGAATTAGTTGCGTGAAGGAGAGTAATAAGAGATGACTTGGTGGTGACTGGAAATATGGAAGTAATACAGCATGTAACAACAACTGACCTTGGAGCTCCTGACTGGCTCAGTTGGCAAAGCATACAACTCCTGTTCTTAGGCTGGTAAGGTCAAGCCTCACACTGGGTGTAGAGTTTACTTAAGAAAAACAACAACAACAAAACAAAACAACAAAACAATTGCCCTCGTTCAGGAAAACGGTTTTAAATTCTGTAGAATCTTCATTTTAAACATGTCAATGACTTTAAAATTGAAAATTTAAAAGTTAACCCATTAATTATGTAAAGATACATATTTGGTGAATGAAATGGTATGCTTTAGTTGGCTATTAAATTAAGACATGGTGAAACAGGCTTTCTTCAGTAACACTGAATAATAAAGGAACTACAATTTAATATGTTTTAATGAAATAATTTTTAGGTTGATTTTAGGTGGTCAGCATAGAATTTGATCAGTCTTCGTTAGATTTATTAATTATTAATTCTAAGAATTAGTAAAATGTACTAATTACTTACTAATCAGTCTTAGTAAGAATTAATGCTACTTAACAAAACTCAGGCAGTTTTGATTTTAAGTGCTAATCCAGTCCTAATAATGTTAAACTTTTATTTTTTCTTATTAGAAAATTGGAAATTTCAATCAAGATTGATTGAGAAATGTCTTAAAAACAAACAACAATAAAACCTGGACCTCTGTTAATGTAAAATATAAATTTCAGACAACCTAAAATTTGAACTTAGGTGAAAATTTTTACTTAAATGCCGACGATATGAAAATTCCCCCAAAATATTATTGTAAGTTAAAAATAAATCTAAGACGACTTTTAGTGGACATTATCTAAATACTGAAACAATGATAAGAGAGAACTCTCACAAAATTGGTACAGGCTTTTGAAATATCTTCCACCGAAAATGTTCTTGGCAGAAAACTTTGGTTTATATCCAATAGTATTCCCCAAAATGCTTCTCCTGTGTTCCCTTCACAAAATAAAAGCAAAAAAACAAAAAAAAAACAAAATTTGCTTTCCCAGCCTTCCTAGTCCTTAAAGTGTCCATTCCACTTTTATGGCCAATGAGATATAAGGGAAAATCTTCTATAAAACAGACTTTTCTTTGGTAAAAGAGAAAACATACATAAAGAGATCCTGTGTCTCTTTTCTCCTCTCCCTTTTTCTCCCCCTTTCCTGAGTTTCTCACTGCTTCCTGCCTTTGTATACAGTTATCTAAGTATGTATCATTTCTACATGGCCCATAGCCACTGTATCAAGTTATTTAAACAAGGTTTGAAACGTTCAAAAAAAGATTGACCGAGTGATCTGATATTTCAGATTTTTTATGCATTTTTTAAAATTTTATTTTATTTATTTGTTAGGGAGAGAGAGAGATCTCGAGTACAAGCCAGGGGAGCGGCAGGCAGAGGGAGAAGCAGACTCCCGGTTGAGCAAAGGAGCCCTATGTGAAACTTGATCCCAGGACCCTCGGATCTTGACCAGAGCTGAAGGCAGCTGCTTAACCAACTGAGCCACCCAGGTGTCCCCATGATATTTTGGATTATTTTGTTACATTAGATAATGAATTGTCTAATTAAGTTAGATAATAAATTATATAATTAGATTAGATAATGAATTGCCTGTATTTACAAAACATTGTTCTTTAGATATTCTGTTAATTACAGCTAAATCATTCCTAATTTGTAATAGGATTAAATTAAATATTGGATATAAATCTGACATTTTTGGTTTTAATAAATAATATACCTCCACCTCAATATCTTTAGGAATAGATGTTAGCTACATTCAGAAATCCCAGAAAATTGGGAATTCATGGTATCTATATCTATCATCTATCTATCTATCTATCTATCTATCATCTATCTACATACACATGCCAAAAGAATGGAATTTTAATTGAGAAGCTTTTCTTTCCTCTAAGCTGAAACTGTAAAAATAAGCAATGCACTAATACCTTCCTAATAAAAATCTCTGCAAATTAATTACTTGCAAGCAATGGCAGAATGTCATATTTAGCAAGTGTTTTATATACTTTAAAAATTCCCAAGGGGAAAAGAAAACATTTGAAAAACAGTAAATGGAGAGAAAGCTTTTCACATTTACCTTACACCATTATTTTTTTAGAAAGATTTTCTTTTATTTATTTGACAGAGAAGAGAAAGCACAAGCAGGGGAAGCAGCAGGCAGAGAGAGAAGCAGGGTCCCCACAGAGCAGGGAATCCAATGTGGGGCTTGATCCTAGGACCCTGGGTTCTTGACCTGAGCTGAAGTCAGATGCTTAACCAACTGAGCCACCCAGGTGCCCATGCCTTATACCATTATTAAAATATGAACAATTATAAGTATCATAAAAATAAAAAATAGCAAAAAGTTTTAATATATTGAGTAAAATGAATGTTCATCTCAATTTATCTAAGTTGTCTAAAATCTTTAGATCTGTGAAATTTGTAGGGGAAATTTTCACCATCAAATTTCCCCATCTCCCATTCTGCTGTTATTTCAAAAAATAATTTGATAATTATTTATCTTTTGCAAATATTTGGATTTCTGAATCCTGATACTGGCTGTCCTGTACAAGTTAATAAGGCAAAGAGAAATAGAAATTTCTCTAATCCAAAATTTTTCTGTATCCTACTCAAATTTTATGGTTTTCTTTTTTTTTTTCAAGATTTCATTTATTTCTTTGAAAGAGAGCATGAGCAAGGGAAGGGGGCAGATGGAGAAGGAGAAGTAGACTTGCCACTGAGCAGGGAGCCTAATGTTGGTCTGGATCCCAGAACCCCAGGATCACAGCCTGAGATGAAGGCAGATGCTTAACCCACAGTCACCCAGGCATCCCTAAAACTTTAGTTTTAATTGATTTTTACATTGATTCATCAAGCAATATCAGCTTAGGTATTCAGATAACTACTTAATTTAAGGGAGCTAAATCTTAGTATCATACTGTACATATGGATGCTACTTTACTCACAGAGACTTACAATGAATAAGCCATTGACATCTATAAAATAATATCTCTCTCCTGAGGTTGTGAAGGAATACCATTTTGAAAACATAAAATGATAGAGAGATTCCATATTGAGTTTTTATTGTTTGATTTGTTCTTCCTACCTAACACAGATTTCATGCAAAAAGGATAATATAAAATCAAATGGTTATGAAAAACTCTGAGTGGAAAAAAAGCCTGCCTGTATATTTGCAGACTGTAATTTCAATAGCCAGATGCTCATTTTGTGATGTGATTAGGTCGAAGCAAAGAAAGATATGAGAAGCCCCAAACATTCTCCTTTCAGGGTATCGTATTTTTTATTAGAAAGCAGAACAATTTTGTTCTACGACATCCCATAGGTTTTGGGAAACCAGAAACTTACTCAAGGTTTTATGTCAATACTTGTCCAATTTATTTTATAGCTCCCAGTTGTCTTGGGAAAAAATGTGATCAAGATATAAATAGAATTCAGAAACAATTCCATTTCTTTCTATCTGTAGGTCTAGAAAATGGTGCCTCAGTATTTCCAGGAAATATGCCAATACATTATTCAAAATCACAGTGCAAGTGGATTTTACAGCTGTTCCACAAGTTCTATGTGCTCAGTTCAATCAACCACTATTGAAATAAATGCAATAAATGAGCCATTCTTGTAGAGGATATCCAAACAAACAAACAAAAGGTGATACATTATAATCTATTTGGGGTGACATAAGACACAGCAACGTCTCATCACTGGGAGTAGAAATGGACCATTAATCTCCAGGAAAGTTTCTTGTCCCAAGTTTGTCACAAACTGTGTGGAATTAAACAGTTAAACTGACTTGTTCAAACCTCATTTTCTTCTTATATTCTAATGAGGTCAGAAAAAAAGGCTATCATTTCTAGGAATAAGAGTTAATAACATAAATTCCAACGATGGCTATGAAAAAGTTTGTGGGAAGTGTTAATGTACCTTAAAAAATTTTCAGCATAAGAGTCTGGTAGACATTAAGGTAATTATCAGAGCTCCTGGGGAAAAAATAGAGACATGACATTTTCCAAGGTAGTCTGTGGAGCAGGGTGGAGGAATCAGGCTTACATAATCAAGAGCTAGCAGGATCAGATCTAAGTTTGTATATCAGGATAGAGAATGAGGAAGGAACGCCCATTCCAGGAAAGAAGAATAGATAAAGATAGGAGAGCAAAAGGCATACTGATTAATGAACAAAACATATGAGAGGAACAAAGAGCTTTATCAGGCAAGGCAAGAAAGAAGCAATGGATGGTTAGGTTGGGGGAGATAGTCTTTGGGAGGCTTTGAAACCACAGTAAAGTCAACATTTTGAAAAAAAAAAATCATTCACATTTTCTTGCTTCCAATTTATAATACAGATATCTAATACCATTTCAGGACAAGATCTTGCTGAAGAATACTACGTGTGTCTCTAAAAGTTGTTTAAAACAATATGACACTTGTGATGAGCACCAAATAATGTATGGAATTGTATCACTATATTGTATACCCGAAACTAATATAATATTATATTAACTGGAATTAACTTAAAAAAAAAAGATCATTATGACACTTTATCTTCATAAGGAAAATACATGGGAGAAATATTGGTTTCATGGTGAACACATCCACAATTGAACTGGACATAGGGATTATTTGTTTTCTTATTTAAATGACACCCTGAAGAAAAGCATTCTAATATTTAAAACTCATCTGTTCCAATGACAGAATTTAGCAATATTCATGTCTTTTTCATAACAGAATCTTTGAGCCTCCCTTTTCAAGGAAATTTCCTTAAAATGTTAGTGATTTCATCAAGGTCAGAAAATGTGATATGACAGATATCACAGTATCAAATTAATTTTCTCTTACTGACTCCTATGTCCAATTTTTGTAGATTATAAATACACAGGCTATTTTTTAACCTTGTGTATGTTGAAAACCTTGTTTTGGGGAGTGCTTGGGTGGCTCACTTGGTTAAGCCTCTGACTCTTGGCTCCTGCTCAGGTCATGATCTCATCATTGGTGAGACCAAGCCCCACATTGGGCTTCCCACTCGGCAGGGAGTCTGCTTGAGATTCTCTCCCTCTGCTTCCTCCTAGCCCTCCTCAAATAAATAATAATTAAATAAGTCTTAAAAGCAAACAAACAAAAAACCTTATTTATGAATCTGGTAACAAAATAAGGAAGAAAACATGAGTTTGTTTTTTTACTTCTCGTTACTTACAGCAAAATTAGAAAAATTGGAATTAAAAATAGCCAGTTTTTATTGGATACTATAGACCTGGCACCGTCTTAGGTAGTTGCTATGAATTAAGTGTACCTGGATATTAAATCTAGGTGCTACTGTCCCTGAGAAAGCTTGGTCACAGAAAAACTTTCGGTAACTTGCACAGGGTTACACAGCTAGAGAGTGACAGAACCGCGATGAAGCCCAGGTCTCCTGAAACTAAAGCATCCTTTGTTATCTCTATTTACGGCTTTTAGTTGTAAGTAATCTGTGTTCAGGTTTTTACGTGTAAAACAAGACAAGAATGATCACCTTGTCAAAATGTTACATGGATAATGTGCATAAAACTATAGGCAAGTGAAAGATACTCCAAATATTAATTCCTTCCCCGTCTTGCTGCCCATGATAAAATCTCTAGACATAAGCACAGAATTCACAAAGGGTCTGCTATTCAAAAGTGCCCTTGAGGACCTTTAAATGACGTTTCTTCCCAAGAAGCAGTGGGTGTTGGATTTGAATGTCGAACCACTGCACTGTACACTTGAAACAAACATTTCACTGTATGTTAACTAACTGGAATTTAAATAAAAACTCAAAACAATAGACGGCATCTTTTTGTGAAGAAGACTGCACTGGCTTAACATTTATAAATTTAGAATATCGTATACTGTATTTTTTTACACTTGCGGTAAAATTAGCATTCAGACCCTGAGGGTGTTCTTAAACAAAAAATAAAGCCTTCAACACAACATGGAATTGTATTTGAACTCTCCATAGTATCTGTATCTTGTCGCGGATTACACACTTGGGAACTTTCTCATATATCCTAGTTTCTACTCTAAGGAAATGTTATTTTTCCTGTTCTCATGTGGCAAAGACTATTGAAATATTTGAAATAATTATATCACTTATACTGTAATTATGGAATTGCTCCTTTTACACCTTTCTTAAAATCCGATATTGTTATTGATTGATGATGCTCCATTGTGAATTCAAAGTGCACTTGAAATCTCATTTTATGAAGATATATAATTACGTGACCTTTCTGCTTCTAGTTATCTGACAGCTGGTAGTGCTTCTGATGATGGCAGGTTTGGGTGCATAATCTTATATTTATTTTGCAACTTGTTACATCAATAGCTGTGCCTTTTGTTCTTAGTCATAATGATTTTCTATGTGCTCACTTTGTATTGACTTTGAGGTTTTTTGGCATTGAAATTCCTTTTGTCTATTCTTGACCACATCTCTAATCTCTCTGCAGGTCTGAACATTCACCTCTCATCCCATCAAGTATAAGCATCTCCTCAAAGTCACTCTTGACTAGGAATGGCAATTAATATAACTTTTCCACTTCTCAGCCCCAGCCTTTGAGTCAGTTATGAAATGCCATTTCTGAGATCCTGGTTAATTTGGTGCTTAGGTCAAACATGTAGGAATATACAAAACAATCTAGTGGAAGATTTTTCCACTTACACAGCCTTCTGTGCTATTATTTCTAATTTTACAAAGTCCCAAGTATGGAGACAATGAATTACAATGTTGCAGTCTCCGTGGAGCTTCCTAAAATGATAAATTATTTGTTTTACATCACTGTAAAATAAAACACTTAAGACCCTCTGCTGTATAGATATTTTGTAAAAATGCAGTCTGTCTCCAGAAAGTATTTATATAGGAATGCACAACCTCCTCTAATGGTTTCAGACCATTTGTTTAGCTTCTCCTTGATAAGTGACAGTCTCTTTTTGTCCTTAGAAAAAGTCCTCATCCACGTTCTTCCAACAGGTGCATTAGTGCTGGAAGACTGTCAGGTGGATAATGAGAATTCAGCGACTTGAGAAGGCATGTCATATTTCTGAAAATGATGGAAAGTCATTTCCCACCTCTTTCCTACAGTAGATGTCTTATTTTCCTGCCAATCTCCCGGCATCACATTAGTCACACATTCTTGATCTGGTCAGATTCATCAAATAAACAATTTTTATCAATTATGTGACAGTTTATATTGTCGAAACATGTGATGAACCCCGCTGATTTTTCAGCATCTTTTCACAGATACATCCAATGCCCTCCCTCTACCACGGCAACTCAGTGAGAGATGCAGATGGAAACGCTGATGCCTAGAAAAACCTTCTCCCACTGTGTTCCTAGGATATCTGTTGATTCTTTAGATTTTAACGCAGGATCAGCCCATTCAGGAAACCCCTCTCTCTTTGTGTATCCACATACACCCATGCACTCAGACTGAGAATCACTGGTTTTCATTTCTGCCCCCAAAACGCTCCGTGTCCACACTTATTCCAGCACTCACACAGCGTGATAACATCTCTCCCAAAACCAAATTGCAAGTGCTATGAAATATGTAAGCCTGACGATGCACAGACATGTACCCATGGGGCAAATAACACATTATATATTAATAAAAAAAATAAAAATAAATTAAACAAATAAATAAATAAAAATAAATTAAAAAACCCTTAAATTGCATGCTCACTGAGAAGCTTAGTTCTATATCTAAAAAATGGAAATCATCAAAGTATAAAAGAGTCACATATTTCAACATATGTTTTATTAGAATGAAGGTTTCTTCACATCCATTCTGTTGGTTTCTGGGAGTAACAGCATGAAGTGATAAACCAGCAAGTTGTTTAATACATGGTCTAGGGAAGATGCTCATTGATTACTCATAGTTTTTCATTTAGTGTTTGTCTTTATCTTCTGGTAGAATTTAAGTACTTTTTTTTTTTTTAAGATTTTATGTATTTATTTGTCAGAGAGAGAGAACAAGCACAAGCAGGGGGAGCAGCAGGCAGAGGCATAGGGAGAAGCAGGCTTCCCACTGAGGAAGGAGCCTGATGCGGGACTCAGTGCCAAGACCCTGGGATCATGATCTGAGATGAAGGCTGATGCTTCACCAACTGAGCCACCCAGACGTCCCATTAAGTACTTTTTCCTAAGCCCAATAATTTCATTTCTAAATATGATGTTTAAATCCATATTTAAGAGCTGGTCTATTCCAGCTCTTCTACTGAATGCTTCATATCTGTCTCCCACAAGTTCATTCATATCCTCTGATTATTCCTTTTGTTATAACATTATGTTCTCATTTTATGAGCACAATACCTTTTGCTCTATTTTTGAAATGAACAGAGATTGGAACTGGTAAATTGTGAATTCGGTGAGAAATAGCATCAATTAAATAAAGAGGAAGCTATCCATTCAATTGTATAATCAACCATATTTTGATTTTTTTTCAGATTTATTGAAGAGTTTAGGGAAAATTGCTAATGAGAGCTAAAAAGTAGTATATGAATAACAAACAACAAATAATTGACTTATTTGTTATTATAAGGAGACTTATAAGGGAAATGACAATTATAATATTCAACTCACTTTAAAATGGCTACTTTATTAATTCTAATACTAAATAAATTTTCTAATTTAATATATTTAATAAAAATACTGAATGTTAGTTTACCAAAATATGTAATATAACTATATAGGAGAGGATGAGAAAAGAGATATAGTCTGGGAGTGGAAATAAATTAATCCTAAAAAAACTAGGGAAGAAAGACATTTAGAGATAATGTCTAATACTCTGAGAAAACAGTAAACACATATTTAAGCATCATATTTAGAAATGAAATTGTTGGTTCCTAAAAAATGTACTTAAAATATTTTTTAAAAAAGTAAGCATGTATCTAGAGAGGATGACTAGAGGATGTGAATTAAGGCACTAAAATGAAATGAAAAGGAACAACAAATTTATCAAAAGCCTTTTAAATATATGAATGTTAAAATGGTCGGTTTGCATTAATTCATAAGTTTTAATTAAAAACAGGCATCTATTGTTTATGACTTAAAATATTTTAGATTTTAGTTCAAACTTTCTAGTTGTATAATGTAAGTAAGCTGAGTTATTTGGGAGATATACTAGAATTATACATCTAAAATCTAGTGTGTGTATATATCTATTACATTTCATGTAAATAGGAAACTAGAATATAAGTAAAAAAATAAAATTTTCCTCCATGGGCCCTCTCAACTATTAGGGGTGTGTGTGTGTGTTTGTTGAGTGTATTTTGTGTTAGTGGAATTATACAAGGATGTAAATATCTAACCAAATTAAAAAGTAAAAAGAAATGAATAATTCAGACAAGGACGATGTCATAAATCCACAGCAATAAAAAAAAATACCCTCAGTGTCTCTTAAAGTAAAAATATCTTTTCCTCATTCTGCCTCATGCTCAATACAATTGAAACGTTTTTCTATTATCTTTTCTATTATAGGTCACATGTCTCCCTTCAACACTCTTATTCCTGCACTCATTGTGCATTTTAAGGTGAGGCAGACATAGAAATTGAACAACCTCCTATCCTCCGAAGGGATACAAGATACTTGCAAAGAAATCAATGTATTTCATGCCATTCTATTTTTCCCATCATTTATCTATGGCAAGTTGAAATGTGTGGTTTTTGCAGCTTAAGGAAGGGTTTTTGGCTCAAAGATACTTATAAATAGTGCACATATTTAGTAGAAGGAAGAGGAGGAAGAAGAGGAGGTTTAGAGAAGGAGGTGTAGGGAAAGAAAAAGTGAAGAGGAGAAGAAAGAAATAAAGAAAAGAAGAACTTATGGAAACATTTTCAATTCAAATTATATCTAAAGTCCCTTAACTAGATGGCATTCCTTAAAGTGAGGCTAGTGTTGCAGTCATACATTGTTTAATTAAGCATTCATTTTGATTTTGGATAAACTCTTTCCACAGTGTTTATTGTTCTCCTTCGCTTTCTTTATCCCCATTGCTCTTTAGCTCCCCTCTTTTTTTTCTCTTATTTCCTTTCTCTACATTTTCTTCTAGTTGTTGTTCTCCCTTTTCTCTTGTTCACCTCTCCCCTCCTCCTTCCTTCCCATCCCCACCAACACTTCCACCTCACACAAAGATGCTTCTGGACATCCCAGTAACAGAACGGGAACACCAGGCAGCCTGCTAAATTGCAACTCTGTGACAGAGAGTCTTCCCAGAGAGCTGGCGTGAGACAGTCTAGCCAGGTGCAACATACCTGCCAGGCTCCTTAGACTAAGTGCGGATAATCCTTCTTCAGATGACAGCCTGCTGATGAGTATTCCCAGGTCCAAGACGCAACCCAGATTCTAATTAACCTGATTAAGCCTGTTGTACATGACTCCATTTTTTTTTTCTTCTTTTGATCAAGTTGTCACTATCTATTTGGATAGTAATCTTTTTTCCTGTTATTTATTAGTCAGGATATGCTACAAATAGAAACAATGCAAGGCATCTACTTTTATGTCCCTATAACCCTCTCTGCGGCCCTCGCTTCTCTCACAGGTCAAAAGCAACAGCATCCATGACAAGTTTGAGATCTAACAGGGTAATTATGGTTTACTAATGTCTAAAATCATTTGTCCAGAACATGTGGAGATTCATGGTGTTCAAATAGCCAGGATTAAGAAGAGCATACTCTGGCAGATAAAATAAAAATATTCTTTACTCTCTTGGGAAGTCTCGGCCACGCTGAGATAGGATGTTTCATAAAGGGGATGATCTGCATGGAAGCACAAACTCAAAGTCTTTGCCGCCCATGTGCTGCTTTAAAGATTAGTTTCAGAAACTTAGTAACCATACTCCTATTGCTATTCAACATGCAGGTCATTTACAGGTCACTTTAAATATTTCAATAATGAGGAACACGGGATATGATAAAAGGATGAGATTTTGACTTTTGCTTTCACAGTGGCTTCAACCTATGTATTCACCATATGCTTATTTTGTTTTTTGTGTTTTCACAGAGGGAACATGAACACAAAATTAAATTATTATCCTCAGATCATAAAGCACTATCATAATTAAATCACATGCCATCCTTTTTTAATTTGCATGGATATTTCTTCAAATATAACTTGCATTTATATATTTAAATATACATTTATTTGCACAACTATTTTAAATAATATAATCGATATTTGTGAAGTTATTCTTGCACAGGGTCCTGCTAATCTTCTCGGTATCGTTCAATTTTAGTATATGCGCTGCCCAAGTGAGCACAGATATTGGTGAAATTATTGTGCCTCAAGTTAAAACATTACCAACAACTTGAATCTAGATATTTATGTTTCTTTCTCTTATCCACCTGCCACCAACAAGGGGTAACATGTGTCCTTAATTTGTTTGACATTAGCTTGATTTTTAATGTTTTTATTATACACATATATTTCTTGGTTTTGCTATTTTAAAAAAATATGTAGTTTTATGTAACCTGCTTTTTTAGTATTGCCTTATGACATAAAAATTCATTCATATCTTTCATGGAACATTAATTCAATAACATTCACTGCTGTGTAATAGGCTATTAAGAATGTATCACAATTCAGTGATTATTTCTCCTGTCAAAAGACACTTGTGCCATTTCCATATGTATTGCTATTATGAATAATGATGTTATGGATATCTTTATATATACCTCATAGGACACAAGTACCAAAATGTCTTGCATATACACTTGAGAGCAAAATAAAAAGGTCAGAGGATATTTGAATATTTACATTTAAAAGAATGCCAATTGTTTTCTAAATTATGGCATCAACCATCAGTTTTTAATAAATCCATATGCTCCCTAATATTTTGCATTTTCTTAAGTTTTCCAACTGAATTAATATAAAATGGTTATTAAATTAGTGAAACACTCTATATGTTCATTGGCCATTAATATTTTCTCTTCTATAAATAGCTTGCTAATATCTGAGTGCATTTTTTATTGAGTTGTTTATGCCATTCTTATTTATTTGAGGAAGCATATACCTGTATCTAGATCTGTAGCTATATCAGTTCTATGTACCTATCTTCTCTGATTAATGGTTTATCTATATTTTCTTTAATGCACTTTTGACAAATCTAAGTTTTAAATTTATTTTTTTTAAGTACATGAGTATTTTCTTTTTGTGGTTAGATGCTTTTGTATCTTAAGAAATCCTACTTACAAAAATATTATAATACATTCTTTGAAGAATTACTATTACTTGGTTTTCATCAAGGTCAGTACAGCAATTCAATGGGAAAAGGAAATCTCTTCAGCCATTAGTGTTGAGATGTTGTGATATTAAAAAATAAATAATAAAAACAAAACCTTTGACCCCTATGTAATGTCTTACACTGGAAGACATAATTATTTTGAGATGTGTCACAGATATATAAAAAGCTAAGATTATATGGTTTCTAGAAAAAAAACAGGATAATATCATCACAATTGGGGAGTAAGCAAAATTTTTTTAGAACTTGTAAAATACTAACTACAGAAGAAAGGTAATGTTAAAATGATTAAATAATGATAAAAATAATAAAGATATATAAAGCATAGTATTTCTAGTTTGCTAGTCTGTGTTAAGCAACTAGCAATAGTCCAAGTATAGGTAAAAATATAACGAAATTCATCGGGGGAGTACTGGTCAGATATATAACCTTGAGTTCTATCCACTGAGAAGAGCAACTGTGTCCACTTTCAGTTCATAGCTGGTGCTGAGTTTGAACAGGTGCAATATCCCAGTGGAAGCCACTGCATTTCAGTTTAGATGAGCTCTCCATGAAACAGGCTCAGGCAGTTACTAGAACCTCTGTGAACCCAGGCCCCACTGAGCCAGCAGATTTGCTTCAGGCAGTAAAAAGGAGGACACAGTTCCCCCAAAAGGAATAGCTGCCTTTTTCTTTTTTTCCCCATGTAAAGCCAAGATGCTGAAGGGGCCAAAAACAATATTTTCATGAATATGCCACTTCCACTTTGCATGTGAGTTTCAGTAGATCCTTCCACCCTGATAGTCATTAAGTCTGAGTTAAGCCACACCAAAAAGGGATGATCAGGCTGAAGTCTTGAGGCTTCTTACATCGAGCATTCATGTCAACAAAAGCACAATAGCCATCTAATGGCAAATTTCCAAAAAGGATGTACCCTGTAGCAGAGTCATGGAGGTGATGAGTCAAAAGCCCAAAGGAGGTGTCATAATAGAGGACAACACCCTTTGCAGAGATTCCACTTGGCAAAATCATCTGTCATAGAAACATGTTGCTCAAATGGATAATTTGGGTTGTGGGCTCCAAAGGTAAATAGCATGTAAATAGCTAGTTAAACATTTCTAATGAAGACTTTGGTTTGGTCCTTACTCAAAGGATGCTGATTTGAGGTTATTAGCCAATATATTAGCCAATATATAAGAGACTAAGTAGAATGCCCACATGAGGCACACTGTCTCCAAAACCTTGAAGTCCAATGAAGTCTTGGGTCTCCTTTTTGGTAATATTGTTGGATGAAAAGAAAGCAATTTTCCCTGAGTGCCAAAGGAACTGAGAGTTGTGACTCTCTACCCACATAGTATATATGGGAGAGAGAGACTTCACTTAGACTTCACTTAGTATATATGGGAGAGAGAGACTTCACTTAGTATATATGGGAGAGAGAGAGACTTAACCAAGAGACTTCCCTTGGTTAAGTGGGACCCTGGATTTTGTCAGGGTTTATCAACCACTCCTGCTGATGGAGGACCTTTAGGTCAGGACCTTTAATGTCAGGATCTTTGGGCAGGAGGGTTCTGACTTTCCAATAAACAGGGTATCAGGTATATAGTGAAAGCTTTCTACCACAGAATGTAGACATTCATTCAAAATCCAGACCCAGGTAGGGAATGGCAGAAGTTAAGATAACCCTGCAGAGTACTGCAAATGGGTATTAGAAGCTTTGCCACATGAATGCAAATTAATCTTGGTTCTTGGGTGCCTTTGGTGTAGAAAAGAAGTGTTGGCAATGTCTAAGGCAATATACCAAGGGCATTAGTTCATGCAATCGATTCAGTAATAGTCACAATATCTACAAAAACTGGGAATACAGAAGCAAGAATGGAATCCAATTGGTTTTGTTGTTGAAAAGGCCAACTCCTGTTGGCTTCACAGTGGACTGTGTAGGGTGTCGTATTGCGGTCTTGCATCTCCCACTACCTGTGATGCACTAAGTCCTTAATCAAGGCTGTGATTTCTCTCTCTTCCTCAGTTACTATCTTGTTTCCATTGCACCAGCTGCAGTGGAACCACACAATATTTGTGGAACCACAAATAACATGACATTGGCCCATTTGCCAATGGGTCATTTTATCAGCTTCATCAATCTAATCTAGGATAGTTTAAACTTATATACTTATCAATGCCTCATTGATGGTTTCCCAAAGGTTATTTCTGTTTGTTTGTTTGTTTTATTTTTTGGGTTCTTTTTTCCACCTGTCTTAGGGAAATCTCTCTCAGAGAACCAAAGCTTTGCTATAGCAGCCAGAACCCACTGCAAAAACAAATAAATAATATCTCTGAGACCTTTTTGATATCTCTGAGACCTTTCTGATTCATGTCTGAGCGGCTCTCTTTCTGATATCTCTGAGACCTTTCTGATTCATGTCTGAGCAGCTCTCCAGTTGGCATGGTAGCCTGCAGAGGATATTCAACTCTTGCCATTTTTCCTGAACAATAGGTTATACCTCCAAACCCCTCATCTTCCAAGGAATCAGCTGAACATTTAATAACTGCCCTGGTTTGTGCCCAGAGCAGCTGTGAAGAGTCCTCCCCCTGCTAACGGTACAGGGACATGTCTTTGTAAATATAGCCTTAAGTAGAGATGGGCGTCTGATGGTTTCTGCCACCTAATTCAAATCTTTGTACTAATTGTTATAATGGATGGACTTGAGAATGATTGCCGGCTTGGTGAGAAGTCCCCCTACCTGAAGAACGATTAGAATCAATCAGGGCACCATTTAGACAGTTGTCCTTCACTTACTTTCTGGAACTCAGCCTGCACAAATCTCACGAATGCCTCCATTTAAACATAGCTGATAACCATATGATGTGATGAATGTGTTTGCTGCTGATTCCATTGTACCTCCCTAAAACCTCATAAAACACTTCATGTTTCCTTTGCCAGCAATGTACATCTTGTCAACATCTCATCCTTGCTACCACGCTACCAAGAACTATGAGGGACTTTACCTTACTTACGAGGTCACAGCTAAGTCTGCCATGGTTTCATAGACACTAGAAGAAAACACAAGATGCCCAAGTCAGATCAATGAGCCAGCATATTAGCATTTGTGCCAATGTTCTAAGCCCCAGTTCCCACAGAGCAATGAAGAGAGTCAGGGGATACCCGCATGTGCAGGTTATGTTGGAAGAAAGAAACCCTGAGCTTAGGAAACCTGAATCTTAAATAATGGAGAGTGAGATATTTGCTCTGGGGGGAGACATTTTCTTTGCCATACTAAATAGGAAGCAAACCTACCCTTTGGTCCAGAGGTTGATACTAGCTTTATTTTCAAAGGCTTTTCAATATGCAATATTAACACAGTAATCCAGAATAAAGGAAGTCAGTTGCTCCTGTGTGGCTTGGTCAGTTAGCTTCTGCCTCTAGCTCAGGTCATGATCTCAGGGTCCTGGGATTAAGCCCTGCATTGGGCTCCTGCTCAGTAGGGAGTCTGCTTCTCCCTCTCCCTCTGCCCCTTCCCCCACTATGCTCTTTCTCTCTCTCTCTCTCAAATAAATAAATAAAATCTTTAAAAAAAAAAAAAAGGACAAAGGCAGTCAGTTACCTCTGCTCTCAAAACATGGTAAGACATCTGTGGAAAATTGTCACCTAACATTTTTTTTCTTTTTTTTTTTAAAGATTTTATTTATTTATTTATTAGGAAAGAGAGAGAGTGAGAGAGAGCATGAGAAGGGAGAAGGTCAGAGGGAGAAGCGGACTCCCCGTGGAGCTGGGAGCCCGATGTGGGACTCGATCCCAGGACTCCGGGATCATGACCTGAGCCAAAGGCAGTCGCCCAACCAACTGAGCCACTCAGGCACCCATCACCTAACATTTTGATAAATACCTCGGCCTATCTAAAAGTTAAACATACGTCTCCCCCTATCACCCAGTAATTCTACTCCTAGGTATTTATCCAAAGGAAATGAAAATGAATGTCTATTAAAGGCTTGTATCAAATGGTGATAGCATATTTAATTATTATTAACCAAACATCTCAATTGTACATCAACAGGAGAATGGATAAATAGATTGTGGTATAGCCATAGAATAGAGTATTACTCAGCAGGGGGTGGGGTTTAAAAACACTCTTTGGAATCACAAAAGAAAGAATGAGCACATATAATTTCACTTATATGTACTTCTAGAACATGCAAAACTAATCTCTAGTAATAGAAATAAAGGAGGTTTAGTCTGAGAACACACCTGAAGGAACTTTATGGGGTGATATATTTGTCAAAATTTATCTAACTATACATTTAAGATCTATGCATCTATGCAATGTACAAATGATGCCAAATTAAATAAAACTACTTAACTTTGGTGTTTATGTTTAATTTCTCTGAAACTGACATTTTTGTATAAAATGTGGAGTACGATTTATAACAATTGTGTTCTATAGGTTTGTGTCAGACACTGCTGTTATGCTTTAGAAATATTAACTAATTCAACTCTCCCAATGTTACTATTATTATCCCCTTTTACAAATGAGGAAGTTGAGGCACAAAGTAGTTAAATGCTCAAGATCACACAGCTCATAAGTGGCATAGTCGATTTGAAACCACAGAAGCTAATGATCACCCCACACTGATTTCCAGGACTGTGTTACCTTTTTGGTTAGTGCATTTGTTGTCCTGTATTTGAAGGACTGATACACACAAATCAACACTAAGTCAATAATTATGACCCCGAGTTGCTGTTTGGGAAGACAATTTTATTGCCTTGAATATGGCCTCTTAGATCATCAAGACAAATTACTTGGATTAGTTAGACCAGTGCTACCCAATAACCAATAACCACCAACGTCCTGTGGCTATTTAAATTTAGATTAAAATAAATTTAAATTCACTTCTTCAGTTGCATGAGACACTTCTCAAAAGGTTAATAGCCATACATGCTAGTGACTACCATATTGGACAAATACGGTACAAATATATACAGTTCCACTTCACGGAGGGTGCTATTGGACGGCACTAAGCTAGAGTCATCCTATTCAAAGTGTTTTCTGAGGCCAATCAGACTTGAACACTACCTGGGCATTCGCTAGGCACATAGAACCCAGACCTACTGAACTAGAATCTATGTTTTAGCAAGATTCCAAGTTATTAAAACATATATTAGTCAGGATTTATAATGTAATATTAACCTTGGCACAGCCCTTAAATGTGATTAATGAACATGATGTCACTCTGAATTTGTATTCAACCTTTACGACTGAACTGATTCTAGCCTTCTCACTTCTTGTCAAAAAAATTGCGTCCTAGGCTCCAATACACCGCATAATCTGATATAGATCTGATAATTGAACATGTAGCAAAAATAAATTTTATAATTTTATCCCAAACTGATGACATGTCCATGAAGAATTTATTCTTCATGGTTCTCTGCCAGAGAAGAACAGTCTAATAGTTGGTTTCACATGACTGCTGCTCCCTGACTTCTATGAAATACAGGATTCAGGATAACGGGAACTAGACAAGAGCTTCAACATACATTTGAGAAAAAATGAAGAATTCAAACATAATTAATAATTATTTTTATATAGAATATAGAATATAAATTTATATAAATTTATATAATTTTATATAGAGTTTATACAAAATTTTATGACATATAAACATAATTAGTAATTATGTTTATATTTTATAATTATATATAATATATAAATTATATATAGTTATAATTATATAATAATGTTTCTAATTATTATGTCTATTAATAATTAATAGAAGGGATAGAATATGAACTCAGACTTTAGAATCCAAGTTCATATTCTTACTCTCTATACTCCAATGACAGTTACCTATATATTTTTACATTGTAAAAAGCTAAGACCTAGGATCATCCTAGCCTTTCTTTAAACTGTTCTATTTATATGCAATTAGCAATATCAAAGCAACAAGCCAGAAAAATTTCTCTAATGTTCTTGATTTTTTTAACGTGATACTAAATCTAGTCTTTTTGTCACTATTAATCATTTCTTCATCTAGTATATGAGAAAGAGCCTTTATATTTAACAATCTGAAAAGTTTTTGTCATTCCTTGTGGAAAGTATTATATAGAAAGAACTGACATTTTATTTTACAGTAAAAGCTCTGCACAAGTTCTCCCAAGAAATGACCTCGAGTTGAACCTCCTGGTAGTCACATTTACAGAGACCTTATAAACAGTGTTTCATCATAGAAGCTATGACTGGTTGCCATCCACTAGTTTACTTCTCAAAACTATTTAAAGTTGATACTGTTATTCCTAATTTTCAAATAAAGTTTGGATACTCAAGAGTAATACATAAGCTGGTAGGTAGAATTTTATCACAATTCTTTTATTACAGAGTGATTCTCTTTTTATTGTACTGTCCTGTATTTTGTATTCTGTGTTTCCCCCCACCCACCACCATCTTTTCCTACGGTGTAGAAAAAAATACATATATACATATATTTTTTTTTTTCCTTCTTGAGAAGGAAAAACATTTCAGAAATGTCACATCATTCAGGAGTATAGACAGAGCTAAAATGAACATGTCCAAATTCACAGCTGCATGTACTTACAGGTTTGTCTGAAACGCTGAGGTCATTTCAGAATTTGATTAAAATAATCATTATAACAATGATATCAATACAAAACTATTTTAAGAACTTGGTTATTTACCGAGTGCCTTCCATTTGTTTAAGTTTCTCTAACTACTCATAACTGATCTAACATGCATTTAAAGTCTAGTGTTGCATATTATACACATACAAATACAGTTGCATAATATACATATGGATTTTATCTCAAAATTCTCATGCCAATTTAAATGAGGTATAGTACATAACCCCATTTGACAGAGGCTTTCCATGTGCTTCAAAGAATTCAAGTAACCCCCTCAAGTTTATACAACTAGTAAGTCAAAGGCTATTAGGCTCTGTAACCCATTTAAAAACTAGCCACAAAGCAGTCAATTCAGCAATGTTTGCTTCCATGTGAATAATAGCATTGCTCTAGTAGATTATCAGCAACTGACCTTGACTTTAGTCTTACTTTTATAAAGGAGAGCCCTATTTGTTCTGGCATTTACTTCTTCTTAAGCTTCTCATGCATATTAACAATGCAGTGGTTGGACAATGGCAGGTTGGGGGGAACCTACAGAATATTATTTCTCTTTCACCAGTTTCGCCATCTATTAATTTTTGTGAAGGAGAAATCAGTATATGCAGGACATCTGACATAATTGTTATGCTAACATCCTATCCATAAGCATCCCTTTAATTGTTGAAAGGGTATATGTATGTTGACCTGACATTTTGTTTACTGAAGCTGATTGCTTAGTCTGTTAACAGATAAATATTGACAGATGTCTCAGGAAGATAATGAGAAAAGGCATTTCTGAAATTTGTAGCAATTTTATGTTAATTCATAAAGCCATTTTGGTATTCATTCTTATACAGAGATAAAACTGAAAGCAAGATGTCTTTTTTTAATCCATATAATTACTTTCTTTATTTCTATATAATTACTTTCCTTAAAAATTACTGCTTGAAGGCAAAAAGGGAGATATTCTCTTAAAATCTCTAATAAAGACTTTACAACATTTTAAACAATTCAAAGTGAAGATGCCTCAAATGTCAACTTCAGGACAATTTTGCAGTAACATCGAAAGTAATGCATTTTCATTTTAGAACAACTGGAAAATAAATAAATATGAAAAGATGGATAAAAATATCTATAGTTCTACAGCCATTAAAAATAACTATAGCTCGGGACGCCTGGGTGGCGCAGTTGGTTAAGCAACTGCCTTTGGCTCGGGTCATGATCCCAGCATCTTGGGATCGAGTCCCGCATCGGGCTCCTTGCTCCGCAGGGAGCCTGCTCCTCTCTCTGCCTCTGCCTGCCTCTCTGCCTGCTTGTGTTCTCTCTCTGTTAAATGAATAAAAAAAAAAAAAAAATCTTTAAAAAAAAATAACTATAGCTCTACCATTATTACTCAAGGTCAAAGTATATTTTTATTGTATTTAGCGTTGGCTGTTTTTTCTTAAGGTAGACAGGATTTTTTTTCTTTAAAGATAAAAATGGAGATCACTCAATATGTAGAATTTATAATCCCTAAATTTTGCATAAATTGTATATTAAACATACATTAAATTTAAATGCTTTAAAATTTTCAGTATTTTTCAGGAACAAGGTTCCATATTCAGATGTAATTATAAATGAAATAACACCTGTATCAATGAAAAACTTATTACTTACAAATGAATGTTTATTCTCAAAGTCCAGGTTCTAAGACTCCTTGCATAAACATTCCACATTGCAGTTACCCATATACAGACAAGAACATAAATACTGCTGATATTCCCAGAGGTAGTTGAGAGACAAGCTCTCATGAACTTGTTCCCTGGGATTTTAAAAAGGGGTAGTACAAGTTCTATTGTGTACTGTTGCTAAGGAAAGAAAGAGGTGAAAACAACTTCAGCGAGCACCTGGAATTGGTTGGTAATGGGCTGTGTAATTTTTCCCTGTGTAGCACTGCCAGCACAATGCAAAGCTCCCTATCTGCAATATTCATTTCACTTAAAAGCAGTCCTGAGTGGCCCAAGGAAGCATTTCTGATGCCAGGACTCCACCATCATGGAAGGCAGGGTTCTTCCCTGGCCTAGATGTGATCACCAATGTGAATTCAAGGACCTGAGTACGAAATTGGGTTTCTCTAAAAACCTCTTTGAAATGAATGGGCTGAACACCATTCCAGATGTACAGATGATAGACTGGGTCATCCACTCATGAGATGTCTCTTGAGCCCCTTCTATGTTTAATGTGAGGTGTTGATGTCTCAAGATGTAAAGATGAATAAGAAAAACATAACCTTTTGTTTTCATATTTAGAGTGAATGAAATGGGTATAATCAGATGTTCTACTAGAAGGGAGTCTCTCCTGTGATCCCAACTGCATTGTTGTTTTGGGCAGAAACCGCCAACATGGGACATCTTACCTGGCCCAGACACTGATAGGATTGGGAGCTCTTTCTTGATTCTGTTGGTGGCTGCATGACTCTTCTTTATGGAGTCGCCATGGTTTTTCCTGTCTATCTCCCTAATGAGAAAGGTGAAGAGGGGTGGGGAAGAACTCTCACTAGAATCACCTGTGTACTTTCTTTTAGAAGAATAAGTTACTGGGTCTCCTTAAAAGCAGCCACTGCAATGGGGTTATCTGAAGGTGAAGGTATTTTCCCATAGGATGATGGTTGAATCACCCCGTATTCCAATAAATGAAATGCAGTCAGGATGTTTGTATTTTGAGAATTTGGGAAGAAATACACTATCTACAAGGATTCCTGGAGAAGGAAAGGTTTCTCTATTTTGAACCTGTGACAAACTCTAATCTAATTTTGCAGTCCAAAGGAGTCTTCCAGGAGGAAGTGATAACAAAACTGATAACAGGGAGATATTAAGCTGACTGTGAAAGCAGAAGTTTTTGTGAAGGAATTTAGAGAAAGAACAAAGCAAATTCAGCTAGCAAAATAGGGTTTTTTTTCTGTCTTCATTCATAAAATGACAAAGGCAGTGGTGAGAGCTGAGTGGCTAGAGTCAGGGAGGAGATCATGCGCACTGTTAAAGGATTTGGGAAATATCCTGAAAACAGAGCCCTTGAAGCAAGAAAGTATGGAGGCACTTTCCAAAATGCTAGCACAGAGGGAGGAGCAAGATGAAGGAGGAGTAGGAGACTGAGCTATCATCAGGTCCCAGGAGTTCAGCTAGATAGTTATCAAACCATTCTGAACACCCACAAATTCAACAGGGATAGAAGAGAAGAGCAGCAATTCTAGGAACAGAAAAGTGACCACTTTCCAGAAGGTAGGATATGCAGAGAAGTGAATCCGAGGTGATATATGGGAAGATAGACAGTGGGGGGAGGGGCGGGCTCCCAGCACGTGATAGAGCAGCAGAGCACAAAATCAGAACTTTTAGAAGTTGGCTCCACTGAGGGATGTCGCTCCAGAGACTAAGTGGGCAGTGGAACCCTCACGGGTACAGTGTGGATTCAGGTATCAGAATGGGGGAAGCCAGCTACAAAGACGGAGCTGAGCAATGTGCTCTCAACTCAGGATTTCCTTAAACTGTGATCCAAGGCACAGTTGGGCCACACTGCTCTTCAAGCAGGGATTCCACAAGTGGCAGATCCCGGAGGCAGATCCTTCCTCCTCTGGGAGGAGCTGCGCGGGAGCCCGCGGCAGGGATCTGCTGGGTTTGGACACTCCAAACGGGCCGTGCACCAGAGACAGAAACGTTCTGTCACAGGCTGGGTGAGCTCGGATCGCGGCAGGAGATGAGGGAGACAGGAAAGACTGACTGCTTTTCTCTGAGGGTGCACTAAGGAGTGGGGCTCTGAGCTCTGAGCTCTTGGCTCCTCCGGGCCAGAGACTGGGAGGCTGCCATTTTCATTCCCGGCCTCCAAAGCTGTACGGAAAGCTTTCAGGGAACAAAAGCTCCCGAGAGCGACCTTGAGCAGATTACTTAGCCAGCCCCTGGCAAGGGTGGTGCAATTCTGCCTCAGGCAAAGACATTTGAAAATCACTGCAACAGGCCCTGCCCCCAGGAGATCAGCAAGAACATTCAGCCAAGACCAAGTTCACTGAATGAGAACTGCAAAACTTGAGCTACAGGAATACAGCACATAGAATTCATGGCTTTTTTTCCATGATTCTTTAGCCTTTCAAAGTAAAATTTTTTTAATTTTATTTTTTCTTATTCTATTTTTTTATTTTTCCTCTTTCCTATTTTAATGTTTTTTAATAATTTTATCTCATCAATATCTTTTTAAAAATCTTTTTTAGGGGCGCCTGGGTGGTTCAGTGGGTTAAAACCTCTGCCTTCAGCTCAGGTCACAATCTCAGGGTCCTGGGACCGAGCCCTACATCGGGCTCTCTGCTCAGCAAGGAGCCTGCTTCCCCTTCTCTCTCTGTCTACTTGTCATCTCTCTCTCTCTGTCAAATAAATAAATAAAATATTTATAATTTTTTAAAAATTTTCATTGTTATAGTCATATTCTATCCCTTCATTGTATTTAACCTTATTTTTTGTATACATATAGGTTTTCTTTCTTTAAAATTTTGGGATACGGTTTCTTCTAGCAGATCAAAATATACCCTAAATCTAGTACATGGCTTTGATCTAGTCTACAGCCTGATCACATTCTTTCCTCCCTTTTTATTTCTATTTTCAACCAACTTCTTATCAATTCCTTTTTAAGATTTTTTTAAATTTTAATCTTTACAGTCATATTCTAACCCTTCATCATGTTTACCCTTATTTTTGTATATATATATATGTAGGTTTCTCTCTTTAAAATTTTGGTAGGCAGTTTCTTCTAACAGAGCAAAATACACCCAAAATCAAGTGTGTGGCTCTATTCTATTCACCAGTCTAAATGTGGACTAAATATATAATATATATTATATATAAATATATAAATATTTTTATAAATAAAATTGTGTGTGTGTATGTGTGTGTGCGTACCGTAACAGTCACCTTACAGGCCATACAATGGCATTAAATTCATATCTGTCAATAGTTACCCTGAATGTAAATGGGCTAAATGCTCCAATCAAAAGATATGGGGTATCAGAATGGATAAAAAAATAAGACCCATCAATATGCTGTCTGCAAGAAACTCATTTTAGACCCAAAGACATCTCTAGATTTAAAGTAAGGGGGTGGAAAACAATTTACCATGCTAATAGTCATCAAAAGAAAACTAAGGTGGCAATTCTTATATCAGATAAATTAGATTTTAAGCAAAGGACTGTAATAAGAGATGAGGAAGGACACTATACCATACTTAACAGTCTGTCCAACAAGAAGATCTAACAATTTTAAATATCCATACCCTAATATGGGAGCAGTCAAATATATAAACCAATTAATAACAAAATCAAAGAAACACATCAACAATAATACAATAATAGTATAGTAGGGGACTTTAACACCCCCCCCCCACTAAAATGGACAGATCATCTAAGCAAAGGATCAAGGAAATAAAGGCTTTAAATAACATACTGGACCAGATGGACATCGCAGATATATTCAGAACATTCCATCCCAAAGTAACAGAATACACTTTCTTCTCTAGTGCACATTGAATATTCTCCAGAATAGATCACATCCTGGGTAACAAATGAGGTCTCAATCAAAAGATTGGGATCATTCCCTGCATATTTTCAGATAATAATGCTTTGAAACTAGAAAGCAACCACAAGAGGAAAGTTGGAAAGAACTAAAATACATGGAGGCTAAAGAGCGTCCCACTAAAGTATGAATGGGACAACCAGGAAATTAAAGAAGAATTTAAAAAATTCATAGAAACAAAAGAAAATGAAAACACAACTGTTCAAAATTCTTGGAACACAGTAAAGGCAGTTCTGAGAAGAAAGTATATAGCAATACAAGACTTTCTCAAGAAACAAGAAAGGTCTCCTATACAACCTAACCCTATACCTAAGGAGCTGGAGAGAGAACGGCAAACAAAGCCTAAACCTAGCAGGAGAAGAGAAATAATAATCAGAACAGAAATCAATGAAATAGAAACCAAAAAAAAAAACAGCAGAACAAATCAGTGAAACTAGGAGCTGGTTCTTGGGAAGAATTCATAAGATTGATAAACCCCTGGCCAGACTTATCAAAAAGAAAAGAGAAAAGACCCAAATTAATAAAATCATGCATGAAAGAGGAGAGATCACAACCAACACCAAAAAAATATAAACAATTATAAGAACATACTATGAGCAAGTACACACCAGCAAATTTGACAATCTGGAAGAAATAGATGCATTCCTAGAGACATATAAACTACCAAAATTGAACCAGGAAGAAATGGAAAACCTGAACAGACACATAACCAGTAAGGAGATTGAAACAGTCATCAAAAACCCTCCTACACTGTTGGTGGGAATGCAAGCTGGTACAGCCACTCTAGAAAACAGTATGGAAGGTCCTCAAAAAGTTGAAAATTGAGCACCCTATGACCCAGCAATTGCACTACTGGGTATTTACCCTAAAGATACAATGTAGTGATCCAAAAGTGCACATGCACCCAAATGTTTATAGCAGCAATGTTCACAACAATCAAACTATGGAAAGAACCTAGATGTCCAACAACAGATGAATGAATAAAGAAGATGTGATACACACACACACACACACACACACACACACACACACACACAGGAATACTATGCAGCCATCAAAAAACCTGAAATCTGGGGCGCCTGGGTGGCTCAGTGGGTTAAAGCCACTCCCTGCCTTCGGCTCGGGTCATGATCTCAGGGTCCTGGGATCGAGCCCCGCGTAGGGCTCTCTGCTCGGCAGGGAGCCTGCTTCCCACTCTTTATCTGCCTGCCTCTCTGCGTACTTGTAATCTCTCTCTCTGTCAAATAAATAAAAAATAAAATCTTTAAAAAAAAAAAACCCTGAAATCTTGCCATTTGCAATGACGTGGATGGAACTAGACAGTATTATGCTACGGGAAATAAGTCAATCAGAGAAAGATGATCATCATACCAGCTCTCTGATATGAGGAATTTGAGAGGCAGGGCAGGGAGTCATGGGAGGTAGGGAGGGGAAAAAAAATGAAACGAGATGGGACCAGGGAGGGAGAGAAGCCATAAGAGACTTAATCTCGGGAAACAAACTGTGGGTTGCTGGGTAGTGGGGGTGTAGGGATAGGGTGGCTGGGTTACAGACACTGGAGAGGGTATATGCTATGATGAGTGCTATGAATTGTGTAAGACTGATGAATCATAGACCTGTAGCCCTGAAACAAATAATACATTATTTGTTAATAAATACAAAAACAAAAACAAAAACACAAAATGGCTAGCACAGATACATTACATTATCATGGGCATTTTAACTGGATGCTCATTGGAAAAATAGAAATACTTTTCTTTTAAAATTACTATAATGATTTATATGATTTTCAAAATGACTATAATGATAATAGAGAAAATTTAGTAAGGAAAATATTCCACATACTATGATGTCAACAATTTTTATTTTTCCATATTTCTTTTTCATATGTTATTTTGGTGAAAGCATTTGGTAGTCAGGTTTCTATTTTGTGTATTAGAATTTATAAAGTAGATCTTCCTGGTTGGTTAGGCCATTGGCAATCCTTATCTTAGTTGACTGATCAGTATCATGTGACATAATTGCTCACTACCTCTGCCTTGATACTGTCTTTTAGTATCAAGGTCAGCATTCAGGTTTGGTTTCTCTCCTTCTCCTGGGTGTTATTTGGCAGTGTCCTTTGCTGGTCCCTCCACTTCTCCCTAACATCTTAAATTATGGTGACACAGAACTTAGTGTTTGGTATCTTGTCCATCTTCACTCACTCTCCTGTTGACATAATTCATTATCTCAACATACTATCTTATGTGCTAAAAATCTCTTGAAGTTACGTATCAAACTGCCTACTTGATTTTTCTACAGAGATGTCAACCAGGCATTTCAAATTTAATGCATTTAAAATTTAACTCTTGATTTGCTCCCCTTCAAAACATGTCTACCCTCAGCTTTCCCAAACCATCCAATGGCAACGCGACCTTATATTTGCTCCCATCAACAACCGTGGGATCACCTTTCCCTCCTCTCTCACATCTAATGTCTGGAAATCTCCTGTTGGCTCTTCCTTCAAAGTAAATTCTGACTTTGACTTTCTATCACTAGCTTCTTTGGGAGCTTCCTAGATTCCACCATTACCATTACCACCATTACTCCCTTACACACAGCATCCTGAGTGACTTTTAAAATGTATGTTCTCTTGTATCATTCCACTCCTCACAACACTGCAATGGCTCCTCATTTCAAAGTTAAAGTCGAAATGACCATAGTAGCCAGACAGCAGCATTTCATCTGCTTTGTATTGTCTCTCTGTTTTCCTCTTCTATTTTGTTCTACTACATTTTAATTTTTTCTTAAGTTTATTGTCATCATTATCATCATCATTATTATTATCTTGAAGCTGAACACTAGCAACACTGGCCACTTTGATATTCCTTGAACATGATATATACCATTTGGATTATTCTGTGTTGGCTGTCCCACTATCTTTAACAATTTATATTTCTCAGATAGTTTCAGGACTAACAGTGACCCCAACACACACATACATTTCAAGTCTGTGTTCAAAACTACCTTATTAATGAGGACTTTCTGAGTTTCCACCATCTTGCTCCTCCTGCCCCCAACCAATACACACACACACACACACACACACACATATACACTTTTTTAAAAAAAATTATCTTAATTTCAGTTAGTTAACATACAGTGTTATATTAGTTTTATGTGTGACACACATAAATACGGTGATACAACAATCCCATATGAGGCACTCCTTAATCCCCAACACCTATTTAACCCATCCTACTACCTCCCTCCCATCTGGTAACCATTAGTTTGTTCTAAGAGTCTGTTTCTTGATTTCCTTCCTTATGTCTCCTTTTTTCCCTTTGCTCACTTGCTTTGTTTTTTAAATTCCACATATGAGAAAAATCATGACACTTGGGCTGCTTCCATATCTGGGCTATTATAAATAATGTTGCAATAAACATAGGGATGCATGTATCCCTTTGAATTAGTGTTTTGTATTCTTTGGATAAATGCCCAGTAGTTTAATTGTTGGATCATAAAATAGTTCTATTTTTAACTTTCTGAGGAATGTCCATACTGTTTTCCACAGTGGCTGTACCAGTTTGCATTCCCATCAACAATGCACAACTGTTCCTTTTTCTCCACATCCTCTCCAACACCTGTCATTTATTATGTTGTTGATTTTAACCATTCTGATGCATGTGATGTGATAGCATATTGTGGTTTTGATTTTTATTTCCCTGATGGTGAATGAGGACAAACGCATTTTGTGTATCTGTTGGCCATTTGCAGGTCTTCTCTGGAGAAATGTCTATCCAGGTCTACTGCTCATTTTCTAACTGGATTATTTAGGTTTTTTGGGTGTTGAGTTTTATAAGTTCTTTGTATATCTTGTACATCTTTGTATATCTATACCTTTCTCAGATACGTCATTTGCAAATATCTTCTTCCATTCCATAGGTTGTCTTTTAGTTTTGTTGGTTGTTTTCCTCATTGTGTAAAAGCTTTTCATTTTGATGTAATCCCAATAGTTTATTTTTACTCTCCTTTCCCTTGCCTCAGGAGACATATCTAGAAAAACTTGATATAGCCAATGTCAAAGAGGTTACTGCTTGAGTTCTCTTCAAGGATTTTTATGGGTTCCGGTCTCATATTTAGGTCTTTAATCCATTTCAACTTACTTTTTTTTTGTGTATGGTGTAGGAAAGTGGTCCAGTATCTTTTTTTTTTTTTTACATGTTGCTGTCCAACGCTCCTAACACAGATTGCTGTCCAATCTCCCAACACCATTTGTTAGAGAGACTGTTTTTTCCCCCCATTGGATATTCTTTTCTGCTTTGTCAAGGATTAATTTATCATATAGTTGTGGGTTTATTTCTGGCTTTTCTTCTCTGTTCCATTGATCTATCTGTCCATTTCTGTGACAGTACCATATTGTTTTGATCACTACAGCTTTGTAATATAACTTGGAGTCCAGAATTGTGATGTCTGCAGCTTTGCTTTTCTTTTTCGAGATTCCTTTGGCTATTCAGAGTCTTTTGTGGTTCCACACAAATTTTAGAATTGTTTGTTCTAGTTCTGTGAAAAATGCTATTGGTGTTTTGATGGGGATTGCCTCAAATTTGTAGGAGATTTGATGGGGATTGCATTAAATGTGTAGACGGCTTTGGTAGTATAGCCATTTTAACAATATTTGTTCTTCCATGGGGCACCCAAATGGCTCAGTTGTGAGGCGTCTGCCTTCGGCTCAGGTCATGATCTCAAGATCTTGGGATCGAGTCCCATATCAGGCTCTCTGCTTGGTGGGGAGCCTGCTTCCCCCTCTTTCTCTGCCTGCCTCTCTGCCTACTTGTGATCTGTCTCTGTCAAATAAATAAATAAAATCTTTAAAGCAAACAAACAAACAAACAAGCAAACAATATTTGTTCTTCCAATCCATGAGCATGGAATGTCTTCCTATTTCTTTGTGTCTACTTCAGTTCCTTTCATCAGTGTTTTATAGTTTTCAAGGTACAGGTATTTCACCTGTTTGGTTAGGTTCTTTGGTTAGGTTCATTCCTAAGTATCTTTTTATTTTCGGTATAATTGTAAAGGGTATCATTTTCTTAATTTCTCTTGCTGTTGCTTCATTATTTGTATATAGAAATGCAGCAGATTTCTGTATGTTGACTTTGTATCCTACAACTTTACGGAA
Organism: Nasua narica; assembly: GCA_028533885.1. Classification (NCBI taxonomy): domain Eukaryota; kingdom Metazoa; phylum Chordata; class Mammalia; order Carnivora; family Procyonidae; genus Nasua; species Nasua narica. Next base: position 18,359,101 of record CM052815.1, read on the forward strand.
TTTGTTCATCCATTCTAGCAGTTTTGGGGGGGAAATCTTTCAAGTCATGTCATCTGGAAATAATGAAAGTCTTACTTCTTCCTTACAGATCTGGATAAATTTTTTTTCTTTTTGTTGTCTGACTGCTGTGGCTAGGACTTCCAGTACTTTGTTGATTAAAAGTGGTGCAAGTCAACATACTTGTCTTATTCCTGACCTTAGGCAGAAAGCTGTCATTTTTTTCCCGACTGGATATGATGTTAGCTGTGGCTTTTTCATATATGGCTTTTATGATGTTGTGGTATATTCCCTCTAAACCCACTTATTGAGGGTTCTTACCATGAATAGATATTATGCTTTTCAAATGCTTTTTCTGTGTTTGTTGGAATGATCATATGGTTTTTATTCTTTCTTTTATTGATGTGATGTACCACATTCATTGATTTGTGAATATTGACCCATACTTGCAACCGAGGAAAAAAATTCCACTCGATCATGGTGAATGATTTTTTTAATGTGTTATTGAATTCAGTTTGCTAGTACTTCATTGAGGATTTTTGCATCTATGTTAATTAAGGATATGGACCTGTACTTCTTTTTTAGTGGTGTCTTTATCCAGTTTTAATATCACAGTAATTCTGGCTTCACAGAATAAATTTGGAAGTTTTCCTTCCTTTTTAAAAAGTTTTTTGGAATAGTTTGAGAAGAATAGGTATTAAATCTTCTTTAAATTCTTGGTAGAATTTACCTGTGAGGCCACCTGGTCCTAGACTTTTGCTTGTTGGGAGTTTTTTGACTACTGATTCAACTTCTTTGCTGGTTGTTGGTCTGTTCAGATTTTCTAGTTCCTCCTCTTTCAGTTTTGGTAGGTTATGGGTTTCTAGGAATTTATCCATTTCTTCTAGGTTGTCCATTTTGTTGGCATATAGTTTTTCATAATATTCTCATAATTGTTAGTATTTATATGGTGATTTTATTTATTTGAGTGATTTCTCTTTTTTTCTTGATCAATGTAACTGATTTTTTTCAAAGAACCAGCTCCTAGTTTCATTGATCTGTTTTGTTTTGTTGTTGTTCTTGTTTTCATTTTTGTTTTGTTTTTTGGTTTCTATATCATTTATTTCTGCTCTAATCTTCATTTTTTCCTTCCTTCTGCTGGTTTTAGGTTTTGTTTGTTGTTCTTTTTCTAACTCCGTTAGGTGTAAGGTTAGGTTTATTTGAGATTTTTCTTGCTTCTTGATGTAGAGCTGTATTGATGTAAACTTCCCTCTTACCGCCACTTTTGCTGCATCTCAAAGGTTTTGGACCATTGTGTTTATTTTCATTTGTTTCCACATAGTTTTTATTTCTTTTTTTAAAAAATATTTTATTTATTTATTTGACAGAGAGAGAGAGATGACAAGTAGGCAGAGAGGCAGGCAGAGAGATAGGGGAAGCAGGCTCCCTGCTGAGCAGAGAGCCCCATGTGGGGCTAGATCCCAGGACCCTGAGATCAAGACCTAAGCTGAAGGCACAGGCTTTAACCCACTGAGCCATCCAGGTGCCCCTTTATTTCTTCTTTGATTTCCTGATGGACCCATTCCTTGTTTAGTAGCATGGTGTATAATCTCCATTTTTTGTGATATTTCTAGTTTACTTTGTAGTTGACTACTTGTTTCATAGTATTGACATACCCTCTTGATTCTATTTTTCCTATGGTGGTTTTGCCATACCAATATGTATCATAATTTATTGTGCTTATTATTTATTATCAGCCTCTACTCTCTAAGTTCTAGTATGATAATTATTTTTGCTCATTTTGTTTGGTGATATATAGTGGGGCCCGAGAACATTGTCTGGCATAGAGATGTTCAAAAATGTTTGTTGCACATAAGAATATAGTGGGTAATGATTTTCTGAGTTAGGGTCCAGAATCCTAATGCAGAACACACTTTGATATTTTCTTTCCCCAATGTCAAAGACATCCCTTAGTACACAAAACATTTTTGTTTCTGTTTGTATCTGGAAAAAGAAGGAAGGGTATGCGATGAAGGGTAGTGATAAAAGGTTATATGGCTTTTATACTGGTTTCGGCTGGGATAAAAGGATGGGCTTGGCACTCATTAATTCCATTAAAAATGAATTCTCCTTTTTGAAAGCTATGTTCTTTTTTTTTTTTTTTTGGATTTATTCTTACTCAAGCCTTCTTTGTGACAGCCTTTGCCCTTGTCATGGCTTCAAAACTATATCATTGACTTTTATATTTAGCAGCTTGGAAATGTATGAATAGAAGTTTGCTTTACAGTAAACTTAGGAGTGCCATCTAGTTTCCATGTAATAATGAACATCTATACTTATATCCTAGGTTGGTACCTGACCATGGCTCTTTGTGAGATCTCTCAAGAGTTTAACCTCTTACCTTTCTCTTTCTCTCAAATTAAAAATCAGATAATAAATATCCTCTCAGACCCAGGGTGATTTGAGGTAGCATAAAATTATTTAGAATGGAAAGAGGAAAAATAAATTCAGAACTGTAATGCCAAGTAAGGCTCCCTTTGCCTGTGGGGCATGGTTCAACAAAGTCACTTGATATATTGGTATGTTCAGATTCATAACTAATCGCTTTTGGTTTCTGTTCTCACTTGATTTGTGAGTAATAAGCCCCAGTTTACCAACTGATGAGTGACTTAATAGAAAAAGGGAGAAGTGTCAACTTAACAAAATCAAGAAGCTTCCCACGGAGAAAAGAAGCACTTTTCTTTTTAAGTCTAATTTGGGTTCTATATTTAAAAAAAAAAAAATGAGTGAGAATCTTTTCTCACTGTTCTCAGCTCAAGAAAGAATTGCCAAGTGGCAACAATTCTCCTAAATTTTTTCCTTTCTTTACATTGAATGGGTGAAAATTACCCAATTTGTATGCCCATTACAAGTTGCTTGAGTGATTCCCAGAGAAGAGAGCTATATTGCTCTTTCCTTGCACTGCTGCACAGTATTTCAAGGCAGTGTAGATGGATCAAGTTAAGATCTTTGACAAAAATACTTGCCTACTGCTAAGAGTTTATAGAGTTAGCTTTAAGCTGCTTTAAAGTGTGCATATGGAATGAACTTTGACTAATTAGAGTTATTTGGTCAAATGCCATGACATAGGGTCAAAAAATAACTTCTTTGTCTAACCCATCATTTTACAGAGGAGAAAAGTGATTTACAGATAGGTCAATATATATGAAGTAATGAGTATAAGAGCTTTGTAAACATATGGTATTAAATGAGATAGTGTAGCACAGTGAAGGAGCATGAACTTTGGGGTCAGATTGAGAAAGAGTTATATCCCTATTTTTCGATTTATTCACTGTGGGGCACTGGGTAAATTACTGAAGATCTGTGAGCCTTATCAATGAAATTAAAGTATTAATTCTTAATTTTTGTGATATGACAGATAACTACAAAAAATTAACAACAACAATTAAATAATTACATATTCCAGGCACTCTCATAAGTGCGTTACATGTAAGAATGTCCCAACAACTCTATGACTATCATGTTGCTATTATTCCCATTTTATAGAGAATTAGCTAGTCATGAAATTAAATGACCTATGTAAAACACTGGGTATAATTCCTGATATATGTTGTATAAGAAGTTTAAATTACCATCTCATGATCACCATCATTATCTTCATTGTCCTAGTTATTATTCTTATTTTATTAATATTACTTTAATTATTATATAGTAGACATTTTTTCTATTTCTACACTCTCACACCATATCTGACTCTGGGCACTAGAGCAGAATATTGTAGATTTGGAGAGGAATTCTCCATTTACATGAAAGTTTCCACTATACCAAGTGTAACACCTACTAATTATTAAATAAACCTTGGTTTAAAATTAGTTATCTCCTTAAAATTAGTCATAAATTTTTCAACCTATAGGGCTTATTCTATAAAACAAGGTGTGACTCAAGGTGTCTCTTGATGCTTGATTTCATATATACACACATTTTCCTTTCACTTCAGATTATAGTTGTTTCTTACAGGGTAGGTCTTATTGATGACATTGCAAAATGGGATGACTAACGTAGATTTGTTCCAGTTCTCTTGAGATACACATGTTCTCAGTGAACATAGGACTGTGCTGAATCTTATGTTTTAAAATCTTTTTTGCAGATCTCCTCTTGCCTGTCAATCATCTATAATTGATCAAAAATCAAGATCTTATGTTAGAGAAGAGGAAAAAAAATACATTATCTTGCCATTCTTATTCATTAATTTGGTAGACAATAAAACAGAGTACATGGAAAAAAACTTTCATTCTTAATCTTCTTATAAATATGGAGACATGTACACTTCAGGCTTGATACTTGTCATTTTCTAGGGCCATTAAAAGTAGACAGAGTGATCACAATGAAAAAGTATTGATGAAATGCTAATTTAACTTCCAAGTGACACACCTATCTGAGCTGTTTCACACACGATTTTAAATCTGCTGTTGTTCGTCTCATATTTCGATTATGCCTCATTTTCCTAAAAGGATACACTTGGCTTATAAGTCTCACAAGCTAACAGCTATTGGATACTGTGTTTTAATTACAACCTTTGCCTCAATACATTTTATAAGGCAAGCAGAATGTTTGCAAGAAATGTTTGAGAAAAATTTATCTGACTCTATTTAAGAAAGGGGATATTATATTAACTTTGGGTAATGCGAGATCCTGGTAGGGACTGTAGTGATTTGACCAAAATAACCCTAATTATTAGTTTAAAAAATCAAAGAAAATATAAAGAGTCAATAAAGCTACATTTTGATAATTTATACTTAAAGTGGAATAAAATCATGTTAATTACACAAAATAATTTGTCTCTAAAAAAAGAGAAGTTATCAAAACTGAAAAGGGACCTATAGGACCTATAGGATTAAATTCACCCACAGCAAAAGAAATTGGAAAGTCTTTCTGTGCCTCCATGGGTGTGATCTTAATTCTAAACAAATATTAAAGTAAGAGGGAAAATAGGATGCAGAAAAATGATCCTAGATTTTGGCTCTGACATTTTAAAACTCTGTTAGGTTGGATTCTAAATCTCAGTTTACTCATCAATAAATTGGAAAAATAGCACACACTTTATAAATATTTGCAAAGCCAAAAATGATAGTGTATCATAAATTTACTGGAGTCTCTGTGCAAAATAAACTATAAACATTCTTCTGTTGCAGTTATCACTTTTGTTATAATCATAATCATTCTAATGATAATTATTATCCTAATTATCATCATCATCCTCCTAAACTGTATTTCCTTTGTATGTTTCTTTTGTTCCCAAGCAAATGACATTGAATTTTTTTTCTTCCCTGTTCAAGGCTCTCGGACAGTATTACAGGTACTTCTCAATGCAGAAGGAATAGAAAAGAGTAAAAACATTTCAAATAGTGTTTACAATCTTAAGATTAATCTCACGCATACACACACACAGACACCCCTCACAAATTGGAGATTCAAATTTGTAGATTCGAATTTGAGATTCAAATTTGAAGAAAGAAAAGACCCTAATCATATGGGGAATAACTTTGGTACGTACATATATTTAAATATACAAGATGAAACTACAGAAAAATGTTGAGTAAGAAACTCCATGCATAAGGTAGAATGTTTATCGTTTTATTTATGGAAATTTCAAAACCTATTGTGTGGTCTTACATGTCAGGGAAACAATTGCCCTAGGTAATGTTATAACTAGAAGAAAGCATGAGGCAGGTTTTAAAATACTCAAAATATTCTTTTTCTTCATATGCACAGTGGTTCTGTGGGGAAATTCATAGAATTTTATTTTTATGATATGTGCATTTTCCCATATGGCTTCAGCAAAAAAGTTACTTAAAATTGTGAGTGAGAGGGGCACCTGGGAGGCTCAGTTGGTTAAGTGTCTGCCTCCCACTCTGGTCATGGTCCTGGGGTCCTGGGAAGGAGCCCAACATTTGACTCCCTGATCACAGGAAGTCTGCTTCTCCCTCTCCCTGTGCCCCTCTCCTGCTCATGCTATCTTTCTCTCTCAAATAAATAAAATCTTTTTTAAAAAGTTACATATGAGAAACTAATGAAAGTGAGGCCCGAGAAAGTTTTCAACCAAAGGACCCTCTTCGAAAAAGTTACTAGAGTATTTACTAAAGCAAAGGAAATACAAAGCAGGAAAAGGAAGTGAAAAGTTAGAAGACAGTGAAAAAACAATCAGAAACCATACTGAAAATGTAACGGAAGGAAATGTTTAGAATGTAACGAAAACTATTTTACAAGCGTAGACTTTCCATCTATATTACAATAGGACAGGTCAGGGCCCAATCTTAGTTTAATGTTTGGGTTGTATAACACATGGCTTGATTTAGTCAATCAGAGAAACAATGTATCTGTTTAATGATGTGGTGGATGCTAAAAGTATATTGAAGTATTTTTATAATATAGAGAAGTTTCAGTTTAATTTAAGGAAAGAGTAACTTATCTGGCAGACTAGTTCTTGGGAAAATTTTGTAAGACCTTGTCCCTTGTTGTGAGGGCAGATACTCACTCCAATCCATTTATGTCACTTTATTGTCAGAAAGAAAGAGGATATTCTGCCATAAACCAAACAGGCTATAACTTGCTAGTCATTTAAGATTTTGTTGGCGTTTGTTGGGTCCCTGTTGGGCTTGAGAACCCTCAGTGCATACTGCTGGGATAACCCTCATGGATTCCCCCGCAACCTCGGTTGTATTTGTATTGGTTTTACTCTCTTGAACTATGAAGGAAGACACAGCAAGTTGGGTTGATTAAAGCCCACGGTTTTTGAGCCACAAGCAAAGGGCTGTTTGATTTTGTGCGTTTTCTCTAATTGGTACTTAAATTCCTATTTTCGCTCAAGTTATCTGTAGTAAAATTCGCCAGCTATTTAATAGTAACTAGGATACCTTGTACAGTCTTCTCTGTTCATTTATTTTAACCCTGGTATTAGAATTCTAAGTTCTTTTGAAACCCAAATTGCTCTTTGGAGGCTTGGTAGGTCTTTATGCTATAAATATTTTAGGTAATTCTAAGGAGGACAGAAGAAGTCTTAAGAAAATCTGCTGTCATTTCCTTAGCTAGATTTCTTATATTATTATCAATAAGGTGAATTCATTGTTCTGTATACATAAGACTAACATTGTAACTTTTTAAAGAATTTACATAACATTGGAACTTATCGATATTAATACAAATTTTATTACATTTTAATACAATTATTTTAAATGATCAAATAATTCTTAGACCTCCATTAAAAAGGTAAAAGTAAAATACTGCTTTGGGTTTACACTTACATTAATAATTTACTGTTTATAAGCCTGTGAGTGGCCTTGATAATGGGGTTGGATAAACTTCCAAAGTTAAGAAAACACATACATGACATCCAAAAGAGAAGAAAAATAAAAATAGAAAGCTCTGGCAGAGATCAAAACTCTTAATTATTTCCCTACAGACAGTTTTGGATAGCATGCTACTAATAGGTTAAAGAAAGAAGTTAGGTGAAAGAATTCTGAAATATCATCTTAAAAAGACTCCAGCCAAATATCTCAGGCTGTGAATTCATCAGATTGGAGCCAGCTAGGCAAGACTGAAATAATGAAAAAGAACTCTGAAAAGAAAAGAAAAGAAAAGAAAAAAAAAACCTTTTGGCAAAGGTGACTTTGCATGCTTTTCCTTTCTCTAATTCAGGTATCAATAACCACCTGACAATTAAATCTAGTCTATTTAAAGAAAAATAAAATAAAAAATAAAATAAAAATTTTAGGTATAATTATCAAAGTGTTTTTAATAACACATGGTTTGTTGCCTTCAAAGCAAGCAATAGTAAATGAAAGGTTAGAATTTTCCTACAATATCTTTGTTAATTCTTGATCTCAAAGCATATTCATTTGTGAATTATTCAATAAACTGTTATTCTATAAGATGGTTAGCTTTTGATGTTTTCAGAAACCGGAAAATTCAAACTTGACCGGTAGCAATCTGATGAGTCTTGGGATCCTTCAAGAAAGATATTAAATGGCAAAAGTTTTATCTCTTATTCTTGACTTGGTGAATGTTTTAATATCAATATTTTGTAACACTGGATGGCAAATACAAAGTCTTTAAAATGTGTTTTCCCATAATTCATCTTATAAAGTAATGTTATTCAATTATATTTCACATTTTTCATTTAATTTTCTTATTTCTCATTTTCTCCATGATTATAAAATAAAACTAGGTACAGAAAGGTCCAGGATACTATGAGGAAATGAAACAAAGTAGAAGATAAAAGAAAGGAAAACTTACATTTCCCTCACCTACTATCTATGAAGTATAATTGCTTGCATCTATTTTCATTTAATTCTCAAAATAGCTCATAATATACCAATTTTATTTTCATTCTTTCTACGTTAACAGTGGGACTCAAAGCAGGGTAGGAGTAGTGAAGGGATTGTCCATTTTTACAATATTATAAAGTAGAGAAAATTGGAGTCAAGATCAAGATAGTATGACAGCAAACTCTTATACATTTCAAAGCTCCACAATCTGTATTTTCTGAAATAAATTTTGACAAATGTTTATTTGTTTGCTATAAAACAAACAAGCAAACAAACAAAAATCTAATAAAATTTCCTTTGCTACATTTCTGAGAAATAAGCATTAAGTTTTTTCCCTTTGGCAATGGAACAAAGAGGATTAAATTCCTGCTTAAGTTTATTGTGGTTCCTGGGAAGAAAGAATATTAGAGAAAACCTGGCAAAAATTAATTTATTTTAGGATTTATTGGGGTTAAAAGAGATGAATTCACACAATCTTTTACATTTGATGTTAAAAATGGAAGGGTAAAAGATGTCCATATTTAGTGTCTTGAGTGCTGAGAATATGAGGCATAAAGATCCAGCTAGGCTGCAGGAGATGGTCAGGTAATAGAAAGAAGTAAATGCTATTTTAAAAAAAAAAAGAAAGAAAGAAAAAAGTAAACACTATTAGAAGCTGGTTTAGGAAATTTCTGGTAGATTTGTAATGGCTAACATACTGGTTTTAATTTGTCTATGGCACACCATTCAAGGGAATGACTGAACACTCATTTAGTATCAAAGCGTAATAGTAAGATATCAGAATTATACAGGATGACTGAATCCATCAAATCTTTAGAGATTAGGTAGGAAAATTAAGGAATAATGCATGCCTAAAAATATATATAATTGATTTTAACCTGAAGGTGCAATCACAAAGCTAATGTCCTCATAGAAGGATGGCAATCTTTTTGACATTCAACAATGCAAAAAATATCAGAAGAGAGATAATCAATGAGGGATGGTGTTTTCAGAGGTGATTTTGAGAAATACTGATGGGCAAAGAAAAATGAATAGAAGAAGAGAAGAGGCTATGCCAGCCCAATGTTTCTTTACCTGGAATGCTTATATCACTATCTGAAAAAAAAAAAGTGATTTACCATTATCCATGTTATCAATCTGGAAACTGACATTCACTTTCAGATGACCATTATAAAAATGGTATTACGAATCATAGGCACTTGTTGCTATAAATGTAGTAGATAACTAGCATCTACAATAAAAATATGATATTGTCTTTTTGAAAGTCTGCTACACTTACCTACATATCAGAGCAGAAGAGTTATCAAAGTATGCCTGAGATAAGCTAGAAATGGAAAGACAATATAAGCAAAGCAAAAAAAGAGAAAATTTTAGAGGAGTGGTTTGAGGAGATGTAGAGCAATTATGGTATAGTTTCAGGTTTTACCAACTGACAAAAATAAATGAGCCAAACATACAAGGAGAGAATGCTACATGAATGAATTGGTCGAAACTGGAATTCAGTTTCAAAGAATAACTTTTGGCAGAGTAGAAAGTGCAAGTTTGGCTTAGGAATAGAAGTGTGATGGAGTGGGATGTTTGGAGAGGCTTTCTTTTATAATTTCTTATTTTCAAATATATGGGATTAGATAAATGGCATTTACATTAAAAATATGTCAAAATGGCATCTAGCCCTAGGATAAGAAAATAGTAATTTCTCCTCTGGCAAAGAAGCCAAAATTGACAAGAAATGACATTTCACAGATACCAAGTGCAGCCTGGTTACATGCTGGGCATATTAAGTGAACAAAATAAGACTTTTATAGGAAAGATGTAGTGTATTAGACACAGACAATTTCATTCAAATGGTTTAAATCCTTTGCCTATGCTTAAAACAGTGTTAGATTAAACAAAAAAATATCTACTTCAAATCTTAAATATTTCACATATTACATCCCTGGGAAACCCTAGTCACAAGGAAGGGAGAAAATCTCACAATCATAGTGAAGGGAGGAAATCTCACAATCTTTCTCTTCTCCCCCCACCTCACTATTCTTAGAGTATTTCCCCTTAAAAACATAAAAGAATAAGGATATTATTGCAGTACGGAATGGATAAGAAAGTAGTAAATCTCTTTCTTCATACATAATTTTTTTCCTACAAAATAATTTAAATAGTAACATGGGAATATTTGCATATTCCACTCCATAGTTATCTTAATCATTTTCTGAAAGTAAATGGTTAGATGCAATTATATATATTTTTTCAAATTTCTTGGTTTCATGTTTTTTTTTTTTTTTTAATACATAGTCAAATAGAAACTAAAACCGATTGGAATCCATACAAGCTGAATGACATACAAATCTAGCTGCTCCAAGGATAAACCGCTTTCTACTCATTGCTCTTGGACCTTTCTTGTCTTTTGGTGACACAGTTTAAGATATAGAATAATTTGTTTGTTAGCAAAGCAGTGCCATATTCCCAATACAACTATTTGGGATTTAAAAAATCAAACTACTTTGCATTGCCCTTAGTGCAATATGAAGTAGAAGATGGTTAAGATGTGCCTGGGCCACTGGTTGACTGCCCAGTGGGGTCAGAGGCAAAAGAAAGCATCCTATATGAGACTTGAAAATACAGAGTAAGAAAAAAGAAAAATCTAGTTAATTTTTTGAGCATAAATCTGAAATAAAAGATAATTTTATTGCTGTGAGAATAATCAATAGTAAAATAGCACTCATTAAACTATGTGATTTCTCAAGAGATAGGAAAGAAAAAAAAAAGGTTAATAAAGGTGAAATGTGGGAATCCTTATCTACCCTAATAATTTTAACGATCCCTTGAACACTATATTGGTGATAATAACAATGATCTCTCTGTAAGAATAATTAAAACATTGAAAAGAGAAATTGTTTTACTAATTTCTTGCCCTGACATCTGAGATGGCCCCTCTCCCACATGTATATGTCATTCATAACAAAAATCTCTTTACAGAGTGCTCTCCTTGATTCATTAAGTAGATTCAGCAACACATTAGCAGCCGATGTTCAGAAACTCAGAAGACTTGGACATATAAAACTCCCTTCCATCCAAGGGTGCACTGACTTCGATAGACTGGTGATTTTAACTTCAGTCCTACGTGTGGATTACCAAAGACACAGTTCAGAAAACATTAAATACCATATCAGAGATACAAGGTTCATAAGGATTTGTAAGCATTGTAAAGAATATATCTGTTAGGACCTGCCTAGCCTAAGTGATTCCATCTTGTCTAAGCAGCCATTTTGTTGTGAAAACAAGCGGACCTCGCCTTGAACAAACGTCAGCCTGGAAGAACTTACTTAGGAAGCTAAGTCCAGGACACCAGTGGAATGTGGTCTGCTGGCTCCTGATGACAGTCTCCCAGAAAAACAAGGTTGAGTCAGGCCAGGTGGAGACGTCCAATCAGTCAAGGACACATATGCAACCTCCCTTAACCCCACTGCTTCTGACCAATAAGGATAAGCGCACAGTCGGTTTGTGGTTTTGCCCTATAAAAGATAGCCTATAAGACTAGGTGGGGTCGCTCTCTTCATAGAGACGACCCTGACTGGCCAGTGTGATTCTCGATGCTTGTAGCAAAATAAAGCTCTGCTTGACCTTCGCTTTGTATTGTCTCGTTCCTTTGATCACAGACCCCAACATATCTTGTAAAATTAATCTTATTTCTTCCACTGAGAGATTAAAGAAATTGCCCAGACAACAAAGAATTGTGAAGTTCTATTCAGGTATCACTGTGACTAAGTCAAAGTGTATGTGTGGGGGGGTTATGTCTAAGAACTATTAAAAATTATAAACTGATTTATAAATATTAGTATCCTCAGTTACTATTAATATAAACTTTAATATGTACCAAATATATTTTTACATGAATTGGAGTTTAGAGGGGGTAAAATTGTTAAGTCCACATACCTAACAATTAAAAAATATACCTCCCAAAAAGAAAAAAAAAAGAATCTTACTTGCTGATATCATCCTGAAGAAGAATTTCTGGACATGAGATCCAAGTTTTTCCTAGCATCTCTCCAACTCAACATAACTTAGCAGGATATAGAGGACATATACATAAAACTCTATGAGACATGATATGTACTTGATAATACAAAATGTATAAAGAACTAGGGGTACCTGGGTGGCTCAGTTGATTATATGTCTGACTCTTGGTTTCAGCTCAAGTCATGATCTCAGGGTCTTGAGATAGAGCCCCATTTAGAGCTCCATGCTCAGTGGGGAGTTCTCTCTTTCCCTCCCCCTTCTGCCATCTCCCCTCTGCCACTCCCCCTCTTGCCACATGCTTGCACGCTCTCTCTCTCTCTCTCTCATATAAATAAATAAAATCTCTAAAAAGTGTATAAGGAACTAAAACATTTTAAGGATTTAGGCTTCTAATATGATTAATTTTAACAGATATAAATATGCAAATGTGAAGTTAGTTTTAAACTTTTAAAAACATATTTACTCCAGGTATATAAGCTGGTTCAGTATTTGAAAAATCAACTAATGTAACCCAGCACATCAACAGGCTGAATAGAAAAATCATACAATCGCATTAATTAATGTGGAAAACTCATTTGACAAAATACAACTGCAATTCATGATAAAATAAACTAGAAAAAATAGGAAATTTTTCGATTTCATAAAAACACCTGTCAGAGACCAACAGCTAACATAATACATAATGGCGAGAGACTGGGCACTCCCTTCCCATACTCCAAGCCATCTTCTCACCACTTTTATTCAACATTGCCCAGGGAAGCCCTAAAATGTATGCAGATGGGAATATGAAAATAATAAAATAACAAATTCCTTTCTTCACAGATGACATGATTGTCTATGTAAAAATTTACTTAATTGTCCAGAAATACAATTTCCTATAACAACAAAAAATGATGTTCTTGGGTATAAATATAACAAAATATGTATAAGATTTGTATGTAGAAAATAACAAAACGTGGATATAAATCAAAGACGATCTAAATACTTGGAAAGATAGTTTTTGTTCGTAGATTGGAAGGCTCAGAATTGTTAAAATGCCACTGCTTCCCAACTTGATCTATGGATTCAATACAATTCAAATCAAAATACTAGCAAGGTGTTTTATTGGTATTGATAAGCTGAATCCAAAGTTTAAATGGAAATGCAAAGAACCTAAAATTACCAGCAAAATACTGAAGAAGATCAGTGTTGGAGGACTTGCACTATCAATTTTTAGACTAATTATAAAGCTACAGTGATCAAGGCGATGCTGTACTAGCAAAGAAGCATATATCAATGGAACAGTATACTGAGTTCAGATATAGACTTGCACAAATATAATCAGCTGATTATTGACAGAGGCATAAAGGCAATTCAACAAAGAATGGTCTTTCTGGCAAATGGTTCTAGGACAAATTGATATTGATATGCAACAAGAACCAAAGTACCTAGACATGGATCTTACATATTTCACAAAAAACAACTTAAAATAGATCATAGATCTAAATATAAAATGTAAAACCATAAAGCATTTCTTTTAACAATGAAACATATATAGCTTTATTAATAATCTGTAAAAAGTCATACTCAGGCACAGTGAAATATTCCCTATCTTGGCAGAAAGCAAACACAATGTTTGAAAACCCTTTCCTAATGCTCAGAACTGTGTACTGCTGAGTTTATATCTCAGTGCCCTCAAGAGCTGGGACGCTACTTTATAGAAGGTGGTTTTACCCTCCTCCCAGCAATATTCTGTGGTTGGCTGTGACTCCCTTCACATAGTAGGAGATAAGGAGTTGAACAAAATTTCCCCTGGACAGGCTGCCCTTGCAGATTGACTTCTTCCTCCCTACAAAAGGGAACTAAAAGGATTAAAATTTTAATTTCATATAATTTCCCATTTCACAAAATATCATTCTTTGATTTTTTTCAACCATTTAAACAGGTAAAAACAAAACTCTAACCTTATAGGCTATGCAAAAACAGGAAATGGGTTAGCTCTGACAGGCCATAGACTGCCAACCCATGGTCTAAGGAAAAACCATCCCAGGCCGCCTGGGTGGCTCAGTTGGTTGAGCGACTGCCTCAGGCTCAGGTCATGATCCCTGAGACCTGGGGTTCCAGTCCCTGCATCTGGCTCCCTGCTCAGTAGAGAATCTGCTTCTCTCTCTCCGTCTGTCCTTCCCCCCCTCACGCTCTCTCTCTCACTCTCTAATAAATAAAATCTTAAAAAAAAAAAGAAAAGAAGAAAAGAAAAACCATCCCTATATTCCTCCTCCCACCTGTCAAACTGTTTTCAGGCTTCTAGTCAGGGATTACAAAAAGCAGCCAGAGTAGAGAGAGTGAGGGTTTTTTCTTATAATTGATTTTAAGAAGGTATGAGAAACTTTTGGGAAGGAAGGTCATATATAGATGAGAACAGGGAGAAGGATGGGTGAAAACCACGAAGGCCAGGAGGACAGTAGTGGTCTGTGAGTTCTCTGAACATGGGTCCTATAGCCTGTGCTCATACTTAGTAACTAGCAGAGGCATTGGCTTGGAGGCCTATGCAGTGAGCCTATGATATACCACGGGGAATCAGGGCTAGAGGGACCTGCTCAAATATTCATTTTGTACAAATCCCACACAGAGAATAGTAACACAAAAAGATGTTATTTTTAATGTATATATATGTATACACTTTAATGTATGTATGTGTGTGTATAATATATTTGATGTAAACAAAGCCCTTGAGAATAGGCTATACAACCGGGATGGGGGAAGGGAACCATAATCACCTTGTGCCATTTAAAATCTGAAGAGGGTTCCTATCTACTCTGTTTACCGAATTTACTAATTTGTCTCTGGGAATGAGGGGAGTAATACTGTATCTATTGCAACATTCAACATGTTTGATATGTCGAAATCAAAACACAAGGATATCCATGAATGGGAAGACTATGAGTAAGAGAAATGGAAATAGAAGTTCCATGTTGTATTTATTCAAACATGAATTGAACACCTACTTTCTACTAGGTTTTGCTTTCATAGCATTACTTGAGAATTGCCTAATCACTTCTTGAAAGGAAAGAAATGCATTGCTTATAGATTCTGTGTGTACTTTCTTTGCAATGCAACATATATCAATGTTTTCATCTAGCTAAGAAATTCAGGTCTGACTTTAAATTCAAAGCTTTTTCTAAATGTCTTTAGCATTTTCCCCTAGTATCTGAAATATCTTAAAGGTTGTTTATTGCAATTCCTGAAAGCCAATTAAAAGCTCTCCTGTTGGCTCCCATAGAGACCTCCTATGTACCTTAAAAAAGTTTCTGGTTGAGGAATAATTTAATGAGAAAAAAAGCAGTGGATTTCTAACTATTAAAAGTGACATTCACTGGGCACGGAGGAAGGGTCATTGCTTGCAGGAGTAGAGAAGAGACTCTGTTTCATCTCTCGTATTTTAATATTTAGCTCATGTCATGGAATGGTGTGGAACAGATTGGGAAAAAAAGAAAAACCATTAGAGTTTTTATAAAGTTACAAACTAAGTTTCAATCACGGGCCCTGTAACCTAGAATTACATTAGTCATTTTAATCCATTTTATAATATTCCAAAATGTTTCCATGGGAAACACTATGTAATTTACTCTTTCTTGAAGATCCAAATTGCATGCATATTATCACATTTATAGCAATAAAGTCCTAGTTAAAGAAGGTTTATTTGCTTTTTTTAAACCAAATTCCCATATGTTTCTTAATATCAACCTGTGGTACATTCTATTAAATTTATATTTATGTACATGATAAAAGGAGAGTCTATGGCATCAGTACAGGAAGTGTTGGCACAGAAGTGGGGCAAGGAGTGGAATCAAAGGAAGTTTAGGAGAAAGATTATGCGAGACTCTTCTGACAATTGTCACTACCTTTATCTTGATGGAAAAGGCAAATGGAAGTTATTAAATATTTTTAAATGGGGGTAAGAATAATCAAAGTTGAAATGTGAGAAGATTGCTCTGACTGAAGTGCAGAGAGTACTTTAGTAACTAGAGAGGAGACAGAGGGATTAATTAAGAATCAAACCTTTGCCATGGCTGGGAAAACTGAGTGTGGAGAACTGGAGGAGAGGACCTTGGAATAAGTATTGAAAATCTACATATTTAAAGGCTAGAGAGAGAAGCACATGAAAGTTAAAATGACTAAGAAGTGTTCATAATTAGGGTAGAAAAATCAGAGGTGTGTGATTTCAATGAATCCCGTGGAAGACAGAATTTTTACATTGTGAAATTCTGGGGTAAAATAAGATTTAGTGATATATTCATCTAATTGCACTCATAGCCTATTTCAAGATTTATCCCCTATTTGTAGCTTTTCCTGAAATCTGTTCCACAGTGCTATCTTTAATTTAGCCTTCTTCTATCCTGTATTTTCAGGACCACAGAATATATCATTAAATCAGTTCACAAAAAATTGCTGGATGCTAGCTAGCTATGTGCCAAACACTAAGTCAGGCAACAACAATTTCAGACTTGAGAGTAATGTATCCTGACCCCAAGGTACCTACAGAGAATTGGAGATTTGAATACATATTTAAATATTTATCTATGGATCTATTTATTTATTTGCCTTTATCTTTTAGAGTAGTTTTAGGTTCACAACAAAATTGAGAAGGTACAGATACATTTCTCATACATCCTCTGCCCCCTCATATGGATAGCCTCCCCTATTATCAACATCCTCCATCAGAGTGAAGCATTTGTTACAGCTAATAAATCTACATACACTCATAATTGTCAAAGTCTCTAGTTTACATTAGGTTTCACTCTTGATTTTACATATTCTATGGGATTGGACAAATGTATCCACCACTGTAGAATCACACAAAGCAGTTTTATTGCTCTAAAAATCTTCTGTGCCCCACCTAGTCATTCTTTTCTCCACCCTAATCCCTGGTAACCACAAATTTTTTGCCTCCATAGTGTTGCCCTTTCCACAATGTCACATAGATGGAATCAACATCTAGACTTTAAAGTATCTAGACTTTAAGATTGGCTTCTTTCACTTAGTAATATCCATTTAAATTTCCTTCATATTTTTTCATAGCTTGATAACTCGGTTTTTTTCAGTGCTGAATAATGTTCCATTGTCTGAATGTATCACATTTCATTTATCCATTCTCCTACTGAAGGACATATTGGTTACTTCCAAGTCTGAGTAATTATGAATAAATCTATTATATTGATATTGATCTCCTGGGTTCTCCAGGTAAACAGGACCAGTTAGAGATATATATCTTTCATCTATCTATCTACCTATCTATCATCTATCTATCTATTTATCTATCATCTATCTAATCTACCTATTGAGGTGAGGAATATCAGGAGAAATTGGTTCACCTGATTGTGTAGGCTAAGAAATTCCACAATCTGCTGTCTGCAAATTGAAGACCCAGGAAAGGAAGTGGAACAATTCAGTTCAAGTCTGAAGACCTGAGAATCAAGAGATCTAATGATTAAATTCCAGTCCAAAGGCAGAAGATGAGATAAGATGTATAAGGGTGTAACATGGAGGCAGAAAATTGAGGCAAATTCCTTTTTCCTCTGCCTTTTGTTCTATTCAGGATTTCAGTAGATCAGATGATGCCCAACACATTGGGAAGGACAATTTCCTCTATGGAGTCCACCAATTCAAATGCTAAACTCATCCTAAAACACCCTCACAGATATATCCGAAAATAAGGTTTAGTTAATCTGTCCCCTCCTGAACGACCATAGTACATTCAATGAGATATCTCCACACTTGTTTTCAGAAATCTAATCTCAACCTTGTACAGTATCTGGAATCTCAATTTAACACGTTGGTAATTGTACTTTGCCTAACCCTACAGTATTGCCCTATGCATGCGTATATTGTGTTTAACTAAAGACTTAAAGGACTCTCTTGTTGGATTTCAGGAACTTCTTTTCTGCACAGCTCTGGATTTGTTTGCCTGCTTGTTGTTTGTTTTTTGGTATTCTGTCCCATAAATTCGAAAGTACCAGCTTTTCTTCTCAGTTCAGTGATACCAATATCATCTACTTAAGTTTCCTCGTCCACTAAACTATGATCTAGAAAGTGCTACCAGGTAGTATGTCAGAGCAGCCAGGGTGGGAGGATGACCTTACTTTCCTTTTTCTCTGAGATGACAATCTTGTACATCCTGTTGTCTAATACCTGAAGATATTTATTTTATGTTTTGTCCAGATCTAAATTTAGCTAATGTGGAAGAGCAGGTCCAAGAGCAGATATTTTTTCTTTTTTTTTTTTTAGTGGAATGATAATTTTTTCCTTGGACCCTATTCCTCCATATAAGACTACATTTATATTTCCAGTTAGGATATGATCACACCTCCTTAATGAAATTTATCCATCTATTGAAGAAATCATCTTTCTCATCTCTTCATTCTCAGAAAACTCTTTCTACACGTCTTATTATAAATTACGTAGCATAACTGAAAGTTCAAATTTGGTCATCTAGTCGTGACCGTACCTGTCTATTACTTTATGAAAAGGCAGTTATTATGGTTGATTCCTAAGATCAATTTCATTTTAAACTTCTAAGATCTAAGTTCCTATCCCTTGATGCCATATCTGATATTTAAGATAGAATAGGAAATGAGAGAATATGCCAGTATCTACTTGTTCCAGTTTTGTTGAAATTTATCCCAGCACTGTCCATTAACCCACACCTGCCTTTCATTTTCCCAATATATCTGGACACACATAGCACATAGCACAGTGATTAAGATCAAAAGTTTTCAAGTCAGATAAATATTAAAATCAACATTACATATTTTATCAATTGTGTGACATTGAGAAATTATTTAACCTTTCTAAATAATAGTTACCTGTCTGTAATGTTCATAATTAATCCTAATCTTTAGGATAATTGTTAAAATAGAGTTCAATTATTCATATAATTTTTGCTCATTTTCTCCCATGTAACAAAGTTTCAGAAAATCATATCAATTACGATCACTTATAGCTGTGAATTTTATAAAACTTCACTGCAATTGAAATGCTTGGAAGAGGCTCCAATTATTTACTAATGACATTTCACCTTGTTTGGAAAAATGCCAGCACCAATGTTCTTCATATTACTAAATAGGAGGGGAATAAACAAAATGATTTAGAAAATCAGCCTTTTCCAGACATAGCTATAACTTCTCGTATACACATATGCAAAAAAAAAAAATTGTTTTGTTCTTTTGCTAACAACTAAATAGTCTAAGGTTGCTCCATAAGGAAGGCTTGCTATGCAGAGCAATAAATGGAGGTACTTGGAAAAAGGCCAAATTGGTTCATTGGGTGCTTTTGTATGAGTTGTCAAGCCTTAACAAAGTCAATAGAAAAACCAGAAACCTCTTTAGAATCAATAACTACCACCTCAAGTACTTGACTTCAGTCATGACCCTGACTATGGAACATATTTTCCATTGCAAAGACTGTAAAACTGTGGAGATTTCAGGCAGTTTTCTTTTTGTACTCCAATTGTGATTTTCTAATCAGCGGCTGACAGTCCTTTCCACCATTTGGTGGGAGAGCGAACATGTATCAGGCAGTATTTGTATTCCTAGAACACTAATGAGTATATTGTAAGGAGATTATTAGCAAGAGCACATTTGTTTCTATGAACCTTTAGACCCTTTTCAATTAGTGTTTTAAAAGGAGATGCTGAAATTTGCAATGTTAAATTTTGTTTAGCCCCATCTCTCAGTAATAATCTAATAAACATGGCAAAATCGTAGGACACTGATAACAACACCTGCTGGCCAGCTTAGGCTGTCTGTGCTAATAAGAGCTATTTTCCAACCTGCCTGACATCGTGCCAATTTGAAAGTGTGCTTCACTTCAAACACATCATTAAATTAGTGGAAGTAGAGTACTGAGGTACAACTAAAGATGACAGGTTGCCGGAGCCCATCACGGTGAATTTGACAATGTTCTTTGAGGGGTTTCTTCTCATTCCCAAATTAAAACCATGAGAAACTTCATCTTCGAGAATAAGAGTTGTAGAAGACCATTTAGCTTTATGAATAAGCTTTATTTTTTTTAACTGCCATAAACGCTTTGAGAGCTATATGTGGGATTATATCCTTGGGAGCATATATTTTACATTCATTCTTGCTGATCAATCTGCAAAATGTGTTTCTATTTTTCCAATGGGTATAAAATTTGCTTTCAATTTCCTCTGTAAATAACGTTTGCACAAGTCAAATAGAATTAGATATACTCAAGGTAGTCGCTATCATTTGATGGATGCACTCTAAAGATGTGTTAAATTGAATATAGTTTTAGCTCCAGATGAAAGCCATAATTATTAAGAGCGCACACAGCTATAGGAATTAGCTATGAAAATAAACTATACTATTATTTTTTAAAATAGTAAACTTGGAAAGTGCCTTTAATTTTAAGCAAGTCTCTCACTAAACATAAATTATAGGCCCTGGAATTTTTACTTTATAAATTTAAAAAAGTTATTTTTTGTTATTAAAATAATCAAGGTAAACTAAGAATTATTGTTAGGCATATAGTTCACCAATAACTTCATTGTTATCTTTCTGGACAAAAAAGAGTAGGAATCATTTTGTGGGAAAATATATCGACTTTTGTTTAAAACACGGTTTAAGGGACTTTTCTCATGGTCAAATAATATAAAATATGGGGGGGAAGCTATTTTAAACTGTCCCATTTATGACTCTTACGTTTGCAAAGGGCAGAATTTTACTTCAATTATGGCACAATAGGTGTTTGGGCAAAAAGCGGCTTTACTGAATAGATAAACTTGCACTAGCAAGAAAATGGAATATAATAATTTGTAAAGTTAAATTTAAAAAAGAAATAAAATAATATAAAACCAAACATGCAAAAACAACACAAGGCTTCAGGAGGAATTAAAAATAAACCAAATTTTCCTTCTAATTTTTCCTCTCTTTTCCAGTATATGATTTACCCTCATATAATTTTTTCTATAATATAAATCTTCCAGGATTTCTCTATGGCTCCAAATGGATTCCCTAACTCTTGAGTCTGCGATAGATCTTCATAATTGTCAACACCTTTTCCTTGTCCCAATTCTAATTCAGGATAGAAATCCATTTGGAACAGTCCATCACTCACTCACTCTAGAATAAGAAATCACAGTTTTCTTACAGCCTATAGATGAAATTCTTTTCAGTCAGATTCATTCTATCCAATCACCCATAAACCAAATATGGGATCATTTTGTACAGGCTCCAATATATCGAGGTATACATTAAGCAAGACTACTTACAAAGGCAAATTCTCTAAGAAATGGATGTGAGTTCAATGCACATCTAGAATTTGTTTTTTTTTAACACAGGACAAAAATCAAGCAAATGGTCCAACAGTAAGTAATTGTTCAAAAAAAAAATTATGCTACCAGTACATGATAGAAAAATATTTAGTACCAATGAAAATTAATTATAAATACTATGAAGGAACATAGAAAATTACTTGTGGCTAGGAGCATCTAAGATCTCAATTTGACTAGGAGAGGTACCAAGATAGTTTCAAAATTACCCTCAGTTTAACCAAATTTTAGGTAGGCTTCCTCCTGCCTCTAGGCCCCTGATCTCCATTTCTTCAGAGCATTTACTTTAGGAAACTTGTAATTGCAAATTCTTTCTCTTCTACTTTGAGATGTAAATTAAAAAAAAAAAATCCTTTCACCAGTTTTACAAAGAGGACTGTCTTTCTCTAGGGCCTCAGAGTCATCCCTTTGAAATGTAATCATCAAAGAAGCTGGTACCCCTATTTCCCCATCTCTGTGGGAGGGTAGGAGTCTGACTTCAGAGTGTGCCCTGATTCACGTTGTACAACCATTTCCTTTCATGAAGATATGACATAAGAAACTTTACTTCTCCTTTGAGTGAAGCTGAATAGCAAACATGGCAGTTGCGATTCCCCCACTCCCAACCCCAACTCTTAAAAACTCACTTTGTTTCTGTGGAGTTGAGCTCACACTCACTTCTGGCCTTTCATCCCTACTGTAGTAGTTTTGCAAGAAGTCTTCCTTGTAAGGAATTCTCTTTTTAATTCTAAATCAAAATCCATTAGAGATCTAAAGATTAAGTGTTCAAGAAATGGAGTATAAAAAACTTTAGCGTTGAAGATTTAATTAAAGAGAATTCAAATAGTATGTCATTAGAATTTATGCTCACAAAGTCAATGTAGGAGGCAAAAAAATTAAATTATAGAAAATTCAATGATTATATTTTCTATTTTGAAAATTTAAAATATATGTAGTTATAGGGTATGTTACTCAGGGTTCTGAGTACCAGAGAAACAGAACCAAATGGGGTGAGAGGAGATTTATTATAGGCTTTGACTCACCATGTTATGGAGTCTGAAAATCCCACAATCGGCCATCTGCAAACTGGAAAACCAGGAAAGTTGATGGTAAAATGTAGTCTGAGTCTAAAGACCTGAAAACCAGAAGAGCCAATAGCATAACTTCTAGTCCAAGGGTTGGTAGGTGAGGGCCTGTGGTATACGAGTCAATGAAAATATCTGTGCTAAAATATTTACACATCTCAATGTAAAATAAAGTAAAATTGAATATACCTTCTCCTTAGCAAAATCTAATCTATGTTTACAAAGTACCACATCAATGGTACAGACAGTATTTTTTTCAAGTAAAAAATAGTGAATGATCTTAGTAGCAATTCTCAGCAAGCCAAGAATCTTGCAGCAACTAATTGGAAGACTAGGACAAATTACACAAGTTTTATGATTACGGATATCAAATAGCTGAGGGATGGATGAGGATTAGCTGAAACGAAATTCAGAGAATGGAAATCATTTCAAGTCTGGCTAATGATCTGTAGGATTTCTTTTTCCCCCAAGGACATTTTCCAAATCACCAGGAGGTAAGAAT
>CM052815.1:18382808-18404646 GCA_028533885.1 Nasua narica
CCATTTAAAAATCATCTACCTTCAAAATAATACCATTGGGAAAATTTAAAATGCTAACAAACTCAAGAAACATGATTATTTCAATTTAGCTTTCAACCGTCCTGAAAAAAATGGAAAATCTGGAAGGATCTGAAGGGTTGACAACATTTAATTTGACTGTAAATTTCCCCGTAGAGCTGAACGACAGTAAAGCCCACAGCACAGCATCTATCTGAAGCAGCTCTTTTGCATGGGTAACCTGAGTGCTGACTTTGAATGATACAGGTGGTTCGTGGTGGCAGTTCTTCAACAGTTAAAGTGTGGGCTGGTAAACAAATTGAGTTCAGAAGGGATTCAAGAATCTCAGAATTAGTCAGTAATGAGGCAGAAAAAACATATTGTCTCTAATATGCCAAAGACAGAAACATGTGGCTCAGAGGAGACTTCAAAAATAGCATAAAAACAGACAAGAAAAGTTCCCCAGTCTTTGCCAGACATTGGTACATAGATATTACTACTATTCTATCATTTTTAGAGAACAAAGACCATCAGATGCTAGAAAGAAACAGAACTCAATCAACAGAAGTCACATGAAAGCAAGGAAGACCTAGCATTCTGATATAACCTCTCTAAGTCTACTCCTGAATCTACATTGAAAACTCTTAGACAGATGGAAAAATGATCGAAAGACCAAGAAAATTAAGTGCTGCAAAGAAGAAAGGAAACTACCCAAACTTTGATCAGTGAAGATGGAAAAGCCCTGAAAATAAATGAACCCAAACTTGACTTCTTTGTGAAAGATGATGAAAGACATGACCAGATCATCCTGGATCTTGCTGTCTACAGGGATAGGTAATTGATGTTGATGTGCAGTCAATTTATATGGGAATAATAGCCAAAAGAAAATCATTTCAGCTTGCACTTCCTGTAGAAGTCAAACCTTAAAGTAGCAGGGCTAGAAAATCTTAGACAAAAAGGTGTTTAGTAATTTACATGCCCAAAATAGAGGTAATTACAAGTGGCAGAAAAACACCCGGGTCTGTGAAAACTACTTTGAACATCAGCAGAAAACAAACAAAAGAAGCAAACAAACAGAAACTAGAAGTAGATCCCAACAAACACAGTTACTGTGTAGCTAATGTAACTCAAAAGGAAAAATATGTACTCAGAAGTGTTGCATCTGAACAAAAATTATACCAATTGAAAAAGATCCATGGTTGGCAGATAACCCTAGAATGCTTCCATTGATTTGAAACATCAGACCATGACCTTGAGACTTAACTATACTCAGTGCAAAGAGTGTATGCATAACATTTATGGAGTAAACTCAGTTATTTTTCAATATTATTATGCTATGTTTTCACTTTGCTACTTTGTGTCATACTACTTAAACTAGTTTAAAGTTAAAAGGAGTACCTAAATATTCTATAGCTGATTATTTGTCTATATATGGGCTAGTGAAAATACTCAAAAAATCACTACCAATACTTTGTAGGACATCTTGGAATCATCTACTACATTTGAACCTCTATGCATATCCCCAAAAGTAGACTTTTTTTGTATGTGCTTGAGAGGAAAGGATAACGGAAAGGTTAATTGTGGAAGAATTGTATAACAAGACAGTATTTCTATAGGATAAATAAGGAAAAATGTAAACATAAATATGAATAATATATAATAATATATATATAAATAAATATACATAATGTAAAATCTATCATCTATCTATCTAAGAATCCTTCTATAGATCCTACTCTATATAATCCTTCATTTAAAACCAGGATATTAATCTACAGTGTTAACATTTAGAACATTAAGTAACTATAGGAAGAAGGAGAGGTAGTGAATGATGTGTAAGACCAGGACATCTAGTGCATCTGTGATGCTGGCCATGTTTTATTTATTGCCCTCTTTTGAGGTTTCACAAGTGTCCATGTTTTGATAATTTATGAGTGTTTACAGTTAAGTTTTGTGTTCTTTTTATGGATGGTATACTTTCATATACGCTTGGAAAAAGGAAGTTAGCTTAAAGAGAAATATTTGGCAGTGCATTTGCTAAGTTCACTGTATATGAAATGTCAAGAAGTACAAATCGATCGATTTTTAAATTGTCACTATTGGTGAATAACAGCAGAAATCTTTAAATGCCAATTTGCCTGGATTCTAATAGACTCCTGGAATTCTTTTACTTTGGGGCTTTAATAATTCATTCATAAGTTAAAGAGTCAAAGTTTTGATTAATATCTAAGAGGGTTATTCTACTTAAAGCATAAAGCAGCTTTGTAATGTTTTTCCTTAGCAATTTATGCTAAGACAATGCAAACATACACTTTGATAGAAATTATTCTCATGTTTCTCTCATGCATATCTCAAAAAATTCTTTGACCTATTAATGTCTTTTCTGAAGATCCAAAATCCCTAATCTAAACCAATTGATTATTTTACTTTAATGACTATCCGTCTTTTATGCTTATTTGTAGTACTTACCACTTGATGCTCTTTTTAAAAATCTAATCATTGACTCTAACATTTGAGCTCCCACTTGTCATTAGGTAACCCTGATTTGTCTGTGTCAACATAGTACCCAATATTCATGAGAAAAAAAAACACCTTATTTTTTAAAAGATTCAATATTGAATGGTGTCTGATTGGATTGAAATCAGGTTGATAATATTCTTATAACTCTGAAGTTATTGTCTTTGATAATAAAGATTTTAAAATCCCTACCACTAACTTAAAAACCAAAGCAAAAAAAATGCCTCCATTTTACGAGTACTGACAGTTCTCCTTTAATATGCTTATAGCAACAGGATGCTGCTTTTCTTTTTTTAATACACTTCTGAAAGATGTTGAAGAGACTACTTGAGAACCACATGTACTAGAGTCACTGGTGATGCAGTTCACTCCTAGAAAGGAATGGAGGTATCATCTCCTTCTTCATTAAAAAAATATGCATCCTGGAAGTGCCATTTTTAAAGAAGCAGGAAGGCTAGCTTAGTATATATCCACTCAACATTTAATGCTTATTTAGAAAAAATAATATAAAACATGAAGAATTAATTATACTACTACCATACATTTCCAGAGTGTTTTAAAAACTGAAAACCATAAAGGATTTTAATAAAGGCTATCACATATATTATACATATATATTGTACATATGTGTATACACATACAGACACACGCACACATGTATACATTATGCATCATCAGGAATTCCATATACATAATGGCAAGTACTCCTCATTTCAACACAGCAAAGTGTATTGTTGTGTTTCTGGAGATAAAATTGTCTAAGACCCAGATAAGTAGTATGTGTCCGAGATTCTCCAGTCAGATGCCAGTGGGGGTGAGGTACCTAGTCGGCATCTGAAACTGTACTGTGGGGTTTCATACACAATTTTATCTAATTATATATTTTTAGCCTCCCATCTATACATCCACATATATACACCTACAAGTCCATTTTTATTCCAGTTTTGCTGATGAGAAAACAAAGACTTTCAAAAGTTGCATCACTTAAAAACTTAGAGTGAATTTTCAAGGCTGTAGATTTATAAGACAGATGTGAGTTTGCATTCCTATTTCCATCACCAGGTACTTAAACTCATATAAGTTTATTACTTTACAAATATGACAATGTATTTAATCAGTAGGAATTTTTGTTATTATTGAATAAAATGATATATTTTTTAAAAAGGCAAACTTAAAGAGAACAAACTAAGGGTTACTGGATGGGTGGATGGCGGGATGGGTTAAAAGGGTAATGGGGGTTAAAGAGGGCATTTGTGATGAGCACTGGGTGTTTTACATACGTAATGAATGACTAAATTCTACACCTGAAACTAATATTATTCTGTATGTTAACTAACAGGAATTTAAATAAAAACTTGGGGGAGGGGCACCTGGGTGGCTCAGTGGGTTAAAACCTCTGCCTTCAGCTCAGGTCATGATCTCAGGGTCCTGGGATGGAGCCCCGCACCCAGCTCTCTGCTCAGCAGGGAGCCTACTTCCTCCTCTCTGCCTGCCTCTCTGCCTACTTGTGATCTCTCTCTCTCTCTCTATGTGTCAAATAAATAAATAAAAAATCTTAAAAAAAAACTTGGAGGAAAAAAGAGGCATTAAATGTAAAAATCCCTGCATGTAGCTTTAAAAATATTAGAAGTTGTACATGATGTACTTCTAAAGGAGAAAAAAATGAGAATATTGCATTATAAACAACTGCAGGTCATCAAAAACTATAACAACTCTTAAAAGGACCTAAATTTTCTTTAAGAAAAAGTATATACCCTTTAAAATAAATAAGCATTTACTCTATCTCTGCAAGGATATGTGCATAGTGTGCTTTTCTAGTATTTTTCTGGTAAAATCATTTTTTTTGAAATTATGACCATCATTGTTGACAACATAAATGAATAAAAATAGGTTAGCCATTGTTGCTTTCCTTTAATGGAATTTAAATAGAGTTTAATAAGGCTTAAAGTATCACTCAATTATAGCATATGTTCCCTTGTCTTCTGAATAAAAATTTTAAAATGTAACTCCATAGCTGTATGTGTACTTTGGCTAGCGCAATAATTTAAAAAAGAACATATTTTTACAGAAACTAAGTAGAATAATAACAAGTACTTAAAATATCCATATCTCAAAGGCTCCTCAGTACTTCTGTTTTATTCTGATTGGAAGCATGAGGATTATTATTCTTTAAAGAATGGCATTATTAAATACTCTGTGATGTATTCTATTTTTTCTCCATGTTCATCTGTTTTGTTTCTTAAATTCCACATATAAGTGAAATCATATGGTATTTGTCTTTCTTTGACTGACTTATTTCTCTCAGCCTAATACTCTCTAGATCCATCCACTTCATTGCAAATGGCAACATTTCATTCTTTTTGATGGCTGATTAATATTCCATAAATTTCTCAAATACACACACAGCACATTTTCTTTATCCATTCATCTGTTGATGGGCATTTGGACTCTTTCTATAATTTGGCTATCGTTGATAAAGCTTCTATAAACATTAGGGTGTATGTATTCCTTCAAATCACTATTTTTGTATCCTTTGGGTAAATACCTAATACTTAATAGTGCAATTGCTGGATCATAGGGTAGTTGTATTTTTAACTTTTTGAGGAACCTCTGTATTGTTTTCCAGAGTAGATGCACCAGTTTATATTCCCACCAACAATGTAAGAGGCTTCCTCTTTCTCTGCCTCTTTGCCAACACCTGTTGTTTCCTGTGTTGTTAATTTTGGCCATTCTGACGGGTGAGAGGATATCTCATTGTAGTTTTGATTTGCATTTCCTTGCTGGTGAGTGATGCTGAACATCTTTTCATGTGACTGTTAGCCATTTGTATATCTTCTTTGGAAAAATGTCCACTCATAAAGCGACATGTGAGTTGACATAGACTGTTTAGGTACTAGATCTCTATCCACTCTTCCCCAATCCCACCATCTGATAAAGCAAATGTTTTTCATCATTATGGATAATTGGCCACCTGAGTTTGGGTCAATATGGAAGAGGATTATTGTACCATGAATAGTTCTTGTCTGAGTATTTTTTTTAAGATTTTATTTATTTATTTATTTGACAGATAGAGAGATCCCAAGTAGGCAGAGAGGCAGGTGGGCAGTGAGGTGGGGGGGGGGGTAGGTGGATAGGAAGCAGGCTCCCTGCTGAGCAGAGAGCCCAATGCAGGGCTCGATCCCAGGACCCTGAGATCACGACCTGAGCCGAAGGCAGAGGCTTTAACCCACTGAGCCACCGAGGTGCTCCCTGCCTGAGTATTCTTAAGACTACTAGATAGTTCCATGAAATTAATAGCTTTTGGTCAAAAAAGAACTCCCAAATAAGAGAGAATGTTCATGCCTGAACTTCCTTGAGCTGGGACATTGGTTTTTCCTGCCTTTGGACTCAAATTAAAACATGAATTTTTATTGACTCTTTAGCCTGACCGCTTTTGGATTTGAACTTAATACCATCAGCTCTCCTGGTTGTCAGGCTTTTGAACTCAGACTGGATTTACACCATTGGTTTTCCTGGATGTCTACCTGGCTCACTATAGATCTTGGGACTTCTCACTGTCCATAATCATTTGAAATGAAATGTAAACACACAACACATAGCACACACACACACATATACACTATGTGTATATATATATATGTATACCTGTTATCTATATCTGTATCTATCTTATTGGTGCTGTTTCTCTGGGGAACCTTAACCAATACTGAGGCCATGTCAAAATTTATTTCATTCTTCCAATTCTGTGTTTGGAATCTTCAGAATACATTGGCTTAGCTATAAAATGGCACTTTGTTAAATATATTCTCTCTATTATATATTCTATGTATTTTAATATAGATGTACATATTCTGTAGATAAATTATATGGTATGCTGATGTGTATATATGGGTAGGTATAAATACATATATTCATAAAGTGGTGAAACAGTCTAGTATAAAGTAGGTAGGCAATAAATATTTCTTGAATAT
The DNA here is from genome assembly GCA_028533885.1 of Nasua narica. Classification (NCBI taxonomy): domain Eukaryota; kingdom Metazoa; phylum Chordata; class Mammalia; order Carnivora; family Procyonidae; genus Nasua; species Nasua narica. The sequence continues at coordinate 18,389,294 of CM052815.1, forward strand.
CATTAAGTAAATGGTACACATAAACATTTCTTTGATACTAAAATTAGCTTTGATTATATTTTCTATATAAGAAATTAGTAAAGAAAGGCTATCTGGCTTACTTTGAAAGTAATCTCAGCCAGTTCCCAGAGAATAGCTAGAAGGCTTCAACTTCATTTTAGGGATCAGGAAAAAGGTGATGCTTGGGTAACTTGCCCAAGGTCACAAGCCTTTTGTGGAGTAGAGTTGAGATCAGTATCCAGATGGTCTAAGGTAGCTCCATGCTCTCTTTGATTACACCATGCTGCCTCTCAATTTTCCAAGTTCAAGATCTCAGAGGGTTTCTATTTGCTCATTTGTTTTGTTTCTTTTTTCAGTCACTATCATAGGATTTGGGGCCATGGCAACAGCTGCTACACTGATGCTCCTTGCTTGCCAGTTCTCTGGGATGGCTGGCCATGTAAATGATGGTTGATTATCCTGTTGGCACAGTTTGGTGCTTGTAACATCTCTGCCATATGGTCGTGTTTTCCCATTGGAAAATCTGACTAGTTTGTAAACTTTTTTCCTCAAGAGCAGAGACCATGACTCCTACTTCTTTGAAAATTTATTTTGGGGTGGGTAGAGTACACACAACAGCAAGAGCTCGATAAACAAAATGGGGATTCGAGCCCTTCCCCTTCTCTTTCTGTCTAGCTAGGACATAGGATTCTTCTATTAGTTTTCTATTGCTGCTGTACCACAAATTTAGTAGCTTAAAGCAGTGCAGATTTATTATCTGACACCTCTGTAGGTCAGAAGCCTGAAATGGATCATCCCAGGCTAAAATGAAGGGATCAGCATGACTGCATTCCTCTCTGGAGGCTCTAGAAGAGAATCCTGTTTTTTTCTTTACCAGCTTCTAGAGGCTGCCCATAATCTTTTGTTCTTCCATCTTCAAGCCAGCAATGGCAGATTGAATCTTTATAGATCACATCACTCTGATGCTCTGTTTCCATCATCTGTCTCCTATTCTTACTTAGACTCTTCTGCTTCTCTTACTTACAAAGGACCCTTGTAATTACCTTGGTTGACCTGTATAACTCAGGATACTCTCCTTATTTTAACCTCAGTGGGACATCAACCTTAACTCCATCTGTAACCTTAACTTATCCATGTAGCAAACTATATTCATAAGTGCTGGGGATTAGTGTGTGGACATCTCTGAAGGGCTGTTCTACCTACCACAGTTCCTTTTTATCACTTGATCATTATTTGCTTACATGTGTCTTCATTATCCAGTTGTGAACTTTTTGATCAGAATGTTCTAGCCTACCCATTTTTATACACACCAATCCTAACATGGTTCCTATGGTGTAGAAGAGGTCAAATACATATTTGGTGAAAGTGTGGAAGCATGAAGAAATATGCTGCTTAAAAATATCCTACCTAGAAGCAGAAATATACAATCTACATGTGTACATGTGAACCTTGCTTTATTCCTTCAACAAACATTTTGGGTTGTTTCCATATACTGAGAGCTATTCTAGGCACTCTGAACAAAAGCAACAGAAATTCTTGAATTTAGATTCTAGCAGTTGGTGAAAGACAACAAATAATTAATAGAAGATGATAATATATTTATGCTATGTAAGAAGGTAATGGATGCTGTTAAATTGGAGTATGGAGAAAATGAATGTATATGTCCACACAAAAATTTGTACATCAATGTTCATGACATCATTGTTTGTAATAGCCAATAAGTGGAAACAACCCAAATTCCATCAATTGGTGAAAGGATAAAAAAAAAAGTAGTATAGGGACACCTGGGTGACTCAGTTGAGCATCTGACTCTTGATTTCAGTTGATTTCAGCTCAGGTCATGATCTCAGGGTGGTGAGACTGAGCCCCATGTCAGGCTCTGCACTGGGTGTGGAGCCTGCTTGAGAATCTCTCTCACCCTCACCCACTCCCCACCCCACACTCTCGCCCACATGCAAAAGGATAAAAAATTAAAAAAAAAATTTAAGGTAGTGTATAGGGCTGAACTTGGGAAGGGGAGATGACTGGAAGTGGACCCAAGATTTCTTTTTGGGTTATGATAATGTTTTAAAATTAAATTGTGGTTGTGCACACATCTGTAAATATGCTAAAAATTACTGAATTATAAACTACAGCAGAAAAATTTTATGGTTTTTAATTACATCTCGATAAACCTGTTAATTAAAACAATAAAGAAAAGGAAATGTGGAAAGGTAATGGTGATCTGGAGGGTCACCTGGGTGCAGCTGTAATTTTCATTAAGGTGTTCAGTATGACTGGGTCTTGCTAAGAAGGACATATTTGGTCAAAGACGATATGGAAGTGATCAAAGTGCAGACGTGTGGGCGACATGGGTTCAAGCCTGAGACAGAACCTTGCCAACCTGCGAAATGTCTCTGACACAGGAGGCCAGGTGGTATGTTGCAGAAATAGCAAGGGAGCACATGTGAGAGAAGCTGAATGAGTTGAGCTGGTGAAAAGAAGTTAGAGAGATAACGGGTGGTACACAGAATGGACGAAGCTCTCTAGGCCGCTGAATGGAATCGGACTTCACCTTGATGAGAGAAATGAGAGAAAATGGAAGATTTTGAGCATAAGGGTGACATATTTCCATTTACAGTTTTAAATGATCCTAACAGCTACTTCACAGGTAGATGAGAGAAATGAGAGAAAATGGAAGATTTTGAGCATAAGAGTGAGATATTTTCACTTACAGTTTTAAATGATCCTAACGGCTACTTTGCAGGTAATTATTGCAGGAGACAGGAGCGGACACAGTTAAAGCAGGTTGCTCAGGAAGGAGGCTCCTGTAGTAATCTTATTTAGAGAAGCTACTGACTAGAACCAGAGAAGGAATACATGCGGTCACACATGTTCTCAATGTGTGTGTGTGTGTGTGTGTGTGGTCATGCTAAGGAAGAATTTTCCCTTAGCTTTATAAAAATAATGTGATATCATTTTTTTAGTCTAAAAAGCTGGGAAAAAATTTGCCAGTCTGCTGTAGACTTTCAGACACCCTAGTTGTCTGTCATCAGGTAATTCCCTTACATGACTTGTTCTGCTTCTGTAACGCGGTAGAGGTGCACACTTACAGAATCGTTATAATGATAAGGAAATAAAGTAGATCTGAAAAAAACAAAATTTTACCAATCTTCATAAAATGTAATTTAGTTTAGCTAGTAGATGAAACACACCATGAATGAGGTTCTTAGGACTATATTAAGAAAAAAACAGAACAAATCGAAGACTTTTAAGTCTAAAATAGTAATTAAACTCTAGTGGGAGAAAATAAACTAATGTTTGGTTTCGCTTATTTTTTTTAAAGGTTTTATTTATCTATTTGATAGAGAGAGAGCACAAACAAGGGGAACAGCAGATGGAGGGAGAGGGAGAAGCAGGCTCCCGCTGAACAGAGCCTGTTGTAGGGCTCGATCCCAGGACCCTGGGATCATGACTTGAGCCGAAGTCAGATGTTTAACCAACTGAGACACTCAGGTGCCCTGTTGGTTTCCAATTAAAAGAATTGTTCAAATTTACATCTTAAAATTATTTACGATTTCCAAATTGTCATTTATTTCATTATTTTCTATGGAGAAAATTTAGAGAAAGATTAGAAGGTTCATATCAGAAAAATTCTAACTACTTGTTAGAATTTTTTTTAAATTTATTTTCAAACATTATACATAATTATTAGGTTTAATGAGAAGTGCACTATAGGGGCACATGAAAAAATTCTCCTTTGAATCACCCTGCTAATATTCTGGAAAGGACTTTTTACATTACCTGTGAGTTTTATATGTATGTATACACATGCGAATACCACAAAATGAAAGTATTCAACCTTTTAAATTATTGTATATGAGTTACTATCACATACATCATCTTCCATTTCATACCTAACAGTAGAGAACTAAAAGATCAGAGAAAAAAACAGAAATATATCAATAATCTAGCATATCAGTATTATCTTTGATTCAAATGATTAACTTTCCTCAATCATATATTTTCTATGATCTATAGGGAGCACATACTCAATGAAAATTTGTCCAAATAAAATTTTGAAAACTATCATAGCCTTTCAAAAAAATTTTTAAAAGGCTCTTGATCAAAAAAATCTTGTTTACCTTGATCATGTTTGTAAATTTATTTTCAGATCCTATAGTGTTGTTTTAATTCAAGGATAGCCATTTTGTGATGATATTTTAAATTTAGAGTTAAATTTAATCCAACAGGCTAGAATGATACTTGATATTTGGCAGTTTGTAAATATGTAAGTATGAACAATAGCTTGGGATCATTTTCAGTTACACTGGAGTTTTGTAACATTGTATTTGGATTTAATAACTATAGTAACCCTACATAGAAGTGACTGCTTTTGAGATGAATTTATTTATAATGCCTAATAGGCTATACTAAATTACATCATAAAAAGGGTTAATGAATTCATCAGTAAGGAAGAATATTTTTCCTGATTTCTCTTTCCTCCTATAATGTGACTGGATGTACAGTATTGATGGTATAACCAGCTAGGTAACAATATAATAGAACATAATTCACTGTGTGAATGTAAAGTTGGAAAACTATTTAGAAAGAAAAATCCATTGTTCTGTCCCACGTTGTGGAGGAAACTTAGTTTACGGTAGTGTATGGTTTTAGTTTTCTGTTAAGTTGCCACTATCCCATTAGGCAAAGAAATGGAAAAGTCTGATGGCAATATTCCTCAAATAAGTCATCAAACAGATGTAATCAGGAGCAGAAGCCAGTTTAACTGTCTGGTGTCACAAAGAAAAACAAAAAACAAAAAAACAAAACAAAACAAACAAACAAACACAAAAAAACAGGAATCTGGATTATTGTCATAGAAAGCCAGTTCATATAGAAGTGTTCTACTGTGCACCCAGAACAAAGTAAAATATGTTGCCTAACTTCAAATCATTTTTATTGATCAGATATGTAGGGAGCTGCAATAAATGTGCCCCAAATTCAGTGTTTTAATGCAATACAATCAAGCAATACGGTGATGTGGTGTGCCCATTCCATTGGATCTCCTGGTTGTTTCCGTTCACCAGTGATTCCAGAGCCCTGCATCTTCCTAGCTCCTGGCTCCACCATCTCCTTGGTTTTTGGAGTCCTCTGCTAGATTTTCCACATTCAGGCAGCCAATGGGAACAAGAAAACATAAACGAGCTGAGGAATTTTTTAGATGCATGGTCTAGAAGTGAAATACATATCACTTTAGCTCACATTCCATTGATGAGAGCTCAGTCACCAGGACCCTTGTAACTGGAAGAAAGGCTAGGAAATTAGGTCTAGCTCTGTATCCAGTGTCGAAGATGTGGTGAGCTTATTGGTGTTTCTGCCACATGGTTTAGTTCTCTAGGGTGAGAAGAAGAGGCAACAAACAAGATATGAATTAAGGAATACAGATCTTCCTGGATTTACAATGGGGTTACCTCCCCAGTAAACCCAACATATTGAAAATATCACAAATCAAAATATCATAAGTAATATCATAAGTCAAAAATGAATTTAAAATACCCAACCTACCAAACATTATAGCTTAAACTTGCCCCCCCCCATAAACGTGTACAGAACACATACTTTAGCCCCCAGTTGGGCTAAACCATATAACACAGTCTATTTTATAATCAACTGTCAAATATCTCTTGTACCTTATTGCACACTGCTAAAAATAAAAAGCAGAATGGTTGTAAGTTTACCATTGTGATCTCGTGGCTACAAGCTGAGGCCCGCTGCCACTCCCCAGGATCTGGAGGGAGGATCATACTGCATATCACTAAGCTGGGAAAATATCAAAATGCAAAGTTGGAAGTATGATTTCTAGTGAATGCCTGTCGCTTTTGCACCATCTTTAGTAAAGTAAAAAAATCCCAAGTTGAACTGTCATGAGTCAGGGACCTTCTGTAAAAAAAGATTACAATGTTTATGAAAACTACTATCTTAATAAATCATGCATGAGTCCACAGTGTTGTCAATATATATAAATATATACATATTTCTACAGGATAATTTTGGAATCTATGTTTTAACAAAGTTCCCCACTGATTCATAGAAAAATTAAAGTTTGAGAAACACTGCTCTATATAATGTCTCACTTGAAAAATTTACAATGTACCATAGTATTAAAAAAAAACAAGCTTGAGAATTTGTGCTGCAGAGAAATTACTAACATTCATTATAACTGCCAATAATCCAAATACCCCAATTGAACTTGATTGTGATCACTTCTTAACAAAACACTCATCAATATCCCATAGGAAGCTAGTTTTCTATGAAACTCAGACAAGGACATGGATGTAAATGCACAAAATGGGGAAGAACTAAACTCAGAAAGTTAGGTGTTAGTTTTTACCCAGTATCTCTTCCATAAGGCACCTTTGATCTGGAAGATTCACTTCTGTATTCCCAGTTAGGTAGCCTGATTCTGACATGAAGAATTTTAGTTGTTCATTCATCCATTCATTCATTCATTCTGCATACTATTTTTCAGACACTTACTTAAGGTGTGTGAAACCAAGAATGATCCAAGATTTTAGCAGAGGAGGAGGAGAAATAAAGTAGGATGTGAATATAAAAAATTTACAAGGGGTAGATACATCCATTGGATAAACTAGAAGCGAATTTGCCTTAAAATGAACCCTAGTTTGTTCCAAACTCTTCGCACTCAATCAAAACGTTGTAATGTTAGAATTACCCTATTGAAAACTGAGGTCATCACTGATACACTACCTTAGGTCTGAGTTCTATTTTATTTAAAATACCTCACTTTCCCCTTCATTACAAAAGGCCAATAAAAAGAGACCTAGGGGCGCCTGGATGGCTCAGTGGGTGAAGCGTCTGCCTTTGGCTCAGGTCATGATCCCAGTGTCCTGGGATCGACACCTGCATCTGGCTCCCTGCTCAGTAGGGAGTCTGCTTGTCCCTCTCCCTCTGCCCACCCCCATGCTCTTTCTCTGTCAAATAAACAAACAAACAAATAAATAAATAAAATCTTTTAAAAAGAGAATTAGCCTGTACTGATAGTTTTCATTATATTTCTTCCACTAAAATTTTAATCATTGTTTCTCTCTCCTCCTACCTTTTTTGCCTATATAGAAGCTTCCCATTCCTTTTTAAATTTGTTTTAATTAACATATAATGTATTATTTATTTATAGGGGACAGGTCTGTGATTCATCAGTCTTACACAATTCACAGCACTCACCATAGCACATACCCTCCCCAATGTCCATCACTCAGTCACCGCATCCCTCCCACCCCTCTCCACTCCTGCAACCCTCAGTTTGTTTTCTGAGATTAAGTCTTTTATGGTTTGTCTCCCTCTCTGGTTCCTCCATCCATGTCATTGCAAATGGCAAGATTTCAGTTTTTTTGGCCACAAATACTCCATTATATATATGTGTATATATATATATATATACATATATATATATATGTGTGTATATATATATGTATATATATGCACACACACCAAATCTTTATCCATTCATCTGTTGATAGACATCTAGGCTCTTTCCGTGTATTTTCTTAAACTTACCTGTATTTCATTGTATTGATACCATTACAAATAATATTTGATGCTTTTGTAAATGACATCAACTTTTCTTTTTCTATTTCAGCTTCATCATGACAATTGCTTACCGTATATAAATAATATTGATTTTTTAAATGTCAACCTTGCATCCTGAAAGGGTAAGTACATATTTTAGTCCTGATAATATTTTTGTAGTTTCATTGATAGTTCTGCATCTATAAATTAAAAAAGATTTTATTTTTTCCCCAATCTGTATACATTTTGTCTATTATTACAATGCTAGGACCTCCTGTAAATTTTGAAGAGAAGTGATTGATAGTGACATGCATTCACTCAGTCTTTGTCTATTTGTTTTATCAATTAATGAAAATAGTTTTGACATCTCAAAATATACAGTTTTTTCCCCATTTTTCCTTCAGTTTCATATCTTATGGGTCTTGATGCTTTGTTATTAGATGCATACACATTTAGAATTGTAATGTTCTTAGATGAGTTGATTCTTTTTACCATTATGAAGTCTCTTTACCACTTACAATGATCCTTATTCAGAAGTCTACTTCAATATTAATATATAAAATCCACTAATTTTTTAAATTAATATTTGCATGGTATATATTTTCCACCTTCACTTTTATCCTATACTTCCATTTTCTTTATAGAAACTATAAAATGTTTCTTATAGACAGAATATAGATTGATTATGCTTTGTTATCAATATGCTTTGGTTCAAGTTTGCCACTTTAAGCCAAAATTTGTTCATTTAATTATACTATATGCTCTATTTCTTTTTTCTTCTCTCATGCTTTATTTGCTAATTTTTTGCTATTAACTAATATTTACTTTCTCATACTTCTGGGACACCAATTACATTTATTTTAGTCCCATTGATATTGGCTCACAGTTCACTGATACTCAGTTTAATTTTTTGAAGTCTGTATTTCACTTTAAATAATTTCTCCTGCTGTATATTCAAGTTCGCTAATCTTTTCTTATGCTATGTCTAGTCAGTTGTTAAATCTCACTTGGCATATTTTTTATCTTAAACATCTCTAGATATTCTGTGTGGGTCCATTTTAATAATTTCACCTAACTCCTCTCTGTGTTCACATTTTATTAAACATTTGGAATGTATTTGTATAGTATGATTTTTAATATCCATATTTCATAGTTGTATAATTGTTAGAGGGAGTTGAATGATTTCCAGATGTGTGTATTGAAATTTATTCACCTTATAGCTCTTCTGTAACTGTTATTTCCTTGACATTTTTTTTTCTTATCCAACTTGTGTCCTTTCTGACACACATGTATATTGATTTTCAATCAAGGACTCCTCTCTAAAATAGTCTATTGGTCTTGTTCTCTGTGATCTATCTACGTATCCTTATCTTAATGAGTCTTCTGATCTCTGCTTGACTTCCCCATGTTTTGCTGAAGCTGGAGAATGCTTTCAGGCAGTAAACTAGAGAAATTGTATGGTTTGCCTCATTTGTTGATTTTCCCTTTGAGATTGTTGTCTTGCCCTGGCTGTTGTCCAGTGTCCCAACACAGCTGTTTCATATATTTTGTGCAATTTTCTGTTTGTTAGACAGGAGGGTACTTATCATTACAGATGATCTTTTATGAATAAAAATGAAAATCCCATTTTATTTTAAATGCAAAAAATTGGTAAGACGAAATTGGTGTAAACTCTACCAATAATTTCTAATTCATATGACACAGTAAATGCATCTAATAAAACCAAATAATATATACTAATATATTTAAAATACTGAGATAGACATTTAATGAAGCAAAACACTCTGGATAATCTGAATTTATTGGAAATGCTCTTGATACTATCCCTACTAACCCTATTTCTATTGCTAACCATTGGCTAGATTTTATCTTTGAACACCAAATACTCTGGTTCTTTTTGGAAGTGCCCCAGTCTGAGGGAAGATTATAATGTTTGACCCTGAATAATTCAACATCAGCTGAGATGAGATGAGATGGCTAGGGGAATGTGGGCAGAGATGTCACGTGCTCTTTCTGGTTAAAGACTTTGTCACATTCCATTCTTTCTCCTCATTCACCAGCCTATTCCATGTAGGAGTTGTTCTGTTAGAGTGTCATCCCAACGGAAGATGATATGGAGTAGACTCTAGCTAACCCACGGCAAGTGTGTAACTCAAAGAAGAAATAAACTTTAGTTGTTTTGCACCACTCACATTTTGTGACCCTTAGTTACTTCAACGTAAGTTAGCCTATTTTAACTGATGAATCATGCAGTTTTATCAACCCAGTAAGATCTTTAATCTCAAATTCATCAATTATAAATTTTAAGTAATACCTACAGTATATTACATTATTGTGATAATTTAGATTCAAGAACAATCGCTAAATAAGTACAGTGCATTAATATAAAGAACTTATCCTAAGCTATAGTTAGTTCTTAAATATAGCATTTTAATCTTATGCTGTTAACTTTATGAGAGTATAAGTTTAATTTTAAAATATCTTACTCTTTAATGGACTATTATTTCTGCCTAGTAAGTGCCTTAAATTTTTAAAGCAATCTTTTCTTTCAAAATTTTAGCTCCAAATACCTATTATCTGTCAACTATAAAATACACTGAATGATTAAGTATTCATTAAATACTTTTCATTTGTCTATTTTATTTACTGAAATTTTCTGTGCTTCTTCAGAAACTGTAAACGCTATTTAAAAAAAATTGTTCTGTTCTTTCATGTTTTATTCTCTAGCAATCTTATATTGCAAAATAAATTCAATTTAATTATTACCTAAAAAGATATAAAATTTAATTCACTTTGACCCTCCAGTATATTTTGTAGCCTATAACAAACCATTTTGCTTCCCTTTTTTAAAAATATTTTTTCTTATGCTTTTAATCCCAGTCTCCTTTTGAGAGCCACAGATGATCCTTCTAGATAAATTACTATATTCTGAAGTCACATTTTCTAGTTATAATACAAAGATTCCCTAAAGTAATAGAAACCACTAACATGACTTTTCTGACAAGAGGGATAAATATGAAGTGTTGGTAGGACATTTATTTCATCATCTTACTTCCTTATTTTGATCTCCAGTATCTTTTATCATAGCATCATACACTTGTCAGTTCTTTACACAATCTTGGAGCTTTAAAAAGAGGGAAGAGGTTTTTCACTTCATGTTCAAATCTATTCAAAGTTTATTTAGGCATTCTTTTGTGTTCTAGCTAATCATACTTTCTGAAATAAAAAGGGCTTATGCTGAAATGGTGTTATAGACCGAACATAAGAAAACACTTCTAGGGGCACCTGGGTGGCTCAGTCAGTTAAGCATCTGCCTTCAACTCAGGTCGTGTTCCCAGAGTCATGGGATCGAGTCCTGCACTGGAGTCCCTGCTCAGTGAGGAGTCCGCTTCTCCCTCTGCCTGCAGCTCCCCTTGCTTGTGTTCTCTCTGTCTCTCTCACTCTCTCTGAAAAATAAAATCTTAAAATAAACAAACAAACACTTTTAGAACTATGTTTTTGGATTAATATCTCATACAACCTCTTAAATAGACACATTTACTGTAAGACATTTTAGAACATTCAGCATACCACCAGGCTTTATGATTCCCCAAGGAGGAGGTACAGTATGCAGTAGTTTCTGAAATCATTTGACCAAGGTGGAAATCTTGCAGAATGTCACTCTCTGGATCTTCTTTTCCAAAGGAATAGAGTAATGAAATCTTGTTTCTTAAAGAAGATAGCACTTGTTTAGCACCGAACAAACAAGGTTCTTTCTCACCTGGGAGGAGCATCCTCTTTTACAGAGATCGTTATCTCAGGAGTGAGGTGGGATGAGACCTGACATTTGAAGATCCAGTAAGATTTATAAAATATTCTCTGCCTGAACTCAAACGAACCATTCAAAAGCGATATCCCTGCAGCTTGCTCTGAATTAAGCTGTTTCATCCACACTTGTCACACAATGAAGAAGAAATCACCCCACTTGCTTCAAAAAGTATTTACTTGCAATAGTGGTGTTTGTTTTCATTTTTAAGAAAAGAGTTATGTTTTCTTAAATCTTCATTTGAAAATCTACCATCATGTCAACATCTGTCTTTTCAATGGTTAAGTGCAGTTTTCTTTCTGTATTCAAACCTGGCATCTAGTATCTTCCTCTTATTATTCACATCAGATAAACAAAAATCCCATCAGTATATAACTTCTGCCTAAAATATCTCTGGCTTATCAAGCAATTGAGATAAATGAGGTTCATTCTCTGTCTTCTGAGTCGGGTGGGTGGACATTTATAATATTGCTCTTCCTTTCAGACACAATTTATTAAGGAGGCACACCCAAATCAGAACAAAAAACATAATAATAAAAAGTTTTTCTGACTATTTCTTTTTCCTTTTCCTTGGTTTATGTTATAAGCCAATGTAATAATACTGGTTTTAACTTTGGGAATTGAAGGGGTCTGATATAAAACACTTATTTATTATCTGTTGTGCCATGACAAAGCCAACATTTAATAGCTTTCTTGAAAGTGAGTGCAACATCAAAGCCCATGTGCTTTCCCCAAATTCATCTTTATTCTAGCATTGTTAGGCATTTCCTAGCCTTTCAGCAACCACAAATGTTAGATTTTTTTTTCTTTTTCACAGTCATATCACTATCTTCTCCACCCTCCCAATCTTGTGTGTTTTGCACTCTTTGTCAAAATATTAGCAAAGGAAAATTGCTAAACTTCCACAAGAGGTGGAAGTCTAAGGTCTCGTATTAGATTACATTATTTTGACCTCTTGCCACCAACACCAATTCCTTCTGTAGTTCGCTTGACATAAAAAAAAAGAAAAGAAAAAGAAGAGGCAAATGTAGGGGAGACCGACTCCTGGTTCAAACTAGGCATTTGCTACTAACTACTGAAGAATTTGTAAAAATAATAGGGAGCAGTTGTTCCCTCCTATCTTCATGCTTTAGTGGGTACATTGTTGTCTATTTCAGAATGGGTCAAAAGAAATCCAAGATAAGCATTCCATTTTTAAAGTTTATTTTCCTTCCTTTCTTTTATTAATTGCTAATTTCCCCTTTACATCAAACAGCAGCAATTTGCAGAAAGTTGTTTTTCTGCTATATGCTAAGCAATGAACCAGTCACTCCGTCCCATCATTGATATTCTGAGCATCCAGTTTTACAGAATGGTAAATTAGGACCCAGAGAAGTCATAGGATTTCTTTAACTTCAGTAAATGAATCAGTATCAGATTTTCACACTGAAGAATGTATTATTTCCTCTTAATAATTCTCTTTATAAAAGGGAAAGTAATGTCTTTGGCACCAGTTCTTCTTGACTCATCTACTAAGAAGCACTATGTTTGCAATGGAAGATCTTCTTATCAGTCTAAAATTACTGAGTCTAGTACCCCATTTGTCTCTCCTGGGATTACTAATCATTTGGTTCTTTGTGTGTGAAAACATAAACTGGAACCCAAGCTGAATGGAGACTGAATGAATCATCTGTGAAAGCGGTACTATCAGGGAATAGTCCTATTTTATGGATTTGTGTTTTATTTGAGGCAAGTTATGCTCAGAAACTGAGATAGTTTTTGCCAATAGTTATTTAACACAGGTTCACAGCAAGAATTATAATAATTTATAATAATAATATTTCAAAACCAATTGCATACAGGATAATATCTCTTAATAAGCTAATAAAGAAGTAGTGTACACCGAAACAGTGTTTCCCCAAACAAAAGGGAAATGAAAGAAATAAAGTCCAAATTTAGCGAAGATGTACATTTCTAGGAGCTCATATTCAGAAACATTGGCTTGGCCAGTCAAGAGCTGGTGTCCACAGCTGTCAACCCAAAGTGAAAGTCCCTTGTTGCTAGAGCACATTGCTAGGGGATCAGAGGTGCTGGTGTTAGCGGGCAAGATGATCTTCTTTACAGGTTGGGCTACATTGTGGTTTTCAGCACTCTTGGCAGAGTTAGCTTGCACAGCAGGAGTTAATGCCCAAGGTCATCAGAGAGTATTTAGATCAGCAAAGGGTAGCCTTGTACAGACTGAACACTCTTGGTAAGTCCTCACAAATTCTTGATATTTAAAGTTTAAATGTCCAGGGGCACCTGGGTTGCTCCACAGGTTGAGCTTCTGACTTTAGGTCAGGTCATGATCTCAGGATCTGGGATAGAGCCCAGTACTGGGCTCCAGGCTCAATGGGAGTCCACTTCTCCCTCTCCCTAGGCCCCCACTCTCTCAAATAAATAAAATCTTTTAAAAATACAAAATAAAATAATAAAGTTTAAATGTCCACTACTGGATAGTCATTCTTCCCTATGTTTATCGGTAAGTCCCCAGCAGCAACTGTCATCAGTGTAACTAATAAGTGCTTATTGACAATAACAGATGTAGATGACAACATCCTGACACAGTTTCCTGAATCAACAAATTCACCCCTAGATCAAAATAACTCGAAGTGATATGCAGGTAAATCCAAACAGCTTCATGTAGACCAAAACAACTTCACTTCAGTCATAAACAAGTGGATTTGAAATCATAACACAAGCAATGTAGAAACTAGGGGGTAATAGCCCAGATTTTATTTTTTTTATTTTTGCATTTTGGCTAGTGTCTTATCAAATCTTACACAAATAAAGTGAAGGAATTAAAAAAAAAGAGGAAATTATCAGTAAGTATCCAAGCCTAGAGCAGGCTATGTATATCTAACATTTCTTTTTACCTACAAGAAAACTATTTACCTGGTTGGGAACTAATCACCTCTCAGTGGCCCCACCTCAGAGTACCATCATATTAGGGATTAGGGTTTCAACATATGAATATCTGGGCACAATTCAGACCACAATAACATCAGAGACAGAGACAGAGACAGAGATACAGGGAAGAAGGAGAGGGCAGAGAGATTGAGAGAGAGAAAGGAAAAGATTTATTTTAAGGAATTGATTTAAGTGATTGTGGAGAGACTGCAAAATTCAAAATCTACAGGTAGATCAGCCAGCTGGAGACCCAGGAGAAAGTTATTTTTGCAGCCTGAGTCCAAAGGTAGATGGGAGTCTGAATTCCCTCTCGAGAATGACATCAGTCTTTTTTTTTCTTTGAAAACCTTCCACTGATTGGATGAGGCCTTTGCATTATAGAGAGTAATTTTCTTTACTCATAATATACCTATTGAAATACGAATCTCATCCAAAAAAATCTTTACAACATCTAGACTAGTGTTTGACCAAATATGTGGGCACTGAGGGCTAGCTAATCTGACACATAAAATTAATCACCACCAAGTTCCACTGAGCCAGGAACAAGGCAAGGATTCCATTGTGTCCACTATAATTTAATACCATAGTGTGTATTAACCGATGTGATCATCTAAGAGAAAAAATAGAGATGCACATTAATAATTTAAAAATGAATAAGACTCTCTCTATTTGCCTATCATAAGCATATATATCTGGAAAAGTCAAAAGAATAAATGATAAAAGTAACATAAACAGTACAAGCATTCTGTGAGGCAGAAGAACATAAAATTAATAAACAAAATTATATACAACCAATATATTTATATACATTATATACAATATACAATCATACAATATACAATCGTACAATATACAATTATATACAACATAAAATTAATACACAAAATTATGTACAACCAATTATATACTGAATTGAACAAAAATTGCAGTACAAATGTGTAAAAATATTTAGTAAAAGACTCAATATGAGATATACAAAACCCATAGGATGAATCAGTAAAGTGAAGCATAACTTAATCTAATATTTCTTAAATACGACCCAGAATGATAA
>CM052815.1:18405146-18421095 GCA_028533885.1 Nasua narica
GGCTGGGGAAGTACTATGGGAACACCCAGGCTGTGGTCCCAATTGAGAGGCCTGGGCAGAGCATTCTCCCCTCAGGTGAGACTTCCACTGACCATCTGCATAAGGGCCATATTTGTAGGGCAAACAATTGCATTTTGAAATTGAACGTCTGTTGGCCTATGTGTAGTTTGGAGCGAGCTGCATTTTTTCATATTATCACATTTCCATATTTTCAAGGACCTTGGCCTATGTGTTCTACCTCCTCTCCCGAATTCCACTCTGGGGGGCTAGCCCCTCCGGGGGCAGGAGGGAGTATCGGACAAGATTTGTAGCTCTTCGCATCTGGACCAGAAGGGCCAGTTCCGACCTGGAGGCCAGATAATATACTTCCAACAACTAGGCCCCCAAGGTTATTCACACAGCATGAGTCTCAGAAACAACACTCTTTAGCCTGCCCGTGTACATGCAGACCCAGGTGGTCAGTTATGCAGGACAAATCATAAAAGCATCTGTCCATACAGAACAATGAATAAATCCTACTCTTCAACATCATTGGGTGTTCAGTATTCTAGAGATACATTCATGGATCTAGAAGCTTCAGTATTTATGCAAACTATGATATTAAGAAGGCACTATTACTATGATACAAATGTGAAAGCTACTGCTGATTAATATTACCATTATCTCTCTTCAATTTCCCCTTGAAATGTCTACTCATTTTTCACTCATTTATTCACTTAATAATTATTTGTTCAATGCCTAATCTGTGTAAGGCACTACACAAGATCCTAAGCACAGGTAAGAAGTAATGGGGGAAATATTCCTCATATTCTCCTCAGGTTGAAAAAATAGACAAATCAATGGGATAGAATAGAGACCCAGCAGTAGACCCACACGAAGGCAGTCAACTGATCTTTGACAAAGGAGCAAAAGCAATCCAAAAGGGAAAAATAATCTTCTCAATAAATGCTACTGAAACAAATGAACATTCACATGTTAAAAAAAAAAAAATGAATCCAGACATTGACCTTATACTCTTCAAAAAATTAACTCTGAATGCAAAACCTTAAAATTCCAGAATATAACATAAGAAGAAATTTGGGTGACCTTGGGTTTGATAATTAACTTTTAAGTATAATACCAAAGGCATGACCCATGAAAGAAAAAAAAAAAATGTTAAGTTGGACTTCATTATAATTGAAACTTCTGCTCTGTGAAAGTCATTGGTAAGAGAACAAAAAGACAAGCTATGGACTGGGAGAAAAATCTTTGCAAAACACATATTTGATAAAGGACTGGTATTTGAAAGCTACAGACTACTCTTAAAATTGAAAAATAAAAAGATAAATAACCAATTAAAAATTAGGCAAAATGGGGCTCCGTGTGTTAAAGCCTCTGCCTTTGGCTCGGGTCATGATCTCAGGGTCCTGCGATCGAACCCCACGTCAGGCTCTCCACTCAGCAGGAAGCCTGCTTCCCCCTCTCTGTCTGCCTGCCTCTCTGTCTACTTGTGATCTCTCTCCTCTCTGTCAAATAAACAAATAATATCTTTAAAAAAATGAGGCGAAATGTCTGGATACTTCACCACTGAAGATATTTGGATGGCAAATAAAGCCATCTAAGATAAACATCTCTAAGATGATAAGATGTTCAATACCATGTGTCATGAGGGAACTGCTAATAGACACAATAACAACACACCATTGCACACCTACTACAATGGCTGAAAGCCAAAATTCTGGCGATACTTATAGTGGGAGTGCCAAATGGTACAGCCACTTTGGAAGAGGGTTTGACAGTATTTATTTTTTAAGGATTTTATTTATTTGAGAGAGAAAGAGCAAGAGGAGGGGAGGGGAAGAGGAAGAGGGAGAAGCAGATTCCCCACTGAGCAGGGAGCCTGACATGGGGCTTGACCCCAGGACCCTGAGATCATGACCTGAGCTGAAGGCAGACGCTTAAGTGACTGAGTCACCCAGGCACCCCCGTTTGACAGTTTCTTACAAAACTAAACATACTCTTACTTTATGGTCCAATAATCACACTCTTTAATAGCCACCCAAATGAGCTGAAAATCTGTCCAGGAATATTGATAGCAGGTTTATTTGTAATTGTCAAACATTGGAAACAACCGAGATTTCCTTCAATAACTAATTGAAAAAGAATGCCATTTATTCTCTCCTTAAAGAGAATAGAAAAAAAATTATTTAGATTTTGAAAGAGGAGCAAATATCTTAAATCTCACCACTGTAATAAAAGCACTTCATAAATAAATCAAATAAATCTTTTTTTTTTTTTTTTTAAGGTGGGGGAGGCACCTGGGTGGTGGAGTCGGTTAAGCGAATGACTCTTGGTTTTGGGTCCTGTGTGATCTCAGGGTCAGGAGATAGAGCCCCACATTGGGCTCCGCACTCCATGCAGTCTGCCTGGGATTCTCTCTTAGGCGTGTTCTCTCTCTCTCTCAAATAAATAAATAGACCTTTTTTAAAAAGTACTTCATATGCCAGGAGTTTTCTGAAACATGAAAATTCAAACTTGAAATTATTTTTTACAGAGAATCCTACTTTGTTTTAAAAATACAAAATCTTTATAATTTGCCAGGTATGAGCAAAGATTTTTTTATTATGCAAATGTATGATGTCCTTTATACTTCAGTTTTCTAGAGATAATACTATCTACTTCTTAGAGTCACCTTAATGAATAAAGGGGAAACAATGTATCTGAATAGTATGTGGAAAGGTGATCAGTCTTGCTTCCTTTCACTGCTCCTCTGTATACACACACTCAAACACACAAAAGACATGCATTTTCACACTCAGATCCAAACTTCTGTCTTACAGCTTCAGCACTGTGGTTAGGGAACAAAAGCACAGCCCTTAGCTAAAGTGGGGATCAGATCAGTATGAAAGTGCTGGTAGTTAGACTTAAAGCTCTCAGTTCTTAGACAATCTGCTATAGCAGAAGGTTGTAAACCAGGTGCTTCTGAAAATGCAAAACACCTCACAGTTCCACTAGGTGTGCAAACAGTGAAATCAGTTCCTGCCATTCTTCTATTCACAGAGGCTGCAGAGAAATGGAGGGGTTAGGATGACTGAAAGCGTGCAAGAGGCGAAGATCTACCCAGGGGTGGTCAAACACTTTCATTTCCGTGAACAGTATAAAAAGATTTTGCAATCTAGATAAGCTTCTGTTCAAAGACTGAATCCTCTCCAAAAGGCATGTGAACTGTAGATAGCCATCGACTCCTCGAGCCAGTTTATTTTCTAAATTCCAATGCCTTGCGCGTCTAATATCTACTTTCATTTTCTACTCTTCATGGAAATAATGTTGATATTGTGGTGCTGTCAGTACAAATGTGTAAATGGAAACATACAAGGAAATTTGTTCTGACACTACAAACAGTAAATAATTTCAGTCTGTTTATACTGATGAGGAAACTGATGTGTCTTCTTTGTCATTTTCCTCTCTCCACTGTTATTACTGGCATCTACGTTTGAAAGCACAGTCTGTGAAAAATGATAGCAGTTGCTGGCGTGTTTTATTGGAGAGGTCAGTTTTTCATTTTTAACTGGGCATGGACGCTAGATTTGCAAATAGCTTGATGGTATTGCAAGGCACCACCTAGCCCTCTGTCTCCTGAGATGTTAAACAGCAGCCCTCTTATTTGTAAATCCAATTGTTTATTTTTATTTCATACTCCATCTGTGTAGATCTCTTCTCTCACTGTCCCCTAGCCTCACAGAGTTAAAAACATTACAGGAACTTCACTTTAGGATGAATTCTCCACACCCTTTGCAAGATCCAGTAATTTTTTCAACATTCAAAAAACAATTTTTTAAAGATTGTATTTATTTATTTTAGAGAGAAAGAGAACACATGCTAGTGAAGGGGGGAGTGTAGACTGGAAGGGAGAGGGGGAAAAGAATCTGAAGCAGACTCCAGGTTCAGTGCAGAGCCTGATCTCAATGGGGGATCCTTAGCCAAAACCAAGAGTCCCACACAACCAACTGTGCTACCCAGGCATGCCACCAACTACCCCCAAAGGTTTTTTGTTTGTTTGTTTTGTTTTGTTTTGTTTTGTTTTGTTTTTGTCCAACTACCAGACAATCAATGAGGTCAGCATAATAGCTACAACAGCAAATAAAACAAATACAATCATACAATCTAACAACATAAAGTTTACCTTCTAGAGATAAAAATAGATGATAATTGAATCGATTACTGATAGAATGATTACACATTTCACAAATATTACAAAAAAGAAAACAAAGCACTAGAGTAGAGACTAATGGCTTGCTTTGGGCAAGATTTTCAGATAGGAGTTCACTAAAAGTTTGTTAAAGGTAATGTTTAAGCAGATAAAGAAAGAGCAAAGCAGGCTAACAAGGGAGGTAGTGGGGAAATCCTTCCAAGCAGATGTAACATGAGGTAAACAAGGGCTGAATTAGGAAAGAGTTTAGTGTATTTCAAAAATTGGGGCAGGGAGAAGACCAATAAGGCTGTAGTCCATGAGTGAGGAAGGAAATTATTCACCATGAGGTTGAAAAAATAGTGGGTCTTGTCACAAAGGGGCAGCAACTTGAAGGTTTAGGAATGAAATTTCATACTTATTACACTGGTTGACAAAACAAGAAGTGACATTTCCATTTAGATTTTTAAAAGTTTATTCTCGCTACTGCATGGCATGTAGATTAGGGGGAGATTTAGGTAAGAGTAGTTCAAGTGTGAGAAAATGCTGGCTTGCATTGTGATCCTAGTGGAGGTACAGAGAGGAAGACCCATTCAAGACCTACTTTGGAAAGTGAGTTTGTAAAATTTGATGCTGGATTGGATGTAAAAATGAGGAAAAATAATGTGGTAAGTACTAACTAAATAAATACATAAATACAAAAAATGATAAAACTTTGAACACAAATTCAGAAATAGCAGAATTGAATCCACCAAATCTGGTGACTGCCCAGCTCAGCCAGAGGAGCATGCAATTCTGGGGGTAGAGGGCTTGAGCCCCATGCTGGGTGTAGAGACGATGACAATAAATAAACTTAAAAAAAAAGAATCAATAAAGAGTATGTAGTAAGAGTTCATTATGCATGTAAGAATGGTTTGTGAACTAGGAGTTTAGCAATTTAGAATTGATATGAAGCTCACCAGCAGGACTTCACAAGAAGGCTTAGAAGGTGAAAATGAAGATCTTTAACCCTTACAGAGATTGGTTACTGCAATGGGGGTTTAACCTTCACAATGATTGGCTATGGTTTCTGCAGCTGGCAGGGGACTGGTTAAAGTGTTTATCTTCTGATATCTTTAGGAAGATGACTTTAGTTTCTCTACGACTATCAGAGGCATTTATAAGAGATGATTTAAGTTCTGACTATGTTCATGAAATAATATAGATTTAGCTTTGCTTATATGGGCTTAGATGGTTTTGTCTCCTTGCAATTCTCAAGTTCAGTCTCCATTTTGCATTTAGTTCGAACAATGTCTAGATTTCTGGCATATGTTGTTTAGATAAGGCAACACCATTTCCCAAGGTTGGAAAGCTTAAAGCAGAGCCAATAGGAATCAAAGTCATTTTACAGTCCATTTAATTTTGAGATGACTCTGAAACATCAACTAGAATAGCATAGAGTTGGGTATCTTTGTAACTCAGATATAAAGTTGAGTAACATAGATTTAAGAGATTATTTATTCACAAGTAGATGAGATCACTTTGAGAAGGGCTAGAAAAAGAAAACACATGATGATACTCTGAGCAACTCAATGTAAGTGTTTGAAAATAGTTTAAATTCTATGTCTCATGGATTCATCCATGTACACAGAATGTTTTTGTATGTGTGTTTATGATAAAGCACCCTTTAATTCAGCTTATGTTTGTCTTTCACTGCTGTTCAAATGCTATAGATATCATCCTGAGTTTAAACCCATATTACTTTAAGGAAAAAAAAACTTACATTTTATGAAATCATGGCACTGTCCAGATTTTTCTATTCAACACTTGCATTTTCACTGAATAATTGCACAGTGTTTAGTTTCCTCTGGCTAGTGGAGGCAAAAATTGAAATTTTAAAAGCTAGGATACAGGGGAAGGAAGGTGTTCTTTCTCTAGAAAAATATGCATAAACCTAATTTTGCTTTGCAATTTCTAGTTGCTTCTGCCAAAGGCACACTTCTCAGGAATAATACTGTTTAGAAATCCCTTTATAATTCTAGTGCTTGAGGTAAGGATGTTCCAGCCAGATAAGTAGCAGGAGCCAACCTTGTTAGCAGATCAATGTGTTATAACAGATTTTAACTGAACATGGTAGTTGTGTGAGGGGGAAAAAATAGCATCTGAGTGTTTTTTAAGATAAAAAGAAACTTGCAGTCCATCTAATCTCAATTTTACAGAAGAAAAAACTGAAGTTTGCCAAGGTTAAGTCCATTTTTCAAGGTCATACATCTAGCTGTAGAATCACGGTGGAACTTGAACTCAAGTCTCCAGACTGGAACCCCTGTCGTGCACAAGCTGATGTGACCCAGCATGCGTGTGTATCTGTTGGAGCAGCCTTCTGTACTGAGACTGTCTATCTTTTGGTGATCCTATTGCTTAATTAAAGTTACAAACCTTTATATAACCAGTTATCTCTTGGGGGTAAGAGAGGTCTCTTGAATTTGAGAACATAGGATCATCTTTGGGAAAGAGACAGATCCAAAAACATATTTACTTTTTTCTACTTCACTAGTTGTCATTCCTTCTGGGTTTTGAGCAGCTGCCCCTTTGATACTGTAACGCTGAGGTTAAGAATATCAGGGTTTAAGGAAAGCACAAACTCCATCATCTCGACTTCACACATTGTTGAGGATTCTCTGTTACAAAGAGCTTTTTAGAGCTGGGTTTTGTTCTTCTTTCCCTAAAAATCCTAGAATTTTTAATTTCCTGAACATTTAACTCATTCATTCATCCATTCATTCGTGTGTTCAGCATTCTTTCATTCAAATATTGTTATCATGAATTTTGTGGTATATTTAATACAAGAATACAAAGAATACATTAATGCAAAAGGGAAAAAATAAACCACCCCCCATGTAGCTTATAGTAAAGAATATGAAAGAGAAACTCACAATTAAGTGTATAATTATAAGCTCACAATTACAAATTGTGATATGTGCTGTTTGAGAAAGACCCAAGTGCTATGAAGAAGGATTAAATGGGAAAGTATATTCAGATCATAGGTTAGGGACATTCTAAATACAAATGGTGCTAGGAACAAATACCCTAAGTACTCAGGCAATGGATGAAACAAAATATTTTGAAGAAAATATCATTATTAAAGGTTATTATATTGTAGCATGTCATAAACAAGTGTAGGTTTTGTAATCTGGGTAAATTTTTAAATTATTTTACAGAAATGCAAATCATCAAATTACCAACTTCCTACAAGCAACCACACACACTGTTAGTCCTCTCTTTTTGATTTGTACAGTTGCCTGAAACATCAGTGAGTTGTTGATTCCAGAATATAACACAATTCATCGTTGCAAACAGTTTTATATTCACATAATTTCAGTTGTCAAAATTTGGAGGATGTTTTTCTGGAGGAGATTTTTTCCTAAATCTGCATATTCTATACCTCTTGAATCATGAATAGGTAACTTTCCTGGCTACAAAGACTGTTGGATTTGAAAGAAAAGAAGAACAAAGCCTACTTTAACTGTGACTGCGTGTGCGGTATCTGGCAGAATATTTAACCTGTTTCAGCCTATGTAACCTTATGTTTATGATAAAAAAGAAATTGCATCCAATGTATAAGGCTATTCAGAGGATGATATAATGAATAAAACAATGAACATGGAGGCCAGCACAACATATGCATGAAATACATAATAACTAAAATCATATCACCTCTGTCAAAGAACTACTATATAGCATTGTAATTATTTACTTATATTTCTCCTCAACTAGTCTGTGAATTGCTTGAAGACTGGAGCAACTTTTTCAGTAGGGATTTACTTCTTTATTTTTTAATTAAGTACCATAAATTTTAAAATTTTAACCATCTTAAAGTTGCTAAAAGATATTAAGCGTTTTCCTGCTTTTTTATATAGAGTACATTAGACTTAACGAATCCCATTTGGAATTCTTCCAGTCTTTTGTGAAAGACTGTATTTTACTTAACATGTGTAGTATCTCCACATGCTCACTGGGCTCTTTGATTCCTTTTGCCTGCTTTGTTTTTACTCCTGTCTTTTCTCTGACCATGCTCTATTACTTTTATTATATTGATACACTGGTATATTTCAGTCTTTGCTCCTCATGATCAATATTTTCTTCTAATCTTCTCTACACATACAAACCAGATTATCAATCTTGAAACTATTGCCTATAATATATTATATGGATTCTGAGTTTAAATATTCCTATATATACCAAGAGCATAATTCTTACAGTATTGTCTTTTAGGCATATAATTTTGCTATTAATATGCTTTTAATATTGTTTTCCTTGTTTTTTTTTAGCTGTAACCAACATACCACTTATTTGGAAGGTTGATACAGTAAAGGTGAGATATTTATTGCTTATGCTATAATCATAGTAAAATAGACATATTTTTTTACTTAAGCTAGGGCACATGCCGACACTTGGAGATCTCCCAAGAATTATCTCATCCAACTTTCTCATCATAGACATGTGGAAACAGACAAGTTAATTGATGTATGGAGCTATACAATGAGTTATAAGCAAATATGAAAATTAAGCTACTAGATTTTAACTAATTCTAGGTAATTTTTGTGTTATCTTATGTCTAGTAACATTTTCCAGTGTCAGAAACTCTATCCAATGACAATTTTAATTGTATATGATGGTGATTAAAACATATTTTGGGGGTAGGGGCAGAGGCAGAGGGAGAGAGAGAGCATCTTTAAATGGGCTCCACACCCAGTGCAGAGAATGGCTGGCAGCTTGATCTTACGACCCTGAGATCATGACCCGAGGCAAAACCAAGAGTCCAATGCTTAACTGACTGAGCTACCCAGCTGCCCTTTAAGACATGTTTATAAAATCCAAAGGAAATATGCATTGTCAATAAGATGTGGTGCTGATCTAGATAGCTATCACAATATATATGAAAGATGAGTTCTTTAAGCTTATTTTATATTTTTTTATTTGTTTTGTCGTTGCGATTTTAGTGTCAGGTCAGTCATGCTTTTTTAGAGTAAAAACAGTCTTTCTCATTTCAAAGTCTATAAACACCTCCCCACTTTCCAATGCCTTGGTTGTTATTATGCCAAAATCTATGGGAACTGGGAAAGAAAGGCTCTCAGAGAATGCCTATTATATTTCCAACCCATGAGCTTACTTTAGAGTCAGAATTCCTAAGAACATTTCAAGTATACTTTTGTGGTGTGACAGTTTTAATTTACTAAGATTTCAGTGGCTTCGTTGTGCTTATTTCCCCCAGATGACTGTAGATCATAACAAAGTCAGAAATTAGAGATTCATTCCCTGGCTCTCTTCTCTCCATGGTATCCAGGGTCTGTTATTCCATTCTGTGGCATTTTTATGTGACTTGTAGTGAGTAATGTGTAAAATTTAGATTTAACACTTATCAATATGCTACTCCTATGTAAGTTCTGATAAGTGAGGGATAGGAGCTAGGCATGCAAACCTGGATTTGCACACCAAATCATGGACTAGCAAATCACATTTTCTATAAAGGCAGCTAATCACTTCATTGGCAGAAGAGAGGATTTTGAGGAAGGTAAAGTGTGGCATACCCTTACTAGCCTTTTATAGGCTTTTGGTACAATGTTGGCTTTTAAGCATTTAAGGAAAAAAGATACTTTATATTTTGGGTCATTATTTTAGGGAAACTTTCCAGAAACTAAAGGCACCATTTGCAAATTATAAGAAACTGACCAAAATGTATTAGCATATACACAAGAATTACTACCCGCCCCCAAAAAAGAAGATAAGCATGTATAATGAGTTAGTACTATATTGTGAAATAGTTAAAACCTTGAAAATAAAGTAGCATAGAATTAATGGTTTTATTCAAGGAAAGGACAATCTGGACATCAATCACAGGCAGCATGAATGAACTTAGCAAGAGATAGGAACGTAATGACTTCCAGCAATGGCTGTCATCATAACTTAACACTTGCATAACTTAAAAATATGGAGTACTGGCTAGAATGATAATTCACAGTAGTTATTACACTTTCCAAATAAAAATCTTCATTATCACATTTGATCCACACAATGATGCTAAATTGTCCAATGACAGCTTGGCAGCTTTTTATCACCATTTTCTTAAAAGAATATCTAGAGCTGGATAATGACAGAATTTGAACTTGAACCTGTGTCCTTTGGGTTCAAATATCAGGCTATTATACTCTATTATCTTTCTATATCTCAAGAGAAAATGGTAACTGTATTCTGATAATTTAAATTAAGTAATCGAATTTAACTCCTTATTGATTTGTAATGTTGAACACATAGCCAAACTTTTTTTTTTATTTATTCATTTCACAGAGAGAGAACACAAGCAGGCAGAGAGGCAGGCAGAGGCAGAGAGAGGAGCAGGCTCCCTGTGGAGCAAGGAGCCCGATGCGGGACTCGATCCCAAGACTCTGGGATCATGATCTGAGCCAAAGGCAGTTGATCAACCAACTGAGCCACCCAGGTGTCCCGAACACATAGGCAATCTTAAATACACAGTGATTTTTTTCAATAAATTAAATTCTAAAATAGCAAATATTTTCAAAGTCAAGGTTAAAACAAAAAAGCACCAAAAAATCTTAATGCTGAAAATTATGGTCCCTTGGCACTCCCTCATAGCAGCTTTGTTCTTTAAAGGTAAACATTTTTAACTATTTTAACTTATTATTCTCTCCTCTCCTTACAAGTTGCATTTTTAGCTGGATCATCTTCACAGACATTTAATTTGGATTGCTGTTTTTTAAAAGTATTCTTTAGATCCACCCATGTAACCCATGGACCAGTAAAAGCCTAAACCCTTCTTGACTCAGACTTCCAGCAAGCCAAATTCTAACTAGTGGTGGCCTCAGCACCTCAGGTTTCCTCTTCTGTTAAAGAAAATTTAGTCATTTATATATTTTCATCATTCATTAATCTGACTATACCTAAAATTTATAAGTTATGCTTAGTACTTGTCCACAAATTCTTTAAAAGTCAACTTGAATAAATCCCTACTTATTGAAACAGATGGATCTAGAAATTCTCACATTGGGTTTAGAAATGATGACTATGATAAGTATAGAACCATATACCCATAAGGGTTCTGAGGTGGTGTAAAATTCAAATGTATATGAAGGTGGTTTGTTACTGCCCTCTGTCCATATGTTTTATATTTTTCTCTAGATTCCAACTCTTGTTAGAAAATACTATGTGCTAAGGAGCGTTAGAAAGAATTTTTAAAAGGCTCGTAGGAAACATAATCCTAAGCTAGTCTTTTTTTTTTTTTTTGATTGATTGATTGACTGAGAGAGAGAGAGAGAGAGAGAGCATGCGCAAGCCAGGCAGAGGCAGAAGGAGAGGGAGAGAGAATCTCAAGGAGACTCCCCCATCCAGGCTTGATCTCATGACCCTGAGATTATGACCTGAGCCAAAACCAAGAGTCAGACACTCAACCAACTGAGCCACGCAGGTGCCCCTAACCCTATGCTAGTCTTTATTCGTCTCTGCATTTTTTTCCCTCACTCTTGCAAGTTCTCGCCACAGAGAGCCACAGATATAAAAGGATGAAAGATTGCACATACAGACCCCAGCACACATTATACCAAACACATTATCACATACTCTTACCATAATTTCCCTTATATCACAGACGTTGCAAAATCAAATTAAATTGCTTTGCATCTTAAAGGCATTTCTTTCTTCATCTTCCCTTTGACAACAAAACTACGCAAGATCCACTCATGACAGTCTATTCCCTTTGTGCATTTCAGCCTCTGGTAGCAGTCACAAACCCATTCCCATACTTTGGAAGGTGTATATTAATATTTGGATAAGTTTATCAGTAGACATTAAAATTAAAAACCAAGTTGTGTTCAAATGAAAGGCAGTTTCATGAGGATCATCATTTAGCTGACATGGTTGGGTTTCCAGACGCAGACATGTAAAAACCAGGACAAAAGATAGATGGCTTGTTCTAAGGTACACATATAGCAACATGCCATGGGACCCTCTGATAGATCTCTAAATCACCTGGAGGTGATTCATTTCTAGTAATGAGTATCATGGGTTCATACCATAAAAAGGCAGGCAGGTCTAAAAATAAAAACACTATGTTGTGAACTCACAGGTAGATAAAGTTAGAAATATATGGAGTATCTATTTCCATGAAAAAAAATGAACACATATTTTTCATGCTTTTTTCTTTCCATCTCATTTTGAAATCTCATAACATTGATGGAAAAGCAAAATCACCACTAAACCAACACCAAAGAAATAATTGTTATAGGTGAGGCTGATCTGGCAAGATCAATGCAGGCAAGATTAATGGAAGCTCAAATCTATAGGTGAAAATTCTGATAGAAAAGCAACAACTGCATATTATCATAGTATCTCCTCTGAGATACATATTAATTACAAAGAAAAAAAAATGACCACGTAATCGTAGAGAAACCCAGCAGTCACCATTTTAACCAAGTGATCGGGGTTAATACACACAATACTACGATATATAGACATGATGTGCCCCCTGATCTGCTGAGATGACAAGGGCATAACACTTCTGTGCTATTCAGTCAAATTATGAGAAAGTCAGACAAACCTATTTTCTACACAACACCTGACTAGTTCTATTGAAAAGTGTGATAGTCGTGAAAGACAAAAAGAACTGAGAACCTGTCCTAGAGTAGAGGAAACAAAGAAGGCATGGGTAATGAAGTGCAATGTAGGATTCTGCAATAAATCTTAAAGACAAAGAAGAGCATTAATAGAATAAAATATAAATGTGAATAAGAAATTAGCAGCAAGGGACATTGATAGAACTACTAAAATGAGACTAGGAATGGTAGTTTAAGTAATATGGTTGTACAAATATTGATTTTATGATTCTAATGATCATATTATATTTATATATATATATATTAATGTTAGGAACCCTAGGGGAATGGTATATGGAAACTCTCTGTATGACATTGTAATACTCTGTAAGACTCTATAAATATCAATTTATTTCAAAATAACAAATAAAAATCATATCCTAAGTATTTGTAAATAACAATCAGAAGAGCATTTTAATACACTTTTCTATGGAGAGATATAATATATTTAATGAAGCATAGAAATTGTAAATATACATTTCAATAAATCCCCACAAAGTGAGCACATTCATAAAACTACCACTCAGATCAAAAAATAAACAATATACCAGCAGCCTAGAAGTGTGCCTTATAATTCCTCCAAAAAGCTCCTTTCCTTCTACTCCCCAGTGTAATCCCTGCACTATCTTCCAATAGCATAAAGTTTGTTTCTCAATTTTATATTGGAGACTGTAACAATCCACAGGCTATCCAGAAATAAATGAGAGCTTTGTCTGTTCCATATCTTCACCAACACTTGGCTTTATCTATTTAATTTTAATTATTCTGGTATGCGCAAGAGAGTACAGAGTTTCTGTAGTAATTTTTTTTAAAGATTTTATTTATTTGACAGAAAGAGAGAGAGAGAGAGAGATCACAAGTAGGCAGAGAGGCAGGCAGAGAGAGAGGGGAAAGCAGGCTCCCTGCTGAGCAGAGAGCCCAATGCTGGGCTCAGTCCCAGGACCTTGACATCATGACCTGAACCAAAGGCAGAGGCTTAACCCACTGAACCACCCACATGCCCCAGTTTATTTTTAAGATTTTATTTATTTATTTGACAGAGAGAAACACATAGCAAGAGAAGGAACAGAAGCAGAAGGAGTGGGAGAGGGAGAAGTAGGCTTCCAGGCAAACAGGGAGCCCGATGTGGACGTTGATTCCAGGACCCTGGGATCATGACCTGAGCTGAAGGCAGACGCTTAACGACTGAGCCACCCAGGTGCCCAATGTAGTATTTTTTTTTTTAATCCCAGTGTTCCACGTGGCTGAATTATGGCTGTACAAAAACATCAATGAAAAAGGGATTCTTATAAACACTTTGAAATGATTCAGCACATGGGACGACTTTTACATTAATCACATTCTGATGTCCCATCTACAGGTCCCAGAGGAAGTGAGACCTTTCCCAGAAGATTTGTCTTATAGAGACAAAACGAATAGCACTGCATACAGTGTGATTTGGATCGTTTAGGTGTTGCATGCTTTTATTTTATGGTAAAATTATTTCAACCATTTACATTTTAAGCACGACACAAAACATAAAAGCAGAACCTTCTCTCAAGAAAAGAGGGACTAATAGCTTTTTTTTAAAGATGCAGGTATTTTGTACTAATTTTATTTCAGTACTTGGCTACCTTGATTAGTGCACATGTTATATTTTTCCAAATAGAAATAGCCCCATTTATCAATACCATATATTGATAAATCCAAAAAACTTTAATGAAACGTTTAAAGACATTTGTAAATGACTTAAACATTCCCTTACTAGCCCACTAAAGCTGAATGAATATATCACAATGATTTGGTATAAAACAGAACCATACTTCTTTTAGTAAACAAAAATTTCCTGAGATATAGCAAGAGTGACTAATAAAGGATTACAAGTTAAAATGATAATGGACATTTAGGCAAATCTTATACAATTTACAAATGTATTTTTGATTATTTCTCAACCATCTTATAAGATTTTGTTATGTTCTCAGTAATGCATTCAGCCCCAGAAAGTTATAAATGTCAATATGTAATTTGATTCATTTTTTAAAAAATTCTTACAGCTCTATACTCAGAGGTTGTCTATCACAGTGTGATTTCTGCTCCCCAAAAATAAAAAATGGAAAGAAATCAATTTATTTTTGCCTCATGTTATTATTATGTGTATCATACAGCTGAGAAAACAGATTACATAAAAGGTGACAAGGCTAGTATATGGCAAAGCTTTCAGTTCAAAGCTTTAAGCTGAAGCCCTATTTAATATTTCCTATTAATTAAACCTCATTATAGTATTTCCTCTTGCTCATCACTACGTTTCATTCTGTAGAGTATGTACTTACAGTTAAGTTCCTTGCTCAGGAAGTAAGGAGACACTAAACTAGTGCTTTTGAAATAACAGAATCAATTGTGAACTTCGTTAGATGTCCAACAGCTGAGCTGTGGTCTTTCTTACTGTCTACAGTCTCCTTCCTCCTATTTTTCCCTTCCTCCCCTATTTCTTACTCTCTTTCCACCTACAGTCTTTCCCTCATTTTTCTCCTCAAGTCATTGAGAAATAAGCATTTGAGATAAGAACAGTTGGCTATAAGTAATTGTCTCAAGTATCTTCAGGATATAACTTTATTAGGGTTACCAAACCAGAAAGAAATTGGTATTTCTCTGCTTGGTTGCACAAGAAGATGTACAGGAATTTTGGTCCTATCCTGATCTTACTGTTGATACAAAGGCCAACTCAGTTCTGGAATATGAGAGGAATGAGAGTAAGAACTGAACTTGCTAGATCAGGCAGCTGGGGTTGTATTTGACTTCACCATATGTGTCCAGCTATTGGAATAAGATTTGGTTATTATTTGCCAACCTGGCACCAATAGTGGTATACCTTCCTCTTATTGCTACTTCTGCCAAAATAACAGGTTTTCATCTCTGCAAATTTGACACTAATGATCCACTTCCCTTCCTACTTGCACCACTTTATTCGTTTGTATATGTATCTTTTGTTTAACTTTGATTTCTTTTTATTTGAGAAAGGGGATTTATGCATTTGTTATGTATGTAGATAAAAATCAGGTTTAACTACATGTACTAGAAAACTCCAAAATAAACAAAATGAAATTTTATTTCCCTGGCATAAGTGATAGGCAGTCAGAGGTTGGCATAGTAGTTAAATAAT
>CM052815.1:18421595-18449277 GCA_028533885.1 Nasua narica
ATTATCACATGATCTCTCTGATATGAAGAATTTGAGAGGCAGGGCAGGGGGATATGGGGGTGTGGGGAAAAGAAATGAAACAAGATGGGATAGGGAAGGAGACAAACCATAAGAGACTCCTAAACTCACGAATCAAACTAAGGGTTGCTGGGAGGTGGGGGTAGGGATAGGGATATGGACATTGGGGAGGGTATGTGCTATGGCAAATGCTGTGAAATGTGTAAGCCTGATGATTCACAGACCTGTACCCTGGGGTAAATAATACATTATATGTTAATAAAAATATTTAAAAAAAAGAGAGAGAGAGAAAAAAAATTATATTACTAAATTAAATGTAGGACCCATTTTCTTTCTCAACAGAACAAACAAAACACAGCTATATTTTCACTTGATAGCACTATTTCATATTAGACACAAAAAGGTAACTGTACAAAATCAAACCTGAAAAATTATGGCAAAGACAAAATCACTGACTAATATTTATAAAACCGAAGCAAAAGGCCAGCTTTACCATTAACTATATAATTTGGTCTATATACTTTACCTTTTAAACCTGACATTTTTCCACAGTACACACAGAAAATAATATTTACTTTTCAATATTGTTTTGAAAATTCAGTCGAAATGATGTGTGTGCATTTGTTCAATTTATACAGAACTGACAGTATAAAATTTAAATATGAATATCAATAATTTAAAGAATATTGGTAGAAATAAAAATAAACAATATTTCAAAAACAGGAGATACTACAAATCAATACACCACTTTTCTTATTCAAGTAGTAGTATTTTTAGCAATTCTGTTTTAGAGAGAATATGTACAAAGAAATTCCCTTAGGAAATTTTTTTGTTTGTTTTTAATCTCAGAGTAATGTTCTCTTTAATTTGACATTTTATATGTTGGAGAAGATTAAAGGCAAACCATGCCCTAGAGTTATTTAACTTTGTAAATTTATCAGCAGTTTCAGAAGTAATGGTGATCTTTTTTAAAAAATAGCAATAATTCTCAAAAACAGAATACCATTTAAAATGCAACTTCCGGGGCGCCTGGGTGGCTCGGTGGGTTAAAGCGTCTGCCTTCGGCTCAAGTCATGATCTCAGGATCCTGGGATCGAGCCCGGCATCAGATTCTCTGCTCAACAGGGAGCCTGCTTCCCCCTCTCTCTGCCTGCCTCTCTGGCTACTTGTGATCTCTCTCTCTGTGTCTAATAAATAAATAAAATCTTAAAAAAAATGCAACTTCCCCTTCTCCTTTCCCTATCCCTCCATTCTCATAATGAGAAATTATAATGGGATTTGTGACAATGTTGCTGATGCTCTGGGAGGGAAGAGACAAAGCAACAGTCTCAGAGCCTTCCAGGTCTGTACCAACTCTGCTATGCCAACTGCAAAGAAAAAAAAGCACAACTTGTTTTTGTTGGTAAAGTCAGCAGATGTGTCTTGAAGACAAATAGGGAGCAGATGTGATGAGTTAGATTGTTTGCTTTTACATAGACAAATGTGGCTGTAGCCATCATAACTGGGAAATGCTTTAGCTGCAGAATCCACTCTGTCTCCTAAGTACCAAGCTTATGTTTCTCATCCTCTCGGCAGTTCTAAAGGAAGCATAGAGAATGCACCAAACCCCTGAGCTCTTATCTGAGAATGTTAAGTTAAGCAAAATCAACTTTGAAAATTGATTTAAAAGGCATGTGTTGCCTTTTACACAGATCATAATGAAATGCACTCTCTTGGAGTTTTTGTTGTTAAAAAAAAAAAGGAAAGAAAGAACAAGAAAATAATGGGGAAAAAGATGTTTGGCAGAACTGCCATAGAAAAAGATTAAAAATGCAACAGTTGTTTTGATGGAGTTGGGAGATAAGAAGTGTTGGGAAAAAATACAACCTGTTATTAGATTTGGTGGGCCATTTCTTTTTCTTTTTTTTTTTAAGATTTTATTTATTTATTTGACAGAGAGAGAGAGAGAGAGAGATCACAAATAGGCAGAGAGGCAGGCGGGGGCGGGGGGCTCCCTACTGAGCAGAGAGCCCGATGCGGGGCTCGATCCCAGGACCCTGAGATCATGACCTAAGTCAAAGGCAGAAGCTTTAACCCACTGAGCCACCCAGGCGCCCGTGGTGGGCCATTTCTGAAGGAGGAATTTATTTCCTTGGAAAAGTCCAATATGCTCAGTTACCGCACTTCTGACCTTTCCTTCTAAACATCATGGGGAGCTGCTGATCATCTGTGCCTTTGCTGTTGTGAATGCTGGGATGCATCTTCTTAAGGCAGAAAAAAGGCAAGGTATATCCCTATTGCATTTGGAATCTCTCAACTCAAATCAGAAAATCTAAGGGAAAAATTCTATCAGTCCTGAAATCCAGATCTGCTATTAACTTTCGCCCCCATCCTCTACTGTGTCTGAGTGATACCCTAGGCAGGCAGCTAACCCAGTGAATAATGTAACGGTGAATTACTTTTCATCTTTTCTTTTTCTTTCTCAACATATAATATACAAATCTAAAGAATAATTAAAGCATGAACGTTCACCTTTTTTTTTTTTCTATACTCAGCCGATCGTTTTCTTTTTATTCTGGATGTGGTGAGTGAGATTCCCGCTGTTTGATAACCCAAATTATCCTGACATTCTGTGTTATTTTTATATGCCCCAAAATGAAATAATCCCTTGCAGCTATTTATTTTACTATCACCTTTGATGTATACTGCTAAACTCAATGTAAGCAGGCAGCAACTAGAAAGTTATCCAGAGACCTAAGAGGAACTGATAATAATATATTCTAATGCAAATTATATTTGCATTCAAGAGGGATGTGATAGAACATTCTTTTGATATATGACTATGCTTAATTTCTGTATGAATAGTGTTAAAATTTAAATGAATCATTGCATCCCTTAGCCCATGAAAGGTGGCAACAATGACATTTTCCGTCTATCTTTAATTCTGACTTAACCAGTTATTAGTTTTGTGAGCCTCCATTTCTTCAAATATAAAATGAAGATTGTCATTGAGAGAAGAAAGGAAGCATGAATGGGGGGAAATCGGAGGGGGAGACGAAACATGAGAGACTGTGGACTCTGAGCAACAAACTGAGGGGTTTGGAGGAGAGGGGGTAGAGGGTTGGACGAGCCTGATGGTCGGTATTGAGAAGGGCACGTATTGCATGGAGCACTGGGTGTGGTGCATGAACAATCAATCCTGTAACACTGAAAAAATAAAATAAACATATTTGGGAAAAAAATAAATAAAATGAAGATTGTAATATCTGACCTCCTGGGAGTTGGAGAAGAAGAAATCATGTCATATTGGTGTAAAGCTTCGAGTCCACAGGATTACTCAGTGTTGCATAGTGCACACCTACACCGTGATGGCCTGATTCTGACTCTTCTGACAAGACTGGGGTATTGCAGAAACTCCTTGACCATTTGAGCTTTAGTTGCTTTATCTGTGGGATAATAACTCCATCCTCAAATGTTTGAAAATTAAATAATAATTGAGGAAGTGGTTTAGGAGGGGGCCTGTCTTGAGAAAGAGTACGCTTAATTAATGTTAGCTGTTAATCTTAATCCTCTCTTTCATTCTTTCCTCTCAATCTCCTGCAGCATTTACAGTGAATAACACAGTTCACTTTCATTTTATTATGCTTTGCTTTATTGCACTTCACAGATGTTGCTTTTTTTTTTTTTTTTTTTTACAATTCAAAGGTTCAAGACCTCAGTGGAGGCAGTAACTGCAGATGTGGTGGAAATAGCAAAAGAACTGAAGTTAGAAGTGGAGCCTGAAGATGTGAATGACTTGCTACAATCACGTGACAAAAATGCTAACAGTTGAGGAATTGCTTCTTACAGATGAGCAAAGAAAGTGATTTCTGGAGATGGAATCTACTCCTGATGAAGATGCTCTGAGGATTGTTAAAATAACAACAGCGGATTTAGAGTATTATATAGACTTAGTTGATAAACCAGAGTCCGGGTTCTAGAAGACTGACTCAAACGTTGAAAGAAGTTCAACTGTGGCGAAAATGCCATCAAAGAGCATCACATGCTACAGAGAAATTGTTTATAAAAGAGCCCGTCAATACAACAAATTTTCACAGCCACCTCGACGTCAGCCACCATTACCCAGATTAGTGAGTAGCCATCAACATGGAGGAAAGACCCTTCACTAGCAAAAAAAAAAAAAAAAAAATTAAATTAATTTTTTTAAAATTAACTATTTGCTGAAACCTCGGGTGATGATTAGCATATTTTAGCAAGAAAGTATTTTTAAATTAAGGGATGTACATTGTTTTAGATGTAATGCTCTTACAAAGTTAAAAGTAATCTTCTAAGTATAATGTAAATATAATTTTTTTTAAAGATTTTATTTATTTATTTTTTAAGATTTATTTATTTGACAGAGAGATTGAGATCACAAGTAGGCAGAGAGAGGGGGGGAAGCAGGCTCCCCGCTGAGCAGAGAGCCCGACGTGGGACTCGATCCCAGGACCCTGAGATCATGACCCGAGCCGAAGGCAGAGGCTTAACCCACTGAGCCACCCAGGTGCCCCAAAGATTTTATTTATTTATTTGACAGAGAGAAATCACAAGTAGGGAGAAAGGCAGGCAGAGAGGCAGGAGCAAGCAGGCTCCCTGCCGAGCAAAGAGCCCGATGCGGGGCTCGATCCCAGGACCCTGAGATCATGACCTGAGCCAAAGGCAGAGGCTTCAACCCACTGAGCCACTCAGGCGCCCCGTAAACATAATTTTTATATTTAGGGGAAAGTCCCTAAAAGGTCATTTGAGCTGCTTTATTATGCTATTTTCTTTATTGAGGTGGTCTGGAACTGATCCCATGATATCTCTGTGATATGTCTGTATGTCATTGGCCCACTATACCCGGAGATCTTTCTGACATCTATTTCTAGATCCCCACGGCCTGTGGCTGGTCCTAAGTGTCCGATTTGCAAATTTTGTTTGAATGCATTGCCACCATGTTCATAAACTCTCTGCTTAACATCACTCCTCTAGGCAGGCACATGGATTCTAATTCCTTGTTCTATGTCCCTAGCCTTCAGAGCCCTACTGTTCATCCTGAACTAAAGAGAGATTACACCGTAATATTAAGCAGCCCTTACTTAATTTGTGACTACAACTAAAATACAGTTTTATTAAGTTAACTTTGAATCCGTTGCTATATCTTATGGGAGATGAGGCACAAAGAGCAACAGAGAAGATAATATGCTATATTTGTTCTCCAATCCATCCAACGCCCTAAATCACTCTATGGGAGTGACAGCCTCTTCTACATAATTAACTTTTAAATGTATAAAGACTTTCTCACATAATAAGTCTAAGAAAGGACTGAAATGCTAAGCTTGCTGGATATATGAGATAGTAAAAATTAGAAAATGAGAGCTTTCATCCTCGGTTAGCTAGTTATAAGCTAAGTTACTCAGAATAAGTTACATATCTGCTTTGAACTTCAACTTGCTTATCTGCAAATTAGAAATGGTAATGACCCTCCATCAACTTCTTCACAGTTTTCTTTCATTGAACATATAAGCACCTGTCCAACTTCCTCTCCCCACTAAGAACACCCATCATCCCCAGTGAGTTTACCTTCTACGACAGTCATCTCAAACTGTATTCTTGCTCCTCTCTCCCACATCATTACCAATTGCTTTGTCAGTCCAGATCAGCAATGTTTCATTTTGTCCTCATCCCGGATCTTGTCATCATCAATAATCACTGATATTTAATCATGCAACATTCTGACCATGCACTGTATTTCTTCCACACTTTTTTGATTGTCGGTCTGTATCTACAGAACTCATAGTCTTTTGAAGTCTGTTTCCTTGTATTTCATAATTCCTCATCTTTCTTTCCTTCCTTATTTTTTTTTTACTGTTAAGATCCCTCAGTCTGTTATTTCATTGACTTTGGCCAATACTATGACACACCTTGATATTTTTAATTTTTATACCCACCTAGCAAAATATCAAACCAAGACTCAACTATTCTATACTCTTTCTTCAAGTATACGTTTCGATAGCAGGAGCTACTGGAGAAGTCACAATTTGTTACTATAAATTCATAATTACGAACTTCAAATATGCTCTCATATTGTGTGCAAATACTACTTCATTCTACAGAAAAACTCAGTCATAAAAATAAACGCAACTGATATTTTCTGATAGTCACCACCTTATGGGTATATAATACAGAGAAATAGATGATATATAGATATATAAATTTGCACCATAGAAATAATTTTAGAAAGTACTACTTTTCTAGTAGTACTAGAACTAGTAATACTATTAGTAGTAGTACTAGAAAAAAACATGCTACATACTACATTCTAGATAATATCATAAAACTTAAATATATATGAATTTAACCAGAGATGAAGAACATTTAATGAATTTGAAGGAGATCTGAGATTTTAAGAAATTTTCCTAAAGATACGGCTGCCATCATAGATTTTACACTGACATTTTAAATTTTAGATATTAATGTCTGTCTTCCCCTTCTAGTAATTTTACTGTTTTCTGTTTGTGCTTTTGTAACCATAATTCCCCAGTTGTTTAATTTCAATTTTACATTTATATGAATAAGATACTCAAGTTATCTCTTTACCTTGATTATTGTTAAGATCTTTGTTATTCATATACTTTTGCCTGGATTTTATTGTCCAGGGTTGTTATTTGTTGAGTTTGGTTTAGTTTTTGTTTTGTTTCCATATTTCAAATATATTGAGTGCTACAATATCTACATTCTTGCAACTTCAAAAATTTATTTCATTAACCTTTATACATTGCTCAGATGCTCGCTTAGAATAAAGGCTTAAAGGGGTGCCTGAGTGGCTCAGTCTGTTAAGCGCCTGCCTTCAGCTCAAGTTATGATCCTGGAGTCCTGGGATCAAGCCCCGCAGTGGGCTCCCTACTTGGCAGGGAGTCTGTAGTCTGCTTCTCCCTCTGCCTGCTGCTCTCCATGCTTGTACTCTCTTGCGCGCGCTCTTATTCTATTTCAAAAAAATTTTAAAAATAAAAAAAAATAAAAAGAATAAAGACTTCAAGAAGGCAGAGAATTATCTGGTTCACTGCTCAGTTTCTAAGGGCCATAACAAGAATCGGACATGTTAGGAATCCTGTAAATATTTATTTAATGAGTGAATATAATAAAACCACTGGTAGGGCTTGGAACTATATCAGAGACATTTCCCAAAATGTTCAGAATGATTCAAGTCACATGGGATGGGAAATTGGTTATCTAAGATATTAAATGACAAAAACCTTGGTGGTTTCTGTTGAAAGTTTAAACGTTTCATGGTTAAGAAAAAGATACCATTTTAAACATGTATTGCCTTCGAAGTGGCTCCTGTTTACAGACAACTGCTGGCAGCAAAGTCACCACAGAATTTATAGAAATATTGACTGTTAAGAAAGAAGCAGGGAAATAAAGGCCTTCTTAGGCACACAAGGTAATTCAAAGAGTCTCACACCGAAAAACATATGTTTTTCTCTAATTTTACAAAAGGTGATAGAAATAACATCAGACACAACTCAGATGATATTTTCCTGTGCAATTAAGAGAAACTATAATGACAGCTTGAGGAGTGGCACTCATTTGTTCTAAAAAGGAAAGCACTTAGAAAGAATGTCTACTCTACTCTCCATAAACCCATGAAATAAGGAAGATTATCCCTGGCACTTGGTGTTTAATAATGCATTTACCTCTTTGTGGTATCTTTTACGAATTAAATGCATATTTACAGACGTTTTATTTACCACAAACATGTCAGGTAGAATAGTTACCGACATTTTAAAAGTGAAGTTATTGAGGCTAAGAGCTTTATACTATTAGTCAAGAAAATATAACCGATATGTGTGAGAGTTGTATTTTATACTCAAGTCTTCTGACTACATATCAATTCTTCTACCTCTGTGAGCTTTCTCTTCTAATTTGCAAGTAACTGATGCCAGAATCATGTATTTATGATTCCTTGGGTTATAGGACTCCAGCCTGTCCTTTGAACGCATATTCTACATGTTCCTGATATGCATCAGACACTAAAGCAACCCTAAAAGAAATGGTAGTTAATATTAGACAAATAGTAGAATTTAGTGAGAATTATTTCAAAATAATTAGGAAACACTCCATTATAAATACATGCTTGAAGTGATTATTTAAAATTGAAGAATAATTGACATATAACATCTTATTAGTTTTAGGCGTATATCATCATAGTGATTTGGTATTTTTATATATTATGAAATGATCGTCATTAAGTCTAATTATCCATCACCATGCAGTGTTATTACAATGTTATTGACTATATTCCTTATGCTATACCTTACATCCACATGACTTGTTTATTTTAAAATTGGAAGTTTGTACCTCTTAATCCCTTTCACTTATTTCTCTTGCCCACCCCCCACAATCTGGTGACCTAACAATTTGTTTCTTGTATCTATGAGTCTGCTTCTATATTGTTTTGTTTGTTTGTTTTTTTAGATTCCACATATAAGTGAAATCATATCATATTCTTCTTTGTCTAATTTATTGCACTTAGCATAATATCTTCTAGGTCCATCCATGTTGTCACAAATGGCAAGATTTTATTGTTGTTTATGCCTGAGTAATATTGTAGTGTATGTGTGTACACGCAAATGCATATTTGAAACAACCAAAAAGTGAACACATATTTTTGAGTGTTACTTGGCCCCCAGTCCCCTCGTCTATCAATGTCTATAACAAGAGAATTTATAATCTACCCACAGAATCTGGAAATCCATCTACTGGCAGATACTCTAATTGTAGGCACATGCAGCTAAAAGAACATTCCACATCTAAAACTTGTTAATCCAAAGGGATTTTCTCAATTATTTTGATATGATCCTGACTAAATTCCACTATTCACGTAATACTAACTACGACTTATTTTGTTTTGAGATTGTTTTAGTGTCCTTGATGTTTTTCAGGAATATCTGAAATATGCATTCAAGGGCAAGCTTCACTTGCATAATCTGAGTAATCATAAATACAGGATATTTGCATCAAAAACTTGTAAACTAGAAAACTCACAGCACTGTAAGACCTGGGAAGAGTCACAGAGTTAACTGTAACTTGAAATGGAACTCCTCAAGTATCTTTATTTAGAGGACTAATTTAATACGTTGCAAAAGAAAAAGAGAAACTAAGTGTATCTGAAATAGATAGCATCCTATGGGAGTGAAGAAATTCTTTGAGATTATTAGCATATCAAGTGCTACTAGAATGATTACTGAAATTCATTGTTTTTCATGATATATCTATATCCTTAATCTTTTGCTAATAGTTCCTGCAAAAACCATTAACTAATGGTTTAAGCAGCCCCACCTCCCATGATAAATCAAGGCTGTAACTATATGGTCTGAGACTCTTGTTAACTGTTTTCATTTTTCTCTTGCAGTGCTATTTTGTTACAAGTTATCAATAGAGCCTGGAACTGAAGCTTTCATTTTACTGGAGTCAGCAGCAGTGGGATGATTCAAATAGAGTGGGAAAAGAGACATCACGTCAACAACTTCATCAAGGTTTATTTTTCATTCCTTCCACAGTCTTGTTGCTGAAATATGGTCTGACTACTCTGCTGTACCATGGGGGAAAACAGCAGCAGAATGTGATTCAAAGGAAGCAGTTTCACGGTCTCACTGATGTAAAGAGCAGAAAAATTCGTTTTGGGCTGTTTACTGTTCTGAATAGCAATCAGTAGTTTGCACTTGTAGGTAAAGCCACCTGTTAAATATATCATAGATGTATTCCGAGTTAATATTTATTGAAAAAAAATAGATCTTGGAGCCAATTTCATCTCTAACAAGTTCCTTAACTCAATCTGGATGCAATTTTCCTTAAATATATAAAATAGGATCCCAATCCTTAAGATTCCTTTCAGTTCTAATATTGTAAGTTTCTATATAGTTTTCTTTTATATAAATACATAAACCTAATGGTTGTATCCATCATAATTTGATAAGTTATTCTTATTTCTACACCATTATTCTCTGATTAAGTAATATCAAAACCCTCTTTTAGATTATTTTTTAAAAACTTTTGCACGGTGAAGGAAACCATCAATAATAAAAGATAGTCTACTGAATGGGAGAAGATATTTACAAATGATATATCCAGAGACTTAGTATCCAAAATATATAAAGAATGTATATGTATATAACTCAACGCCAAAAAAAAAAAAAAAAAGAATTTGATTAAAAGTGGGCAGAGGACACAAACAGTCATTTTTCCAAAGAAGACATACAGATGGTCAACAGACACATGAAAAGATGTTCAACATCACCAATTATTAGGGACATGCAAACCAAAACTACAATGAGATATATTACCTTATACCTGTCAAAATGCCCAGAATCAAAAAGACAAGAAGTAACAGTGTTGGTGAGAATGTGGAGAAAAAGAAACCCTTGTGTACTGTTGGTGAGAATGTAAACTGGTGCAGCCACTGTGGAAAATAGTACAGAGCTTTCTCAAAAAATTAAAAATAAAAATACTATATGATGCAGTAATTCCTCTACTAAGTATTTATCTAAAGAAAACAACAACAAAAACCCCCACTAATTTGAAAAGATATATGTATCCCCATGTTTATTGCAGCATTGTAGAGAGTATTGTGATAAGGGAAAAGTCAAACAGAGAAACACAAATACCATATGATTTCACTCACATGTGGAATTTAAAAAACAAAACAAATGAACAAACAATAAAGCAGAAATAGACCTAAAAACAACAGAGAACACACTGATGGTTGCCTGGGGGTGGAGGGAGGGTGGGCAAAATGAGTGAAAGGGAGTAGGAGGTACAGGTTGCCAGTTATGGGATGAATAAGTGACAGGGATAAAAGGTACAGCATAGGAAATATAGTCAATGGTATTGTGATAACATTGTATGGTAACAGATGGCAGCTACACTTGTAGTGAGCACAACCTGCCATACAGAGTTGTCAAGTCCCCATGTTGTACACCTGAAACAAGTGTAACATTGTGTGTCAACTGTACTTCAATAAATATATTAATATTTTAATTTTGATAAAATACACCTAATATAAAATTTATCTTCATCATTTTTAAGTGTCTAGTTCAGAAACGTTAGTTATATTCACATTGTTGTTCCATTAATCTCCAGAACTTTTTCATCTTACAAAACTGAAACATTATTCCCACTAAATAACAACTCCCCATTTCCTCCTTTTTTTTTAGTCCCTGGAAACTATCATCTACTTTTTGTTGTTGTTGCTATTATTATTATTATTAGAACACTTACCATGAGATCTAGTCTCATGACTGGTTTATTTTACGTAGTATAATGTCCTCCAGGTTCATTCCATGTTGTTGGACATGGCATGGTTTCCTTCTTTTTTAAGCGTGAATAATATTCCATTGTATATATATAACATATTTTCTTTATCCATTCATCTGTCACCAGACTTTTAGAATGTGTCTGTTTCTCGGCTATTGTGAACAATGGTACAATGGACATGGGAGTGTGTATGTCATTCTGCTTTTTATCTCTAGGAGTTTAACTACTCTAGACACACCATACATAAATAAAATCATAGAGCATTTGTCTTTTGGTGACTGTTTTATTCCACTTAGCATTTGCTATTCCCCTGTATTTTATGTTTATGGAACAATGGCCAGGTTTTAATAAGTTTTAATAATAAGAAGGAAACATCACCATGCTGAACTTGGTGGAATACAACAATGACAGTGGATTTTCAAATTATTATCTCTCATGGTTTTAAGAGGGGACTGGGTCCAGCTAGTCAGTTTTAGTTTGGAAGTCCTTCACGTAATTATAGTCACACAGTAACTGGGGCTGGATAATCTCAAAGGCTTCCTCATTTAAAGAAGGCTTTTGATGCTGGCTCTCAGCTGGGCTTTGGCTGAATCTGTTGGTCAAAGCAGCTATATTCAGACTTTATAGGTGAAATAAGCGTTATCATAACATAGCAGTTGGGTTCCATGGAGAGGAATCCAAAAGAGTAATGGGGAAGATGTATGACCTTGTATTATCTTACCCTGGAAATCACAAAGTATCACTTCTAAAATGCTCTATTCATTAGAAGCTAGGTGTTAAGATGGTCAAGGGGAGAAGAAATAGACTATTAGATGTGAGAGGATCTCACACTAGATCTCAAAAGGAAGAATGGCAAAAGATGAGGAAACATGTTTAAAACTGTAATAAATTAGTGTCAAATGAGAACATGTGTTTATTTTAATGCCATCATATATATTTCTACTTCTCCTAATTGTGTTGTTAGATTTAGACAAATTATAAACATTGGTCTGACCTTTTGATAATGGTCACTAGAAAATATCAAAATAGAAAAATGTCATACAGATTGTTCCTAGGTGGCAAAAGCTCGAAATAAAGTACCAGGATAACAATAATCTTCTCAAGTATACATTTTCTGATTTGGGACAAGAGGCTCCTTCTATAGGCTGACCCTTCCCTGATTACCCTTGATTACCAATTTAGCAGGATGGTAGGATCATGATATACTGGAATGGTACAGAGTACATGAAAACAAGGTGGCAAGTAGCTGTGCCTTAAGGCATGGTGCTTGGGTACTAGAATATCAAACAAATATCCTAGGAACATTGACTTTTGTTGTAGTTTGGTCCACTTGTACCTCTAAAGTGCTTGGGTTTTCAAATAGCCTCCAGATATTGTTTTTTTTTTTTTTTAGCATTCATTAAATCTTATAATTTTTTTTCAAAAGAATAAATATCTACATTAGTGA
Organism: Nasua narica; assembly: GCA_028533885.1. Taxonomy (NCBI): domain Eukaryota; kingdom Metazoa; phylum Chordata; class Mammalia; order Carnivora; family Procyonidae; genus Nasua; species Nasua narica. The sequence continues at coordinate 18,434,374 of CM052815.1, forward strand.
AATGCTCAAGTAGAGAACATGAAAGGCTGATGTACTGCATTGCTTATGATATAAAGTAATTCCAAGCAAGATAAGGATCTGCCTAACAGGAGACTTCACAAATTGTTGTCTGCATAATTAATTTTTTTAATAATTCCTTTTTCTAAAATATTTGCAAAATGTTACACCACATTTTCTCTGAAAATACATAATTCTCTTCATTATTAGATGTACACAATTTAAAGTTACTCTCTTCATAAATAATATACATATAAAATTAGTCCAAGTTCTCTATTATTGATTCAATTTATAGGATAAAAAATTCATTCACACATATTTGTATATATATTGATATACCTGTGTATTATATACATATACTGTAGGATGTAGAAAAACAAGATTTTTACCACTTATTTACATTTGTAGAGATAATTCATAAAAAACATTCTAAGTTGTAAAAGTAATTTAAGAAACCATTTCCATCCAAACAAGCTCTAAAATATTAAGTAAACTTTAGATGGCTATAAAAATATAATTGCTGAGGTCCCTTTTTTTCAATAAGATGCATATTTTTGACAGTATGAATTTGATATTCTGAACTTAAAGGCAAATGTTTATTAAATTTTGTATCATATTTTAAAGTAACGAATATACAATCAAATGAAATCAAGGTATAAAAAAGATAAGTCAAATAATAATTGGTAACATGTACTAGTGTTTTTAAATGATGCTTGAAACAAATACATATTGTGTACATTTTTCAGTTGGGGAAACTAGGTTTGGGTCTTAGAAGGGTTGTCATTCCTTCAGTGACTCTCAATTCAAACAAATGTCGTCCAAAATGGATACTCCACTCCACTACATTTATCTCCCCAGAAAAATTCTGTAAAGCCTATTTTTTACAGAAAATTGGGTGTAAGATCCTCATTTTGTTTTTAACTTTAGAGCTGAGCCTCTATTCCTGTGACTATCCTAAGCTTCTCTGATAACTATGGGTTTTATAAGCCAATTTATTCATCCTTCTGTAGCAAAACATATTTATATTGGTTTCACACCAATGTTAACTGGACCCACTACTCCTAGCCACATGTCCATGTTGATCCTGGCCAAACTGAAGGTTGCATCTGGTGATAGTAAGTCACTTTGAGAAGTTTGGAATTATTTGCAGTTATTTAATAGAAAGGCTAAGTGAGAGAGAGGCAGTGATATACAGAAACAGCATGGGCTCTGCCCATCACATTACATAACCCAAGCAACAGTACCCTATATTTTCATCAGTGATACACTTTCACCCTATTTAGCAATAACTGCAAAAAAATGGCAAGGCAGTTTTCAAAGGTATCTTTTCCTCTCTTGCAAGTGTTATTGATTGATTTTTTTTAAAGGTTTTATTTATTTATTTATTTGACATAGAAGGGAGAGATCACAAGTAGGCAGAGAGGCAGGCAGAGAGAAAGGGGGAAGCAGGCTTCCCACTGAGCAGAGAGCCCGATGCGGGGCTCGATCCCAGGACCCTGAGATCATGATCTGAGCCTAAGGCAGAGACTCCAACTCACTGAGCCACCCAGGCGCCCCTGTTTTAGTTTTTAATGATGGGCTATTACCATGAGATTTCTAAGTGTTCTTGCAATCCAGAGAGCCCAAGGCAGATCCAGAAGTAAAAAATAATTTTAAAATATCAAATATTAATACTAAATATTTTAAAACATTTAATTGCTCAATATGCAAACTTAACATAAGCTTAGTTTATGAGTGCAAAAATAATGTGTGGGAGAATCTCATATTTCAGAAAATAAGTATTACAAATGTCAAAAATGATTTCCTGTGTAGACACTCCTAGGAAGGTATGGAGGATGTTCAAAGGAACAAAGAGAGAAGACTAAAAGGTGAATAAATGCGGCCAAAAACTAAAGGCATCCAACAGAGGAAAGATGTGAGCTAATTCACCAAAACAGAGGCAAAAGGAGGGTCTTGATAATGCGGCCAAGTGAAAATCTAGAAATTGGTGAGAAGGATCCAGGAAGGATAACTCAGGGGTGGGGTGTGAGGGGTGCAGATTTAAATTTCTAACGTAAATTCTGACAGATCTGACATGTGGAAAGGAAACTAATTTCCTTCCTTCCTCCCTCTCATCCTTCCTCCTTCCTTCTACCATCCTTCTCTTCTTTTGTACCTCCTTCCCTCATTTTTCTTTCTCTCTCTCCTTCTCCCCTCCCCCTCTTTTCTTTCTTTTTTGGTTTTTTGGTTTTCATTGTAAATGAAACTTAAGATATTGTCAATTCAGGGCACCTGGGTGGCTCAGTTGGTTGAGCAACTGCCTTCGGCTCAGGTCATGATCCCAGGGTCCCTGAATCGAGTCCACATCGGACTCCCGGCTCCATGGGGAGTCTGCTTCTCCCTCTGACCTTCTCCCCTCTCATGTTCTCTCTCACTCTCTCTCTCTCTCAAATAAATAAATAAATAAAATCTTTAAAAAAAAAAGATATCGTCAATTCAAAACTAATTCAGATCAACCAAAGATACTTGTACTTGCCTGATTAACAAAATTTGTATTACCACCTGTACAATATCTCTACAAAATACTCAAACCTCACTTTGTATGGTTTATCACAATTTTCCTTGTTTCACTAATTTGCTCTAGTGGGTATTTTAATATAATAATTCACATTTTCCCAAGACAACTTACTGTATTCAAGTAAGGCTTTGATTATGTCAACACAAATCATTTTAAATTGAATGTTCTTCATCTTTGGCTTTATCATATTTTATATTTAGCAAATTGTGAGAATAGTTCATTCTGGGGTAAATAATATTTTATTCTAGTTTCATTGCCATAAGGTATTTTTTAGCATCAGAGTTCTCATTATTTAGACAAAACACTATCTACGTATATAATTCTAAAAATATATCATCTATTTCTGTTATTTCAATTTGGATTCTTTCTCAGGTATTCTGTCAAACTCTCCCCTTTCCCTTTTTTTTTTTAAGCTTCCTGAATTGGTTCATTGCCTAATTTACTTCATTTCCGTGTCTTTATCTTAGTTAATAATATTTTGATTCACTTATGATATTATGATATTACAACATCATTTTGCATTCTCTTTCACTTCATTTTGAACATTACGGGCTACATTTTCATCATCTCAAATCTAATTCATATCATTTTAAAGCAGGCTACTCATTGTGTGTCCAATTATAATTGTTTTCTTTTATTTCCTGTTATCTTGAATTCAATTACCCTTTTTTATTCCTTTCTCATCTGTTTATATTATTCTCAATTTGATTTTCTTAGGCTCTGGTTCTGCTAATAGTACTTTACAATATAGTGTTTCCCTGATTTCATATATTTCTTTTTCATTTATACTTGTTCAGCGTGCACACACACACGCACACACAATTTCTTTTAGAGAAAATTGTTTAACCTCATTTTATGCCTCTTGGCATTTGCTTACCACTCTTTTCAGTGAAACAATATTTTCAGTTTTTCTCTTAAGTTCACCAACTCTAAACAGTGGTTTGAGTACATTTTCCTTGCTAAATTCATCTAATGTTACTTTAGTCATAAATTTTATTACAGGATTTGTATAAATACAGCTTATCTTCATTTAAAATGTTGAGTTGATCTTCCTCTATTCTGTACTCTGTTTCAATTAGCACATTCGGCTAAATTTCATAATAGTTAATCAATGGTAAATATATTATTCTACTTTTAACTTAATTCTAAATATCCTTTCATAGGATCAAAGAAAAGTCTAATGGTGAGCAGCCTCAGAATCTGATTCAGATAAGTAAAACAGTAGCCTTTCAATTTATTATTTATAGTAAAATGTTTTAATCATGTTTGACTTCATAGCCATTTACTCAATATTATGTGCCTCAAAAATAATAGCAAAATGTTAGATTTGCATAATTATTAAAATGATAAGCATGATCTTTTAAATTCTGATGCAAGAAAAATGAAAATTGAAGGCACTGACACAGAATCTTATCTTTGCTCATGTTGTTTTTTGTGGGCTTCTTGAAATTCCCTAGAGAAAGTGCTAGAGATGCATACCCTATTTAAAATAACTTTGTCCTGTGGTTATAACGTATTACGCTCCCATTTGTTGGGATTTTTCAATAAGAAAAGATTTGTTTTCTTCACATTCTCTCCTTTTCAAATGGAAGTTCTGATGTTTCATTTTCCAGAAAATGTGTCTCAGTTCTTCATGTAAATTATAAAACTCTTAGTTGACATCATTTCACTTATAGATCAACTGGTTCATCTAGAGCAGTGCTGTTCCATTTATGATAATGGAATGTTCTCTAGACTGTCCAAGATGGTAGCTACTAGTTACATGAGCACTTGGGATGTGCCAAGTAACATGAGGGATTCATTTATGTTATTTCATTCTAAGTAATTTAAAATTTAAACATACATATATAACTTGTGGCTTCTATACATAGAGCTCTATTAAAGAGATGCACCTTATATCATCTGGGACTTTAAATATCACTATTCAGTATATGTTATTGTCAGGACATCCAAGAGGATCAAATTACATGAATCCAAAGGAAATATCAAAATATAAATTTTACTAAAATTAGCAAAATTAATGCAAAAACACACAAAAAAGCCCTACAAGTATGTTTCAGAGATTTGAAAGGAGTTGTTTGCTTGCCTTTTTTAAAAACTAATTTAATAGCTGAGAATATTTATTTACTAACTATAAGGGAGGGCATTTTCCCTGAAACAATAAGATGGAATGAGATAAGTATAAAAACAGGTTGTAGTTCTGAAAGAAATGACAAATTGAACCAATGTTTAATGGCTGGACTGAATGGATGATATGCTAAGAAAATAAGGAGAAGAGTCAGGGGATGGAACATTCCAGAAAACATCCATACTACTTTTCAAATTCAAGTTAAGTTACCTTCATGGGGGGTTGGTGTGGAGAAGAGAATATGTGTCGTAAGTTGCAGCTGAGTCACAGGAATGAACTAACTTGGATGTTACTTTTTAAAGGTATCATTGTTTAGTTTCCCAGTTCCATAACAAGTATGTGGTATGGGAAAGTCTATTCCTAAACAAAAAAGTCAATAAATAAGTCAATAAAGGCATAACTGGCATCTCTAAATGAAAACTAATACATTTTATGCTTTCACAATTCATATGAGCCTAATTACACTTCAAAGTTTCCATGTGCCAATATGATCCTTCAAATGCAAGCAAAGTCTGACATGGGACAGGTATATTATAAATGTGTATCCAAAATCTTCAGAAAATTTGCTAAATGCTTCAAACACGGAAAAATAAAAAACATTCTCTTTTAATAATTAGGCAAACTCTGGCATGTAAGGAGAAGTTCTAAACGGACACTTAAAACACTTGAGAAAAATTTAGGCCTCCAAAGTTTAGGGACAGACTTCTGGTTTCAGCTACAGTCTGTAAAGAACTTAGAAGTCACCATTCCATTCTCATAAACAAAAGATGAAGAGGGGTGCCTGAGTGGCTCAGTCAGCAAAGTGTCTGCCTTAGGCTCAGGTCATAATATCAGGTTCCTAGGATCAAGTCCCAGGTCAGGCTTCCTGATCAGTGGGGAGTCTGCTAATCCCTTTTCCTCTGTGCTTGTGCTCTCTTTCTCAAATGAATAAATAAAAAATCTTTTAAAAAATTAAAAATTGAATTAAAAAAGAAGAAACTGAAAACCAGTGACTTTTCTTGGATTCATCAAGAACTAAGCCTTCAGGGTAACCTGATCCAGGGTTAGATCACAGTAGACTTAACTGGAGCAGAAGCTGAGGGAGTCATAAACTGATATGACTGCCTGTATGGTAACTAAACAAATTGCTAGAGGTTGAATGTTGAGGACCCTAAGAGTGAGAAACTTGTGGGGCCACAGTATGAGGCGGGTCCTATCCATCCATGGTCTTTACTTTCATGGATCTTTACCAAGTTCCCAAAGTGAAGATCCCCTCAGGCCCTGACAGGAGAAAAGAAAGAACAAGCTTTGTGAAATAAGCCCAAATCTTCTCCATAACAAAGGTCTGCTCTCTAGGGTAAAAGTCTTCATCAAAGCCTTGTCCCAGCTGGAGAGGAAACTGCTCTCACCTCAGCCCCCCTGTAGTCTTTCTGTCTCACCAGAGTGGAGAAAGAAATGCTCTACTAAAATCAATGATATAATCATCATATTATAGAATGCTTCTCCTCCTCAATACCTGAGCACCACACACACAAAAAAGGCTTTGGTCTAATAACAGTAGATTATCAATAAAGTGCTGGAAGACATAGACTCTCCCTGGAAGAGTATACAGCAAGACTCAAAGTCAAGAGCAGAAACAAAAACAAGGTCACAAGAGGAATTTGAAGCCTCTGGGACTTACAGCCACAGCAAATATTTGCAGATGACTCAACTCAGAGAGTAACATAACTTCTCGTATTAGGGGCCTATTTACCTCAGTTCCTATTATCTTATACGGTATGTCCAGCAAAAAATGAAAAGGCATATCAAATTGTAAGTAAAAAAAATTGAAGAAACAAAGGAAGCCTCAGAACCAAATTCAGAGATGTGACACAGATGTTGGAATTATCTGAGGGGGAATTTAAAATGACTGTGGTTAATAGGGTAAGGGCCCAATGGAAACAGTAGACAACATTCAGCAACAGATGGGTAATGTAAGCAGAAATGTGAGAACTCAAAAGTTTAGTGAAGTCTAATATCTTGCCAGCATAACTTTTTATCTCTAAATTAGTTGTGAACATTTGCATAGTGATGTCTTAAAAATGAAATATGATATGCAGAAAATGATGTTGCCTAACATTTTAATAGTATTTTGGAGCTTACAATATGTTGTTGCTTATCTTATTTCATTAGGCTCCAACCACAGACTTGGAAAGTAGAACATCAGGCATTACTGTTGTGCTTGCACAGAGTAGGGTTTAGAGGTTTTGTTAGTCCGTGTAAAGCAAAATCAAGCTGTGGTAACAAACAGCATCCAAACCTTAGTGGCTTACAACAGCACAGGTTCATTTTTCTCGTAGGTTCCTAGTTAACCAAGTGTGTGGCTTTGACTCTTTAATTCTAAGAAACTCCCTGCAAGAACAGCTAGGACATTGCTTTGATCTTGGTGGTGGGGGAAAAAAGAAGCATTGAGAGAAGTATGGGATGCTTCTTAAAGTTCTTTTGGAGAAAGAGCATATGCCACCTTCCCCTCATTTTGCATTAGCAAAGTCAAATCACAGGAGCATCTGTTGCCAATGGGAAAGACTTTTAACCCCCGCACAGACCATGGTTCAGTAGGGCAGAACCAAGAGTGAGGGGTAGAAATGATCCAGACAATAATATACTCTACAAGACATATTCAGGCTTACCCAAGATTGTGTGGTGGCACTATTAGATTGTAAGCTCTCTGATTCCAAATTTAGTGTTGCTATGATTTATCACTTAGAAAATAAAACAAGAGAAACTTAGACACAAAATTGAATAACTAACTTTAGTAGTATTAATTCAGTATGCAAATGACTTCATTGGTGTATCAATTAGGAGTGGTATCAGCTACATATTTTTTTTTTTGTAAATAACTGGGACTTTTATTTTCCTACACAGAAAGAATTTCTGAACAGATAGTCCCATGTCTGACCCAGTGGTTGCATATTGCTATCAAAGACACAGGCTTTTGGGGTGCCTGAGTGGCTCAGTGGGTTAAGCCTCTGCCTTGGGCTCAGGTCATGATCTCGGGGTCCTGGGATCGAGCCCCGCATTGGGCTCTCTGGTCAGCAGGGAGCCTGCTTCCTCCTCTTTCTCTGCCTGCCTCTCTGCCTACTTGTGATGTCTCTCTCTCTGTGTCAAAAAAAAAAAAAAAAAAAAGACAGGCTTTTAAAAACTTTTCTTAAAATATGACTTTTATCTATCTACCTATCTCATTATGGCCTCTAATAACTGACCCATGTCCATAATTCAATGTAGAAAGAAAGATAAACTTAAGAGATAAACTTAGTAGCAAATGAAAACTTACTGTCCTTGACTGCATTTTAATACACATAATATTTCTCAATAAACACAAACTTCTTTTATCTAGTACTTATAAATTGGATTTTGTAAAACCTATTGATTTTAAACAGAGGAAAAATGGAATTAAAAAAAAGTGAAGGCCAGAGGGGAGACAAAAGAAACATAACAAGTTAACTAAATGGTGCAAAATAAAATGAACAATTAAAAAAAATAATTTATCATCATAAATATGAAATTCAAATGCAGTAACTATGTGTGATATAAATGGAGAAACAATTTTGTAAAAGTATCATCAAGATAGATTTAAAAGACAGGAAAAGAGAGTAATAAAACCTAATTCTACACTGCTTACAAATGACTCACTAAAAGCATAAGGACCTACAAAGGATAAAACTAAAAGAAAAAACAACAAAAATACTAAGCAAATTCTAACTAAACACAGTAAATGTAATTATAATAACACCAAGCAAAACAGACTTTCATATAATGGCTATCATAAGCATAACGAGGATTACTTCAACATGGTTAATTAATCCAGAATATATTATAATTTCAGATTTGTGTGCATCTGATAAATAGCTCCACAATATGTACAGTAAAAATTAATAGAATTACTGGGAGAAATAGAGATAAAAAATGGTAGTAGGAGATTTTCACATAATTTTCTCAGTAATTTATAGAATAAGCATATAAAATAAGCAATGAACAGAAACTTTGAACAAAATGGTTGACAAAAATCTATGGAAAACAAAAACAAAAATTTCAGAATATATGCTGTATTTCTCACACATAGAAAGTTTATATAAATTGAACCACAAAATTTAAAACCTGTGATAACAAATTTCAAAGTATGAAATATTATAGTTTATAATCTGACCTCAAAACAAAAAAATAAACAAATAATGAAATATAAGGAGAAAAGTGCCATGCCTAAAAAACAAAAATAACTCATTTGTCAAATAGGCAATTATAATGGAAATCGAAAAGCAATTTTTGCAAACCAGAAAATAAAAAATCCAAAATATCAAGAAATCAGGAAGTGCCAAAACATGGAAATACATAAAAGTGGGAGAACAGCAGATGAGAATTTGGAATTTTCAATAAATACTGCTAGAAAAATTGCTTATCCATGCAGAAAACAAAACAAAACAAAACAAAATGGCTGTCTACATGGAAAATGAAATTCTTTCCTCACATTATTCAGTTTCAGTTGGATTCAAGACTAACATATAAATGAGGAAATCTTAAAATCTTTGAAAAAAAATAACAGAAGAATATTTTTCAAGTAAATGTTCTCCAGTAAAAAAGAAATTCTTAAATCAAACTTTAAGAAAAACACTACTAAAAACAAAATGATTGATAAATTTAACCATATTAACTCTGTCCAATAAATGCTACAAAAAATTTTGAAAAAAGATAAACCAAGAAGCAAGAGACAATATTTGCAGAACACAGAACTAGCAGCATCTAAAATATTCAAACTACTAAGAATGAGTAAGAAACAAATAACTTGAAATAAAAAAGAAAGAAAGTTAAAAGTTCACACAAGCTTCTCAGCAAAAAGGAAACCTACGTGGTCTATAGAGAAGTTAAAAGATGTTCTAATATATCAGTAACCATGTACCAAAAAATTAAAATAAAAATGAGATACTATTGTACAATTTAGCCAAAATAAATTTTAAAAGCATAAGATGGCATGAGGTAAATAGAACTTCATATTAAAAAAAAAAAGCATAAGATGACAAGTGCTAGTAAGATCACAGATAAACAAAAACTTCCTTGACAATTGTTAAAGAGATAAATTTGTATACCACTGTGAAAACTACTAAGACAACTCCTAATAAAATTAAATATGCATGTAACCTATCACTCAGTAATTTCATTCCTAAGTGCACACTTACGGATATCTTGCATATCTCTCCCATAAGAACAGTACAAAGCATTCATAGTAATCCAAATATCAACACAGATGAATCCTACAGGCGTGATAATATTAAATAAAGTCACGATTTAATATATACGAAGTTCAAAAAGAGGCAATAATAAATAATGCATTTTTACTATTTTCACAAAAGTCGGGATGGTGGTTCCCTTACTTTGGATGGGGAACATGTGGCTTGGAAAAGGCAGACATTGGGCTTCCAAGTTACTAGCCATAATCCATTACAAACCAGGGTATTATCTGAGTATTTACTATGTAATAACTTCTTCAACTGGGCCTACAAATTTTATATACTTTTAATATTTAGGGTGAATTTTTACAATAAAATTATAAATTGTAAAGAAGTTAAAAATTATGAAGATTGTTATCAATTCTGTGTGCATCATATAAGACATTAGGAAAAGAATACAGATGTGGAGCTAGATCTAACATGCTTCAAATCATTTTCTATTACTGTCTAATCTTGGATCCTGGAGGGCATTAGACTCCCCTATGAAAGAAGCACATGGGGCACCTGGGTGCTCAGTTGGTTAAGCATCAGACTCTGGGTTTTGGTTCAGGTCAGGATCTCATGGGTCCTGAGACTGGACTCTGTGCTCAGAGGGGAGTCACATTTTCCACCTCTTTCCCCCTAGGGAAACCACCCCCCAACTTGCGCTCTCTCTCTCTCTGTCAAATAAATAATTTCTAAAAAATATTTTCTTTATTTATTTGACAGAGAGAGAGAGAGAAAACTGAAGAGAAGGAACACAAGCAGAAGGAACAGCAGGCAGAGGGAGAAGCAGGCTCCCTGTTGAGCAAGGAGCCTGATGCAGGACTCATCCCAGGACCCTGGGGTCATCACCTGAGCTGAAGGCAGACACTTAACCCAACTAAGCCACGCAAGTGCTCCAATAAACAAAATCTTTAAAAATAAATAAATAAATAAAGAGGTAGAGGACCATGGTCAGGATAAATGAGGTCATCTAAAATGTTTGTTTTGTTATCTTCCCAAACATACTTTTTATTCTTAATATTTGTTAATGTTGCTACTACTTATTTCCTAATTTGTCAGCCCAGAAATTGGCTTGTCAGTCTTTCCCTCATTTTTCTCTTCAATTTGAGCCCCAATTCTACTGTATGGTATGTCCTAAAGGTCCTACAAATGATTTTTCTATTTCCTTATGCCACTCTGTGTTTAGGTTTCTATAATCTCTAATCTGAAGTTATTTCTATGGCTTTAAATTTGGTGTTCTTGGCTCCACTCTCTCTCTCTTTTTTTTTTTAAGATTCTTACAAATTGACTGAGTGACATTTCCCAAAATTGCATGCGTGTTCATATATCTGCCCTCCTTAAACAATTCAATTACTTACATTAACTAATTGATAATATCCAATTTCCACTCCATTTGTTTATTTATAGATATTCATGTATCAGTCTAGTCATTATTCCATTTATCCATCCATGTATCCATCCATTTAAAATAGGATCACCTCTTTATACTGTCTAAGCAAGTATATTCGATTTTTTTTTAATGCAATGACTGAGGCTGCCATAATCTAGTGAGGGATATTTTCCATTGTAATAGTATCCCTGCAATCTTATATTTACTTTCTCTCTGGAACACTTTTTTCCTCCAGAATATTGAAATATGAGTATTTGCTGAAACCCACTTTGCTGTCCCATTCCTCTGTGATGTAGCTTCTGTCTCCATAGTCCTTTCCTACCGGTAAGCATCTTTTCACAATTAGTTCTGTATGATCTCATCTTATGTAGGATGCCTTCTTTGATTGCCTTGGATAATGTTAATCATACTTCCATATTCCTTCAGAGTTGTCTATCAATAAATCCATTTTATTATGTTTACTTATTATGTTTACATATCGCAAGTTATTGAGAATAGAAACTGGCAAACTTAACTTCATATTCTCATAAACTACACAAAGAGCTAGAACATCCATGGCATTTGGGAGAAGATATGCATTTTGATGACATAATTTTGATGATTATTAAATTTCAATTCCCTTTTTCTTATGTATCAATCTATACTCCTGACTTGTAATGCTTGTTTTCAAGCTTTACCTATTCTTCTCTTTTTTTTTGAGGATTGTGCAGCCTACTCTGTTTCCTGTATAGTGTGGTAAATCTGGGAAGCTTAATAAATATTGGAATAATAACCACATCCTGTGAGCCAAAGTTCCTGTTATTTTTATTTCTCTCCCCAAGACAACTTTATAGGCAGGAACTTCAAGGGAAATAATTTCATTATCAATGACAGTTGAGCTTACACTTTATAAAACCTTTTCTATTTTCCCTGTCTGTGAAATTTATGAGATACCAAACGTGTTTAGGAAAGTAATTTGAAGTAACACTCTGGCCTTAATATGAGAAGTACTAAAACCTCTAATTGTATTTCAGGTAGTAGATCAACCTGACCTTCCATAATAGGAACCTGAAAGATAGGAAGCATTTGTGTATTATTAATGTTCAAATTTGTGTACATTCCCAATATTATCTTTATTTAAAATATCAATGTATTGCTATGTTGTGATAAGATAGTCTTAATTCTGACTCTACCAAATTCATATTCTTATACCCTAAGTACAGCACCAATAAAGTTACATTATCTGATCTGGAAACACTCTATGCTGTGGATTACCTTTATCAACAAGCAAAGAGTTGTGAATAGAGTCCATTTGTCACCCACTGAAGAAATTTCAGGGTTGAACAGATTGGAGAAAATCACCATTTCTTTTCTGCCTCTTGCATTTTCTTATGAGTACTTATAAAATTAACTGAGAGAAGAGCACAATTTTAAAAATATATATATTTTCTCTATTGGCATGGTTCTCTTTTGTACAGGCAAATCATATCATTATCCACTCTGCAGCAAGTGAATTTTCTTCCAATTCTCAGCCATCATTCTTTTTTTTTAAAGTTCTATTTAGAAAATTGAAGTAGCTTTCTATTGATAACCACCCATAGTGTAGCCACCTAGTGCTGCTTTATTTGAATTCCGTATTTGAGCAGAAAAGACAACCTGTCTTTTCATCCTATGCCTTTGAAAATTAAATCACTGGATTTAGATAACCTGTATTGAAATGATGCAGACAGGAAGGGGAGGAAGTAATGTAACCTACTTTGCATTCACTATCCATCTGAAACATTTGCTTTCTCTATGAATGAGGCAAGGGCTCATTTCCTCATTTCACCTTGATGATTATGAACTTTTTACACAACCAAATTTTCTCCTGATTATAATTTGATGAAGAAAATGTCACAAAAATTAAATCAAATCAAATGACATTCCTCAGGAAAAAAATATATATATATATCTTTATACACATACATAAAGCTCCACACCTTGCATCTGCTAGATGGCTAAGTCAAGGATTAGAATATAATGTTACTGAGACAATGGCTTATGGATATAGAGAAGATCACCTACTCTTTGTGTCTTTTCAAAGCCTTTGCAAAGGTATTTGTCACTGTCAAACCTATGAATATGCATGCTTTGGTTGTGGATGAGCTATAACACAGCTATTCACCATAGTTATAAATCAGTTGCTCCTTGGAATATCATTTCTTGTTGCTACATAGAAGGTTAACAGAAAGGGAAAGTGTTCTCCTTACCATTTTTTACTTCTCATGGAAATCGGTTCCCTCAGGTGACATTTATGAAAGAAACTGAAGTCCTGTTAATACTTGTGAAAGTATGAATGGTCAGCATATCTGTACTCAGTTGCTCCATCTGTTTCTATTAATTCAATTTGTCTTTAATGTCCCAACCCTCTAATTATCACCTGTGTCATCTAAAATTTAATAACCAAAATCATGGGCTATGGTTTTGATCTTTGGAGTCTTTATTAAGAGTGGAGGTAGAAGGAAGGGGGCAAGATAGCGGAGAAGTAAGAGATCCTGCAGCAACCGGTCCCCAAAAGTGAGCTGGAAATCTACCATAACACGCTGAACACCCATGAAATCACCCTGAGGAGAAAGATTTCTCACTCCGGGATCTCTCTGAGAGCAGAAGACAGCAGTGGAGAGGTAAAAGCAAAGTGGGAACACTCGAACTGATATCGGAGGATAAACAAAAGGGGGAGGGAGCCACCAGAAGCTAACCAAGGACAGTAATACCCCAAAGGAAAGTGCCAGGTGGCGGGGGACCAGCATTAACGTAGAGTCCGTTAAAAACACTTAAAAAGGGCAAAAAGTTCTGAGGAGTAACTAGTGGAAGGGAGTGGCGGCGGGCACCGGCTTGTACCCACCCTCCCAGGAAGGAGCGCCCCAAAGTGGAACTGGTGGGGGATCCAGTCCGCGATTCCTGAACCTGCAGCTTTCCGCTCTCTGCAACAACCTGTGGGCCGGGCGCGCACCTGCAAGCGCCTTTATAGAGTCTGCGGTGGTCCAGGAGCTGCAGCTTTTCTCTGTGTGCGCCCCCGACCGGGACATTCGACATTCACGGCCCGCTGCAGAGCCTGAGCGATCCCCGCCTGCCGCAGAGAGAACGTGGGCAAGCTGCCTAACCTCCAGGGGGCCCCTCGCGGAGCCGCAGGAAAGGGGCTGGGGTCGCGACTTTCCCAGCCTGCTGCAGGCCTCCCAGTCCATGCTTGGGAGCCACAGAAAGGCGGCTGGGGTCGCGCGCCACCTCAGACAGGTTGCGCTGTGAGCAGAAATTTCGCGGAGGGGAGTGTGTGTTCTGCAAGCAAGACTGACTGGAAAACAACGCGGCAGGCCCCTCCCCCAGAACACCAGCCAAAAAACAAAAGGACTATAACCACAGGGTCCCCATAAAATTTTAAACCACCAACGCCAGGGGAAATCAATATATTAAGCTCCTGGTAAAACCCTCAAACCTGTATATTTCATAGATACAAGTTTGTTTTTGCTTTTGTTTTCTCTTTCTTATTCTCTCTTTTTTTTAATTTTATTTTAGTATTCACTTGCTTTCACATTTATTTTTTCTTTTATCTTTTTTTTAACTACTTAACATTACAATGAGAGGTTTAATA
>CM052815.1:18449777-18540655 GCA_028533885.1 Nasua narica
CCAACTTTTGTATCAACATGGACAGGACTAGAAGAGATTATGCGGAGTGAAATAAGTCAAGCGGAGAGAGTCAATTATCTTATGGTCTCACTTACGTGTGGAGTATAAAGAAAATCATGGAGGGCATCGTGAGAAGGAAGGGAAGGGTGAATGGGGGGAAAGAGGAGGGGGTGATGAACCAGGAGAGACTGTGGACTCTGAGCAACAAACTGAGGGTTTGGAGGGGAGGGGTTGGGGGGGTAGGCGAGCCTGGTGGTGGGTATTGAGAAGGGCACGTATTGCATGGAGCACTGGGTGTGGTGCATGAACAATCAATCTTGTAACACTGAAAAATTAAAATAAACATATTTGGGGAGAAAAAAAAAGAGTGGAGGTAAAAGTTTAAATGATTTGTTGGGTTTTTTTCTTGATTTCCTCAGTTGGTGAAATCCCAAACAGCAACTTATGGACTTTCTTGTGTATATGGTACAATTTTGTGAATTCTGATATATTTCTGGATCTCCAATATGTATGTGATAAGTAAAAGGTGTATGATAGTCAAAAGAAATATTTAGGGAGAAGTAGATTTTGACTAATTGCATCATTTGGAGAAAATTAATATATTTACTAAATTCAGCTTTTTGTTACATTGCAAGAATAGAAATCAGGAGCTCAGCATTTAAATTCCATGTGATAATAATACTTTACTGAATACATTATGAGTGAACATAGCCTTTTATTCTGTTGAATATGTGTATAGGAAATTAGATTATTGTGCTTAGTAAGGCAAGATTTAACATAAAATACAAACTTCTCAATTAAAAGTGCATGGAAAGAAGTGTATGTACATTATTGTATTTAAACCTCATTTAAACCAGTATGTCTTCTGATTCCATTTTGTAAGGAATGCTGCTTAAACTTTATGAACACTATTTGGCAGTGACATTATGTTAGTTGAATTCATCTGCTTGAAGTTTCTCTTCTATTCGTACTCAGACTTGCCCTTCTAACTTGCCTGTAATTCCTTTAATACCCTCCAAAAAAGAGTAAAACTTATAGAATTAGAAATTTATTTCTAAATGATTCTTTACATACAAATACATGTGCTATTTTTGAAGACTAGTGATGTTATGGAAGAAAGGAATTCCTCTTTTGTAAGGCTCTATTTGATAAGTGTTTATCATTCTATTTTATACTGTATTGAAATTAATTTTATAAACAAGGGTCTATATATTTCTTGGTCTATAAGAGAGTTACCTTTTCTACCATAGTTTTCAATTACATTATTCCAGGGCACCTGGGTGGCTCAGTCGGTTAAAAGCCTGCCTTCGGCCGAGGTTATGATTCCCAGGGTCCTGGGATCCAGCCCCTCGTTAGGCTCCCTGCTCAGCCCCTCTCCCTCTGTCCCTTCCCTCTGCTCCTGCTCCCTCTCAAATAAGTAAATAAAATCTTAGAAAAAAAAAAAAAAAGAAGAAGAACATTACTCCAAATGCTCACCTGTGCAGTGACTGTAACTAACAACGCACCTTTGTCATCAAACGTAGCCTTACGGAGTCTTACTATTGAACTGCTTTATGTCCCTGCAGTAAAGAAATACTTTAAAGTACTTTATGATGCTGTTTATGTACACGGTTGTGTGCGTACCCACTTGTACGTATGTGCAAGTGTGTGTATGTGCTTTAATAGGAACTTTATTTAATTGGGGGAAATTTAAAAAAAAAATTGGGGGAAATTTTTCAAATCATCGTTCACAAAATTTCAAGGTGGCCTCCTGCTGGATACATTAAGACATTGATTTCTTAGTTTGTCACAGCAATACTATCACATATACTGAATTTATTCCTGTATTTGTTTCCCAATCATTCATCTGAGCTAAGCTTTGTGTTTTCTTTGCTACACAGAACAAATATTGTTACCTCCAAGAAGATCTTCCTGTCTGACTTCAATTTAAAGAGAATTTTATTTTCTTATATACCTATAGGGGGTGCATTGCATTCCCAGCTAGAATATGTACTATGTAAAGATTATTTTATATTGCTTTTATAATACTCACCAGAGTGCTAATAAATATTAGTAGATATATTAGGAATAAAAGAAATGTAAACATATTCTTTTTAAAATAGTATCAATTATTTCTCATTCACGTCATGGAGAAGCAACATTGAATTCACTAACAGTTTTACTAACTCACACAGAAACTCCAAGTGAATTTTTCTCTTTACCTCAATAGCAACTGTGTTTGCTGAATACTGATGACCTTGAAATACAGCATTCTAGTTTTAGTAAGACAGGTAATTAAGTCAACTTCAAATGTGGCTCTGCACCATAAGACAGTGTCAGATTCAAGGGGAAAATCCTTAGTTGCACATTAAGCATATTTCTTTTTAACTAATTAGCTGAAACATGTTTTCTTCTACTGGTTAATATTTTTAATAAATTGCAAGTAATCAACTTTCAGTTGGAGGAGAACATATGTGGAAGTGAGTTGTCTGCTTCTTCACTAACAAGATAACTTGCTCTGGATTGGTCAAAGTGCAAAGCCACGGTGTCTCTAAAAGCAAAGTACGGATGAAGAATGGAAAGAGTTCATTTCCTAATTAGCAAAAATTCTACCTGACTGATATCTTTAGTCCGATCTGAATCTTCTCCAACCTCACAGGTCCCCCTGAATCCATATCCTTAATGTAATGAGCAAAGTGCTTTCTTCTTTGGCTACCACCTTCTGATACCTGTCATCCTTTATATCTCTCCTGAAAGAAGATCACCTAAAGACCAGTGTATATTTGAATTTTTAAAGATCAATAAAATTCTTTATTATTAGAAACGATTTTTTCTTTTTCTTTTCTTGTTTTTTTTTGTTTCTTTTTAAGTTTCAAAATATTGAAGATCCTAACTGAGCGAAAGGTTTATGTCCAAGTCTCTTATCATGGTGTCTCTCTCACTCTCTGTCTCTCACTCTCTCTCTCTCTCTCTCCCTCCGCCCCTCCCCTCTTTCTCCTCCCTGATTATCTTTCTTTGCCAAGTGATTAAGGGGAAAAAAAGAAACTTTCCATGAAAATTTTGTTCAAAAAGAAATCAAAATCATATTTAATTGTGGAGAAAACATGTTGTCATATATAAAATGGAAAGAGCAATTCATTTACAATAGTTATGTTGAAAATTTGCTTCAGTGTAAGAGACTAAAGCCATTTCCCAGTGTAAACAACTATCTTTGTCCTAAAATTCAAATGATAGATAAATGTACATGGAATGGTTAACATTTTAATCGTAGTGAGTCAGAGAATAACACCTTTAACTTAAATATATTCCATTTATTAAAATATGTTACTGCTTTTACATATGTTTATTTTCATTTAATTTTGTTTCTAAATTGATTAAATGAATTACAACAATTAATATATCCCTCTCCTTCCATAAGAGTTAATAATTTGCCACAAGGGATCATTCACTTATGAATGGCATATCTCTATACATTGCAGAGTTAAACTTTATGAATGATTCACTTTGCCTTTCATTAGTTATTTCTGATTCCATATTATATTAACTTTCCTGGATATATTTTTGCACTCCACAGAGAATGTGACCTACACATGATCCACTACCAAAAGAATCTTACTGTTAGAGGTTAAAGGAACAGTAGAGACCCAGTTTCAATTTCAAATATCGCAGAGGAGGATGAAACTTAGAGAGTTAATAGTTTTCCCCAAGGTCAGAACAAAAGAGTCAAGCCAGGATGAAATTTAGAGGAAAAACAACAGGAAGGGCTACTCCAAAACATTAAGCCATATTTCAAAATCTTTTTAAATACTATCTATGTTCTGAATACAAGGTAATCAAGATGGTTTAGAGGAAATTTTGAAGAAATACTTAAGAGAGTGGATTGTGGTGATTTTACAATATATATGTATAGCAAATCATCAAGACATACACCGTAAGCATATATAGATTTTTGGTCAATTATACCTCAGTAAAGCTGGGGAGAAAACAGAGAATAAAGCAGATAGGTTTACATTATATCATCTAAAAAGGTGGAGATTATAAAATACACAAATTAAGTGATACGATATGCCAATTTGAAAGAATATCAAGGTATTCATTAGAAAAGCTTAATAATAGATAGATAGATAGATAGATAGATAGATAGATAGATAAACGGACAGATAGATAATATTGATTAAGCAACCCTCGAAGTCAGAAAGAATACACACAGAAGAATGGAAGAAACTAGTTGTCTTTCAGAAACCTACTAAAAACAGATAATTTATTTGGGGACATTTTTCTCTAATTATTTCTTTGATAATTTCAACCCCCAAATTCTTTATTACCTCAATTAAATTTTGGGTCTCTTGGATTTATTTTCTAAGTCCTACGATTTTGTTTATTTGCTTTTTGTTCTTCTCCTTCTGTTGCTTCATTATTTTTTCTGGGAATCTTCTTCAACTTAATCATTAAAAATAAACAAAAACATTTCATGCATTTTGGGTAGACATTCTGTTTATACATAGTAATGTAGCAGAGAAAAAATAATCTTCTCTGTACCTTTCCAAGTTCTTCTTGGCCAAGACCCCCAGTAATAAAAGACAGATTAGCAGGAGAAAAACAGATTAGCGGGACAAAAATATACCTCATGTTTATATAGGAGAGACCCAGGAAAACTAAGTAACTCCATTAAGTGTTCCAAGCCACCACCTTAAATATCACCTCGGTCTAAAGACAAAAGAAGATGGGGGGGCAGTTATGGGAGGCTATTAGGAAAAGCAGTGTAAACACGGTTAAGGTTGTTATGCAGATTTACATCACTGTCTTCTGCACTGCTAAGAGTTTCTACTGATTGTCAGCCTAAAGGGACACGGGTTTCAAAGCTTTTCCTGTGTCTGGTGTGTATTAAAAGTAATCAGCCTAAAATAATCCTTATGCCAAAGCGACATATTTTAGGGGGGCAAATTCTGCTCCCCTTCACTGATTTTATCAGCATCTTCTTATGTGTGTATATTATAAATAATATAATCAACATTTTTTGCTCTCTAAAGGCATTTTGAAAGCCTTTTCCTTGCTCTGTTTTGGCATCTTCCAGCTTTTTTTCCCCCCCTTATCCTTCTGGATACTTTTTTTCTGCCATGTTCCATCATTTACTAGTAATTAGCCCCAAACCCCAGCTCCAGAACCTCCCCTCTATACGCTTTTTTCTGATTATTCTGGTTTATTCTTTGACTCACCACTATAGGGCGCTAGAGGGAACCGGACCTGACCACAAAAGAAAGTAAAACTGTCCTTGCCTTGGATGTTCATTTCAGCATCCCCTTCGCAAGATCTTCTCACTCTAGAAACTGCAGTTGATCCAGGTTTTCTTTATTGTTTTGTTTTGTTTTCACACATTAGACCCACGCTCATTCTGCTCCTTCCCGGCTAAGCAGTGCTTACTCCTTCAAGACCTGAGTCCCACGTCTAAGCAGCCCTGAGCTCTTGAGTTTACACTCACTGGGAACAGCCTCTCTTCAGTCTTCAGAGTGCCTCCTCCAAAATTCTAGGTAGTCATAACCCCAATATCTTCCTTTTTACTCCAGTCCTTGAGTGGAAGCTGTTTCTGTCACTGTTACCTGTATGACATCTTTCCTTTTGGCCATTCCACTACTTTGTAGAACCTGCATAACCCATTTTTTTCAGTTTCTCTTTTCCTGATGTGAACCTGATACTGGATTTTTCTCCATGGGTCTTTATTTTGATTATCTACTAACATTTTGAACTTAAGGATGAAGACTAAGTTACTGACTTGGAGCTATGCCAATTGATGGGTGCATTATTATTTAAGAGCTTGTTCCGGGAGGCAATCATTTCACTGGGGCACTCAGTATCATCATGAAAAGGTTCTTTCTCTGGTCGAGTCAGATTTTCTAGAGATGACCCTTCTCATCCTTTACCTAATGGATTTAACTACCCCACTATTAGGTGTGCACAGCTGAAGAAGAAAAAGATGGAGCCACTTTTTTTCTGCACGTAAACTCCCAGTTAACACCACATGTCCTGATCTTTACCTCAAGCTTATCCTGTCTGGTACTTGATACTTCTACGTTCCATACTTACTGACAGAGAACAATTTGATCCTTTTCTTAATTTATCCCCTCTTTTTTTTTAAGGAATTTATTTATTTATTTGACAGAGAGAGAGAGATCACAAATAGGCAGAGAGGCAGGCAGAGAGAGGGGGAAGCGGGCTCCCTGCTGAGCAGAGAGCCCGATGTGGAGCTTGATCCCAGGACCCTGAGATCATGACCTGAGCTGAAGGCAGAGGCTTAACCCACTGAGCCACCCAGGCACCTTCCCCCTAAAAAGCTCTTGACTATAGTTTTCTCCACTGAGGTAATGGCTATTTCACATATAAACTGTTCTGTGATAAGACTGTTACATCATACTTGCTGCAGCATGCTTGTTAACACTCTATTTTTATTAATTTGTTATTATTTGAAATTGTTCTTTCCATCTATAGGATTCAAAGAACTCCATGATTTTTTTTATGGTAGCATCAAATGTTGGACGATGCATCAAAATAAAGGCATGCCCATCTTCTAATATTGACAACAGGAGTATAAAATATACATTTTGAAGAGAAATTTAACAATATAAAATTGACACCCCCAAAAACCTTTTAAATATGATTTTTCCTTGCTTCAACATAAGCAAACATTTTAAAACATGAGGAAAAATTAAAAATACATAAACATTCATATACAAGTATGATCACTCTCATAATCTTTCTAGTAATAAAATGTTTAAAAACAACTCAAGTACCTCAACCCCAATAGATTATATATTGCAGCCATATGACAAAGTATAGCAAATATTTGGGAAACTAAAAACAAATTCTCCAAAAACTTATACAAGAGGCAAAATCACCATATATGAGTCTAATTTATTAAAATAAAAATAATCAATTATGTATATGCATTAAAACTAGAACCATAGTAAAAATATTTTTAAAAAGTGATAGGAATGAATACTGTGTTAATTTTATTTTAAAATATTCATTTTCTATGTTGTAAATATAATATATATTTTCATGAGTTTTATTATAAAATATATTTTAAAATTCTAAAATCATGCATTTAATTATGTGAAACATACCTCTCACTGTACAAATTCAAGTAGCGCTGTTTACTCTAGAAAAGAATTTTGTCCAGTGGTTTCCAAATTAACTTTTGGCTTCATCTTCTCCATGTAAGATGTTAATTTAATAATAATAATAATGAAAATAGTAAAATATTCATGCAAAATAATGGTCATGACAGAGGTAAGGGTTTGCAAACAATTAACAAATATTTAGGCAGACTGCATCCATTTCCTTGTCTAACTTGAATTTTTTTTAAGATTTTATTTATTTATTTTTTATTTGAGAGAGAGAGAGTGCACATAAGTAGGGGTAGGAGCGGAGGGAGAGGGAGAGAAAGAATCTTAAGCAGAGTCCCTGCTGAGTGTGGAGCCCAGCATGGGACTTAATCCCCTGACTCTGATTTCGTGACCTGAGCCAAAATTAAGACTTGGACACTCAACTGACTGAGCCACCCAAGTGCCCCTCCTTGTTTAATTCTTACAACACTTACACAAGAGAAGTACTATTTGTGTCCCCACTTGATTGTTCAGATAATTACACAAGAAGTTAAGTGATCTCCTTGCTCAGAACCTCTATAAGTGACAGAACTAGGGTTGGAATTGAGGTAGCTTCACCTGAGGACCTATGATCTCAGCACAGCAGCAGGTGATGAGATAGGTTCTGGTCTACCAGCAGTCTGGAGAGAGTGAACCCTCTCCTCATCACACTGCGTATGGTATACAATGTACAGGGATTGAGAACTGTTGATTTATGCCAATCCTAACTGATAGGAGAATTAGTTATTTCAGTGACAACACTGGAGGGAAGAAATGGGAAGAAATAAAAAAGAAACAGGTTCTGCAGGCATTTGTCTTTAATGATAACATTTGATTTGGGGAATGTTACTCAGTGTTAAATGATAAAACAACATTTTTTTTCATTTTTTAGAAGGATTTATTTATTCTAGAGTGAGAGGGAAGGACTGAGGGAGAAGGTAAGGGAGAGAGAGAATCTCAAGCAGACTCCCCACTGAGCACAGAGCTCAACCCAGGGCCTGTCTCAGGACCCTGAGATCATGACCTGAGCCGATATCAAGAGTTGGAGGCTTAACTGACTGAGCCACCCAGGAGCCCCAAAACAATATTTTTAAAAGCTGTAATACAAAGGATTAAATATGAAGGGAAGGATTTACTATCAATGAGACCTGCTCACAAGGATCAATTATAAAGTCACTAAGATTAATATAGACATTTAAAATAATCTGTAAGGTTACAAGACAATGATTGAAAATGCTATTTCTTTTTTTTTTAACAATGGGAGTCTTTTTTTTTTTAAAGATTTAATTTGTTTATTTGACACAGAGAGAGAGAGATCACAAGTAGGCAGAGAGGCAGGCAGAGAGAGGGGGAAGCAGGCTCCCTGCTGAGCAGAGATCCCGATGTGGGGCTCGATCCCAGGACCCTGAGATCATGATCTGAGCTGAAGGCAGAGGCTTTAACCCTCTGAGCCACCCAGGTGCCCCGAAAATGCTATTTCTAAGACTAGACTGTAACGTTAAATATATTTAGACCTATGGTTTCAAATATAAATATCCCTGAGAATGGTAGCACATTCATTTTGAGGCACACAGTGCCTGATACCAAACATCGGGTAGAAAACAAGAAAAGGTTAGGTACTTTTTTCCCTAATAAACAGTATCTATGCATTTTATTTACCCAATCTTTTGAATTCAAAATAGAATACAGAACCATCCATACTCTACGAAGTTAACTGTCTAGAAAAGACAGATTTGCAATGAAGTCATAATGCATTGTATTGTGAAAGCATTAGCATTAATTAGACCAAGGTAGAAACTGCAGAATAAAAGCCACAAGTAAGTGTAAGACTAAAACTCTAGTACAAATTCACAAAGGAGTTAATATTTATGTTGAGATATGAAAAAAAAAATAAAATGAGTCAACACAAGCCTGGAACAAAAGATTTGGAAAGGGGTATTCCTGACAGAGGAAAGATCCAAACATTCTAGAGATGCTCTTTTTATCTCGGATGAAGTGATGAATGGTCAAACTGGAAAGTCCTGCTGGGTTCATCACAGTTCATGACACATGGACTGAGAATATGGATCACTGAGCACCTAAAACTAGACAACTTGTTATAAAACAAGGAAAAGTGCCAAGGAGCAGAAGAATTGCATAACCATGAAGCCTCCATTATGAATCTTAAGGATGATCTTGATACTTGAAAGTTTGCATTGTGACTTTAGCACATATGTTATGTACTTTTAACTTTTATAGCAAGGAGTGTTTGATAGGTACAGGATGGCACCCTAATTCACAGGGGGAGCAAGTAATCACAGCAAGGAAGACTGTAGTTGTAAGAATAAAAAGAAACACAATTCTCTCCAATGCTGTTCACCATACACCTTTTAGAAGAAACAGCATTCTAGAAGACCAATCTATCAAGTTGTAATGTAGCAAATAAGTACAGAT
Source organism: Nasua narica (assembly GCA_028533885.1). NCBI lineage: Eukaryota > Metazoa > Chordata > Mammalia > Carnivora > Procyonidae > Nasua > Nasua narica. Next base: position 18,459,329 of record CM052815.1, read on the forward strand.
CAAGCTTCAGTTCACATATAAGAAGTTTAGGATGTTGGTCATGTATTCCAAACAGAAAAAAAAAGTGAATTTAAATAGTAATGTTTTTGCTTTAAAAAAATGAATAACAGCTTAAAATTGTAATAATTAGTCTTACTGAATGACATCAATATCAAAATAAGGCCTCTCAAGGGCATCAGGGGGAAAAAAAGAAATAGTAAAGCAATTAATTTGACTTTCTTCTCATTAAGTTCTCATAATTACATTTGCAGGATTAAGTGCATTTATGTGAGGATCCTACCATTTTACTTGGATAGTAAAAGTGATTTTGTTCCATCTTGAAAAAAAATTGGACTGTTCATATTGAACATTAAACTCAAAAGTTTCCATGAAAGTGACTAAGGAAAACAAAGTCCATAAATCTGCATATTTTAAGTATTCACAAACATTTTTTATTTTATAATACACTACATTTCATGTACATTTACAAAACAAATAAAAAATGAGTCTGGTGACCTTTTTTTTCTGTTGGGATTGGTGAGAATGACTGATGTAAGTAAAGCTTTTTAGTCAGGTGATTAATTTAAAATAACCGTGTGTGTGTGTGTGTGTGTGTGCGCGCGTGTGTGTGTGAATGAAAGTAAAGTCAACTATTTGAGTACTTAACATCCAAGATCCTACCTTAGATTTTATTGGAAAGTATGGCCATGGGGAGTCTGAAAGTGTACCATCTGTGTTTTAAAACAAGTAATAACTGAGCCTGATTGAAAACTTCAAGAAATCGTGTGAAAGGGAAATGCCACTTTCATTTCTCCTGAATCTGGTATTTGAGAACTTGGATTAAAGCTGAGGAAATGTACTGTCTAGCACGGAAGTCCAGAATATGACCCCCTTGTTTACATAGCTGACCTCTTCCATTCATAACATGGGAGGCAACAGATGGGCCAGAAGTCATGTATGGTGGATCTTCCCACACATGGGAGGAAAAGACAGGACTGTGGAAAAAGACCTCACACTCTTGCAAACGTGATACCTTTAAAATGAATACATTTAAAAATGAGGATGTCCAAAACATGTCTACAGTTGAGAGAAAACAGTGTTTACCTCAGGCCGTAGGTAAACATAATTTGTGAAAATGTGAACTTCGGCCAAGAAGATTTTTGGAACTGCTCTGTAATGAGGAACACTAAAACAATATTGTTAGTGGTTTTCCTGCTTCCAGCTTTGCAAGCTCCACAATCCACCATCAATAACAGTCAGAGTTAGAATTCTAAAGTATCCGGTCCCCGTTTCAGTTACATAGCTCACCAACCTCCTCAAGATAAAATCCGAATTCTCCTTCACAAAACAGAAATGCCTCCATAATTTGGCGGTTTATCCTTTTCCATGCACTCCTTCTCACACTTCCCTCTATACACTTTAAACTGAGCTATACGGAAGGTCTTTCATTTTAAGAACTGCATCATGCCCTTTGTAACTTTCAAGCCTTTGGATATGCTATTTGGGAGATTAGAATGATACTTTGTGGTTTCATTATTTGGCTACACCCTATTTATCCTTCTTGCCAAGCTCAGATATCAATTTGGTTTTGAAATAAGATATCAACAAGGGAAGGCAGGATAAGAAGTGCTCTCCCTTCCCCCAGTTTGTGTATTTTGCCCTCATCTACTTCTCTGACACTTTATATTCCCATTACTAACTCCCACGTCATCCTGTACTGGAACGCTTATTTACTTGTATCTTCCTTGGAAGTTTTATGACAGCAAGATGCATGTCTTTTCGGTCCCACACTTAACTCTACAGTATTCAAAAGTGCCTGAAACATAGAAAGATTAAATAAATAAGTTTGGAGTAACTCAAACTGAGGAAATATATAAATACATGAGGGTGGAGATATTTAGCAGTTATTGCAGCAAAAAGTTGACTTCATAACTAGAACAGCATTTTCCAAAAACACTCATTGTTTATATGTTCTGCTTTGGGACATGGGCATCCACGAATGAATGAAGTATGTGGCGATCTGAAGGATTAGTGAAAGCTAGCACCTGGCATCAAACTCATCCAGAGAAAAGTCGCAGCTTCACGGGAAGCATATTTACTTTGAAGTTTTCCAAAGCACATCTATGTATCTGGTAAAAATCACTAGACAATGAATTCTTGGCTTGGTTGCATCAGTTGCTTGTAATAAAGCTCGCTGTGGCTCCTGCAAACAGTTTTCACATGCAACTTTATAGAAGACTGAGAAAACATTAGCTGATTAGCAAGTACTATTTACTGGAATTTTTAATAGGCATTCAGGGAAATTCTGATGGTAGGTTCTAGGAATCCAGCCACTGGAGGACACAACAGCAGATTCCTCAGCTATTGATGGTAAAGTTGGAAGCAGATGATAAAGACAGAGTCATTCACAGAAGCTAAAGGAGAACTGGAATGAGTAGCACCAGGATATGCAGTGGGGCCTGGGATTTACGAGTAGGCAGCAGCTCTTTACCTAAATGAATGTGGGCACAGGATGTGTGGAATAAAATGGGTAAGACCACAAAAAAAAAAAAAGAAAGAAAGAAAGAAAGAAAGAAAGAAAGAAAAAAGCTGGCCTTCAAAAAGGATCTTGAATGTATATACAATATACAAACACATACCTTTAAATCTCATGTACAGAATAACTAACTAGCTAAAGGCAACAGCAACCCCCAGTGCATTTTCACATTTTTATACTCAGCTAAAAGGATACTACATCTCTGCTTTACTTCAGTGTTCCTCTACACCTTTCCCATTTAACGTTACCTTCTTTCACAATCATTTAAGCCAGCTTTTAACCCAATGGACCACAAGCTCTCAACTAAGGTGATGTCATTGCTCTACTAAAGGAAATTGGCAATAACTCAGATGTTTTTATCTATCACCAGCCACCACTGGGCTGCTGGTGCTTCTGCCACGCAGTGGAGAAATGTCAGGCGAGCTTCTAACATTCTGCAGTGCACAGGACAGAGTCTGTATGACAAAAATTTCCCAGCTCCCAATCTCAATATTTCTGAGGATGAATAGTGAGTGGCTTAGTAATGAATTTTCTTGGGTTTCAACCCTGTTCCCATAGAATAAATGGCCTTATGTTGAAAATAATTTGAGAAAGAAAGAGAGTAGTTGGCACTTGAGAATAGTGTTTAATAATAGTAATGCTTATAAAGCTCCAAATCCATTGAATTACTGAGTTTACCATGAAAATCTCAATATTCAAAGCCATTGGACAAGAGTTTAAGTCAGAAATTTCACACCTTTATCCACAGTTTTATCAGCCCATCAAAATACTGACTTTCTGTCAGCAGTAACAGCTAATAATTTCACTAGATAAAAGGTTTTGCCGTGCTATGGCATTATAAAAAACAACAACAACAACAGAGAACAAAGATTAGTGGTAATAAAGCAATCAAATATAGAGGAAAAGTATAAATAAGTATAATAAAAAGAGAATTACTTTCATCTATGTGGATCAAAAATCCTCTGCCTGGTGCTGATGTTTGCATTACGCCAGCTGGAATTTCCAGACAAATTGCTGCATCTTTCACACATTAAACTAATGCTCCTGACTGAATGGATGCAGTTTATTGCCAGGGCATAGGATGTAGCAATCCTTAGACTATGGAAATCAGACAGATGGCTTGGCAAATTAATCCGTGAGCAGCACGCTATAAGGTTGGTCAGTGACAGTGATGGCAGAGTGTGGTCCTTGAGAGGGATAATCACAGGAAATGCAACGGTGAAAAAGATCACGAAGAAGGAATGGGAAGGCTGCTATTTACCTTCCTTATAAGGCTACTAGATGGGTCAATAAAAGTACTTTATTTTTTTAAGCACTAAAAGAGAAGAGTTTTACTATTCATAAACAAACAAGTGAACCCTGAGATATTTGAAACTTTGTTTTTTTATTTTTTTTTCATTTTATTTATTTATTTGACAGAGAAAGAGATCACAAGTAGGCAGAGAGGCAGGCAGAGAGAGAGGGGGAAGCAGGCTCCCTGCTGAGCAGAGAGCACCATGCAGGGCTCAATCTCAGGACCCTGAGAGATCATGACCTGAGCCAAAGGCAGAGGCTTTTACCCACTGAGCCACCCAGGTGCCCCAGAAACTTTGTGACAATAGAGTCTTGTCTTTGCTCCAAGCACCTCACCAGAATTTCAAACAAAGGGTCACTTTAGGGATCAATATAAATTATTACTCTCACTGTAGGTATTAGAGTTACTTTATATGGGACTTTGTGTAATTTTAAATTGTCCCTTGTAATCCATGACCACTTTCTTTGTTTTCCAAAATTCTAAGGGTTTAATTATTTGTGTGATGAAAACAAATCTTATCTAAAAATGAAAACATTAAAAAACACTCAAGTACTAATACATGAAGATAATCACTACTCATTTTTCCTAAACATCCCATAAATGTGACTATACAATGTATGTGTCTAACCAGAAGTTGTCACCTAATCATATGTGGAAGGAATGTAAAGCACAAAGGTGTTCTTAATGAAGTATACTAAAACAAGTTTCTGTGAGGTAGTTTCTCTTTTATCAGCGAAGTATGAAGTGAGTCCATGTTTTGAGTGTAAGAGAAAAGTATCAGCTTTGGAGAATAACAAGAATCTTACCTGCAAAGCAAAATGGATTTTTTTTCTTTCAGAGGAAAGAAATCTTAAACAAAGCAAAACCTAACATATATGGACTATTTTTTTAATGCTGTGTGCTCATTGCACAGTGTCTGAAACTTAGAGAGCATTTGCCCAGTAAGAGCACTGTATCAGCTTTTGATGCAAACCAGCCCTCCCAGAACTCAGTCAGTGACTTAACAAAACATTTATAATTACTCACTAGGTCCGGGGTATGACTAGCTCTGCCTTGTCAAAGTAGCCTCACGCAAGGTCTGGTAACTGGCTCAAGGCCAGCTAATGTGAAGAGGTAACTTGACCACGTATGTCCCATTATAATTCTGGTTAAGTTTGTGTATTCATATGGCGTTCTCTAAAACCAGCAGGAGAGAGCAAACCCCAAGATACAAACACTCTTTCTACCACCACTTCCATCATGCTTATTAAAAGCCTATGGCCAACTCCAATTCAAGATTCAGGGGAGGTCCCTATAAAACAATAAACAGGTAAAAGCAGATATATTATCCTAAATTAGGTCTAAGCTACTTCAACTGTGCAGAGCCTACCTTAATATATGCTAATATTACCTTACACGAGCTCTTACATTTCTAAGTTTTAAAAAAAATGAGTCAAAATGCAATATCTACATCTAAAATATTGGCTCAATATAGAGAAGCACTTTCTTGAATTTATCTTTCATTGATATTATTTTCAATGTAATCCCTTACCAATTATTTATAAGAAAACTGATGATGAGAGACTGCCAGATTCCATTTCCAAGTAATAAGTGAGTAGGGGATGTTTCAGAAAGATCATAACTGGTAGATGCTTTTTCTTGATTAATCTTATTTCATGAGAATAGCATGTGTTAAATTGATGTAGGAAAACATGACACCTTTTGACCATATACTTCTTTCAGTAACACATACATACACTACACTGATTTCGTGCATATACTCAGTTCTCTAAACTAAAAAAAAAAAAAAAAGAAAACATTTAGTTGTCTCAATTTACATTGCTTTTGTGCAAGACCCATGTAATGTTCATGAAATACTGATCACATCTACACATATAGATTCTCTACTTCAGAAAGTATTGTGTAATGGGTGAAAATACAGAATGCAGCCCACAGTAACAAAATATTATTGATAAATTAAGGGACATAGAAACTTTAAGCTATGATTAAAAAAAGGCAGATTTAAAAAACATAAAAATTAAATTTTCTGAGTGAGTGGATATCACTGATAAGTTCAAAATCCAAAGACAGAGCAGGAGGAAATCTAAAATAAAAATAAACATGGTGCCTAGGTGGCTCAGTGGGTTAAAGCCTGTCTTTGGCTCAGGTCATGATCTCAGGGTCCTGGGATTGAGTCCCACATCGGGCTCTCTGCTCAGCGGGGAGTCTGCTTCCCCCTCTCTCCTCTGCCTGTCTCTCTGCCTGCTTGTGATCTCTCTGTCAAATAAATAAAAATCTTTAAAAAATAAAAATAAATAAAATAAAAATAAACAATATGGAAACCTGTTAACATATCATGTAAAGAAAACTCCAGTGTATTGATATTAAAAAGCAAAAATTAAACCCAAAACAAAAAGAAACAGAACAACAATCAAAATAAAGAATTTTGGACAAAGAGCATAAGAGTTTAAGGAAGTGGAAATACAAAAGGGAAAGAAAGAGAAAGAGAAAAAGAGAGAAAGAGAGAAAGAGAGAAAGAGAGAAAGAGAGAAAGAGAGAAAGAGAGAAAGAGAGAAAGAGAGAAAGAGAGAAAGAGAGAAAGAGAGAAAGAAAGAAAGAAAGAAAGAAAGAAAGAAAAAGAAAGAAAGAGGGAGGGAGGAAGGAAGGAAGGAAGAAGGAAGAAGGAAGGAAATAAGGAAGATAGGAGGGAGGGAGGGAAGGAGGGAGAGAGAAGAAAGGAAAGGAAAGGAAAGGAAAGGAAAGGAAAGGAAAGGAAAGGAAAGGAGGAAGGAAGGAAGGAAGGAAGGGAAGGGAAGGAGGACTAGAAGGACAGAAGGACGGGAAAAATGAAAAGTAGATAATATTAAAAGAGTTCAATTTCACATGAATACATAAAAGACAAATGAAAATAATTATAAGAAAAGTTTTCATTCTTTTGTTTGGCAATAGTAAATAATCTTTTAATAATATCTAGAGCTGACTATGTTGAGGGAAAATGAGTACTTTCATATAATGCTGGTAGGGTAAGAATATAGACTCTACTTGGGGAAAATAAGCTGAAAGTATTGACCAAAAATCAAAGATGAATATAGAGCTTGGATTTTTCCTAAAGTGGCTTGCAGTAGACAATTCTTCCAAAAAAAAAAAGTAAACTTGTAAAGTGGTATCAAAACATGCAACAACAAAAATCTATATAAATTCCACAGAGAGCTGCCAAAACAATGGGTTAGGCCAAGATTACAGAAAGGGATAATCATGGAACATTTTGCCTGACGATGTTTTCCTGGTTCTGGCATCATTCAAAAGGTTGAGAATCTGGGTCTGGCCCTTTGAAGAGGGCTACTTCAGAGGCACAGGGAAACCAGCTAGGATTTTGGTGACCGGATCAGGATGGAGAAACACACACACACACACACACACACACACACACACACACACACACTCTCTCTCTCTCTCTCTCTCTCTCTTTTTTTTTTTTTAGAACATCTGCCAGAAAAAAAGGGAGGAGTGGATTAACTGGGCCTGACAAGTGGCAATTCTCCCCTCAAGGCATGGACTGAAATCTGTAGCTGTCTGGGAAGGGAGATAGAATGTGAAGGTGAAAGCATGTGAAAAAGGGAAGACAGATTTTGACAGTCCTGCCCTGCTAGGAAGATGAGAGATTAGAATGTTCAGGACTGGCCAGAAGGAAAGGCCATAATACCTAAACCAGATTTTTGGTCGGAAGCCCTGGAGGCTTATGCTCTAAGAACTGGAGAAAAAACAGAATTAGACTAATATTTAACAAATTGGCTACCCATTCTCAACTGGTTCTGTCTCTTTTTGCTTTAAAATGATCAGTCACATTCCCTTCTCTATAGCAAAGGATGAGCCCTTGCTGGAAAACTGTCAACCTCTATAAAGTTTTTCTTCGAAATAAAAAAAAAATAAACAAATTATAGAGAATTCATATATAAACAGAAAAAAAAAATGAGCACTGATCACCTATAGCCACAAGGTTGAGATTTCTGAAAACCTAACCTCAAACTCTATCTTTCAGGTGACGAAAAACTGAAATATAAAGAAAAACTGAAATCACAGACTCATAAATATCATATGGTAAAAGTTAAGTTACTGCTTGCAAAATTACTGGTCCAGACAGAGAGATATTGACAGTGATGAAGGATCTTTGGAAGGCAGGCAGGGACAAGGGGCCTCCCACCTTAAGAGGAAACCACCCTTAAAATGATTTTACACTGCCCTGGAAGGAGCCCACCACCCTTTCCCATGTGACAGATAGGTGACAAAAACCTGATTAGATGACAGCCACAAGGGGGGTTAATCAGATTAAAACAGCCAGCCAACAAACTCCTGGGGCAACCCTCTTGGGCACCCTCCCTCTCTGGGAGCTTTGTACCATCACTCAAGAAACTTGCTTTGTTGCCCACCACTCTTCGTCAGGTCTACCTCTTCATTCGTTGAAGCAGCATGACCAAGAAATACAGGCACTAAAGGAAAAGAAGTCCTGCAACATTTGCAGGTCTGGTGAACTTGAATTACTACAAAGAGCATGATCCCTCATAAAATACCCAGATTTAACAAATTAAAGATCCAGAGCCCTGTGAGTGCAAGAGAAGAAATAGGTTCTCTTGAGAAAGAACTTGTTGTCATTGCCCATTCTATGCAGGTTCCAGAATGTACTGTGGAAATCAACATATATTGGTCTACTAACCAATGTAGCAATGTAGCAATAATAAATTCTGGAGGGATTTCAAAGCTTAATGCCCCTTAAACACAAAAGTAACAAAGACAAGTGTCTTTATTATATCCTTCTTTAATACCTCTAAGAGGTCTGAACAAAACCAGATGCATTTTGGAGACCAATAATGGATTATCATGAACTTAATCAGATGTTGATTCTATTCCATTTCCTATGTGAGAATTGGTTTTTCTACAAACTTCATCTGGTGTTCAACCAATGATCTTATGTGGCTTAGTTCTACCTCTTAGTAAAGACTACCAGACACAGTTTTCTCTCACCTGCCTATGAAAAATACTTTACTGCCTTACTGTAGGGACATATCAACTCTCCAGCATTTTGTCATAATGTAGTCTATAGGAACACTGACCATCTTTCATTCCATAGGACAAAGTATTGGTCTTCTATGTTGATGATATATTGATTAGACATTGGTGAAACATACATGTGTACCAAATCATGGAAAGAAAATTCTACACAATTAAAGAACTTGCCATTTCACTACAATGCCAAGGGTCTAGTAGTCTGGAGCACAGTAGGGCAGTCTTTCCAAATGAAATGACAAATTGATACATGTGACATGCCCTACTGCTAACAAAAGAAACACAGTTAGTTACTGCTGGGCATCTTTGGGTTTCAGAGGCAACTATATTTCATTGTTGCATGCTCCTTAAACACATTTACTGAATCACCTGAAAAGGGCTAAGAGGAAAAGGAGGCTTTTCAACAAATTCAGATGGCTGTAAAAGTTGTTTTGTCACCTTTACCATATGACTCAGTCAGTTGCATGGTACATAAAGTGTCTGTGACAGTAGCAATGTTGGAATGCAGAATTTGGGAGGCCCTTGTGGGACCTAATAAAACACTTTTCAAAAGTGAATGGAGGGGCACCTGGTTGGCTCAGTGGTTGGGCTTCTGCCTTCAACTCAGGTCATGGTCCTGGAATCCTGGGATCGAGCCTCATATTGCATTGGTCTCCCTGATTGGCAGGAAGCCCACTTCTCCCTCTCCCACTCCCCCTGCTTGTGTTCCCTCTCTTGCCATGTCTCTCTCCGTCAAATAAATGAATAAAATCGTAAAAAAAAAAAAAGTGAATGGACACAGCATTGTAGCCCCACTGGGGTGTAGCCCTGAAAGATAGTAGCGAAGAGAACACCTCCCAGTGGCTGAACTTTTAATAAAGTACATGGTTGCTCACTTCTCTTTAAAGGGAAATGGCTAGAGATACTGATAGACATTGATTCATGAGTAGTGTCTAGTGGTTGGTCTGGAGATTAAAAAATGCAAAAGAATAAAATTGAAAAGCATCAAGATGTAGGGAAGAGATGTTGGCTGAAAATCCCTGAATGGGCATAAAGTATGAGGGTATTTATATCTAAAGTAAATGTATTCATCAACAATATCTTCAGTATAGGAGGTGGTCAAAAAATCACATGGACAAAATGAATGATTTCTGCTGATGTCAGTGAGATTCTTTCCCCAGCCACTCGTGCCTTTAACCAATTGACTCACTGTGGCAAGTATGGAAATTATCACGGTCTTAAGTTATATGGCATATGACTTACTACCAGCTATATAGTTCATCAGACCACAGTCTTCAGCAACAATTTATTATCGGAAGAGAATACACTGAGCCCCTGATATAACATCATTTCCCAGTAGACCATGCAGCCACCTGGTTAAAGGGGAACTGTTTGTACTTTCTGGAATAGGAATACATCTGGCTATAAACTCATGTTTAGTATTACTAATGCTTCTGCCCAGATTATCATCTGAATGCCTTATTTTTGTCATGATTTTTTGTCATGATATTCCAGACCCCAAAGCATATCTCCAGGAAATTAATTTTACAGAAATTCAAAAACAAGGTTCTCATGCTCAACATGTTCATAGATCTTAGTATTTTTGCCCATAACTCTGAAGCAGCTGTCCTGATAAAAAGATGCCATAGCCTTTTGGAAGACTGTCATGGCACCAGTGTGAGGAAGACTGTCATGGCACCACATGACAACACTGTGAGGTATCACAGTAGTGTTCTGCCAGATACAGGACATGCTCTGTCATATAGTAGTATCCTTTATACCGTAGCCATGATACAGAGTACAGGAAACAAAACAAGGAAATCACATTTGCTTTGCTTATTGGCTATTACAATCTAAATGAGAAATATTTCAAACAAGTAAAACCAGTGGTCCAACTGACTAGAAGCAGAAGCCGCCCAAAGCAAAGGATTGCCGGGCTGTGATGATTAATCCTATCTGTAGTGGAGAAATTAGGTTGTTACACAAGGAGAAAGGGTAAGTCTAGAATATGACTGTGACCATGAGATTTTTCTGGGAGTACACTAAGTATCCCATGTCTTATGATTATAGTGAGTTGAAAACTACAGTAACCAAAAACAAGAGAGACAACTAATAGTGTAGGCACTTTGATTAAAGAAGTTTGAGTTGCCCTGATAGGTGAGATACCATAACCAGATTACAGATGTAGCATAGATAACAGAATAAGAACCTTGTAATTACTGCTATCACTTTATTAATTGCTATATTATTTATGCATTTACTTCTTTGCTTTGATATTATATATTAATCATTTTTCTCTTCCCTTAACTCTAATAGGTGTTATTAGAGGTCAAATCTCAGACTAATGTTCCCATTAAAGGACATGAAAGGGAAAGTGTAACTTAACTAGAAAAAGAACGAATTTCATCTGGAGATTCTATGGGTCTTTGCACTTCCCTTTTTGAGGAGAGTATGGACATGTCTAGTTTTATGTGACAGAGTTCTTTCCACTCAAACTGAAAATTTGTTTAATCAGTGTCTTTACTCAGAAATTATATATATGTATAAGGGACATGTGTGAATGTTGCATTGGCAAAGAAATACATGATAATAAATTCTTTGCTTCAACCTAGAGTTATCACTTTTGCCAGTATTTTCCAGAATTCCAGATCCCAATGTGGATCTTGCTTAGTTTGTTCACAGAAGGTACCTGCCTGAAGTTAGAAGGCAGTCATGAAATCAGGGCCATTATTATTCTAAATTGTTTGTAGCTGTTGATGTTGTTGTGGTCTGAAGTGGTGAATGACTTGTCAACTTGCAAAGATACAGAAACTTCTACAAACCCCTGGCAGCTATTTAGACCTCATCATCACCCCTTTCTATATTTATAGTAGCAGAGTCTCAGATTTCCCCAATTTTCTGTTTTCTTTCTCCTCTCCAGTGCTTCAGATCAGAATCACAGCAAGCTTTTTCTGAACTTTTGGCCACATCCATCCAGACATTCTCTCACCCAACTCTATGCACATATGTGTATCCTTATTTCCATAATACTTGAAGTAGCTCTTATGTTCTTACTGATCCAAACAGATAAAATAATTAAGTAGCTGGATAAATAAACAAAAGCAGGACATATGTGAACTAATGAAGTGAATATGTGAGGAAATAATGATCATGATTGACTCAAGTAGGACTTGACTGAGGTTCAGAGAAGGAAATCAATCAGTGAACCAATCAGATATGATTATAAGTCATCTTCAAATGATCCCCTTAACTGAATTAACAATATTTACATAAAGACTATGGAAGATAAAAATCTCAAAGGAGACACATTAGACACAGCCTTTTTGCCTTTTTTAAGATTAGGAGCAAGACTTCTATTTGCCATTGTATTGAAAAGCTTGTCAGTGCACTACAACAAGAAAAAAAATGATGTAGAAAAATTATATGGGTATAAATTCTGGTGAGTTGTTAGATTTAGGTAATGAGAAGAGGGGAGATAGTTTTATAACTGTTTATTAAGGGAATAAGAAACAGAAAAACAGATTTAGAAAGTATTAAGGGAAGATAGAAGGTTTGGGAAAGTTCTTGGAGATAATAGAAAAAGTAAGTAAATCAGCAAAATGTAGTTGGGTTTCAGATGTACTGTGATCTTAAATAAAGAGATGTCAATCAGTAGGTTTCCTGTATTTTTTCCCTTCCAGCTATATTCAACTGCTTGGATGTACATGTGGAGACATGCATGAATTTCACAGGTATTTGGTTAGGCAGTACAACAACAGGGTCGGGCAAGGTTGGTGAAGAAGGGGGTAAAGTGATAAACACCAGACTCTAAATTAGGTGAGAAGAGAAGTGGGGATGAGGGAGGACACATTACAGTGGAACAAAAGGAGAGTAGTGAAGTCACAATATGAGACTGGTGTATTTGAGGAAGTAAGCCTCAAAGATAGGACATAGTCTTTGCAAAGACTAAGATAATGCAAAATTCAGAGAGTGGAAATGGCATGGTTGTTGGTAATGGCAATATTTGGAGAGCACTCTTGTGGGAGTAGCCACTAGGGTAAAAATGATCATCAGATTGGAGGTAAAAATATTAATAAAAACTCAGAGAAAGTGGATGGATTATATGGATAGTGAACCCCACAAGAATAAGGACAAAAGTAGTGATTGAGATAAAGACAGCGAAACATGAAAATTAAAATTTTCAGTGATGGAAAGAGAGTGGGAGGTAAGTTGAATGGATAATTTTACGCTATGGGATTCAAATAAATCATTCATTTATTTGAGGAGTGGGGTGGGGAGGTGGTGGTGGCAATAATTTGGGTATGAAAATGAGATTCAAGTAGGACATACACCTTATCCTATGTCCTACAGTATATGGGATGTGGAAAGAAATAAAGCTTATCAGAAACAAAGTATTTTAAAATATTTAATCAAATCTATAATAAGTAGACTGTTCTATATCCTATATAAGAAATTTTTCAGTGTCACACTTATTTGGAAAGTTAAAAGTATACACTTATAATTCTAAAATATTTAATCAAATCTATAATAAGTAGACTGTTCTATATCCTATATAAGAAATTTTTCAGTGTCACACTTATTTGGAAAGTTAAAAGTATACACTTATAATTCCTTATCAAAAACACTTAACAAATTTTTATACTGCACCTTTTTAATATGTCAATGGCCAGCAATGTCCAAAAATTTTATTGCTCAAATTTTAATATTTCTGTCTTCTGAAAGATTTAATTCAGATTTAATTAACATTTTATTTATTTATTTTTAAAGATACATTTTAGAGTGAGAGTGAGAGAGAGAGAGCAAGCGTGAGTGGGGCAGGAGGAAGGGGCAGTGGGAGAGAGAATCCTCAAGCAGACTCCCTACTAAGTGCAGAAGCCCAACTCAGGGCTTGATCCCAGGACCCTAAGATCATGACCTGAGTTGAAATCTAGAGTCCAATACTTAACTGACTGAGCCACGCAGATGCCCTAATTTACATTTTAAAAGTAAATTTCTTTACTTTGCATATGTTATAAATTAAAATTAATTTATATTATCATTATGAAACTGTGATTTATGTAATTTTATATTAGAGAATTATTTTCAAGAATTTTTTTCTTGAAAAGTTGTTTTATACCATTCTTCATTTTACCTTGCATCTTACCTTCACAAATATAATATGAAATAAATACAATATGTTTAAAGAAAGGGGTTCTTGAAGAAAATTAATTATAGGCCTTGAATACTTTCCAAATTGTGTCTTAAGAACAAATAAAAATTGAAGCTGACAGTTTACATAATTCAGAAAAGCAAATCTCATAAATACTCAATGTTTTTCTTTTCAGCCCATTTCCTTTAACATGATAGAAGTATAAACAGCATGCATATTATTATTTTTTTTAATGGATGGATGTCATGGGGCTTATAGAATGCCCATGTAACTCTTTTCTTGCAGATTTATTCTGACATTGATATGGGAGCATTTTGTGGGGAGGGCGAGGATAGAGCCAAGGAACATAAACAATACAGGTTTGTTCCTCACTGGAGTGGAAACTTTATAGTAAATATCAGGTTAGCAAATCAGTTTTGTGGTTTTACCAGGGTAAGTGCTAATTGTTAGCAGCAAATATATGAAAGCTTTTCCTAACTTTGTGACAGCAGAAATGCCCTCAAATGATTCTTCAGGATACACTATCTTTGTCAGGGTTCTCTAAATGCTGTTTGGAAGCTGTATCAAACAAAACTACGAAAGAGGGGCCCCTGGGTGGCTCAGTGGGTTAAGCCTCTGCCTTCGGCTCAGGTCATGATCTCAGGGTCCTGGGATCAGGACTCAGGGCCGCATCTGGCTCTCTGCTCAGCGGGGAGCCTGCTTCCCCCTCTCTCTCTGCCTACCTCTCTGCCTACTTGTGATCTCTCTGTCAAATAAATAAATAAAATCTTAAAAAAAAAACTACGAAAGAAAAACAACAACAGTAAAACTAATGAGGGCAATGCTGATAAATCAGACCCTCGAGTTGAAAGAAATTAGACACTGTTTACACCACTGTTGAAAAAAGAGACACTCATAAACTTATTCTTTTTAAATGTTAGTTTGAGAGCAATGTGTCCTTCATAAAACAAATGCTCACTGTCTTCTGATAAGTAGCTCACTCATAAACACATACATTTTGCTTGCCTAATTGTCACAGAACTATCTGTCCCCCTTGTAAAATGATAGGAATGAAAATTCAAGACTTAATGAAAGCTACACTCCCTAATGTTAGCTAAATTAGCTTCAACCTTAACTTTCCAAAGTCTGTACAACTTAATGACAAGGATATCCAGATAAAAAGATGTTGTTAGGGAACAGGGAACAGGGAATCTATGTCTTTCGTCATACTTCAAACTACTTAGCACCTTCAGGATGGCCTTGAGGGTCCTACATAAATGGAAGAAGAAATACACAGGTACACACACCAATAATTACTTTCCTATCTCACAAAACTGACTTCCAAAATCTAATATGATAAAACCCTTAAGGTTTTGGAAAATATACTGAGTCATGTTCCAAGATTCAAAAGATTTTTTATTTGATTGCTGTTTTTCTAATCTTTTTTATGTCAAAATGTGTATGCAACCCAAGGAAATAAATCATATAGTATAAAAATGATAATATAAGCAGAAGATAAAAAGAAAGAAAACTGGGTATTCAAAACCAAGTTGGAATAATATCATTAAATGCTGCAAGTAGAAATGTATAGAAAAAGAAAGAATCATATTGATGAGTATTTTAGGAACAAATTATCTTTCAACGTTAAAATTAGAAATGTCAAAGTATGAGGTGTTTTAAAAATTACTGTGTCCTGTATTACTAAGATTTATGTCTAGTTGGTTAGCTTTTTGGGAGACTGGAGATGAGGAGAATGTCAATTCAAAATCTTGTCACTCCAAAATTTTAATCATATTAATGCCACCACTTGATTTTGTAATATGTGGTTTGTGTTCAAGATGCAACGTTTGAGGTGACTTAGTGAATAAGTAGGAGTGGGTGGTGAAGAGTATGGATAATATAACTCAACAAAGTAGATGGAGTAGGTTGCTCTTCTATCATTTGGCTATCTAACTGGTGGCATAATTAGCTTGAAGCAACCTCCAACAGAATGGAACAATGCCATAAACAATTTCTACTCCAGCATTTTCTATAACCATCTTCCTTTTTTTTTTTTTTTTAACCTTACCTCATTTTTTTCCTGGCTATTCTGACATAAATGTCTATGTTTCTGCCTAGCATCAGGGTGAAAATTACTTGCTACTTGAAAGAATTCATTTAGTTAAATGCCAAAAAGCCAAATCTTCTAAGATTCAGAAGAATGCTCAACAAAACTAAACCTTACAAGTCATTGAAAATTAGTGTGGGTTGTCCATTTCTTTGAGAGAGAGAGAGAGAGATGTTAAAATTTCCATGCTTTGTTGTAAACAAATGAAGTATTTTATTGAAATTAAGAATATTATGCTCAGTTACAGTAATTCCTCAAAGTAGCAATTAATTTTGCTCAGTACTGTCTTTAATGAAAAAGTTAAATATATTTTTTTTTTTTTTAAGAATCACTTTCTAACCATCAGAACAATCACAAGCTGCAGAAATTAGGTTAACCAGTATCTCCTGGTCTTCGGTGATTTTGCCACCAAAAGAATAATTGATGAGTAAGCAGTTAAAATGATTATTTAATTATTTAATTTAATTCTTTATTAAATTAATATTTATTTATTTATAATATATACTATGTATGTATATTTATAGGTTCTATATTTATATTTTATATATAATTAATTATAAATACATAAATAAAATAAAATTAATTCTTTAATTCTTTAATTAATTCTGTTTTGCCTGTGACACAGTCATAAACACAAAATTATTAATGAGTTATGCTCCTCAGTTTTTCAGTTTATACTACAACTTGGAGGACTAGTAAGAACTACTAGTACTCCTTCTACTAGCTCTTCTTCTAGGATTTGAAGAAATATGGAGTAAATAAATGCTAACAGGTTTTTAAAAAGGGACTGTCCCCCAAGCTATGTCTATTCTCCCCATGCCCCTTTCCATCTTGACTCAAGCTTAGAGTAAAGTAATGATTGAAACCAGTGTTTTTAAAATCCAAGAACAGGGGATTTTTACTGCCTCTCTTAGGTAAAGCCCAGGAAGGAAGCAAGAACCCTATAGTTGGAATGGCTACATGGCCCTGATTTGATCCCTATGATTCCAGCAAGATGTGGAGAGAGTAGAACAATTTCTGTGTACCAAAAGACAACATGAAAATGATAAAGAGCTATCACACTACCAGGAACATCAGGTGCCATGGCATGGCAGAATAGATTCCAGCTACCAAGGACACAAGATTACTAAAGACTGAACTGTAACTTAGAGTGAGTCACCCATAAGCCTTGACTTATTCATATTCAAATAAAACATCTCAGCAGATAACAGTGGGCAATGTATGGTCCTGTAATTATCATAAAAACACTAGCACAATTTATAGAATACAGAGCTATAATTCAAATGTAGACTTTCTAATTTCGTATGCTGATATCTTAATTATTTTTTTCAAGATTTTATTTATTTATTTGACAGAGAGAGAGGACAAGCATGTGGCGCATCAGGCAGAGGGAGAGTGAGAAGCAGGCTCCCTGCTGAGTAGAGATCCTGACAGAAACATGGAGGCTCCATCCCAGGACCCTGGGATCATGACCTGAGCGGAAGGCAGACACTTAACCAACTGAGCCACCCAGGCACCCCAAGGATATCTTAATTCTATTCGAACTCTCAGTTCTATGTTTCTTGGATGAATTTTATAAATAAATAAACAAATAAATAATGAATAAAATTGAATGAATTTTTCTATAGAGCAAATTAAAGATTCTAAATAATTTCAACTTAGTTTGCAATTGACTTGATAGAAATTTGATTTTGGATGTAGTACAATAGTTCTGATTTTAATTCCTATCAGGTAGGTGCTTTTTGGCTATGTTAGGAGGCAAGCATTTTCTCTAATCTAGTGTAAGGATACGTGTTAAGGAAATTATGGTCACTTTGTGGCACCTATGACTCTATCAAAATCCCCATTTTATGTTACAGTTGCTAATGCATATCTCCAATTAGGTTCCATTATCTATACAGAACTGTCCTGAAAAATCTTTCTATAAATACTCAAGTTCAGCTTTATATCTGCAAGTCAATTTAATTAGGGTTATATGTTTATAGTTATATAAAAGGGAAAAATACTTATGCTTTAGAATTATAAGAGACAACATAGGATTATTTACAACAAAGCCAGAAGCAATTGTCTTCACGGAATGGAGAGAGCACATATTTTTATCTGAGGGAGGCAAGCTGTTTTTCCTCTGATGTAGCATCTATAATCATGCAATAAACGCAGTGCCACTTGACTAATGATTTAAGTGCATTTGAAAATAAATTACTCTTAGATATTGTTTTTATAGTCTTAATTTTTAAAAGATATCACTGTGAAAACTTTACATTAAAATAAAAATCCTTTCTAAAATTTCATTATGGTTTCTTTCTCATATACTCTTGCATTTTCCTAATACAAGGCACCCATTCTGTTCTAATATAACATTTATCATCAAAACATTATTTCTAGGAGCGCCTGGGTGGCTCAGTGGGTTAAAGCCTCTGTCTTTGGCTCAGGTCATGATCTCAGGGTCCTGGGATTGAGCCCCGCGTTGGGCTCTCTGCTCAGCAGGGAGCCTGCTTCTCCCTCCCTCTCTGCCTGCCTCTTTGCCTACTTGGATCTCTCTCTGTCAAATAAATAAATAAAATTTAAAAATAAAATAAAATAAAACAAAGCCATATGCTAATTAAATTAATTGCCCAAGTGCAAAGAAGATTCTACTCGACTCAAATGGAAATCTCATGCATACAATGAACTGTCATCATCTTAGAAAGTATACCATCCTTCAAGTACTTTTCTTATATTCTACATAATATGTAACCAATCTGGGACAATCAGAAATTTTAGTTTAACCTTCATCTACTATTTATTTAAGCATTTCTGCTTATGGCCAAGAAGAAGATGCAGGAACAAGTCAGTTTCTGTTAAAGAGAAAAGCAGAAGAGGTATGCAAAAGGGATGACAAGAAAAGCTGAAACATGAACTGACAACGTGTAAAATGTAACAGTGACGAAGATGAAGAGTTTTGACATAAATGACAACCCACTTCTCACTTACCTCTGATGCCTCAGGCTTCAAATCAGAGGAAAGGTTTTGTAGCAAGGAGACTCAGCAGGGGCTGCAATCCAGCAGGGCTATCATCCAATAGAAGTGATGGGATAAAAAAATAAATAAGTCAAAGATTAAGGGACTAGTATTTAATACCAGCTGATTAAAGACAGAGAATCATGCATGAAGCTTCTTTTTTCTATTAAATTACACATAAGTGATTTGTTACTTAATAGTTACTATTTTTCCTCATTAAACTTTTGTTTTAATTGGTCTCAAAATTCTGTGACAGGTTTTTGGTCAAATTGTGTCCATTAAAAAGTACTGATTTAAGGGGCGCCTGGGTGACTCAATGGGTTAAAACCTCTGCCTTGGGCTCAGGTCATGATCTCAGGGTTGTGCCTGGATCATCTGGGCTCTCTGCTCAGCAGGGAGCCTTCCTCCTCTCACTCTGCCTGCCTCTCTGCCTACTTGTGCCTCTCTGCCTACTTTATTTATTACAAATAAATAAATAAAATCTTTAAAAAAGTATTGATTTTGAAAAGTAATAACTTAAAACAGCCATATACACACAAAAATATCCAAATGGCCCACAGAACATTCTCCTTTCCTTCTGAAGGTTTTATGATGCACTGTTAACATTAACCAGTCTTATACTATTAAACTTAAACAGTCAATTGACACAAGCAGTTCTGAGACTGTTCTTGCACCACTGATTAAGACTGGGGTGGCAGCTATTGGGCATAATATTCATTTAGCCTTCAGAGCTTTCTGGGCAGCTTTCTGGCCAGCTCCAGCTGCCTTCTCGTCCACTGCTTTGACGATACCCACAGCAGCCATCTGGCTCATGTCCGAAAGAGCAAAACAACCCTGAGCAGGAGAGTCAGAGGAGCTCTCAACATACATAGGCTTGCCAGGACCCCCATCAGTGAGGGCAGCACCATGAGATTTCAAGAACTTGGGGCCATCTTCCTGCTTATTTCCAGAGCAACAATCAATCCTCTCCTTCAGCACCGCAGACGGGCGAGCAATGTGAGCTGTGTGAAAATCCAGCACAGGTGTATGCACATCCAGCACCGATTTGGCCTGGATGATTCAGGATAATCACCTGAGCCATGAAGCCACCTGCTTCCATTGGTAGGTCATTTTCGCTGTCACCAGCCACACTGTCACCCAGACACATTTGACAGATACATTCTTGACACTGAAGCCCACACTGTCCCCAGGAAGAGCCTCACTCAAGGTGTCATGATGTATGTCAATAGACTTTACTTCGATTGTAACACTGACTGGAGAAAAGGTGACCACCATGCTGGGTTTAAGAATACTAGTCTCTACTTGGCCCACAGGGATAGTGTCAATACCACCACTTCTATAGAAGTCTCAGAGGGACAGACTCAAGGGCTTGTCAGTTGGACCAGTTGGCAATAGAATGCAATCCAGAGCTTCAAGCAGCATGGTTGCTCTGGCTTTGCCTTCTTTATGGGTGACTTTCCATCCCTCAAACCAATGTTATGTTAGCACTTGGCTCTAGCAAGTGTCTCCATTCCAACCAGAAAGTGGCACAAATGCTACTGTGTCAGGGTTGTAGCCCATTTTCTTAATATAGGTGCTGACTTCCTTAATGATTTTCTCGTATCTCTTCTGGTTGTAGGGTGTTTCAGTGGAATCCATTTGGTTAACACTAAAAATTAGTTGTTCATACCCCATGTATAAGCCAGAAGGGCAGGCTCACAGGTCTGCCCATTTTGGGATTCCCTTGGGAATTCCTTGGGATTCAATTTCTATCAAACTAAGAAGATGCATGTGACAAAGTACCCTTAACATTCTCCTCAGCTTGACTAAACTTTATTTAAAAAAAAAATTTTAATATCTATTTATTTATTCAACAGAGAGAGACACAGCAAGAGAGGGAACCCAAGAAGGGGGAGTGAGAGAAGGAGAAGCAGGCTTCCCGCTGAGCAGGGAGCCTGATGCGGGACTTGATCCCACGACCCTGGGATCATGATCTGAGCAAAAGGCAGATGCTTAATGACTGAGCCATCCAGGTGCCCCTCACTAAACTTTTAGATAGTCTTCTTCCCAACCAAAGAAACTTCCCTTTCTGTAGAGCATTTACTTTAGAAAACTGGTAAATTTTTTCTCTGCCCCTTAAAGGTATACGTAGATTTTTTTTTTTTAAGATTTTATTTATTTGACGGAGAGAGAGAGAGATCACAAATAGGCAGAGAGGCAGGCAGAGAGAGGGGGAAGCAGGCTCCCTGCTGAGCAGAGTCCAATGTGGGGCTAGATCCCAGGACCCTGAGATCATGATCTGAGTTGAAGGCAGAGGCTTTAACCCACTGAGCCACCCAGACACCGCTGAGGTATATGCAGATTTTTAAAAGTTATCTTGCCAGTACTGTGACCTAGGACTGTCTTTATGAAGAATTTGGAGGTAATTCTTTGGAAATGTAATCACCCAGGGAGATTAGAATCTGTATCACACATCTCTGTTAAGAAAGTAATACCCTAATTTCTGTGAGTGCCAGTGAGCAAGGCTACTCATACAGAAAATCATTTTCAAACTCAGGAAAAATTCAACATGGTAGACAGATTCCATTAGTTAACCTCTCCTATCCTTTATAATAGCTCCCCCTAGTGCTGAGAGAGAGAGAGAGAGAGAGAGAGAGAGAGAGAGAGAGAGAAGACAGAGAAAATGAGAAAGAGACAGGAAAGAAAACAAACCTCTCACTTTTTGTTTCAATCATACTGAGCCAGACTGAGTTCTGGCCCCTTTCCATTATTGCAATATTCTTGAATAAAGCCTTCCTTGCCTATTTAACTTTATCCAGTGTAGTGTTTGCTTTGACACATGCATCCATGTTTTGCATCTTCATAAGAAAATAGAGCCATCATCCATTCATCATTCCTTGATTCAGAACACTAATTTATTTATTAATCCCATAAATGTATGTTTGATGTTTGGTACATGCAAGTCGTTGGAGTGCTGGGACTAAAAGATGCAATATTCTTGCTCCCTATATTTCAACAGCTAGGAATCTTTAAATTGCATTTATAAAGTACACATGAGAAGTAAAGATTCCTTTGGGAGAAAAAGACTACCCAACCTGGAGTCTCATGACTTACCCAGGAGTTTTTCATTTGTTTATTTTGAATTATTTATCTTGTTTGTTTGTTTTTGCTGGTTCTTCTCTAAGCTGGAAGCCTGAAAAGACCCAGAGCCTCTTCACAAAGCCACAAACAGAAATTTCAGAATGCTGTTGTTGTTGTTTTTTTACCATGATTTTGGTATCAGGAAAAGAATGCGGTTTTATTCACTTCTTTTTGTAGTCATTTAATTATTTGCTTCATTTATATTCCTTTCAGATATGAGCATGCAAACACAACACTGAATAGGTGGTTTGTCTTTCTCCTCATCACTACGTGGAGAGAGAAATCTAATTTAAGCTGTACGCATAAGTTGCTGATGGAACAGCAGTATGTTATCCCCAAATGATGTCAACCTCATGACTCTATGGCCATTCATACTGATTTGGGAAGAGGCAAAGTTACCGTTATTTTGAATTTGGTACAACTATAAGATTAGATCCTGTCTATTAGAGCCTAAACATGACCTCTAGGATATATGACCTAATTTATCATGATGTACCACCCATTAGCAAAATGATAAGTCAACTTTCTTAGAGCAGTCACAGAAGTTACTTTAGAGGATGTGGTCGACAGCAGAGAGGTATACAAAATGAGAGTACTCTACAGTACGTCTTTACTGAAGATGGTACTATCTAGAATGAATAATTTGGTAAACTATATTCACTACGACAATTCCAGAATAAGAAACAACTTATCCATTCTAAAGCCATGAGGAGGCAAACTCCTATTAATGATAACGATCTAAAAATATTAAGAACTCAAGGAACTGAAGAGTAGATTTTGACAGGATCCTGTAATAAATCTACTACCCCATATCCCTGTGCCTTTATTTTGAAAAGATGAAGTGAAATCTTCAACAGAGGCCAGAGCAACAGAGAGAAATTGGATGAGGCTTGATGTGTGACTCACTAAGTGAAGGGTGAAATTCCACTTCAGTGGAATCTACGAAACAGATCAACACTTCTGGAACAAACCGTCAGAAGGAAGTAAACCACAAAAGCCATTTACCCAGATAAAGAGCCTAACAAAGTTAAGGATTACCGAAACCACCTCCTGTGCAGAGTCTGATTAGTGAAACTCCTGGCTCAGCCTTGAGAGAACCAGAGCACATGAGAAAATATTAAATGAAAAATTGCTGAGACCTAGCGATTTTATCCTGTAGATTTTTTTACATATAAATAAGTACACTATGACTATGAAAAGATGCTCACTGTAGAATTATTATTGTTAATAACTTAAAGCTCCAAATTACCTAAATAGTCAATAATATGAGAATGATCATGTAAATAATGGTTTAGTTACAATAAAAGAAAATATGAGGCAGGGGCGCCTAGGTGGCTCAGTGGATTAAAGCCTCTGTCTTTGGCTAAGGTCATGATCTCAGGGTCCTGGGATCAAGCCCCGTGTTGTTGGGCTCTCTGCTCAGCAGGGAGCCTGCTTCCCCCTCTCTCTCTGCCTGCCTCTCTGCCCACTTGTGATCTCTCTCCTCTCTCTGTTAAATAAATAAAGAAAATATTAAAAAAGAAAGAAAATACGAGGCAGATATTCAAAATCATGCTTTAAAAAATGAATGAAATACTCATCCTAATTTAGGAGACTAAAGGAGCAGGCAGGATGTAATTTATGCTATTTGCAAGTATACCTAATATGATGTATGTATAATCATAATTCTGATTTTTGCGATACTAAGATTTTTGCTAAGATCAAAATATTACCCTTTCCTAGGTGTGGAGATTATGGATGTTTTTTCCTTCTTAAGTATCTCTTCTAAATTTTTTAAATTCCTGACACAAAAAAATACTGTTTTATCATTAGAAAAAACATCTTTAAAAATTAATAACTATAAATTGTTGAGACTAAAATTTTACTTTACTGTAAGCTAAGCAATTAGCTTGCCACAGCGTCACAGATGTTGTCAGAAGACACATGATTGTGAGTCAGAGGCAAAGATCTTTATTACTCATGATCCAGCAGGCGGCATAAGTGTCATATTCACATTAGTCCCCTTGCCCTGCAGAGTCCAATAGGCATGAGGCAGAGAGTGTGGTTTTGGCCCAGGGACCCAGAGTTCACAAAACTGAGATCTTTGGGGCCCCAAATTCATCTCCAATGGGAGACATTATCTTTATCATACCCTTCAGGGAACAAATCTGCCCTCTGCCCCAGAGGGAGATACTATCTCTATCTTTGAAAGCTGTTTTCTATAAAAATATGCTTGAAAAAATAGTTTGGAGAAAAACATCAATGCCTCTTTGCAAAATCACATGCAGAAATATGAGACCCATTGGAAGTATGTGTCCCAAGACAAAACACATTTCCAAACTCAGTATCTGTTTCTTATTTTTTATTCTAGACTTCTTTGCAAAGGAAACCGTGTCTCCAAGACATTATTTTTACAATTACTGATACTGCCATCCTGCCCCCTCCTGAGTCTGCTATTGAATTCTTCATAGGACAGCATTAGAACGTCCTTTAAAACCCCACTAAGAATCTATAGTCTTGATTCCCTCTTGTGACACTGCATTTCACTGCTAAGCAAACACTGACTTGTCCTGTTGTTCTCATGGGTAGTTTTGAGCATCTCTTACTCCCCAAAGGAATCTGTGGCAGAGGATATATTTGACACACCACAGGACACACTATGAAGGGAAATCTTTCTACCCACTCTGATGTGTGATGAGGTCACTTTGGATAACCAGATCATTTCAGCTGGTCAGAATCCAAAGGTACAAAATACATTTCCCACATCACTAAGATATATTCTGAGAGGACTGCTCTTGTCCATAAAATAAATAAAAATAGGCTATTAGACAAAATGAAATTCTCTGATGCTGGTTCACATAGATAGCACATGCCTTTCTATAAATGAGAATCTCCTATTGGTCAAATGGAATCCATGGATACCTGAGTTACTAAATCTCAATTCTCTCTGACATTTGGGAAGTTGAATTCCCCCTGCCTTCTTGGATCTGTGCTGCATTATTTCTCCTTTCTAGATAAAGATCAAAGTTAAGGTACTAGGAATGACACAGGTGAATGTCATACCACCTATCATAAATGTAACTTTGAAAAATCACTCAGCCCAGTAATTTTTCTTATTCTTCCTAATACTGGCTCCAACATCACTAGCATTCTATTTGAAAAAAAAATCAGATTTACAAAAGTAGCTAGCAAAGTCTAAATAAAACTTAATGTTCTCACCAATAAATAAACAAATAAATAAATGTAAATAGGTGAAGACTGTTAACTCAAGGAGGGGTGGATGGGAATCCTTTTAGTGTGTATCAAATCATATTATCACACTATACACTTTAAACATATCTTATAATTTTATTTATCAATTATACTTTGGTAAAGTTGAGGAAGGAAAAGAAAGGAAAGTCTCAAAAGGCTTTCTGGAAAAGTCCATAAATAAAATTGAAATACTAAAATCATGCAGCTTTTTCTAAAGTGGTCATTGAACCTAGTGATTTAATGAAAAAGCAAGTAACAATTTACTATTACAGTAACCTGTAGGATTTGCAAACAGCAATACCTGAGAAAAAGAGAATTAACAAAGTCTATGCTGATTATGAACTAGCTAGTTCATAACACTCATTGTGTTCTCCCTTTGCTTTGCTTCATAGCACCAGTATCACTCAGAAGGGAGTTTTGACATGTGTCTGGTGCCCCAATCTTGGTGGCTGCCACCCAAGGAACACATCATCATCTGGCTCTAGCAGCCAGTGAGCCTTATGCTCATGTGTCCCCCAGGACATAACCAACAGAGGAAGAGCTCTTAAGCAGCTGCCACCTTCTAGAGCATAGCAAGAGGAAAGAGACCCAGAAGCTCAGTTTTCATGGGAAGGAGGCTCAATTTTTACAACTGCTGTTCAGAGGATACTACCAGATCATCTGGCCAGCAGAGTGTATGCTTGTGGTCCTATGGGACTGTATATATTTGGATACTTGTAAAAGCTGTTGCCTGAGGGTCTGGCTTCCAAAAAGCTTGAATCTAGGTACTGGGATGCTCCCCTCGGGGACATTGACAAGTCTTGGCACACTCTCAATTATTGGGAGCCATTACAAATATAAGAGTCTGCTTGGATAAGCACAAAGACTTGTGAGGCAGCAAAGATTTGGTGCTGGGTTGAATGACAAGGTTTACCTCCTACAGAAGGACACTCCTTCAAAACTGGATAGATGGTTGTTTTATCTATTGTATGGAGACCAACACAAAGAGTCAAACAAAATGAAGAAATAGAGGAATATATTCCAAGAAGAAAAAAAAAATAGAACCTCAAAAAAAGAGCTTAATGAAGCAGAGATAAATAATTTACCCGATAAAGAGTTCAAAGTTAGGAAGATGATCACTGAACTTGGGAAAAGAATAGATGATCACAATGAAAATAATGGAAAATATAAGAAAGTACCAAAAAGAAGTCAGAGCTGAAGAATATAACTGAACTGAAAAATACACTAGAAGGAGTCAATATCAGACTAGACAAAGCAGACAAAAGGATCAGTCAGCCTGAAGATACAGCAGTGGAACTCACCCAGAGCAGTGGAATTCACTCAAAACAAAACAAAACAAAACAAAAAGAATGAAAAAAGTGAGAAGCTTAAGGGAGGTAAAGGATAATATCAAATAGACTAACATTTGCATCATAGGACCCTCAGAAGGAGAAGAGAAAGATAAAAGAGTAGAAATCCTGTTTGAAGAAATAATGGCTGAAAACTTCCCTGAGGCAGAAAATAGATCTTCACACCCAGGAAGTTCAGGGAGTTCCAAATAAGATGAACTCAAAAAGACCCACAGCAAAATACATTATAATGAAAATGTCAAAAGTTAATGACAAGGAGAGAATATTAAAAGCAGCAAGAGAAAAACAAGTTTGTTACATATAATTGAACCCCCATAAGACTTCTAAAAGATTTTTCAGGAGAAACTGCAGGCCAGAGAAAGTGGCACAATATATTCAAAGTGCTTAAAGAAAAAAAAAATCCAAACAAGAATATATTTCACCCAGTAAAATTATCATTCAGAATTGAAGAAATAATAAAAAGTTTTTTAGACAAGCAAAAGCTAAAGGAGTTCATCACTACTAAGCTGGTCTAAAGAGAAATGTTAGAGACTTTTTTTTTTAATATTTTATTTATTTATTTGACAGAGAGATGA
This sequence comes from Nasua narica, assembly GCA_028533885.1. Classification (NCBI taxonomy): domain Eukaryota; kingdom Metazoa; phylum Chordata; class Mammalia; order Carnivora; family Procyonidae; genus Nasua; species Nasua narica. The sequence goes on from CM052815.1 coordinate 18,486,667, forward strand.
CAAGTAGGCAGAGAGGCAGGCAGAGAGAGAGGGGGAAGCAGGCTCCCTCCTGAGCAGAGAGCCTGATGCGGGGCTTGATCCCAGGACCCTGAGATCATGACCTGAGCCGAAGGCAGAGGCTTTAACCCACTGAGCCACCCAGGCACCCCTAGAGACTTCTTTAAGCTGAAACAAAAAGAGTACTTACTGGTAACAAGACATATGAAAGAATAAACCTCACTAGAAAGATAGATATATAGTAAAGGTAGTGGATTAATCATTTATAACACTAATATAAAAATTAAAAGACAAAAGTAGTATATATATATAGTATATAAAGATAAAAGTAGTATATATAATTTAATACTTTTAAATTTCTTTGAATTGTCTTTAAATGGATTAAGAAATGTAAGTACATACTATCTCTTATACATCCCCTTTTTCACTTAATAATAAAGAAATGTGTCATATATATTTTAAAAATATAAAATATATACAAATATAAATATATATAAATATAAAATATATCAGAACTGATGTTAGGTATTTTAAGGACCTAAAAAAAATTAAGTCTATTTCAAAGGTACAATCAAGTAAATAAAGATAAATACACCAATGTTTGTGTGTGTACATATATGTGTATGTGTATATTTACATGTATTTGTATCTCCTAAAATAATATTCACAGACAGTCCCTGACATATGATTTTGTTTTTACTTTTATAATGGTGTAAGAGCAATACTCATTCAGGAGAAATCATACTTCAAAATTTGAATTTTGATCTTTTCCCAAGTTAGCAATATACAGTATGATACTCTCTGATGATGCTAGACAGCATCATCATGAGGGTAAACAAGGATATACTTAAAACCATCCTGTTACATACAACCTTCTGTTGCACTTTCAGTACAGTATTCAATAAATTACATGATATAGTCAACACGAATTTATAAAATAAGCTTTGAATTAAATGATTTTGCTAAACTGTAGGCTAATATAAGTGTTTTAAGCATGTCTAGAATAGACTAGGCTAGGAAATTATGCTCAGTAGGTTATGAATTTTCAACTTAGGTTATTTTCATTTTATGATGGATTTATCAAGTGCAACCCTATAGTAAGTTGAGAAGACCTGTATATGGATTTGTCTAATAGCCTCTGCCAGAAGTCTACGAATTACCAAAGGAACAATTCTCAAAACTTAAAATCAGTCTTGTGAAACAACGGGATCACTTAATTTTGTTAAGTTTTCAAAGAGTGATTTCTCTCTCATTTCATGTCACTCTCAGATACTCGTACTTAATTGTCATTTGGTTTTGCTTTTAATGTTATTTTCCATCGCTAAATAGACAATTCTATAAATTTCCTAAAAAAACATTTACCAATAACATTTTTTAAGTTTTTTTTTTTTAAGTTTTCAAACCCTTCTTTGCAGAACCCACAGTGGTCTTCTGAAGGATTCAGAAGTAAGCATATGTATGACTTAGAAGCAATTCTAAAGGAGGCAGGTGGATAACCACAGGAACCAAGTTCACCTTGGAAATGGATTCTGAAGAGTTATGACTCTCTATCACAAAGAAAATAACCCCAGGGCATCACTGCTAGCTGCCCCCAAACTATGTGATACATATATAAGATTCATGGCCACATGGTGAGAATGAGCGCTTTCACAAGTGTGAGAATTGCTGATAAGAGACATGATGGCACTGGGGAAAGAATATACTTTCAAAGTAGGCAAAGGCAACCGGTGCAAATTATACCTTAGAGGATCAAAACAGTCCTAACCTAAATTGTGAGTGAAGAGACAGAGAGAGGTTCTAGGGGCAATTTTTTTTCACATATTCATTTAATATATTTGAATTAATAACATCAGAAAATAATTATTTGGAAAAAAATATCATTTCTGTGATTTCTAAGGTCCAGAAAGTAAAAATCCAATATTCTCTCTTTTAGAAGATACCTTTTTGGACTTCAAATATGACTGAAGATGCATTAGAATACAATTATGCGATTCTTCTTCTAAATCATCCTTTGCATTTGGTGCTGAAAAAGTAAGATATTTGCCAAGGGATCTATGATACTATTATAGTGAATTCAACATGCCATAACTTTAGCATACCATGTAGTAATTTTGCCAACTAATACCAAGCCCCTCATTAATATTTGCCCAGAAATCCAGGATAATGTTCAGCAAATTTTTTCTTTAAAAGCCAGTTTATTATTTTATTTTTTTAAAGATTTTATTTATTTGTCAGAGAGAGAGAGAGAAAGAGCACAAGCAGGGGGAGCAGCAGGCAGAGGGAGAGGGAGAAGCAGATTCCCTACTGAGCAAGGATTCCCGATGTGGGACTCGATCCCAGAGCCCTGGGATCCTGAACTGAGCTGAAGGCAGATGCTTAACTGACTGAGCAACCCAGGTGTCCCTGTAAAAGGCCAGCTTATAAATACTTTAAGTCTTGTTGGCCAATTTGTCTCTGTCACAACAATTTAACTTTGGCATTAGAGTGCCAAACCAGCCATAAACAATATGTAAATTAATGGGCAGTGTTGTGTTGCAATAATACTTTATTTGTAAAAGCATGCAGCAGGGCAGATTTGGTTGGGCCATACTTTATCAACCCTTAGTCTAAAACATTTATGTATACTTGAGCCATAAATTGAAGAGTGTTCTTAGGATGAAAGATTGCCTGCTTAAATGCATTATTTTTTTCCTTCTTCCATTCCTTGTGAACACTATATACACAAGTCACAGAATGCTCTTGGAGTCATGCTTCCCTGCATTTTCTGGCATTTGGAACATTGATCCTCCCAGAAATTCCTGTCTTAACATATCTCTACCTGGAAATCTCATTCATACCTTAAAGGCTATCTTTAAACTTGCCTCCATCTTCTCTCAGCTGTGTCATTCTTTCTCTTACCCCTTAAAACTATGTATCTGCAGATTCCTTAGGACACTCTTAGTTTCTTCTCTGCATTATGGTTTATAAACATTCATTCAAATAAGTGGATTTCAGATTTTTTGCCCCTTAAATTGACCAGCACAGTGCTTTGTATGAAATGTTCAATAAGCAGTTATTCAGTGGATAAATGTCTGAATAAGCACTTACATTTGGAAAGGAAAGGAAAAAGATTTAAGTTCAATGTCATGGGATCAATTTGGCTAGAACATTTCAAGTAAACCACAAGTCATTTAATTTTTATTTCCATATTAATTTAATTGCATAGTCTACTCATATTGAAAATTTCCAAAATTGGTTGAGAATCTTGGGCAACTGATACCATATGTTTGAATAAGAAATTCTTGTCATTTATTCAAACTAACCCACTAGTTTTATTAAATCATTTAATTTCTCTAATGAATTCAAAGTATTGTGTGAACATATAAAGAGAATTTTAAATAAACATGGATGATTGTCTTCTAATGACATCTAAGTTACTAAATAGGTATCTTATTTGGATTTCAATATTATTATAGATAGTTCTATTCTTTTTTGGGAACATGAAACTAGACCATAGAAAAATATAAATTATGAAATAAATACTAGATTATTCTTTCTAATGTTACATGTTTCCTCACCAACAAATTAATAATCTGTTCTTTCTCAATTTTTAACTCAATAGGAGAAACTCAATTTAAAAAAAAAAGGACAAGTTAGAAGAACATCAAGAAAGTCAAGGACTTAAAATCCTTTGATGGGAAAGGCTAATTCCCCTAGCTTGCTTGCTTTCAGGAGTTCTGTCATTTATCTTTTCTTTTCTCCATTTATTTTTTTCTTTTCCTAAAAATAACCCTAGTTCTTACAGCACTTTACTATTATGAAAATCCAACTGCATTTCATAACAGTATAAAGCTTTGTTTTTGCTAGTCATGTGAAAATGAGATTTCTTTTCATGTCTAGTGTGTTTTAGGCACACATGCTTGGGGAAGGAGCCATTAAGGGCAGCAAAGGTGAGGTCAACTGGAGAGTTCAGCTAAAGAGAACCATAAATAGAAAGAGCTCTTCAACCTGGATCAAAAATCATGTCTTAAAATACTCATAAGAGTACATAGTAATATTCAGAAGATAGGGTTTTAAATACAAGCCAAGATTCTTAGATTATTTAAAAGAGTTTTGAAGCTACAAATTCAGTCCAGGTATAAGAGGAACTAGTTGTCTACGTTCAATGAGATTCTCTGGATGCAAGTATCCAAACTAACTTGATAACGTGGAAACAGAAAAGAATTTATTTTAAGGATTTGGAGGCTGATTCCTAGGGTCTAACAATAGTATGTCTGTAGAACTTCAGCAAGGGACTAAAAATGAAAACAGAAAAGTTGGCTGAATTCTTCAGCCCTTGATCCTACCTCTTTCTCTCTGCGGTGCTCCCAACATCTCTCCCAGAACATGACTATACCTTGCTCTTCTTAGACACAGCAGGTAAAAGAAGGCTACCCATCTTTCCTCAAGAAACTACCCAAACTAAATTAGAATTTCCTCATCCTAATTCCAAATATCCAAGATTGATAATTTCATTTGCCCAGCTTGTGCCCAATGTCAATACCGGGCTTAGTTACCTGTACCATCATCACTGACAGAAGACCAGTCACGGTAAGAAAACAGGGAAGGAGGACATTGTAACCTGGAATGAAACCCCTCAAAATGTGTTCACTCTGAAGTCTCAGAGTTCAGATAAGTACTAATTCAATGTGGAGGACATTATCGATCAATGTGGATTGGAATGAAAACTTCTGGTTGGAAATCTGGCAATGGTGAACATAAGCGTAAATAAATAAACTTTTGTCCAAGAAATTGCATTTTTAAAAATTCTGAAACAAAGGTATGAGCTTTGCATAAAATAAAGGTATCTCAAAAGTGTATATCTTGATATAAACAATCGTTTATTACAAATTTGTATTTATTATCATGTGAATGCCTATATACATATCAGAGCATTTCAAAGTCACAAACTATATCGCTCATTTAGTTAATAAAATTGTTTTAGGAAAAATATACATTTGCTTAAGTTATATGTGAATCCCTTAGCTCTCAGTGAATTTATCCATTGCCGTATATATCAGGTAGTCTGAAAGGTCCAAACTTTTCTCAGGTCTATGTATCTATCACATCACTATGGCTCAAATAATAGTTTTGACTCTAAAATTTTGAAATTCAAATTCATTTTGAAGCTTAAGCTCCTTAGCAATCCTACAATCAAGACAGTACCTGTCTGAGGAGATGAAAGCCAAAGTCAGAGAATTTAGCAATGTATATTTATTGGGGAGTGTGGGTAGGATATTTAGGCAAAAGCAAGAGGTTATATAAAGTTCAGAGACAGGAAGAAAAAATATATATATATGATTGGTATTTAAACTCAAAGCGAAAAAAAATCCATTAGTCCATAGCAATAGATACAAATGATTAGATATATAAATAAGTAATGACGAATCTCCGATGCAGAAGAATTCCGAAAAATTTATGGCAATAATTTGCTTTTAAGGAAGTGAAGCGTAACTCTCCATTACTTAGGTACAGGCTGTATGTAGTGTCCTCCTTCTAAAGATTACAGTCTGGAAAGAGAAGGGAAAAAAAATAGGGACAACCTACAGTGGAAAAACAGGACTAACACTGCCTCAAGCCAGGTGACTGGGTTTAAATCTGCACCCATATATTACACTGATAGTATGTACTCTTAATGTGAGGTGAAGAATATGGCATTTACCTCTGTGGTCTTCCTCTCCCAAAACCCATAGTCCTAGACTAACCATGACAAACACATCAAACAAAGGGATATGCTACAAAATATCTAAGCAGCATTTCTCAAAACTCTCACGGAAAGTCTGACAAACTATGTCGGCCAAGAGGAGTCTTCGTAGATATGACTATTAATGCAGGGTGTTACCCTGGATGGAATCCTGAGAACAGAAAAAAGGACATGAAGGGGAAACTGAGGAAATTTTAATAGAATAGGGACTTTCGTTGATAACAGTGTATCAATATCGGTCCATTAATTGTGACAGTTGTACCATAGCCGCTAATAATAGCGGAAACTGGGTGTGGGGTAGGCACCAACTCTCTGTACTATCTGTATAATTCTGTAAAACTATAAAACTGTCCTATATGTCATATTAAAAATGGCATTTAAGAGAAACTAAAAGAAAGAAACTGTGAGAATGAAGCATCTTAAGAGAGATATACTGCAGCATCAACTGAGAGACGTGAATTCAAAGATGACTTACTGACTGCCTTCCTTTGTGACCGTGCCCACGCAGGAAGCACTTGTGGTCCTCATCCTCCCGGGGCTTAAACATTTCTAGTGGGATGGTGGGACAATAAGCCATTAAGCCGATAAATGAAGAAAATAATCACAAATAGTGATCGTTTCCATGAAGGAAATCAGCAATACCCCTACATGTAAGCTTTATCGTGACCCAAATGTTATTTCCTTTTTCGGATTTCCCCCATTTGCAGCCTATCCCTTAGCCCTAACTATGGAGCTTGTTTGTCAACTCTGACAGTCTGGGAGATCTGTAACCAGCCAGTGTGTTTGCAGATGCAGATACAGTAAATAAATTTCTAATTGTCTCTGGGTGTGTTCGTGTGTGTGTGTGTGTGTGTGTGTTTCCTTTATTATGTTCAGTTAGCCAACATACAGTAAATCTGTATGTGTAGTGGTCAATGATTCATTAGTTGCTTATAACACCCAGTGCTCATCATAGCACGTGCCCTCCGTAATACCTATCGCCCCTTCGCCCCACCCTCCTCCCTTCGGAAACCCTCAATTTGTTTCCCAGAGTCCAGAGGCTCTCATGGTTTGTCTCTCTCTCTGACTTCTCCCGCTTCAGTTTTCCCTCCCTTCCACTATGGTCCTCTGTGCTATTCCTTATGTTCCACATATGAGTGAAACCATATGATAACTATCTTTAAAAGTAGAGCTACCCTATGACCCAGCAATTGCACTATTACGTGTTTACCCCAAAGATACAGATGTAGTGAAAGAAGGGCCCACATGCACCCCATTGTTCATAGCAGCACTGACCACAATAGACAAACTGTGGAAGGACCCAAGATGCCCTTCAATAGATGAATGGATAAAGAAGATGTGGTTCACATACACAATGGAATATTACTCAGTCATCAGAAAGGATGAATACCCATGATTTGCATCGACATGGGTGGAACTGGAGAGGATCATGCTAAGTGAAAAAAGTCAAGCAGAGACAGACAATTATCACATGTGTTTGTTTTAAATAAAGTGGGAAGGGTTGGTACTATAGGATCTCATTTCAGTTTGGGAAAACAAGCACAGAAATGAAATTGTGACAAACTTGGAGATAAAGCAGATGTGAATGGTAATTTTTCCCTCTACCAAGACAAAAAAGATGTGGGAAATGTGGGTGGTTTTTTTTATTTCATTCTTACTACTTCTCTAGGATGTATTTTACTCTTCCTCTCTTTCTAGCATATTTTAACAATATATATTTTAGAAGCATAGCCACACAGATTCTAAAAAATGTTTGCTTTTTTTTTCCTTTTAGAAGGCTTTTTCTTACCCTACAAGAGCATTGAATTCTGAAGGACCATAGACCAAGACTAGGGGAAGGAAAGAAAGCTGCCTAAACTGGGCAGACTGGGAAAATCAACCACAGCTTTCAGTTCACTGTGAGACATTACAGCCTCCCATCTACATCCAGCTGCTGTTAAGATATTTCAGTTTGTTGGCTGAGATAAAAGGAGGATTTTGTTTTCATTTGTTTTAAACTTAGTTCCACATAATCCAACTTACGCTTTCCTAAAAATTGTGTTTTAAAATTTAGTTTTGCATAATCAGTAATATAAAGTAAATTTGCTCAGAGGAAGACAAAACTTTTTAAAAAATTATTAGTGGACTTTTATAATTTTTTCATGATTGCTCTCTCATATGATAAGTGTGTTACTGTTCTCTTTAGAATTCTCATGTTGAATAACAATAAACAAAGCGAGTATTCAGTTTCAGAGATACACCAATCCAATACATTATTGTGTAAAACTGAGTTTGGATCTGAATTGATCTTATGTTTAAAGTTTTGTCATTTCATTCATTTTGCGTCATTTCTTAAGCTGATGAGGTCACAGGCCATACCAAAGAGAATGAAGCTTCTGGGTGTCATATCTTTTTGGACTTGAGATCATGGAGCTTAGAGAGCTATTTAGATTGAAGAGAATTAGATAGAAAGTGTTGACTGCATAATTCCAGAGTCACAAGGGAAGCAGGACCAATTTTCTAAGGGTGATAGAGCACAAGTAAACATCCTGGCAAGGAAATTCTTATGACTGCTAACCCCTAGGTTATAGGACAACATCAGTTCAACGATTGTAGAGCAATGAAAAAGGGGAAAAATAAGACCGTTATTTAAAATATTTTGGAAAATACACTTTTCATAGGTATTCAGTTTGAAAGAAAGAATAAGATAGAATGAGAATAAAAGAGGCTTGTGGATAGAGCTATTTTGAAATGGTTTTATACAAGAATAATACTTTGGGGGCACCTGGGTGGCTCAGTGGGTTAAAGCCTCTGCCTTCAGCTCAGGTCATGCTCTCAGGGTCCTGGGATCGAGCCCTGCATCTGGCTCTCTGCTCGGCTGGGAGCCTGCTTCCCCCTCTCTCTCTGCCTGCCTCTCTGCCTACTCGTAATCTCTCTCTCTGTCAAATAAATAATATCTTTAAAAAATAGTTTTAAAAAGAATAATACTTTGATTCACCCAATTTAATTTGTGTAGAAGAAAATGAAAATCTATAGAGCAGACATCTGAGGATTATTTTACCAGCACCCACCTATTTTCTTCTGTGAACTATTTTTTTTTTAAGTTTTCTTATTTATCAGAGCTCTCTCTGATAGCTCTCTCTCAAGAGCAAGCCAGTGCACAAATGGGGAGTGGCAGGCAGGGGTGGGGAAGCAGGCTCCCCGCGGAGCAGGGAACCCAATGCAGGGCTCTATCCCATAATCCTGGGATCATGACCCCAGCTGAAGGCAGATGTTTACCCAACTGAGCCACCCCTGGGTTCCTTCTCCTTTATTTTTTTTTTATCTGAGGATCTCAAATGAAAACTGGGACATGGTCATCAAGGAATGATTATTAAAACCAGAGCAATCAGTCTTTAAATTTTCAAATTGGAAAATGGGGGGGGGATTATCTGTTGTATGTGATTCTTGGATGGAAAAAAAATCACTGAATATATAGGCTGAGAGTTAACAAAAATAATTTAATGCTAACTAAGGGGAGCTGAAAATATGATAATGGGGTAAGAATATGTTAACAGTTAAGAATTTGTTGTTACCAGTAGACTCTGCTCCCACATATTTTCAAGGTCTCACTGTATCCAACCCTTCCAATGGCTTTGTGGTTCAGCATTTCCTTTCTCATTGACCCAATAAATGAACTTTATTTTATATTTGTGAGTATTCTTCCTACTTAACCATCTATCTCTTCCTCATTTCCTCTTCTTCATTATTGGCATTTAAGGTATTTAAAGTACCTATGTAGAGATCCACTTTAGTTTATTAATCTTTACTATTTTTCAAGGGTGGGAGGTTCATTTCATTGATAGCATAAATAATATAGATAATACCAGTGCTCTTTTTTCTCATTTCTTTTTGTTTGTTTTGTTCTATTGCTTTTTTCCAAGCTCCTTTATTTCAGTGCAGAAGTTATTTAAAAAATAAATTTAAAAACCCATTATTTCTGATCATAAACCATTTATTTTATGTCTAACTCATTTAGCTGTGTTGTACAATATATTGACATGTTTATTATCATTTAATATATGTATCATTCTATGTCTTTCTTAATTTCTTTCATATTTTCCTGTATAACTAAGTTATATCATAATAGTGGTTTATAACAGGTTTTTAGGTCTCTTTTGATTTACTATATACATATATGTTTTTTCTATTCATACACTTTTTTATCTTATCAGAGACTAACAAAAGATCTTTTAACATGTTCCATGAATATTCAAAAGGATGCATATTATCAAGTGTAGGATTCTAAATAAAAATAAAATCCTAATGATATATTGCTATTCAGATCTTTACCCTTTGCCACTTAACTTTTCTTTTTCTTCTCTATCCACTACTATCTGAGAATGTCGTGTCGTAATTCAAAGTTCTGGGGTGCCTGAGTAGCTCAGTCAGTTAAGCATCTGCCTTTGGCTCAGAAAATCATGATCTCAGGGTCCTGGGATCCAGCCCCGCATCTATCTGGCTCCATGCTCAGCGGGAAACCTGCTTCTCCCTTTCCCCCTGCCACTCACCCCCCTTCATGCTCTCTCTCTCTCTCTCTCTCCCTCTCAAATAAATAAAATTAAAAAAAAAAAAACAAGAAAAACGATTTTAAAGTTCTTTATCTGTATTATCCTGGAGGTTTGTTGATGCTTCGTGTGTATGTGTGTGTGTGTGTGTGTGTGTGTGTGTGTGTGTAATATTTTGTTATTTGCATTTCTTTTTATGATGGTTTAGTTTTGTTCAGTTGTTCTTTTATTGGTTTCTATTTTCTTCTTTCCTGATTTTTTTCTTTTTTATCTGAATGAAACAATATGACATGAAACAATTAGAAACCCAACTTTATTTTATATTTTCCATCTTTATCCTATTTTCTAAAATTTGTTTTTTTCAAATTTTAGTGTTTTTTCATCTTTTGACATATTGTTGACATTTTTAAAATTAATTTGAAACACTTGTTTTTTACTCCATATTTTTTTTCTAAATTTTCATAAGTACTAGTGTATCAAAACTCACTTTGAACATCAGTTTCTGTTTCTTTGTTTTTTGTTTTGTTTTCCTTTGATTTTGTCTATTAAGTTTTCTTCTGTCTTAAGATCTATATTATTTTTCTCTCAGTTACTCTCTTAATACTACATTTTACCCACTGATTTGTTTAATCAATACTTACATCGTGCAATAATATAGTTACTCAAATATTCTCCCATTTCACCTAAAAGTATCATTCTGAAATATTGCTAAAATTTTATTTTCTGAGTTTTTATGGACATACTTTCTTGTTTGGGAATAAGGAGCTTTTGGACAACAATGCATTTTCATAAATTATTTGATTGACCTTTAATCCTATATCATTTTTCACACCTGAATTTAATTATCTATTTTTAAAACTTCGTTCAAGGGATGCTTAGGTCGCTCAGTCGATTAAGTGTCTCCTTCAGCTCAGGTCATGATCCCAGGGTCCTGGGATCGAGTCCTGCATGGGCTCCTTGCTCTGCAGGGAGCCTTCTTCTCCCTCTGCCTGTTCTTCCCCCTTATGCTTTCCTTCTCTTTCTCTCTGACAAATAAATAAATAAATAAAATCTTTAAAAAATTAATAAAAAATAAAACCTCAAGAGTATTTTCAAAACAGCTGTTTGCCAAACATTCAAACATCTAGTATGTCTTAGGGCATTTTTATTACCTTCTTATATTTAAATGAAAATTTGGATGGTTATAAAATTGTAGAACTACAAATTCTTTTTGATCCCCATATTAACCAGAGTAAGCTATACTACATTGTTATAATAAACTACCCTGAATATCGCAATAAAGTTTATTTCTTGGTCATGTCTGAGGCAGATCAGACTGCCCTCCCATGGAGCCTTCTCCACAGTGTAACTCAGGGATCCAGGATATAGATTGCAGAAATCTGTGTTTTATTAGTATTTATTAAGCCTAGAAGAATGCAACGTACTTAGTGAGTACGGAAGAAATATTTGGTGCATTAAATAAATAGTGTATAAAAAGTAAAGGAAAACATAGAAGTTTATAGAGTTGTATTATTGAGGAAGTTGATATTTATAAAATATTATGTGGTCTGTTTAATGTATCAACATATGCTAAGATGAAGTATGTAGGACTTTCTGCTAATTTAGAATACAATTCATTTGCATCTTTGAGTGTGAAAAGGTGCCTAGACACATAAATATGGTGGTGTTTTTCTTAGATTTTGAGAAAATTTCCTAAAATACCAGTTAACTGAGTGTTAGATGAGAAAAAATTGGGGAATACAGAGCATATGATGAATCTAATGAGTTCTCAATTTCTCCATTGCTCCCCTGTTCCCTTCATCACTTCTTTTTCTATCTGTGCCTCATGGTTTACTATCCAATACATTTTCAATAGAATTATTAGGTAATATTTATTTTGGGTTTGTTATAATCCAAAATATATTATAGTTAGTTGGTCATTTATAATTGTTGAATCGAGTCTATTCACTTTTATTTCTAAGTGTTGTAAATTTAATTATAATTTTTAAAGGAATATGCCAGTTTATAAAACATATGTTCCCATAAATAAATTTGCCAGGCTATGGAAATTTACTACCTAACAAGAAATCACAATTTTAACCACCAGACTTTTTGTTTTCTATTCATGGCTGCACATTAGAAAGCTCAAAATGGAGTTAAAGGACCAAAAAAAAAATGTAGTTTTATTTTCAAAGAACATTCTAAGAATTATTTTCACTCCATGTCTTATTAATAATACCCTATCAATAAGTCATTGCTACTGGAATGCCCTGTAGAGGCAAGTTTCCTCTCTTCTACTTTTGAAGCTAACCCCAACTTGCTGCTACTTTAGCAAGGTGACTTTCCTGACATTTCATATATCATTAATTATTTTTCCATTTTGCTTAATCTTACCACCCTCAGTAATTTGTCATATCCTTTGAATTCAGACACATGTGGTTGCATGCTAAAGGGACTGAAACACATCAGGAATCTAATTTTTCTTGACAACTACATTATGTCACCTCTAGCATTGGCATATTTTAAATTTCTGTTTTCTCCTGATTTGATTGACACATAGCATGCTAAATTGCCTTAGTTCTTGAATATACTTGATTATAGCCCCAAGAACTCCACCCCTTGATAAGTGAGTATGCTCTGATTTTTAGAAGCAAATATTCTTGTAATTAAAGGAAACCTCTCTGTTATACTCACATAGCTGTGTCAAGGAGTAGCTTTTAATTTAGGACTGGAGCTTCAAAACTTATTGGCTGATACATCTTATAATACCGTTTGATGTGTGGAGTAACAAACTAGTACTATTCTACAGTATTTAGCTTTTAGTTTATCTAAAGGTCCACAGTGATATCTATTCTATAGAAACTAATGACTATAAGTTTCTTTACTTTTTTTCTTTTAAACATTTTATTTATTTATTTGAGAGACCGACACCAAGAGAGAGCAAGGGCAGGGAGGACAGGGAGAAGCAGGCTCCCTGAGAGCAGGGAGCCCAACGCACACGGAGCTCGATCCCAGGACCCTGGGATCAGGGCCTGAGCGGAAATCAGACACTTAATCAACTGAGTCACCCAGGTATCCCTAGTTTCTTTACTTTTAACTGTGCCTCTGAAAGAAACCTAATTAATATATTGAATTCACCTAGTGATATGCCATGTTTGCACGATACATCATTTTCCTGAAGAAAAGCAAAGGAATAAGAAACTATATTCACAACAATGGTTTGGCAATTTCTTTAAAGATATGAAAATAAGATCGTTGTTTTCCTCCTTGAAACAAAAAGGATGTCTAAAAAGGGATACAAATTCAAATAATTTGGCTTTAAAAAATAGTTCTTGGTCTCTGTACTAGTTTCCTAGGGCTGTCATAACAAATTGCCACAAATTGGGTGGTTTCGAACAACGGAAATTTTTCCTCTCACAATTCTGGAGACTTGAAATACAAGATCAAGGCATCTCTAAGGCCATGTTCCCTCTGAAGGCTCTAGGGAAGAATATTTAGCTGCCTTTTCCTGGCTTTGGACAATTCCCAGCAATTCCTGCATTCCTTGGTTTATAACATCAAGATAAATCTCAGCCTCTGTTTTCACATGGTTTTCTTCTCTCTTTATGTCTTTACATGCTTTCTTTTCTATATGTCTCTGTCTCTAAACTCTTCCTTTCGTTTCTCTTACAAATGCCCTGTCATAGGTTTAGGGCCCTCTGAATCCAGTAAGACCTCTTCTTAACAAAGCACATATTCAAGGACTGAATGAATGTCCAAATAAAATCACATTCTAAGGTTGTAGGTAGACATGAATTTGGAGAGATACTGCCTAAACCATTAGAATCTTTATTTGTAAAGTAGAATACATAAGAAAACACTTTCTAAAAATGAATCGGACGAATCATTTTAAAAGCTAACATTACTTCAATTGCCCATTTTTTCACTAAATCCTAGTAATACTACCAATGTGCCTATATTATCTATTGCAGCACATAAGAGACACCCCAGTACTCCACATGCTTTTGCTGGGACCACCCCTTCCCTGCTGTTGGTACTGCCTGCTTAATCACTGCAAACCAACTACTTAGAGGACCAATTATAAAAAGAAATCTATTAATTAGCTCATTACCACTTATTTCTAAAAAATATGTGTATATATATTTATATTTATTTGTGCTGATATATATATATTATATACAATAAAATATATTATATATATAAATATGTATATAAATCAGCCCAAATCCCTTTAGGTCTTTATTCCTATTTACCTCAATCATTTTTAAGTAGAGTGATCTTATCCTTTGTCTTCCAAATCAGGCCACTATGGAAAGTGGAGGAAACACTATTAAGAATTAAACTGGGCCAGTAAGCACAAATGGAAGCAGGCATGTGTTCAGTCTACCAGTAACTACCCGTCATCAAACAGATCTTTATTCCTATGTCGCCAGCCACTAAAGTAAATCCATGTGGGACTCCATCCTCTGCATTTTCCAAACCCTTCTGCTACGGCCTCTGGAACATATGTGAGTCATCATCAGTGAACTGTCTGCTATCCCCAAACTCTGCATGCTCCCTTCACCATTTTGTTCCATCTGAAATCTAGCTGCAAAAACATCCAGTGTGGATTATTCCAACATTTCTCTTACCAAGGAGCCTGGGTGAAGTAGGTGTCTTACTTATTCTTCAAAATACCATTTCCTTCCTAAAAGGCATAACCTCACATTACACCACTGAGATGCTGTATGCTTCTGTGGTTATCTAGCAATCTCCAAATCATCCCCCCTCCTTTCTTGAAAATTATATTATCCAGTTCACTTTTTTCTTTAAGATTTTATTTATTTGAGAGAGAGTGCAAGAGAGCACAGAGGGAGGGAGAAGCAGGCACCCCACTGAGCAGCAAGCTGAACGTGAACGTGGGGCTGGATCCCAGGACCCCGAGATCATGACCTGAGCAGAAGGCAGATGCTTAACCGACTGAGCCACCCAGGCGCACCCTGTTCACTATTTCTCTCTCCAGCACTACTTTGGTTGTGATTTTAATGGCTGATAATTTCAACTGTATCACCCATCTAACACCGTGGTTATTCAGTTCCTTCGGTTGACCACCTTTAACAATATTTACCTACACCTTTCATCAGGCACCTGTTCCCACATGAAAGCACTGGCCCTCGTACAATCTCAGTTTTAAACACTCACTCAAATCACCCCTCCCATCTCTCAGTTTACCATTCAGTAATCTCCCCATTCCTTCTGGATCACCAACGTGTCCATGGGGACTATTCTTGTCATCATATAAACCCGCTGCAGTATTTCTCACCTAAGGTCCAAAAACACTCTTAATGCTCACCCTCTCCCCCACACCAGCTCCTTTCTTTATCTGGTTTACTTTGTAGCAAAACTCACTTAAAGTGTTGTCTATCTATTGACCTGCCCAATTGCTCTCAATAGTCAGTCACATTAGACTTTCAGCCCAGTCACACTACTGAGAAGCAGGGGAGAGCTCTTGAGACTGCAGCCAAGAATTGTCATCTTGCCAATACATTTGGACCTCTCAGCAGTGATGACACAATTGATTTCCTCCCCCTTCTCGGAACACCTGCTTCCCTCAGCAGCCTGGACACTACACGCTCCTGTCTGTCCCCCTTCTACGCTGTCAGCTCCTTCACAGGATCTTTTGCCCTTTTCTCTTCGCTGTCTGTATTCACTCCCTGAGTTATCTCTTTCATTCCCGTGGCGTTATGCTTCTTGTATATCTAATCGATCACCACATTTTCCCCCCTCTAACCTGGATGTCATTGCCCAGGGCTCCAGGCTCACATGTCTATTTACTTATCTATCATCTATCCTTGGAAGTCTAACACATAGCCCAAGTTGAACAGAGCCAGCAGCTCTTGAAGCCACCCTCCAACTTTTTCTTTTTTCCCCTCATCCGTCTTCTATTAATCAATAAAGACCACCATCATTCACCTAGTGACTCAGTCTAAGCATTTAGGAAACACTGTCACATTTTGTTCTTTCCCTCTCATACCGCATCCAATTTTTTAACACTGTCGGCTCTTCTTTCAAAATGTACCATAAATCAGGACACCTCTTTCCGTTTGCTACCACCGTAGTGTAAGACACAACCAGGGTTCTTGCGAAATACAAACACAATCTCCCTAGGGGGCTTTTTTCTTCCATTATTCTTATCTGAAATCTATTTTCAGCACAGCATCCTCAGTGATCTTTTTCAAAGGCAACTAAAATCTAATTCTTCCCTTGCTCCATCCTACTGCAGGTAGAAAATGCCAATTCTTTATGTGGACATCCAATGGCTGACTTGGCCTCTGTGCTGCTCACCTCTCTCAAGCCACTTCCTATCTCCCTTTCTTATGGCTTACATCTCTTCCAACCGACTTTTTTTTAAAGATTTTATTTATTTATTTACTTATTCGACAGAGAGAGAGAGAGAGAGAGATACACAAGTAGGCAGAGAGGCAGGCAGAGAGAGAGGGGAACGCAGGCTCCCCGCTGAGCAGAGAGCCCGATGCGGGGCTCCATCCCCGGACCCTGAGATCATGACCTGAGCTGAAGGCAGAGGCTTTAACCCACTGAGCCACCCAGGTGTCCCTCAACTGACTCTTTCTTGATGCGTCCTCAAACATACCTAATTTTTTCTACTTTAGAGTCTTTCCACTTTTTCCCCTTCTTTAAATGTTCTTTCCCTAGATTGTCACATAGTCCACACCCATTTATTGCAAATATTTGCTTCGCTATATCCTCAAATAACGGATCCCTCTCTCCATTACCCTTAAAAAAAAAAAAGGTAAAATCAAATCAAAACTTTCCTAAAAATATAAAATATAATAACATGTCAACTATTACATTTAATTCATTAATTAGGGGAGGAACCAGCAAATTTTTATATGTAGTTCAAAGGAAAATTTAAATAATCATACATATATATGTAATAAGGGATTTTGAAATAAATTTATAAATAGATGCCAAACCAGGCTATCCACAGGGTAGTGATCAACAGCATTCTGCTGCATACAATTTATTTGCATTGTTATGAATGCAATTTCTATTATTACCAGTTTTCTACATTTTAGAGTTTTAAATTAGCTAAAAGGCAATGAAAGGGAGAGATTACTGAGAAGAATACACTAGATACGACTTTTCTGTAGTCTTTTTTTTTTCCCACTTCAAAGTGTTTCACAATGTTTATTGACATTTGTTATCTTCCTATCCTTTACTTTCTCTCACTGAACTTATTACTAAATGAAAATATATTATATATTCACGTTTTTATTGTCTGTCTCTCTCCTTAGAAAATAAGCACCATGAAGGCATAAAATTTTAAGTTTGTGGCATATAGTAGCTGTTCATAATTTGTTGAAGGTTGAAGAAATGTATATATTTCATAACAGATTTTAAATATTATGTTTGTGGTCATACATATTTTTAAAAAGGTAAATAATGACTCCCATCAAAACATAAATTGAATGTATTTCAAAGATTTCATTTAAGTCTTTACTTAGCAAGTAAGAAAACCAGTGCAAGTTAAAATTAAACTTAAAGTTAAAATTAAACTGTTAAAATGAGTTTGAAAGATAATTTAGAGTAAACATACACACATAGGAAATTGGGAACAGTTTCACAAGAAATGAATTGGTTATGAATTCAAAACTGGTGTGAAGAGGACCAATCATACTGTAATTGGACACATCCATTTGCATTTCTATGACAACCAATCATTGGCATTACTATCTCTTTTCTACAACTTATAGAGTTTTATTGGAGCTCAAATATAATGAAAGGTAAAGATAATCTGGAATATTAGATAGGATACCTGGTAATCTTTCACCCCATTTCAAAATGTTGCACAGTTTTTTTTTAACATTATGTGGACTATTTGATTACTAAGGAGATGGTTAGACACATGTGTTTCTATCTCGGATAAATTAATGAAGAGATAGTGGTAACAAATTGTAGCACCACACCACTTGAAAAAAATATATATTTGAGTGAGAAAGCCAAGTATTTAGATCCTTGATTTGATGTTGAGAAATTTAATTTTCTGAGAAACAGATTATGAACCTGATGCTGTAATGTTTCTGAAGTACAGCATTCTGCTCAGAGTTGTGATTTTAACAAGCTATTGTTAAGCAACAATAATGTATCTAAAATTATTCATATATATATTCTTTTTGTCCTTTCATATCTCAGTATCTTTTGTATTTTTATATCTCTAACTTAGCATCTTCTTTCTACTGCCTTTTGTATATATGTATATATACACACTTGCATATAAAAGGTCACATAATACAACTGTATTATATGTCTATATGTAGACATTCAATAAAGTATTTATTAAATGTGTAATATGAAATATGAACACGTAAAGGAAAATAAGATATAGTCTGGCCTTGTGGAGTATGGTGTCAGTGTGGATATTAGAGAATGCAGTAAACAATCTTTGATAGAGATTTATCTAACAATCTATGACAGTCCAGGAAATGGATATGCAGGATATTTACTGAAGGGAGGCAAGGAAGGCTTTCACAGATGTTACAATACTTGAGTGCAGTCTCTAAGAAAGAGAAAGAACATAGAGGGCATAAAAGGAAAAGAGGCGATGGCAAAAAGAAAATAACATTTGCAAAGCACAGAGGGGCATGAGTGAAACACATAGAAAATCACATGCGGATCAACCTGACAACCTACTAACCTGTTACAAATATATACAGATATGTAAGATTTAAATAAATCCATGCATATTGGTTTTTTTTTTTATTCTTCTTTGTTTGGATAAAGGACCTTCTCTAATTTTTTTTCCCCAACAGTACGAAAAAAAATGCTTGCTTTTCAAGGACATACAGAAGAAATCTGGCTAATACTTCCTCAAAGCAATAAAGCAACAGAGTAATGTAATTCAATCCAACAGCTACAGGATACTCTACTCCCCTTCACTACTCCATAAAACATTTTGCCTATTTGTAAGGAAAACATTTCACTTTTAAATTGAGATTCCAAACTACTCTCATAAAATGGAGGGGCCTCATGCTTGAATATTTCTTTCTGTCTGTCTGTCACAATTGTCATTTCTCACTTGTCCTGGGAATGGGCTATTTCTTCCCACCTACCCCAAGATTTTTTTTTTTTAATCACAACAGGGGAATGAAATAAAATAAAATCATGATTTACTGGTTTCAGCTCTAGTCAGAGAAGCATTTTGTCATTTCTTTCTAAACACTTTAAAAAAGAATTTACATCTTCAATGATATCCAAGGTCATGTGAATCTCTGAGGCTATTTTTGATGGAATATTTTTACCAGGTCTGACAGCAGAGAACACAGCACTGAAGCTCACACCTCACAAATGTAATTTGGAGTGTTAATTGGAAAGGACCTAGCTGACCCAGTGATTTCTACTCTTTAAGAATTGGTGACAAGATATCCCATCCTTCCTTCTGAAGTCTGGTGGACAGAAAAGGTGAAGATCGTGAGGGATTTTGTTGGGGGAGGAAAAGGTAAAGAATATGGGAAACAGGAGAAGAGAAGTACAAAAAAGAAAAAAAAGTTCTGATTACATGGTGAAAATAAAGGAAAACAAATTATGTCACGTCTGAAAGTTTAAGCAAACCATCTAAGAATGGTTGGGACCAGTCCAGCTTCTATTCAGAATGTCTTTTAAAATAGAGTCAAGAAGGAAACCCAGATGTTTTGTAGTGGGAAAGTCCATCAAAACAAAATAGAGACTTGTAACTGTTCAGCAAAAAGTGTAAGCCTATCGAGTTCACTGTCCAAGAGTCTTTCTCTCATAGTCTGCGAAGTTAGACATGTGTACCTTCCAGACTAGGCAAGCATGAAGAGCTTACTTTCAAAATCCTACAAGGTATGTTCTGGGTTAGATGTAAATAAAGTCTGTTCTGGGTCAGAAATTCCTGGGGACCTGATAAGGGTCTTTATGCAAATCAAAAGTATATGGGGGCACTGGGGTGCCGGGGATGGGGATAGGGGTAGAGTATAAGTCATGAATAAGGGAAAATAACCCAAGTAACAGAGACAGACGTGTGCCATTTATTCCCCAACTGAACATTTTTCTCACTAATAAAAGTAGTCTATTTAAGGAAAGAAAATTTGCTCTGTATTAAAGTCATGACATTTTCAAGAAATGTACTTGTTTAGATCATATGCTATGCAAAATGAAAAAATTGAAAAAATTTTTCTTGTAAGACTTCTATCCATACTGACTACTAAATAGATTGAGAAAATCATTCCTGTTCCTGGTCTTAAACTTTTATAGATGTTTCTAAAATGTTCATTTAGCTCACCTCTGGTACAGATTGAGCAGGATGATTTATGAACAGGGCTGATTTCCATACCACTGATGGATGCTTTATTCACTTAATGATCCCTGGCAAGTAGCAGCTACTATAAAACCTCAAGTGTCAATAATGGGATTTTTTAGCTTTTATACTGTAAAACACAATTTGTGAGCTTTTTTTTTAAAGACATAAAGCCACAAAGAAAACCCAAAAAACTTTACTTTTCCATGTGCTAAACATTTTAACCTTAGATGATGTATCCAACTACTTGACTGCTATATTTTCAGGCAATACATGTATAAATTTATTTTATATAAATATATGTATAAATTTATAAATATGTTTATTATATATATATAAAATATAAAAACCAGGTTGGATAATATATTAAGGATAGATAATACACTAAGCTCCCTGTAATTAAGAAAGAGACTCTCTGACAAAATAAATAGAAATATCTCCTTTAGGAAAATGATCTATATACATAAATTTCACTCAAGTAATTGATGTTTCATAATACTATCAAATGCAGGTTGCTTTAGCTGTATACCAGGTACTGTATGTTATTTTTAGATTTTGAATATAAATGTGTGATTTTAGGGATTTGGGGTAAGAAATATTTTTAAATTTTTTTTATATATTTTGGTGTTTTTATATAAAAGATACAAATCTGTGTGACTTTAAAAATCCAAGGGGCCTACTAGATATTATTCTCTAATTCAGTAATTCAGAGGCTCTTGTCAAATTTACTCCCATATCAGTGATTTATAGTAGGTATGGTGAGGAGGGCTGGTGCTTGACATTGTTTTCTATTTGATAGAGGGCATCATGACACCAAAATTGGCTATGTGGGTCTTGATGTCTCAATATTCTCACCCGGGTACTGAGGGGGTTAGACTAGCTGACCTCAAAGGGCTTTGACACTTCATACATTATTCAGTTCTATAAACCCAGTACCATAAAATGAGACACTCCAAAAATGTAAAACAGTAAAGTGTACAATGACTGACATTCCCTTAAAAAACTTACTACATCCATTTTAAAACCACAATCTTTAGGGAGTATAAAGGAATTTAGTCTACAACTTGTATTAGGCCCCAAAATGCAAGGCAAAGACCGCCTCCTGTTTTCAGTGTTCATCTTTTTAACTATAGCTGAGTGTGGAAAGCATGACGGTCAGTTAAAAATTTACTAATATAGAAAAGACCAATTTCTTGATAAAGAGCGTATTTCCAAGGTGAGGGGGATGCTGACTTTCCACAGTACAGGTTAACCTAGCCCTAATAAAATGAGAAGGTTAAGGTTCCGACTCATGCTGCCATTCATGTTATAATCATTCTAAACTTTCAGCTAGCACACAATGCCTTTGTAGGGAGAAATAACTGAGCTGAAAATTTTTTTGTTAAAACTCCATCGAGGACCTGACTTTCTTTTTTTTACTTACTGAAACTGTTCTTTGACACACAGGAGTAAAATATGATGATGAAAAAAATCACAATTCAGCATCAATCAGAAACCAGAAAAATTAGAAATCATTTTCATTTCTTCATTTTTTTTTTTCCATTTCACCAAACTGCAAGAGTTAAATGTCTGTAACTGGACTGGAGACTGGACTCTGTTTATGTAGAGAGAATAGCTAAGACAGAAGTTCACCTCAGGAACGTGAAGCACATAGACAAAGAATTTATCCCCTAAGGTTCAAGAGTAGCTAGGGCTTACTTGAAACAAAAGCAAAATGTCACCTCAGGGGCCTTGATGAGAGCAGATGGACCAAAAGTAAGGAACTTAAAGGGGTACAAGTCATAAAAGGATTGCATTGTAGATATCGTCAGACAAATCCTACTCTATGGGCTCTTAACTCCTGCCTTGCCTTGTAAGAGTTCCCCTACAGGAACCACTGTGTTAAGCAAGTTATAGTAAGCTACCTGGGCCCATTTCTAGTGATTTATCCTCCAGAGACAGGGCCATGGGCTGAGCTTCACTTCTCTGCACCCTCCCAACTCCAATGAGGCACACCATCTCCAAGGTCCAAGATAGTTGTGTTTACCAAAGGACCATTTGGCAGCAAGTAGGAAACAGGTGTCATCTGAAGGTTTTCTAGTATCAACAAGTTGTTAAAAACAGAAGGAAGAGCCAACTATTTTGGCTGAACTTGGAAATAAGGATCCTGAAATTTTCTTCTCACCTCAGTAAAAAGAATGGAGGTAGGACTTTTCTTTCTTTTTCTTCTTCTTTTTTTTTTTTAATTTATAATAAAGGGCATCATACTCTTTGGAAGAGGCATCCTTTGCATTGTTTACAAAGTGAAAACAGCCTGTTATCATAGACTAGGAAAGTAGAGAGGACCAGAAGCTACAAACTATAAAAACTAACCAGCAAGAGAGTTGTATCATTTCATGTTGTATTTAGCAGCAAGGAATGGAAAATCTTACAAAATGAGCTTCAGTAAGAGTTTATTTCACTTGCAGGACAAGAAGCCCAGATGAAGCTGATTACTGACTTCATCAGAGATGCAGTCTCTATAAGCCCTTACTTACGTTGCCTTGGGTCACAAGATGATGGCTCTACTTTTAGGTATCATCTCAGATTCCAAGCAGGAAGAAGTAGGGAGGGTGAAATCAAAGGGCTATGATGGATAAGTCTGTCTCTTTTATCAGGGAGGCAAGAGCTTCGCCAAATGTCACACCCAGGGAATTCCAATTATATACCATTGGCATGACCTAGGATTCATGGCTACCAAATACAGCTAGCGCTGGCTGTGGGGGTTGAGAGTGCCATGATGGACTTTGTCCAATGATGATTCACCTGTTAATAGCTGAATTTCTTTTTTTTAATATAAATATATTATTTATTTATTTATTTGGGAGAGAGAATGAAAAAGAGAAAGAGAGAACACAAGAGAGGGGAGAGTCAGAGGGAGAAGCAGACTCCCTGCTGAGCAGGGAGCCCGATGTAGGACTCAATCCTGAGACTCTAGGATCATGACCTGAGCCAAAGGCAGTCGCTGAGCCACCCAGGCGCCCTAATAGCTAAATTTCTTATACGCACTAATGCAAGAAAGAAGGTAGCCCCATTCCTCAAGAAGAGAGTCAGAGCAAAGTAATGGACGGACAATGAACTTGAGTTTTTAAACTCCAGCTAGTTTATATTTCTGCTTCTACATGTGTATTTTTAAGAGTCAGGGAATTGTTTTTATCTTACTTATGTTTGCTAGTTATACATTTTTCTTTATAAAATATCAAAAACAGTTATCCTGCACTGTCCTAGCCTTCGGTTAAAAACGAATATAATCTTGGAGCTCAAAGCCCAGTTGAAGAATCACATTGATGCAAGGCAATGAAAGCCACAGACAGCATTCTATAGCAATACATGAGAACGAAACAGATTTCACCCTGGGAGATCAGAGAAATAATTTGTTTTGTTGAAGACACTAAGGACCCCACAAAATACATCATATTTACTGGTGACACTGTAAATTACTATAAATAAAAACCTGACAAGGAGAGAAATATACTTTAAAAACTAAAGGATGTGAAAAGCAATGATTAATAAAAAACATCTATGCAGAGGACAAGCAAAATTGCCTGAATTAGACTACATATGACTTTGTATTACCAAATAAGGGGTATGAAACATCCTGGCCAAACTAAATCTATTTCTGCACAAAACATGTTAATTCTAAACTTCAAATCTCTTTACAGTAGATGTGCTTTAAATTATTCCCAATTTGATCGCTTCTCGGACTTTGGCTAAGATCAAGTGTAAATTATTCCCAATTTGTTTTACATAATAAGTGTAAACCTATGTTTTCATATCTCTATGAAATGATCACGATGTTGAGAGTATCAAGATTGTCTTAAGTAGAGAACAAACAATTTCTTGTTTGAAACAAGATGGGCATAATAAGATAAATAATTTGTTTCATTTGTTCAACTTAAATGAGCAACTATAGTGTGTCAGCACATAATTATTAGGAGAGGTATTAAGGGAGCATCCGGGTGGCTCAGTTGGTTGGGCAGCTGCCTTTGGCTCAGGTCATGATCCCAGGGTGGTGGGATCGAGTCCCACATTGGTCTCCCTGCTCAGCGGAGAGCCTGCTTCTCCCTCTCCCTCTGCCTGCTGCTCTGCCTACTTGTGTTCATTCTCTCTGTCAAATAAATAAACAAAATCTTAAAAAAAAAAAAGAGGAGAGGTATTAAGATTGATACATTATGGTTTATTGCCCTTATGGAGCTACAAAATAATCAAACCAACAGTTACATGCCGTGTTTTATTGTTTTTAAATAAATGTAAATCCTCTCATATAAAGGGAGAAGATAATTTCAGAGATTCCAATACAAACAAGATATAGAAGTAACCAGAAAGGCAAGCAGAGAATATTGGCGCTGTAAAACTTGCTCTTTGCCAGATCTCTTTTTAAATGCCTGGAAAGGGAAAGAAAGAAGAGAAACAAGCAGTGGGAAGGGACTGGCAGGAAGGGGAGAAGAGGATATGGGATGAGGGGGTAAGAAGTGGATGCAAACAGGGGAAGAGCAACAGGAAAGAAAAGCTGAAAGAGGTGAAGAGTGAAGAAATAAGGGGAGAGCAAAGCAGATAGGCACTGCATTTTGACATTGCAGAACTCATTCAAAAAGTTCTGGGCCTGGACTGCAAATGAGCAAACATGGACACACAGATGCACTAGAGAGTGCATGGTGGCCCTCACTGGCCATGGCTCCGATCAGGTCTCCCTTCTTCCACCCCTACAGCCCTGCAGCCTGCAGTCTGTCCTCAATAAAGCAGCCAGAGTCCTTATAGACTGTAGGCCGGGTCATGGTTCCCTGTTCAGTAACTTTCAGTGGCTCTTCATTTTATTTAGGTAAAAGCCAATATTCTTTTTTTTTTTTTTTAAGCCGATATTCTTTTAATGGTCTACAAGGCCGTGTATGTGTGTGTGTGTGTGTGTGTGTGTGTGTGTGTGTGTGTGTGTGTGTGTGAGTGTGTGTGTCCCCCTGTTAAAAACTCTGACCTCATCTCCTACTGCTGTGCTGCCTCTCACTGGCCCTCCTTCCCTCTCTCAAACATCCCACAGGGGTTTCCGGCACAGAACTCTGCACTGCCTAGTTTCTCTTCCAAAAATTCCTCTTCCTAGCTCCTGGGTCCTTCAAGTCTTTGCTCACAAGTCAACTTCTCAGAGGTTTATCCTTGAGTGACTAAATGGTTCTCAGTCCCTTTCTGACAACACTCTTAGTCCTCCTCACTCCGTTCTCCTTTCTCCTTATCCGGAGCCCTTTCCCTATCAATCAAATTTATCACATTTATCACATTTATTGTTTAATAGCTATCTCCTACAATAGAATATAAACTCTTTGAAAAATAACAAGATTTTGTGTTTTTTTTCTTTTTATTCACTTATATACTCAACATTGTGAACAGTGGATGGCTCTCTCTCTCTCTCTCTCTCTCTCTCTATGATATTAGTTCTATATCCCCTATTCTCTTTGAGGATTCATAGCAGAGCACCAATTTATACTCAAACTTTAAGATACTTCTTCTATATAGATTAACAAATGTGGATGTGATTCCTATAAATATACTACTGCATTTTGATTGATGCAAATACTTTATAGCTTATTCTCATTCATAATAATCCATGCAAATAATTATCACTTTTTTTCCCACAATCTTTTTTGGAAGCCCCTTTCAAGTTTGTGTGTGGGTGTAGGTGTGTGTGTGTCAAACTTTCAACTCTGGTCATTACACATATATGGAAAAAGAGCTTGTAAAAGATACTAGAGAAGTGCAGAAGAAGCTATAGCAAACAAGTAGGTATTAGGAGGGGCATTTAGAATGATTTCATGAGTACATGATGCTTTGTTAGAAATATTCAGTCATTCGGAAATTATTTAGGCATTCAAAACAGAGAGAACACTGTGCTGTGCAATTAAAAAGTAAGAAATTGAATAAAAGTGTGTCTTGTGTGGATTTCCTAGTACCTATATTTAAAAAAGCAGTATGTGAAAAGTGGTGGGAGATAGATCTAGAAAATGACCAAAGTCTTCAACAACTTTCAAAATCCATCTCAAATGATGCTTTCCCCTCTCCATCTTATCAATTTAACCCCTCCTGTAATTTCTCTCCTTACTGTTCAAATGTGCCACCTCCCCTCTGCATTCTTCCATAAAGAATGAATTTTTTAAATAATCAAAATATTTTGTTATAAAAATCAATTTTAAAATTAATTTTATTTTCCCCTAAAATTTCAATTTTCTTATAATTTCAATCAACTTCTACCTTTCCTAATAGTTTGCTGTTTACTTGCTTAGTTTCTCTGTTAGAAATTTTTTTTTCCAGGATGGGTATAACCTATCATTTACCTTTGCAAGTCGCGTGATTATTTAGACATAAGAACACCCCATAAATTCTGATGATGAACTACCGCATTCAATAACTGGTGACTTTCTATACTGGTTTGCCAGGGACAGTCTTAGTTTATGCTATTAAAACAGTGTAATTATTAACAGAGCCAGCTTTTATTCTTAACAATGTTCCAGTTTGGATGAATAGTTGTAGGAACTTCTTTCTTGCGACCCACGCTAGAGCAAAACCTGTAATGCAAATGGTGGCAATGCAAATGATAGTAATTGTTCAGTCATACTCTGAACTTTTCCAGTACTTGGCAGCCCTTGTTTGAAGCCCAAATCAACTTCCTTTATTCCATTCTTATGCAAACTCCGCCATGGGTTTTTTTCCCTGATACTTAGCAACTCCCAGCTATAATCCCACCTCCTACTTAATTTCTTCTTCTTTTTTTTCTCCTTCTAAAGAGTTTAGTTAAATTCTGGCTTAATTTTTCTGTATTTCTTTTTTTTAAGTTTTCATTTAAATTCAAATTAATGAATATACAATGTAATATTAATATTAGTTTCAGGCATACAATACAGTGACATTTCTCTGCATTTCTAATACAGGACAGGCATCCTTGCCAAGGATTCAGTATCCAGTACATAATACAAGTTAGATTTTCTAGTTGCAAATTATTCAAAATAATTTTTAGATGATTTAGAATAAAAATAACATTAGACTGGCCTCAGGCATATTATTCGTGGCTATAAACACTGTGGAACTGGGCATAAGCAGGAACAAATAGTCACAGATAATGGCCAGTGAAGATAATGTCACCAGTCCCTTCCTTCCCTACACTATATGGTTGTACTTTGCACCCCAGAAATTCTCAATTATGCCTCTTTTCTCAACTATGTGCTATATCCAGTCTGTAACTGACCCTTGGCTTTTACCTCACTCCTTTATGATTCAAATTTCAGGGGAGGGATGTATTATTTGATTTACTTGAATGATGCATTCACCCTGTTAGCTGCACAAAGATAGGATGTCTCTGATTCCTCACAACCATATGTTTGGCTGCAGATGTTGAAGGGATTCCTCTGGTTTCCACTGAAATAGGAAAGATTTGATGGCCTGAAAAACTTATATTTGAGTCCACACAATGACTTTCCCAACCAATATGTACCTCTTTTCATATTTACATAAAAATATCCCTTCTAAATAAATTTGACGATTCTTTGTACAACCAAACTCTCACTCGAACCACTCCCCCAGAGATTCAATCTAATGTCCACAAACTACTAAATTCAGTTTCAAGCTCAGATTTCTGAATAATAGTCATACTTTGTTTCTGTTATGGGTCTTCTTCAATATTATTTATTATATATCATAAATTATGATAAAATACAAATAAGATAGGATATGGAGGAAAAATTAAAAGGAAAGTTAAACAATGGGTGTGTAGCCATACATGTGATGTTTAATAAAAGGAAAAATAAGTGCATGGTATATTCTCATTTCTGTAAATGGTCATAGGGTTTTCTTTCTTTTTTTTTTTTTTAAAGATTTTATTCACTCATTTAACAGAAAGAGAACACAAGCAGGCAGAGAGGCAGGCAGAGGCAGAGAGAGGAGCAGGCTCCCTGCGGAGCAAGGAGCCCGATGCAGGACTCCATCCCAAGAAGCCGGGATCATGACCTGAGCCAAAGGCAGTTGCTCAACCAACTGAGCCACCCAGACGTCCCAATGGTCATAGGGTTTTCATAGTATTTTTTACTTGGGACTTTTCTCCACCATTATCTAGTCAATAATCAACATTTTTTGTTTGTTTGTTTGTTTGTTTGTTTTTAAATAAATGTTATTATGTGGATAAACTAATTGCTATTTCTGAGGGAAATGCACTCTTGGTGATCCTGTCTGGGAAGGGTGAATATTTTTCATTAACTTTTCCTCAGATTATTTTTTTGTTAATTCTTTCATATTCTTCCACACCTCCGTGGCACAGCAAAAATCTATTCTTCTTTAGTTATCAGGATCATTACCCAAACCTGGAATCCTACTTTTGATCTCTTTAGTGGAATAAGGAAACAGAAAAGCCTATTAGCAGGTTCGGTTTCTAATTCAATATAGTTTTACTGTCATATATTTTGGAAATAATTTTCCAAATCTTTTAACCATGGGGCTGAGAGTTGCAGGGACACAGATATATTTCAAGTGGGCCAGTAGTTTTAACATTGGAAGATGCCACCCAACTTCCTCTAAGATGCCTCCAGTTTGGTGGGAATCACAACCATCATCTAATGCTAGAGCTATGTGAATGTTACTTTACATGGCAAAGGGACTTTGCAAGGTGTTCATGAGATTAAAGATGTTGAGATAGGAAGAGTATACCACAGAGGTCCAAATCTAATTACATGAGTCTTTAAACATGGAGAATCTTTCCAGGCCTAAAGAACCAGATAGATGGCAATCTGAGAAGGACTTATCTTGCCTTTCCTTCCCATTACAGGCTGAAAAGATGGAGAAAGGGGCCACATTCTGGTGAGTGTGGGTGGTCTCTTAACAGGAAAATAAGAAAACATTCTCCCTTGAGCCTCCTGAAAGAAATGCAGACCAACTAACATCTTGTTTTTAGGCCAGTGAGATGTGCATTGGACTTCTGGTAAACAGAAGTATAAGATAGTAAGTTTATGTTGTTTTAATTCACTGATTTTGTAATAATTTGTTACAGAAGCAATAAAAATATTTTACACTGGCTATAGGAAAAACAGCACATTTACAATTGCTAGTTAACAGAATGAAAGGAATGATTCTCGACTTGACCGCACATTGAAATTACCTGGAGAGATTTTAATATTTGCAATGCCCAGGAACCAATGTCCAGCCCAATTAAATCAGAATCACTGGGGCTAGGATCTAGGCAACAGTATTTTCAGAGCTCCCCAGATGATTCACACCTGGCATTCTTCAGAAGAATATTTTCACCTTTTGTACTGTGACTGAAATATTAATAGATTGTTCCACCAATCTATAAGTATTGGCTATTTAGATGAGAAAGTATATCATAAAACACGTGAATCCCCTCTCAGCAACTAATTGCCTTATTTCAAAGATGCAGGGACCTTTCTCAGAAGAATGCTTGTTAGCAGAGCATTAGATAATATAATGGTTTTTTTTCCCCAAAATTTTCATTCTAAGCTAGAGTTCTTGAGGAAGCACTGTCTGTTTCACATTTTTGATGAGATTAAAATAATTTGCTGAAGGAATGATTGTAATAAAAGAGGAAAAGGACAAGCATTTGAAAAGTGAATGGCCTCAGAATGGTAATGTATTGGTGTATCGTATTTTTTTAATATTTAACATTTTTTAAAGGTTTATTTACTTATTTGAGAGACAGAGAGAAAGAGAGAGAGAGAGAGGAGTGGAGAGGCAAAGGGAGAGGGAGAGAGAAATCAAGCAGACTCCACACTGAATGCAGAGCCCACTGCAGGGCTTGATCTCATGACCCTGAAGTCATGACCTGAGCTGAATCCAAGAGTTGGACACTTCACCAACTGTACCATTCAGGTGCCCCTATGTTGGTATATTTTAAAGGTAAGAATTCAGCCATCAAAATGAGGTAAACATATTGGGTTTATTCTTGATGAAAATTAGTAAGTTTGCATAGTTGAAAATAAATATATAATTTGAGATAGCTGTATTTTTCTTCAAAAAGTAAATTTATGCCATACCTCATGCTTTCAACTAATAAAGCAAACAATTTAAACAGTGAAACTGTGCCTTTTCTACTTAAATAGTTTTTTACATGGATTGAAAATGTGATTCTTATAAACATGATTGTATTATATTACCACAAAATATAAAAGCTACTAGTATTAAAAGAAAATGTTAAATAAGAACAGCTTAGTAAGCTGTTGACATGGTAAGAAGTACTATAAAGAACAGTGGGCTGGAAGTTAAGTGACCTGAATATTTGTTTGGGTTCTATAGCTGACCCATTCACTTGTGACTCTGAGAAAAGAGTGACTCTGAGAAAGAACATCAGCTAAGCAAATGAGATATATTAGAATATATTCATAGGCTAATTTTAAAATTCTATTATTTGAGGTTTGGACATAATGCTAAAAATAAATAAAATACAGTGTTGAAAGAAAAATCCACTAACCTAAAATTCCATCTTAATTATCCTTGAGAGTGAAAAGAGAAGTGGAGACTTTCTCACACAAAACACTGAGGGAATGTATTGCTACTGGTCCTACTCTAAAATAAATATTTAAAAAATTTCTTCAAGGGGTAGAAAAATTATATAGATCAGAAATTCAGATCAACATAAAAAAGAAAGAACATCAGAGAAGACATAAATGAAGATAAATAAATTATTTTTCTTTTTATTAATTGATGCAATTAATAATTATTTGCTAAAGTAATGGCCAGTAACAATGTATTGGGTGAATATACTATATGGGTAAGTAAAATGAACAACAGCAATGCTACAAGGGATGGGAGGGAAGAATTAGGGCTACTTTGTTATAAGGTATCTGCACAAACTGTGAAGTTTCATGGTGTTATTTGATAGTGGATTTAAATTAGTGGATTTAGATTTAGATTAGTGAATGCATATTGCAAAGACTGATGCAACCCCTTATTTAAAAAAAATAAAATAAAAGAAGGGTAATTGAGATGCTGAAAATGAAAATAGAATCATATAAAATGATCAATTTAAAGTAGAGAAGGCAGAAAATGAGAGAAAAAAATATAGAACAAGAAAAACAGGTGCAAACATAGTGGTTATTAAACCAAACATATCGATAATCATTTTAAATGTGAATTGTCTAATTATGCCAATTTAAAGGCAGAAATTGTCAAAGTGAATATGAGAAATCCAAAATCCCACAAGGCACAGCTATATGTTGTCTACAACGGGCTCACTTTAAACATAAAGAGATGGATAGGTTAACGTAAAGAAGCAGAGAAGATACAAATTGGTAACAATAATAAAAAGACAGCTGGATTA
This sequence comes from Nasua narica, assembly GCA_028533885.1. Lineage (NCBI taxonomy): Eukaryota > Metazoa > Chordata > Mammalia > Carnivora > Procyonidae > Nasua > Nasua narica. The sequence goes on from CM052815.1 coordinate 18,518,523, forward strand.
ACTATATTAAGATGAAGCAAATTTCACAGCAAAGAAAATTACCAGGAATAAGGAGAGACATTTCATAATAACAAAGAGGTCAGTTATCTCAGAGATATAAAAGTCCTTTTCATTTATACATCTAGAGACAAGGTGTCAAAATCCGTGAGACAAAAACTTACAGAACAAGAAAAGACAAATCCACTAATAGAGTTAGACACATTAATACCCTTATTAAGTAACTGATAAATTAAGGAGGCAGAAAACCTGTAAGAATACAGTTGACTTGAACAGAACTCTTGATAGGCCTGATTTAATTGACCTGTACAGAATATTTTATTCAATAACTATAAGATACAGATTCTTCTCAAACCTATGTAGAACATGAACCAAGAGAAACAACATTCTGTGCCCAGGCAATACACCTGAACAATTTTACTTTAATTTATTTTAATTTTTTAAAAGATTTTATTTATTTGTTTGAGAGAGAGCGAGAGAGATCACAAGCAAGGAGAGCAGCAGGCAGATGTGGGCCTCCATCCCAGAACCCCAGGATCATGACCTGAGCCAAAGGCAGATGCTTCACCAACTGTGCCACCCAGGTACCCCAGTCTGAACAATTTTAAAAGGATATAAATCATACAAAGTATTTCCTCAGACCACAGTAGAATTAAACCAGAAATCAATAACAGTAAGATAGTTGAAAAACCCCCAAATATTTGGAAATCAAGCACAATACATTTCTAATAAAACATTGATCGAAGGGGCCTCAGGATAAATTTTCAACTGGGCACCTGGGTGGCTCATGGTTCAGAGTTTTTCTATTAAGAAAAACTTTTATGAGGGGCACCTGGGTGGCTCAGTGGGTTAAAGCCTCTGCCTTCCTCTCAGGTCATGATCCTAGGCCCCTGGGATCGAGCTCGTCAGGGAGCCTGCTTCCCCCTCTCTTTTTGCCTGCCTCTCTGCCTATTTGTGATCTCTTTCTGTGTCAAACAAATAAATAAAATCTTAAAAAAAAAAGAAAAACTATTAAGGAAACCTTTTTCTATTGAGAAAACTCTATGACCACCATTTTAAAACAAATAAAATAGAACAATTCTTTGAAAGACACAAACTACCAGACTCACACAAGGAGTTAAATATGTAATCTGAATAGGCTTATTCCTATTAAAGAAACTGAATCATTAATTTCTACAAGTTTATAAGAAAGAAAAGATCAGGCCCAGGGGATTTCAGTGTTGAATTCTACCAAAAATTTAAGAATGCCATTGTTGTACTATCTCTTCCACAAAATAGAAGCAAAGAAAGTATTTCCTAACTCATTCTGTAAGGCCAGCATTACCCTAAAATCAGAATCAATAGAAAACTATAGACCAATCTCTCTCATAGGTACAAAAATACATAATCCCTGGACAAAATGTTAATACATCAAAATAAATAATGTATACAAAGAATTAAACATCGTGATCAAGTGAAACATATACAGCAATGTAATCTACCCCATGAATAAGCTAAAGAAAAGTAATTATGATTGTACCAATTGATGCAGAAAAACATTGTATTCCTAATGAAAACTTTCAGCAAAGTGGAATTAGAGGGAAATGTTTTCAACTCGATAAAAAAAAAAAGACTACAAAAAGCCTTCAGTTAAAAACTTACTTAATGTTGAAAAACTGGCTGCTTTTTCCCTAAGATCAAGAACAAGGCACAGATGTCTCCTCTTGCCACAAAATACTAGCTAGAACAAGAAGATAATAAAATAAGATAAGAAAAATTTAATAAATGATTAAGCAAATGATTAATAAATGATTTAGTGAGGTCAGAGTTTGTTAATTTAAAAGTCAATTACTTTCCTATATATCGAAAATTAAAGTGCAATTTGAAGTTAAAAACACAAAATTATTTATAATAGTACCAAAAATGAAATACTCAGGTATAAATCTAACAAATTATGAACAGAATCCATGTGGAAAATCTAAAACTCTGATGTGAGAAATAAAAAAAATCTAAATAAGGAAATATTCTGTGTTCATGGATTAGAAAACTCAATATTGTTAAGATATTAGTTATTTCCAATATGATTTATATATTCAATTCAATCCTAATCCAAATCCTAGTAAGCTGTATTTTAGATACCAACAAACTGGAGATATCAAAGGAGAAAAGATCCAAAATAACCAAAAAAACAGTGCTGAAGAAGAATTAAGTTGGACTACTGACACTATCTGATATTAAGACTTACTATTACTCTATAATAATGAAGAGATGATGTTATTGGTAAAAAGGGGCATGAGGGGTGCCTGGGTGGCTCAGTGGGTTAAAGCCTCTGCCTTCACCTCAGGTCATGATCTCAGGGTCCTGGGATCAAGCCCCGCTTTGGGCTCTCTGCTCAGCAGGGACCCTGCTTCCCCCTCTCTCTCTGCCTGCCTCTCTGCCTACTTGTGATCTCTCTCTCTGTCAAATAAATAAATAAAATCTTTAAAAAAAATATCTGGTCTGTGTTCCTCAAAACTGTTGAGGTCATCAAAAAACAAAACAAAACAAAACAAAACAAAACAAAAAAAAATGTACGAGAAACTATCAGAAGAGCCTAAAGAGATGTGATAACCAAATGCAATGCAATTATCTTGGAACAGAAAAAGGAAATTGGGTTAAAAACATTGAAATTCTAAATAAACTATGGATTTCAGTTAATGATAATATCAACAAACAGAAACCAAATGGACTCAATGCCTTTGTTCACCTGCAAGCCAACATCACACAATATCTAAATAGTTGTGAAGTCAAATATTTTAAAAATTTGTATATACAACAAAACACAGTTGACCCTTGAACAATAGTGATCAAGGATGCTGACCCCTTGCACAGTGGAAAGTTCACATATAACTTTGATTCCCCAGAAACTTAACCACTATAACCTTCTGTGGAACAAAAGCCTTACTGATAACATAAATAGTTGATTAACACATATTTTAGGTTATATGTATTATATACTATATTCTTATAATAAAATAAGCTTAGAAAAAAGAAAATGCTATTAAGGAACTCATAAGGAAGAGAAAACACATTTATAATACTATACTATGAATAAAAAACATATAGTGGACCTCCACAGTTCAAATCCCTATTGTTCAAGGGCCAATTTGTAAGCAATTAGAACATTTAATGAATGCATACAGCCCCACTAACACAGAATTTGCTACTATATTAAAAGCACTTATTTAAACATGTCAATGTCTTTCAATAAGATGGAAGACACAGGGGCTCATTTCTTATGTTAAAGGTATATGGCTTCAACAAAAATCCTGCATGTTAAAGGACCATCGGTAGCCTAAATGTAAAGTTGAACTTTGGCAAAAATATGAATACTATAAAGAATAATGGAGCTGATAAGTAAATACATAGGTTTACGTCATTTGTGCATATCATGGCCCTTCCCAGTACACACTGCCCTTTGGAATGGGGAGTTATAATCCTGTCCAAATTGACTCTGAATTTTAAACATGTGGTCTGCTGATTTACATTTATTTTTCTCTAAACTAAGCAACATCACTATAGAAATTACATTTTTAAATATTTGAAACACATATTGAATTCACTGGTTCCTATGAGTAGAGAAATATGTGAGTAAAGAAAAGAGGTCCTGGATATAAATATAACATTAGCTACAATTTGATCAAGAAGTTTCCACTGAAGGGAACAGAAAAAGTCCTTGCTACCACCGGTACCTATGGTATATATTCAGTTCCCCATTATTCTCATCAAAGAGCTGCCTAGGCAAATGCAACATTCTTTACAAAAATGAACTATTTTCTACCATGTAAATGGCAAACAAAAGGTATTCCAGTACATTACATAATATAAAGCATTATGGAATAAAGACTAGATTCTCATTATGGAATAAATACTAGATTCTTAGACACTACTCCAATATACCAAAACATTTGAGTTATTAAACACTATAAAACCAAAAAGAAAACCAAAATGAACATCTTAAAATACTGCTAATACATGGGAGAGAAACATTGTAAAGGTGTTACTTTAACTATAAAATGAATAGTGAATATTCTGATTGCTTCATTCTAAGAACAGACTATTTTTAAAAAGTAAATAGAAATTACTTTTCATAAGAAATTGTCTTAGAGATACATGAGTCCTTAAAGTTTTTGTTTCAGTATCATATGTGGATTTTATTTTTTTTTTTTTTTCAGATTTTAGTGATCAAGCAATTGTCACTCCCACAGTGCCTATTCTCTGCTTTGGGTCTGGAACTTCCAGAATATCAAGGGTCTTTAGAAAACCCTGTGCTCAGTTTTCCCAGACACTCATAGCTGATAGAATTCTTTGATCACACTTGGTCTTGAGCTCAATTTTTTTTTTAAATCCAACTCTGAGAACTTTAAAATTGAAAGTTTTAGAACAAATTAAATAAGCTTCAAATATATATGTAAATTTTGCCAAGTGTTATCATTTATTTTAAATTGTCCATTTAGCAGAAATGAAATTGCCCAGCATGTCTATGTCTGTTGTATTCGTAGTGGGTATTCAAGCATATGTGTGTGCATGGATTTCCTATTCCTTATATTTTTGAAAAATTCAAAACTGCCAGCTTAATATTGCATCTACTTGTTATCCCCCTGTAATCTAACAGCATCTTCCACAGGGAAGTGCTTTGAATCTCCATAGCACCGCTGGTCATAAATGTTCTCTTGATATCAAAAACATGACTTGATAACTTCTTTCCAATATGTGCTTCGCTTCCTTTTCATTACCCTCTTTTTGTGATACTGCAGTGCCTTTTCAGCTGACGTATTATTGCCTCTTCCAGGAAGTCTTCCTTGACTCTTCAGGGAGCATGAGATTGTCCTTCCCTGTAAGGACAACCTGGTAGTCCCCATGGCCCAGTACCAGTGTATCCCAATGTATTCACTGGATTCTTTACCTACCTCGGCCTTGTTGGTTTATCTTTCTACCTACTGCTTACCTCAACGTCCAGCATATGGTACTCTTTCGACGGGTAAACAACTTAAGCAAAAGTGAATGTTCGAAAATAAATTTTTCTGTTTTATATTTACCTGCACAAGATTATATTTAAAATGAACAAAGAAGTGTTTCAACGTAATTTTACCTTGTACATCATTTATAAATATAAGTAGACACAAAATAGTAAATTCATTGGTGTTTGCTAATAAAAACGATGAATGAATCCTCATTAATAAATTCGCAAATGATTCTCCCTTCCATTTGTTTTTTGGTTTTTTGTCAAATTGAATTTAAAGTGAACTTGTTAGTATTACTAAATGAGACACTTGAGCCAGGTGAGTTGAGATGCATTCACTCCGGGAATGTTAATTTATTGGAGCAGAGGAATGTCAATTTCAGCCTGCAAATGAGGCACTGGTTTTCAGCACTGGAGGACATCATCACTCAAACATATATATGCATAGGTACATGCATAGAAATCATTGAGTATTTTACTTACATGTATGTCAAAAGAATTATGTGAGACATATATTTTTGGAAATGACAGAATAACTTAATCACTGAAATAATACATATTATCAAGAATGTGTACCTATAAATATCTTAGATAAATACACTATTCAGTAAATGAAATAATGGCAATTTGCCACTATTATGCCTTAGTGGAGCTTATAAAATGAATGCCTTGCTTTTAGCACTATTAATAATTTACATCGGCAAGTTTATATGAGACATTTTTGGCTTTAGGTATTAATGCCAACAAGAAATAAATATGAAGTCTGTTTTGGAAAGTTTCATAATTTCTAAAGATCAGAGTTTGTTGTTGATATAATTTGAATCACTGGAATCTCATTTTACAGTGGTGCAAGGACAAGAAAAGAAAAAAAAACTAATGGCTGTGCAAATAGGTTTGCGTGAATCAACAAAATACACAAAATACATTTAATGTGTTCTTCAATGGAAACAACAGTAATAGATTCTACTGTCCAAAAATTGTGTAAGTATCTCTACTAAAAGATAGAAACCGGACTTTATTTGAGGTCAACCTAAATCAAGTCCTTGAGGCTAGAGGGATATTACAGCTATGCAAATTCTCTGTGTGTGTATGTGTGTGTGTATGTGAATGTGTGTGTCTATTCAAAAGAGCTGAGCTTCCTCTGTCCCTTCCATAGCAGAGGAGATCTAGGGAAATTCCTCTGGCCCCTTTCTTCCCCATGTATTATTAGTCTCCCCATAGATAATATTTGCTGATTTTTTTTTTAAGACTTTCTTTATTTGACACAGAGAGAAAGCACAAGCAGGTGAAATAGGAGAGGAAGAAGTAGGCTTCCCACCAAGCAGGGAGCCTGATGTGGGGCTGGATCCCAGGACCCTGGGATCATGACCTGAGCCAAAGGCAGATGCTTAACTGATTGAGCCACTCAGGTGCCCCAATATTTGCTGATTTAAATGTGAATTTATATTCAATAACATGGAAAGTTATGATATACAACGGGAATTCTAAATAGTAGACCCATATCAGACATTATTAATGGGATAACATAATGTGCGAGTATACATTTATACATTTATTATGTCTCTAGACATAATAGTTGTCTCTGAAGAGGAACTTAATATCTCTGAAGAGCAGAGCGGGAGAAAGGCTTAGGTTTGGGGTTTTGTTGTTGTTTCAACTGTTTGAACTCCTCTGGATTTTGTAACATATAAAAGTATTATCTATTCAAAGTTTCATGTACTTAAATTGTGATAAAGAGAGAAAGTGAGAAACACAGAGAGGGAGAGATAACTACAGCCTAAACCTAATATTTCACCAGTAAAAAAGAAACATAATCATAAAAACTAACTAGCATAACTTAGCATCTAAGGTTTTACCTCTTCATATGAAAAGCCTAAATATTACATGTTGCATGGCATTTAAAAAAATACTAGTTTGGGATGCCTGGGTGGCTCAGACTATTAAGCATCTGCCTTCAGCTCAGGTCATGATCCCAAGGCCTGGAATAGAGTCCCTCATCAGATTTCTTGCTCAGAAAGGAGTCTACTTCTGCTTCTGCCTCTGCCTCTGCCTGATGCCAGCCCTGGTTGCAAGCTCTCTCTCTGACAAATAAACAAAATCTTTAAAAAATTAAAAATACTACTTTGAATATATATAATACCACAACTTCCCACCTTCCAATTTATCTCTTGGCAATTCTCTTGTCATTCTCTCTTTGATAGAAATGTCAAGAGAATAACTTTGCTTTGACTGTCAGAAGAGATTTACAGACATCAGCTACTTTGAAATGTTCACTTCTTACGTCCGGTAAGAGGATATATTGTCTGCACATTTGGCCCATAACTTCATTTTTTTCCCTCCTGTTGAAAGCATTGGAATTACTTAATACCCATAATCCTTTCTGTTTGGATACTGCTTCAAAGACTGAAAAAAATATGTAAATACAACTCAGCAGTGAGTGTGGTAAGGGAAGTATCGCTGAATTCAGATACTGAATATGGCCTAGAGAAAAAGTCAGGAGTTATTTCAATAAAGTCATACAAAAAGACAAGAAAAAAGGACTTCAGACATGTACTACCTATCAAAACAAGACTTTAACTCCAAGAACAGAATAATTATAATATTGTGCTGGCCATATAATCTATTAGGAAATAATTTATATGATCACTCAGTATTCCTTTTTAGGTACAGGCATTGAGGGATCTTTACAAAATTGCATGGTAATCATATTCACTGACAAGCTCAGAGACATGTCCCCCTGAATTAGGAGTCTCTAATAAAACTCTGTCTCTGAATGGGATTTTGGCATCTGGACAAGGAAGACAAAACATTAAAAGATGATCTATCCAGTGGGTGGAGAAGGTGGAACAAAATAGTTGTAAACAGGAATACAACCTTACCAAAATGGCGAACTCACCTGAAATACGTGATATGATTTATAGAAAACAGTGCAGTGACTATCAGAGCGAAATGATACCTTCTGATCTTGGGACCACTTTCAGATGTAACACACTGTAGCCTGCAGGGCTAGGTAGGTTCTGCCTGTATTAGACCTCAGAGGAACAGACACAATAAGGATAGCTAACATTTATCGAGTGTGCCCCATATACTAATTACCTGAAAAACATGACCTTATTTAATTCTCATAATAAGATCTGACAAACATGCTATTATTACCTCTATGGTCCAATAAGGAAACTAACATATAGAGGCCATAAGGAATTTTGACAAAGTACACACAATGAATAAGTAAATGATCAACAGCCCATATGGCTATGCTACACTGGTACTTGGTAACTCTCAGGTTTCAAAGCCTGAGCCTGAATATTATGCTGAACAGTTTCAGCCTTTCTTGAGAGCAAGAGGTGCAACTAGATCTTAGCTCATCTACCTGGACATCACAGCCCATTACAAGCTAAAGCAGAAGCAGAGATTTGGGTCCTAAACTCTCTTATGTATAGAATTTTACCAAAATTGTAAATCCAAACATGATCTAATTTTGAGCCTGGGAAATTTTAGAAAATATTACTTTTGAAAATGGGAGTGGAGCAATTTCTTGACTCTTTTGTCATAATGATCTTTCTCTCATGTGATAAAAAGATGAATTCAATCATCTGCCACTAGTTCATGATACTGCATGGTTTGGACCACTCCATTCCCCAAACATCATTTATTTGTTGAGACAAGAGTAGGAAACTAAAGCATGAGATGCTTTAAATGTTTTTTTAAATATATCACTTATTAATTTTACAGGTTTCTCCATTAGTAATAATTCATCAATCTCGTGTGTGTGTGTGTGGGGGGGGGTTATTCAACTATTCACCTCATCCATTGGGAAAAAATGACCAAAGTATATTAACAAAGTTCCAGTGAACTTGTATCTCTCTGCCTGTCCTAAGATAAGGACATCTATAGTTGGGAGAAAAAATTCAAGAAGAGAATATTACCAGAGGAGTGCTAACAAGCCAGTGAAAATAAATGTGATCACTAGTTAATACTATCATAGAGATTCATAAATCCATTTAACTGCTTTCCTGGCAGTTTGACCATTTCACGCATGATATTATAAAAAGAAAAAAATAAATTAAATTAAAATGGCAAGAGTGTATTTTCTCTCATTATGAGCTAAGAATTCCTCTAAAACAATCTGTCCGTATTTATAACATTTCCCAAGGAATAGAAAATAAAAGCTCACAATTAAATTTTTAATGTAAATATGACCCAATATGCATTAAATTTACCCTGGAAGCTTTATTAATATTAGTCCATTAATAAACAAGAGCATCAACAACAGACACCTAAAAGGCATTGTAACCTAATAAGTTCTTTGAGGCTCTAAATGGAATTCTAGTCATTAAAAAAGAAATAATTCACATAATAGCATTTGATAGATGTCAATGAAAAGATAACTGAATAATGAAACTGAAAAAGTATATAGATGTTCTTGGTCGCAAGGCTCATAAGCTGTAGATTTAGAAAGTTGAATCTAACATTTTCTGATTATTAAGTATCCAATATCATCTTTATTCCCCTAGGTTTAGAGGTAGTATCTCTATACATCTATAGAGACTATCTACCCCTAAGTCAATCCTATTGTTTGCTAAATTCAAAGGGGAAACTAATCTTTATACTGAAGAGATCTATTGGTCACACCTTAAGTAACTAAACCCAGCATCACTACTAGCAAGATCAACTAGTATATGCACCATGGTGTGTTGTGATGTGAAGTACATAGTCTCACCTATAAAGTGTTCTTCCTGAAACACTCTAATCTGCATCTAATATAGGCATTAGTTCCAAATTTCTGGTTTATAAAAAGTACAGGGGTAGAGGAATAAATTAAATAACACTACAAGGAAACAGCAAAACAAAGCAAATATTGGGAATAGTCTATAAGACTACTAACTCAGACTTTTAAAACATTTAATGTCATGAAAAATAAATACATGAAAGAAAATGGAACTTGTTTAAAATTAAAAGGCTAAAGAGAATCAGATATAATCAGTAAACTTTAAGAGAATCCAAATCTTAAAAAAATTATAAAATTCTTATTGTAGGCAATTCAGGAAATCTGAAAATAATCTGGATATTAGATACAATTAGGGTATTGTTGTCAGTTTTCTTAGCTAAGATTAAAGTACTGCAGTTATATTAGAGAATGCTCTTTTATGGGGGAGAAAATGCTGGAATATGCAGGAGTGGTGTCATGACTTCTCTTAAAATGTTAACAAGTATCAAATTTACATGGAATCTATGTAGTTCATCCTTTTAACTTTTCTGTATGTTTGAAAATATTATAATAAGGAACTGGAAAAATATTTAGTGATAAGTATATGTAAATATTATATTACCTAATCTCTTATTATTTAAGAGCCTTTAAAATATCTTAGTCAAAACTTAAGGAGAATTACTTTTAAGAGGAGGAGAAAACATCAAATAAAATTTATTTCAAAGGCAAAAATTAACACAGACAGCCAATAGCCCCATACAAAATTACCTGTGTCTAAAGCTGATTTAATTTTTGAAAGATTTTTTTAAGACTTTATTTATTATTTGAGAGAGAGAGAGATCACAAGTAGGCAGAAAGGCAGGCAGAGAGAGAGAGAGAGAGAGAGAGAGAGAGTGAAGCAGGCTCCCCGCTGAGCAGAGAGCCCGATGTGAGGCTCGATCCCAGGACCCTGAGATCATGGCCTGAGCCAAAGGCAGAGGCTTTTAACCCACTGAGCCATCCAGGCGCCCCTGAAAGATTTTTTAAAAGAAGAATTTAGAAGACTTTGTGGGGAAAAAATACAGCACATGAATTTATTTTCTAATCTGCAACGTGTCCTTGTTTTAGCAACAGTAACACCACCACCACCAGCAGCAACACAAGATAGAAGCTGACCAAAGTAGGTATTGCTACCTTTTTTGCTCTGAGATAATGGCTTGCCATTTCATTTATTAAATATTCATTTGTAGGATCATCCCACTTCCTGGACCCATTCTCTTGCATTTCCCCAGAGAACATGCCAAAAGTTGGTAGACCATCATGAGTCACAAAATTCATGTCTTTTTTTCTCACTGTGGCTTTTGTAGTCCTGATGCTTTTCCCCAACAGTAATTTTGTTTACAATGAGATGAAGAAGTAGCATATTGAAACAGAACATGTGATTTACTCAGAAAACCAGATCTATTTTACCTAAATGACCAAGCGTATGGGATAAGATCCTCAATGTTTCCTCAGCTCTAAAATGAAGAGAATAATATGAACCACCTACTACTTAGGATTATTTTGTTTAATAATTTATTCTTCAAAGAGAATTTATTTGAGGGACACCTGGGTGGCTCAGTCAGGTAAGTGTCCGCCTTCTGATCAGGTCATGATCCCAGGGTCCTGGGATTGAGCCCCGCATCAGGCTCCTTGTTCAGGGGGGAGCCTGCTTCTCCCTCTCCCTCTCCCTCTGCTGCCCCCCCTGCTCCTGCTTGTGCTCTCTCTCTCTCTGTCAAATAAATGAATAAAGTCTTAAGAAAAAGAAGAAAGAAAGAAAGAAAGAAAGAAAGAAAGAAAGAAAGAAAGAAAGAAAGAAAAGAAAGAAAGAAAGAAAGAAAAGAAAGAAAGAAAATTTACTCGAGCATGTACCAGCCAGACAATGGGTTGGTTGACTGAACAAATTTTATGGTCTAGAGGGATAAATAGATGGTAGCAACCTGCAGTAGATATAAGAACTCTCTTATGGGAATACAAAAATGGGCCACTAATTCAAGGCATTATTAGGACGAGTCTCTTGTAAGTTGATATCTTAGTATCTCCATTGATTCTTAAAGATCTAGAGTGAGTTTTCTAAGTGAAGAAAGTCAGTAAAGCCATGCTGGGAGGATGGAATAAAGATGTAAAGACAATGAAATTTAAGAGGGAATAGTCCATCCACTGAAGTCATTCTTGGAGTGATATGCAGAAGTTTTGGTAAAACCCAGGGTGTAAGAATAAGTAATGATGAAAGAAGAGGCAAGAAAAGTAAACAGTTAACAGAACATGAGAGTCCTTCTAAATCTGGACTTCTATTCTTAGCAATGACAGTTAATGAATAAAATTCAGTGCAGAGAGATTTATGTTTTAAAATCCTATGACTCAGACAGCAATGTTGAAGACTGTTAGTGATAAGATACTGCACTGAAGACTCTATCTTTCATATTTGTATCCTCATCACTAAATACAGTTCATAACTCACAGTAGGTACTCAACCCTAGAACTGGAGGCAATTATTAACTGAGATATCAAGATCAGTGAAGCACCCTGGAGATGTTAAATATTATTCTTCAAATTGAATGTAAGCGAGACAGATTTGTTTATTACTCCCCTTGGAATCCTCACTTGCCTCCTATTCATTTTCCTCCTCCCCAGTGGCCTGAATATGGCATTGCTTCACTGCTCTCTACACCTTCAACAAAATTCTGAATTCAGAGCAGACTTTGAGGAGAATAAAATCTCCCTATAATATTCATAACCTCTTGCTCACTTAGGTGCCTTGGGATTGAGAATGTCAATTCAAATAATCAATTTCACTCTCAGAAATAGAGTCTGTGAGTGAGAACTAGCTGGGGGCTTAACTGAGCACTGTGCAAAAGCAGACATGATTAATTCATGGAAGTATTATATTTGAGCATTAGTTACTTTTCACTTGCAAATATTTATTGATACAAATCTTTCTCAGCAAATATGACAGAAATTTTAAATGTTCTTATTATTAAGTTATTTTTCCATGATTGTATTCTGTGTAAAATAAGATTTTTTTTTCTGACTTGGTATCATAAATAAGATTTAAATTAGATTCATCAGCAGTTTTATGAAAAGGAAGCTGATACAGTGTCATGGAATCACTGAGACAGAAGTTCCAGAGATTGTCCATGCCAACAATGCCATTTCTAAAAAGAGCAATCTCAGCCCTGGATCATCAATCACTTGCCTAGGGTCATATATACCTAGTCATTCCAAAGGTTGGCATTAGAGTCTGTGTTCCTTAACTACTAATCCAAAGATTATCCCGTATACCAATGACAAAAAGCAATTTGGAAATTGTACATTAAAACACAGAAGGAGGAAACCATTAAAACAATTCATAATTAAACATGTGTTAATGTACCGGTTTTAAGAACATCAGGTCGACTGATACATTTATTTTTCGTGGCATATCTTTTACCCCGAGTGTCTAAAGTGTCTAAATGAAGAATGAAAGCACCAAGAATTTAAAAAAAAAATGCTGAGGGTCGTTATGGTTGTTTCAATATCTGATACTACCTTACTTTTGTTTTATCCTAAGTTAGAACAGAGAATATGAAGGAGGTTGTTGCGGAAGAAACAAGACAATAAAGAAAACCACTTTGGCTGTTAAGAAAATTTTCTTGACCCTTTGCTTAGCTATCAGATGAGCAGACAGGAAAAAACTCCAAATTCCCTGAGAAATGACATGAAACTCCACATCATAGAAATCACGATGATCAAGATTATTAGCAAGATGGCACCTTTCTCTACCAGTCTATACAGAGGATTCTTATTTGTCACAACAGGTTTATCTTCTAGGAGTTCTGTTAGCTCACATCTAAACAAATGTTTTAATATTAAAGTATGTTTCATGGGAGTAGAAAACAATCTGAAAACACTCCGAAAGGACTCTCATATTGCCCCAAAATATTTTTTAAAACACAAAAACAAGGGAACAAGAAATTGGAACGTACCACATGTTAGTGCTTCTCGAACTCAAACGCATATTATCGTTTAATGTGCCTGCAGTGGGCTCCAAGATTTTGTGGCTATAACAAACTCTTAGGTGCTATCAATGTTGCTGATATTCAGATCACAATTTGAGTAGCAATGCTATTAGGCAATAAATTATTTTGCAATTATTGCCTGGAGACCTCTCCAAAGCTGAATGTTTTACTCACATCTTCTTCCAATTCCTTAAAATATATCCCTGAATTTTAGAAAGACCTTCCAAACCATTTATCTTTATATGGAAAGATGAGAGAGGTGAGATTAATTTTTAAAAATGTCCATATTTTCTCAAAAGAAAATAATTTTATTTCAAATTATAGTTTACCAATTATGTTTGGTTGAATGATGAAGCCAATAAAATATCAAATAATATTTTAGGTTACATTTAGAAAGCAAACCATAGATATTTATTAGACAATTTAGGATGTTCCTAGATCTATGTTAGTAGAAGCAACAGACCCAAAAAGATAAAAGGAGACTCTTGGCTCTTGAGGAATTTAATTTCACTGGGAATACAGATAGGTATATAGAAATACACATGCATCAATTCACAGAGTCATTCAATACCTATTCAATGACTTTTTATTTTTTTCCAGGAATAGTATGAAGGCAGTGTGGCTATACCATTAGGACTTAGACACCCCACCTGCAAGTCTTTCATACAGTATTTCAAGTCTATTATACAACATGTGAAGATACAGATATAATGAGTAGAATATAAGACCAAAATAAACTCTCACCTTTTACATTTGAGTTGCTTAAACAAGTGTTTTGATCAAAACTTTACAGTTTATCAAAGGCTCCTTTTGATACTTACAAAAGTTTCTCGAAATGGACTATGCCCAAACTCCAATTCCAATAATTCTAATAATCAACGAAAGAAATGAAACAATTTAATTAAATAACATACGACATCCATTCTTTTCCTAATAAGCACTTTGAATTAGATAATGAATGATTCTTGAGGGACTTGGAATATTTTAATGACTGTACTAATAAAGGGATTTAGGGATTAACATGATTCTCCTGACCTACAATAAGAAATCAATTGTGTAAGTCATAGAAAAGTTTTCTTATTGCTAGGAAAGCTTCTTATCAGTTTAAAGACCCATGAGGATAGGTAAACAATCTGTTGACGGTCCTTCTATCACCAAGGAATATGTTAGTGTTATGTTTCAAGTTGGTTAAATTGCATATACTGTAATATGATTTTTATCATAAAGATAAAGGTAATGTTAACATGTGTGTTCTGTTGAAAGATTCAGAAGATTACAACTTGTCAGATCTTGAGTTTCTCTTGAAAAGCTTTAAGTACATAAGAATCTCCAAAAAAGATTGAACTACTAATGTGTAGAACACATCCTCCAAGACTCTGACTTAACTGGCTTAGTGAGGTGTCTAACTACTGTACTTTTTAAAAGTGATTTTAAATGTGCTGTCTGGACTCATAACAACTACATTAATCTAGAAATAGGGTTAAAGCCCCTATGATATTAAACATAGCATGATATAGCTCTGCCAGTTATAAGCTGTGTAACCTTGGAAAACTGAATTATTTAAAAAAAATTTTTTAAAGATTTATTTATTTATTTGAGATAGAGAGAGAGCAGGGAGAGGGGCAGAAAGAGAGGGAGACAAGCAGACTCTCTACTGAGCAGGGAGCCCAAGGGGGGGGCCTCATCCCAGGACCCTGAGATCATGACCTGAGCCAAAATCAAGAGTCAGACACAACCAACTGAGCCACCCAGGCACACCAGAAGCCTTTTTTAAACTCTGAGACTTGGTTTTCTCCTCCATAAAATGTAATAATGCAGTGATTTTTATTTAAAGTATCTTGTGTACAGTTGATTTCAGTAAATCAGTTATTAATCATATTGGTGGTGATGTGGTTATGGACGATGCAGTATGGGTAGTAAAGGCAGTGGTAAGACTCTTCAGGGAGGGTTGGCTAAAAATATTCTGAGAACTTTGCCAATGTCATGGAATAAAGCCCAAACCCCACCACAGCCAAGGAAGAATCAGCGTAAGAATCATTAGGGAAATATAAATCAAAACTACAGTGAGGTATCACCTCACACCTGTCAGAATGGATAAAATTAACAACACAGGAAACAGATATTGGTGAGGATGTGGAGAAAAGGGAACCCTCCTACACTGTTGGTGGGAATGTAAACTGGTGCAGCCACTCTGGAACACAGTATAAAGATTCCTCAAAAAGTTAAAAATAGAGCTACCCTATGACCTAGCAATTGTACTACCAGGTATTTATCCAAAGGACGCAAAAATTCTGATTCAAAGGGTCACATGTACTGTAATATTTATAGCAGCATTATCAACAGTAGCCCAATTATGAAAGGGCCCAAATGTCCATCTACTTATGAGCAGCACACACACACACACACACACACGCACACACACACACAGCAGAATGTTCCTCAGCCATCAAAAAGAATGAAATCTTGCCATTTTCAACAACGTGAACAGAACTGGAGGGTATTATGCGAAGCAAAATAAGTCAGACAGAGAAAGACAAATGGCATACAATCTAACTCGTATGTGGGATTTAAGAAATAAAATAGATGAACATAGGGGAAATAAAATAAAGAGAGAGAGGAAGGAAAACCATAATAGAGACTCTTAATTACAGAGAACAAACTGAGGGCTGCTGGAGGAGGGACCGGTAGAGGAATGGGCTAAATGGGTGACGAGTATTAAGAAGGGCCCTTACGGTGATGAGCACTGGGTGTTATATGAAAATGGTGAATCACTAAATTCTATTCCTGAAAATAATATTACACTATATGTAATGGAATTAAAATAACTAAAAAAGAAAAGAAAAAGAATTGGCTAAAATTACTTTTATTGCTTCTGGGAATGAACGCACTAACTAAATAGATACTAATGGATCAGTGAAACAGACTTCTGGACATTTATATTTGGACAAATAAGCATCTGCAACTTAACATGTTCAAAACTGAAATCTTTTTTTTTTTAAGATTTATTTATTTATTTATTTGACAGAGAGCGATCACAAATGGGCAGAGAGGCAGGCAGAGAGAGTGGGGGAGAACAGGCTCCCCGCTGAGCAGAGAGCCCGATGCGGGGCTCAATCCCAGGACCCTGAGATCATGACCTGAGCCGAAGGCAGAGGCTTTAACCCACTGAGCCACCCAGGGACCCCTCAAAACTGAAATCTTAATTTCAGTTAAACTGACATATAATTCACATACTGTAAAATTTACTCTTTTAAAGTACATGATTCAATGTTTGTTAGTACAGTTGACCCTTGAATAACACAGTTTCGAACTGCAAGAGTCCACTTATATGTGGACTTTTTTTTGATAAATACGGTTTAGTTTTGTAAATGTATTTTCTCTTCCTTATAATGTTATAACCAACATTTTCTTTCCCCTTACTTACTTTATTATAAAGTTATAGTATATAATGCATATAACATATGAAATCTGTGTTATCTGACTGTTTGTATTATTGGTAAGGCTTCTGGCCAACAGTAGTCTATTGGTAGTTTGAATTTTGGGGGAGTCATAAGTTATATAAGGATTTTTTATTACACAGGGCTGTATCATTCAATCCCACATCATTCACAGGGTTGTACATCCAAAACCACTCTATAATTCCATAATATTTTCATAAATATTATGAAATATCAAAATATCAAAAAAATAACCATTATCATTCATTCCACTTTTCTCTCCACCAACCCCAACTTTTGGCAAACACTAATCTCTTTTCTGCCTCTATGAGTTTACCTATCTGGAACATTTCATATAAATGGAATCATATATGTTTGTAGAGTCAGGTTTCTTGCATTTAGCATAATCTTTCCAAGATTTATGCATATCAAAGGATGTATTAGTTCTTCATTCCTTCTTCCGGCCAAATAGTAAGTATTCCATTGTATGGGTATGCCCCATTTTTCTGTTTATTCATTAACTAATTATTGAACATGTGGGCTGTTTCTACTTTTTGGCTATTATGAATAATGCTACTATGAACATTTGTGCAAGTTTTTGTGTGGATATGTTTTGAATTCCCTCAGAAATGTGTGTATTTATGTATGCTTATTTTTTTTTATATTTGCATGAATGTCCATTGAATAAATTATCAGAAAATAATTCTACCTAGAAGTGCAACTGGTGAGTCATATGGTACAGTTAACTTTTTAAAGAATTGTCAAACTATTTTCCAAAGTGGCGATAAAACCTTACATTCCCACCAGTCATGTATGAAGATTTCAATTTTTCATATCTTCCCTAACACTAGTTATTGTCTATCTTTTTGATACAGCCACCCTACTTGGTACAAAATGATATCTCATTATTGCTTTGATTTGTGTTTACATAACGGCTAATGATGTAGAGTATCCTTATTTTACAGCTTGTTTATAACAAGTGTAATTCATCAGTCATCTTTCTAAGTACAAATAATGGAAACAAATCTGTAGGTTATATTGTTAAACAAAAAAATTAGAAGTTGCAGAATAATGTATGTAGTATATTGTCTATTGCAAAGAAAGGGACAATCCTCTCTCACACACACACACCCCTAACACAATCCTAGGAAATAATCACTTGGGAGGAAGACATGAACTAAAATAGAAAATACACTGAGCCTCTTTTTTTTTTTTTACACTGAGCCTCTTATAGTTCAATATATAGGAGGCTCCTTTTTGTTTAATTTTGTTTCACTTACTCCTCACAATAATCCTAACAGAAGGACTGTAGTTCCCCTTTTTATGCGGGAGGTACTGTGAGAGTTGATGGGCTCATTTGCCCATTACTTCATTCTTTTTCCATCTTCTACTATTACATCTTTATGAATGCAGGTGCAGAATTGAAAATAAGGGTTCCCCTGGGTGGCTTACATATATGTTAGAAATGTTTTTAGCTGAAGTAATAGGAACCTAAGTGCACAATGACAATTTAATGTCATCAAGTCTGGATTCCATCTTTGAGCGGTTTCAAGGCCTTTCCTGTTAAGAATCACACTTATTCTATGTGTGGCCCTATTTTGGGGACCTCACAGAATGTAAAAATAATGAGATGATAAAAATTAGTCAATATGTGGTGAAGTGAATGATGAGTAATGATTGGATGAGTAAAGAAAAGTGAAATTGGATAAAAGAGTTGTGAGCTTATTAGTATCTATAGGAATTATCAAGATATTTGCAATTTAATTTTGTTTTTAATTTCATAACATAAATTCAACTTCTATAGAAAAACCCAGTGTATACTCCAAAGGACATATAGAAAGATATTGACTTAAAAATTCCATGTGATAGAGAAGAAATAGAAACACTCAAAAGGTCTATTAGTAAGGAAAGGAAACACAAGCACACTGTATACACATCACACCATGTGCAAATTAAAAGAATAGTATATCTACATGTAGTGACATGAAATGGTTTTGAAGACATATGAAGTGAAAATTTTCAAGTTAAAAAATACTTGTAGCAATCGTGATATCATTTAGTTTAGAAAATAAAAGGAAAAATAGAGATAAATACTACAAATACATGAGGGGTAAGAGAGGGAGAGAAAAAAAAAAAAGTCTGGAAAGATAAGAATGAAACCTAGAACTAATGAACATGAAAAGCACAGTCAGAGTGGGGGGGGGGGGCGGATAAAATAAGACTTTTACTCTTTAAACTGCATGCTTCTGTATTATATTCCTTCTGTATCAATAAACTTCAAAGTTAAAAGAAAAAAAGAGTCAGTCTTCCAGTGTTGAATTGGATTATCGATCGTAGACCATCTTTTTATAACCATAAACACTACCACCTTAGGAATTTAAAGCCACAAGAACATTTCTAATTTTGTAACAATAATCAAAAGACTACATCCCTTTACACATGCTTTTAAACAGCCTAAAGGTAACATTATCCCGATGCCCACCATGCATTGTTCTATTTTTTTGTTACTGTTTTGTTCCTGTTTTGTCACGGTCCCATTGCAGCAATAGGCTCTCTGGGCTTCCCAAGAATTAAATCATGTTCCTACATTTTATGTGGCCAAGGCAGCAGCTCTATCTTCATGGCAATCTATTTCCTAGGGAAGTGTGGCCAAAGAGAGAAGGCATAACTTGGCAATGATTATGATGAATATGGAATACAAACCAATAATGACCATTAGACATACAAACGTGGCTTTGAATTTACTTCTGTTTGGTGTCAGAAAAGATTAAGCGAAATAATTTGGGGAAAATGACATAATAAAAATGTGATACTGATTATTTCTAATTCTCGTAACCTAAAGTAGATTTAAGTCTCTCTGTGTAACAATCTGGGCCTTTGAGGTTTTGAGTCCAAAACCTGGAGAGATCAATTCAATTTATATATAATGGTTTTCTGGATTTGTAAGGATAAACACACAAATCTTCAATGGATTTGCTAAGATCTATACCCTGCATAATTGGCTTTTATTGTTATCAAATGGATCATTTTACCGTTTGCAGAAAGAAGGACAGAAGCTTCCGATGACAATTAAATTGTATTACATATTCCTTTAGAATAATAATTTTGCACATACAGGAAAAAGGATTTTGTATGCGTCAACTTCCTTTTTTAATCCATAGATATATTCATCTTGGAAGGAGGAGGGAAATGTAGGAACAGTTCTCAAAGTCTGCTTCAAGCAATTTCATTACACAGTCATCTGCTGATTGATTAAATAGTGTTCAAAGGCATATCGTCCCATAATGGACTGTAAGTAATTTATTAGAAATGCATACAACATTGCATCTGTTTCTCAAAGATGTTCTCTAGTAATTATTTTTGGCTTTCTATTACAGGCATAATATTAATATTCTAAGAATCTATGTGGTTTTATTTATAAATTCATCTAATGTTAATGCATTCATCAGAAGCTGTTGATACACTAAAAGCTCACTATAAAATGCAATAAACAAATTAATCATATTTTTGCTTAAATCTCAATGCTTAATCTTAAAGTTTGATTAAATAATGTGTTAATGACTTAATAAAAAAATTCCTATGAACTTTCTCCCACTGCTAGAAGTAAGAATTATTTAACATGATTGTGTTTATATACCATTTTAACCCTTTTACAATACTCTAAGGGAACTTCAACCCGTTTACTTTTACTGATGGGATACTGTTCTCCTTGATGATGAGCAAATAGACAACTATTAGTAATAAGGTCCTTTTGCAGATGAAATTGACCACTGGTGAGACGGTTCCTAGATCCAAACAACAGTTCTCTCCTCTCTGAATGACAAGATTTGGGGGACTCCCATACCCATAAACAGGAGACTTCTCAATGGCAGGAGCGTTTTCTAAAGTATAAATAATGTCTTTCAAATTTCCCATTTCCAGGGGGGAGGGGGCAAGATGGCGGAGAAGTAAGAGATCCTGCAGCAACTGGTCCCCAAAAGTGAGCTGGAAATCTACCAGAACACGCTGAACACCCATGAAATCACCCCGAGGAGAAAGATTTCTAACCCCGGGATCTCTCCGAGAACAGAAGACAGCAATGGAGAGGTAAAAGCAAAGTGGGATCACCCGAGCTGATATCGGAGGATAAATAAAAGGGGGAGGGAGCCACCAGAAGCTAACCAAGGACAGTAATACCCCAAAGGAAAGTGTCCGATGGCGGGAGGACAAGCATAAACGTAGAACCAGTTAAAAACACTTAAAAAGGGCAAAAAGTTCGGAGGAGTAATTAGTGGAAGGGGGTGGTCGCGGGCACTGGCGCTCGTACCCACTCTCCCAGGAAGGAGCTGTGGAACTGGTGGGGGATCCAGTCCGCGATTCCTGAACCTGCAGATTTCCGCTCTCTGCAACAACCGGTGGGCCGAGCTCGCACCTGCAAACACCTTTTTTTTTTTTTTTTTGAGAATCTGTGGTGGTTCACGAGCCGCAGTTTTTCCCGGTGCCGTACCACCGCGACATTCGCGGCGCACTGCAGAGCCTAAGCGATCCCCGCTGGCCGCGGAGAGAACGCGGGCAAGTGGCCTAACCTCCCGGGTGCCCCTCGCGGAGCCGCAGAAAGGCGGCTGGGATCGCGACTTCCCCGGCCCGCCGCAGGCCTCCCGGGTCCGCGCGCTGGAGCGCAGAAAGGCGGCTGGGATCACGACTTTCCCGGCCTGCTGCAGGCCTCCCGGGTCCGAGCTGGGGAGCCGCAGAAAGGCACTGGGGTCGCGCGCCACCTTGAACAGGCTGCGCTGTGAGCTGAAATTTCGCGGAGGGAAGTGTGTGTTCTGAACCACACAGAGGGGAGCAGAGACTCGGGCTTCCTGCAACTCAGAGGTCTGAGTGCTTCTGGGCAGATACATTGCTTGGACTCCCTGAAAAGGTGAAAAGGCTACAAAAGGCCAAAAATCTTCAGAGAGCGAGAGACTGAGAAACCGGTTTCCACAGAGCTCAGCCCCTTGACTGGGGGGCAGGGT
>CM052815.1:18541155-18622337 GCA_028533885.1 Nasua narica
GGGGGGGGTGAGCCTGGTGGTGGATATCGAGAGGGGCACGTACTGCATGGAGCACTGGGTGTGGTGCATGAACAATCAATCTTGTAACACTAAAAAATTAAAATAAACAAATTTGGGGGAAAAAAAAAGATATGGTCCATATAAAAATAAATAAATAAATAAAACTGTGATTTCTTCTCAAAAATAAATAAATAAATAAATAAATAAATAAATAAATAAAAATCTTTTTAAAAATCGTAAAAAAAAAAAAAATTTCCCATTTCCAGGGTCTTTAGAGTATTAAGGTATCATCTTTGTATCATCTTTGCTTAAAAAACTGCCCTGCTGCAGAGGAAAGATTCAGGTGAAAATGTCAAAGGAAATATTCTATCCAACTGGTTGCTTAGTATTGTGTACATATTTTCACTTAACTCACTGTACCAAATTGTTTGTTTAGATGCAAGTTTTCTCCACCTGGAGGGAAGCACTTAAAATATGATATATTTTTTTTCACAATTCTTTACCGTAATACACTGTGTCAGTTTGGGTTCTCCAGGAAGCATGTGATAAAACAGTTAGAAGAGCAGTTTGTTGGGGGTAATGCCAACGAAAGATAGGGGACAGAGAGGAGGAGTAGGAACGGGAAGTCTATAGACCATCATGCCATGAAAGGAGAGGGGAAGGAAGGATTGAAGGGTAACACAGCAGACTTCTGTGGAACTCTGAGGAAGTCTTAGCCAATTCAGTGGGAAGTTCTATTACAAAAACTACCTGGAGGGGAGCCCTATGTTGAGCAAAAATGACTAGCCCCTACTACCCTGTGCATGCTCAGTCATTGCCTTGTGCTGTCACAGAAGATCATGTCCTCAGCTTGAACACTGCAATAGAGGCTAAGTGTCCTGCAATCAGAGTAACAAGCCACAAGATCTCCAATGAGAACTTCAAGTGGCTCCCTTTTATGGCCACCTTGTACATCTACTCCTATCCCTAACTGCAATCTCAGAAATGCCCTTTCCTGAATCCTCTACCTGGCAAACTTCTACCCTGCCATTAAACTTCTTTTTAATGTCCTTTAAATCCCACTTTCCCTTCGCTAGCACAGTAAGTCTTCTATACTTACTTATCTTTCTCTATCCCTTTGTACTCACCATTAATAGACCCTTTTGTACATTGCATTCTACTTGTACTTTAGAACACAATGACAATGCCGGATACCAATCACATTGCAGAGGATGAGTCTAAGACAAGGAACCGATTTAGAAACTTATTTTAAATATCCAAGCAAGGGTTGAATAAGACCTGAACGACAATAACAGGAATCATAGGAACACTTGAGAAAAAAATTAAAATGTCAAATCGGTAGACTGAAAAATCTCCTAAGAGCAAAGACTGTTTCCTCTTGATCTGTATTCCTAGGAGCATCAGCATAGTATTTTTCACAAATGTATACTCATTAAGTATTGGTTAGATGGAAATTATAATTTAAATAATGCATCATGTTTCTATTTCCTTGGAATCATAAAGTGTTTTTGTGGAACGGCCACATCCAGCATGTTGAGTTCTTTAAGGGCAAGGGCTGAGTTGTTAGGACTTTCCTTCTCCCTGTGGCTAGGAAAGCACTTCAAAGATCTGTTATTTTTGCTTGTTTTTGTTTTTTATTTATTAACATAATGTGTAAAAGAAAACTTTACACAACAAATAAAAAAGTTATAATTAAAATATACTGAAGTATGATGCTATGTGGACAGCATTAAAATGTGCTGGATCATCATACTATATGGAAAACAGGGGAAACAATATGAAAGTTCATAGAAAAACTTAGAGTTTACATCCTATCCCAAATATATGGATCTGAAGCTATTTTCTCTCTTTGAGTATCAGCTTCCTTACCCAAATAAAAGAAAAATAATTATAATACAGAGTATTACATTCCTAACCCAGTTAATGGAGATCTAAAATGAAATATATCTGCAAGCATTATATTACTACTTTAGGTCACAAAAATGATCTGAATCTTCAGATGACAGTGTGGCGGCATCACATCTTTTTGGTATCATATTAGGGAAAAATCTAACAAGGATTACCTTGGGTAATATTCTTAATTCAAATGTTTACTACTAATTAAAGATCATAGACACAGTGAAGTGATGTGTTAACTTGATTCTGTCTGAAAATAAGCAAATAATTTCAGTACCACGGAACAAAAAGCCTAGAGTTGTGTGGTCCCATTGGGCAGTTTTGTATTGAAGCTAGTAAACTATCCTAACATTACCTATATATATGCAGCTTCTCAAATGTTCTTTGTACAGGTCATAATATCTTACTGGTCCCTTCCCTAATTAATGAATTGAATGGAAACTTTGATATGTGTTCATTTTGTATATTCATGAAAGTCACAATTTTTAACCTTTTAAAAATTTCTACTTATCAATAGATTAGAGTCAGGCTGTTTGAATTTGAATCCCTGTTCTACCATTTAATGACTATCTGACCTTGAGCAAATTACTTAAACTCTTCAAATCACTTTTCTTATATGTAAAATTAGACCAACATTTCTTTGTTCATGTGACTTTTTATAGGATTATTAATATGCACATAAAGTTCTTAAAATGTTACCTGGCAAATGAGTAATCGATTAATGTTTTTCTTTTTCCTTTGACTCCTTCTTCTCCATCTTCTTACATAATTTATCCAAACCCATTTGAAAATCATTCATTTAACTATATTGTATATTTTCAGAATACTTTTCCATAGGTTTCAATAATAATTCGTGTTCTTATGTAGCAATTATTTCTTTTGTCTTATTAAGAATATTAAGTACCTCCTGCTCAGCAATTAAGTAAGATAAGATTGTTCAATACCTCTTTTTTTCTCATCTGTTTAGCGTGGTGTCTGAGTTAACATAACTGCTTTCTCCCTGGTGTCTGACTCTTTGACCAATCAACCTCTTTGACCTCCTGACATCAGTCATGCATTCGTACTATCTCCAATCACAGTCACTCAGGAGAGGTCATTCAGGTCCTTAATTATTTCCATGATCAGCATACTGCTTCTAGATTCTTGTCACTGAAGCCATATCATACCAGATAGGATCCTGCCTATTCAGGATGGTTTAGGATTTTTTTGGTCTTTTTTTTTTTTTATAAGGAAAGTGGTAGTAATAATAATAATAACAAAGATGTGACTCTTCACATGCTTTCTGCAGAATCTCACTAAATCATGTGCACGTTTTCTGCAATTTACATAATCTTCCTTTTACGAATGCAAGAATTGACGTGAGAATTTTTAACTGAATTATCCCAGCTCACAGAGCAGCAAGGAGCAGAAGTATGGCTCCAATCCAACCAAGTAGTTTGATTCCAATCCCTGCTTCTTCCCATTGTTCCTGCTCCCCCTTCTCTTATCCGTAAAATTGATTTTCTCAAAATAAGATTTGCTCAGGAAAAAAAATGTTAACACAGGTTAACTATTAAGTTTAATGAGTACTCCAAGAGAGCTACAGCCAAACACATGCCAGAAAATAACACATTCTAAAAGATAGACTAAAAATAAATCACCTGCTTCTTTCTCTGATCACTTTTGTGAACGTGTGATGTTTCAATGTTTGTTTTTTAATTTCTGTAATGACCCAACATCCAGTCGAAAGGCTGGTATGATTTGAAATTGCTTTACTTCATTTTGGTATTGCTAAAATAGTATCTCTAGTTGAAGAAACCTCTACGTAAATCTTATTACCACTTGATCTAACACCCAGGTTATGCTAGCATGATCTCATTCAAATTTGATTTACCTGATTGGCAAATTCTTAGAGATTAATAGGCAGAATTATGTGATAGAACAGCAAGTGATGCTAGAAGAATCTATGATTACATTGGCTCTGGAACAGGGCCCATAAGTTATAAACAACTCCAGATAATAGTCTTACAAGCTCTGAGTGCTCTAAATCTTTGTTTTCGATCACAGCATCAATGTTATCTCTAAGAAAAGCATGGTTTTACTTACCATTTGTAAGCTTCATAGCCGGAGGGATAAACAGCCTAGACAAAAAAAAGTGAGAGACTTAAGCTTGGCTGGATTTTAAAGAGGTAAAATGCATTATAATAAGTAAATTACAGGAATAACCAGAGGTCATAAAAATGAATGCCAAAATATTCCAAATCTAAACATTATTGGCCCTGAAAGTGAATTTGTTTTCCTTGATTAGTAATCAAAAGACTTCCCCTAGAAAACGTATCTAACAGGCAAGATTACATTCACTTTGCCTTGTACCTATAGTAATGTGGAAACACTGCCCTAAATCAAGTTTCTGTTGGTAGAAGTTAAACTTTTTTTTTCAAAACTTCACATTACAGGGAAAAAAAAAAGCTTCTTGCTTGAAGCCACTATAATACTGATACTTTCTGGTGCATTAGTTTAATTGAGGTTTTGTTGGGTTTTTTTGTTTTTTTAATTTTTTTTCCCAAAGCAGCATTAGTGTATCTTTTTAAAGCAACTATCTATCAATTGAATGCCATCTCCATAAGAAGTAATAGTCTGTTTTCTTGTGCACACAACATGAATTTTAGTCATTTTCCCTATGAATATATTTAAAGAAATTATTTTCTGCCTAATTAAATGGTGGCTTTCCCCCAATAAACTGTTTCAGAAAGCAATCTTCTAAGGTAAGTAAAGGGAATGACTTTTTTTATGGTTCACTCATGTCTCTGAGCACAGAAACAAAGTTATAGCCATCAAACCAACCAAAGAGTCCACAATGGCCTTTGTCTTCAAAATTTAAGCTTAACTTCCAGAAAAGCCTGTTTGAAGTAAATTAAAATAGGTAGTACATTCTTTTACAAAAGAGATTCAGTGTAGACCAACTACATTTGTTTTCAGTGTGTGGTGAAGCATTTTACCTTCATGTTTATAAATCTAATGGTCAATAAAACTGGAACTGGGGGAATCGATTGTCCTTGCCATTAAAAAGTCTTCAGAAAAAAAAAAAATAAAATAAAATAAAATATAAAAAGTCTTCAGAATCATACCTCTCTGTGCATCCTCCACTGTTCTGCAGTCCCTTGCCATTGGATTTTGTAAATTTAAAAATTATTAATTAGAAACATGCAGTTCTCAAGTATAAATACAAGCAGAGCGCCCCCCAGTGAGACGGGCTGGGGCAATGCAACAATTTATCACTTTTGTAGCCAAATGCCCACATTGGTAAACAGGAAGTGTTGTGTACAAATGTGAATATAATGCTGCACTGGGTTTTTGTTGGGGGGGGAGGGGACATATATCCATAGTTTGGTCTTACACAATATCATTGTTTCCTGGTGAGAAATGAAACCAATATATTTTGAAATTACTAAGCCGAACAATAGCGAGACCGGGCATTCTTTCGTATCTTTGTGTTAAACAATACGAGACCAGGCATATTTTCCTGTGTCTATGTTAAACAATACTGAGACAAGCAAAAACATTTTATTTAGTGGCTGAAAAAAATACTTCCTTTGGAAATGGTGGACCATGAATCAACTAAAAAGTCTTACTTATCCAGTCTAACATGTTGGCTGCTAACATTTAAAATGAAGACTAGTTTTAAGACTTGCTTTATTGTAATCACTAAACCAAATATGTGTCATAAATGGTGCCCAGAACAATCAGTTCCCTACCTTATAAGAAACCTTAAAATGACCCACTGGAGATTGAATACCCCTCAAATAACTTCCCCTAACTTAACTGTCTGAAACACCACTAAGACTCAAGCTCATGTTCTCCATTACTACTATAGTAGGTCTAATAAATGCAGCTTCACTTGATCAGAAGATTTTTCTGATGGTTTTTAGAAGATTTGACAATTGGCTCATCATTCATCAAGCATTCAAATATGTCTCCTTGATAAATTACAGAGTGAGAAAAAATCCTTTATCTCAGTAGTTTACAAAGGATAGTCACTACTTAGAAGGTTTCCGGCACAGTAAAACCATGAAATTTCTCAATCTTTCATGTATTTGTCACATACCAAATATATACCAGGTACCATAGTAGGGGCGACTAATGGAATAAAACAGACTCCATCGCTTCCTTATGGAATATAAAGAGTCTATGTTCAATTCTATAACCAGCTACTAACTATGAGATTTCAAGTAGGTAAAAATCTAGGCTTTACTTTCATCTTTAAAGAATGATTAATAATTTCTTTATAAAATTTTTGCAAGGATTGAATGCTCTCAGTTATATAAAGAATTTACAATGTTGGGCACATAATAGACACTTAACAAAGTGTAGTGTGTCCCCCCCCCAAATCTAGTGTTTTTAAAGAGCAAAGAACATAAATAAATCTAAATAAATAATAAAACAGTTGCAAACTATACTGATTACTATGAAAGAAACAAAGGGAAGAAAAGAATAGAGGTGCTGGTGAGGTATTTAAAGGACATTTTGTCTGAGAATATGATATTGTAGTTGCTACTCAAGGAGTAGGAACAAGCCAAGAGAGTGGTGTGCACGTTCCAAGTAGAAAAAAACTCAGATGAAAATGTAAAGGCCCTAAAATGGGGAATAAGGGGAAGAGAGTTTGCAGGTTTTAAGCAAGTCCAGTGTGGTTAGAGCTTAGTGAACAAAGTGAGATAATTACTAGTACTACCAGTAAGCCCTAAGAGTTAGGAACATCAAAAAGCAAATGGTCAGGATAGAGTGCGCAGAGATATTGCTTAGCCTGGACAGTCTTCAGTGCTTAATCTCACCAAATACACATGTCGCCAAGTTGGACAGTTCTACAAATCCTCAAACTACATTAGAGATGGATGAAGGCACGGGAAGACTCAAATAGAACAAAAAGATTCCATCCAGCCTTGTCAGGCTGAGACAGCTTTCTGGAAAGGCTGAAAAAGTCATAATGCATATCATATTGTATGATGGACAAACTGATTCTAATCTACTCTACATGAAGCAAGGTGGAGGCAGGTTTATTGGTTGGAGCTTCATGAATATCAACTACTTCTATATTGTTTATTGAGAAAATGAATTCAAATGCACTATCTTGATTTAGGAAAGTAGGCAATGTTGCTATGACTAAATTCCTTCTTTTTTATATAGAATGTCTAAAAATATGAACACAAGGTGGGGAGTAAATACTATATGACTCTTTATTTCTCTAGAGGTTAAGGCTTTAGGCTTACTTTTGGAAAAGTTGAATCTATCAAAACTCCCAGACATGTGTAGTAGTTCATACAAGTGATCAATGTTTTCCTGCTTAATTTTTACCAAAGTATTTGTATTAAGTATTTATTAAATTAAAATGTTTATATTTGATATTATAAAAGTCCCTGAAATGTAAGACAATGAAATAATCTATTAATTTTAGGTTCTACTGCTCTATTCCATGAATCTTGAGCAGGAGTGTGGTCCACAATTATTATTCAGGTAAATCTCCATCATCCAGATCAAAAAGCCTTTATAAAAATCAAGATGCTACTCACATGAAAATAATCGAAAACTGTGGAATATTTCTTTTGGAACAGTTCCCCTCTTATCCTCTACAAATACATAATTTTGCCTGCATAGCTGCACAATTACAACATTATAATTTAATCAATCTTATAAACATCTCAATCTCCCCTAATTAATTGTGTTTTATGCTCAAGACCAGATTAGTTATTCAAAAGTCTTTATATATCTTCTATACAGAATCCATCAGGGAATCCCATCATGTCCAAGATAAAAAAGCGAGATAAAAATAATTTAGCCTCAGAATTAGAAGATGATGTAGGCTACTTTTATTGGTAGGCTAAAAGTCTATGTATGTCATGGGGCAAATGGGTCCATTAAAATGATAACACCAATGGAAAATATTGGATTATAAAATATGTTCAAAATGTATGTATATATATTTCTTGCTCGAACATAAATAGCAAATCTTTACTTGGCTAAAGTTTCTCTTTTAGAGAGTTAATGTTTCTCACTTAACAAGTTGTGAAATATGTCTCTGGCTCCTTTTTTCTGTGTTCTCGTCTTCTTTATTATGCATAATCTCTCTACAGTGGTGATATTTTATATCTTTTTTTAAATTTTTCCCCCAAATACTTTTATTTTTTCAGTGTTACAAGATTAATTGTTCATGCACCACACCCAGTACTCCATGCAATATGTGCCCTCCTCAATACTCATCACCAGGCTTGGATATTTTACATCTGATTGTTATATTTTTTCAGATATGTGCCCACAGAAATTATTGTAACTACAATGAGGGAAAAAAAATCAGATTCTCCTTAATGCAGGACGCCTGGGTGGCTCAGTGTGTTAAGCCTCTGCCCTTGGCTCAGGTCATGATCTCAGGGTCCTGGGATCAAGCCCCACATTGGGCTCTCTGCTTGGCAGGAAGCCTGCTTCCCCCTCTGCGCTGCCTGCCTCTCTGCCTACTTGTGATCTCTCTCTCTGCCAAATAAATAAATAAAATCTTTAAAAAAATATTAAAAAAAGTGTCTCCATTTCTATCTCTCTCTGTCCATCTGTCTCTCTCTGACGTACACATAGACACACACGCATACGTGCACACACGCACGCGCACACACACACAATGAATTCCTTTACTTTTCAATAGAGAAATAATGTAGAGGAGGCTAATGCAGTTATATAAAAAAAAAAATCAGACAACTCCAACATTTTCATGGCTTAACATAAAGGAATCACTTCACTCATGGCCAATAAGTATAGAAAGGGGCGGGGGCTCTGCCCGTGCAATTATACAAGATCCGGGATCTGTCCTTCTCAGCATCAGCTACGGCACAACAGAAGTCCTGCACTTCACCTTCTGAATCCAGCCAGGAGTCAAGGGAAGACTCAGATTGTGGGGTGCTTTTGTTTTGGGAGCTATAATAGACATATAACATTATATTAGTTTCAGGTATATAACATACTCAGTATTTGTATATACTGTGTATTGATCAGTATGGGTTTTTTTGCTTTGTTTTTTTATGTTCCAGGTCTGGAGGTAGCATACATCACTCTGCTGCATGCTACTGGCCAGAATCCAGCTGCATGCCTCAAAAGGCCAAGAAGACAAGAACGCTTGCCTCACTATGTGTTGGGAGGATCTGGTGAACCCATATTGTTCTCCAGAATGAGTTTCCTGTGGATTATCTAACCCACTGATGCATATAGTATCACAGACTTGAAATGAGTTGGTTGAGACGAGAACACAAATTGACCTGCACAAAGTTATGTTACCAAAATTGTAGAAAAATGTGCAAAGTAGACACGCTTTCATAAACTACCAAAAACAAGCACTGATGCATTTGAAAGAGGCTGGGATTGGAATGATATTCTTGAGGAGAAATTGGTTAGTACACGGCACAAATGTTTTAACACAAATACTAGTTCCCCCCATAACAAGTGTCTGCAGTCAATTTTATTAAATGCGAAAGAATGATCTAAACTTTAGGTCACCTCATTATCAAAATTACCTTTATCAACCCTGTTTTATAGATGAGAAAAAGAGGTTCCTAGCAAGACAGTCAAACCAGAGTCCATAATCAAAGATTTTAATTAGAGTGCTACCCTGGCTTGCATAATACCTCCCACCAACACACACACATTCACACAAACACGTTTGGAGGGGAATACTGTGTGTCTCTTTTTAAGAACATATTTCATAATTTGAATCAAATAATTTGGAATTCTAAATCCTGTGTCAAGCATGGCCTTTTGTTTCCTCTCTCAATATAATCATTTAGAGAATTCGGGCATTAAGATGATGTGTCATGGTTCCAATTCTCCTTTATAAGGAATTAAGCCTCCCCAAATATCTTTAACTCTCAGAATGCCAATATCCATTTTACTCCTTTTAAACTTCTATTTTTATAAGAATTTATCATCACTACTTGAATGTAAGAACCATGAGAAAAGGGATTTTGCTTGTCTTCCAAGTTATATCCCCAGCATCAAATAATACTGTACTTGGTAAGAACTGAACGACTAAGACTCCTAAATCAATGAATGACTACAAGCTAAGACTCCAGTGCTGGGTAATATGGACACTATCTGTGTTTCCCACCATAAAACAGTTGATGTTCTATCTCAAGTCATTTAAATAAGCTATCACCATACAGGAAAGTACAAGCTATGGCAGAAGAAATAGGCTTGAATACGAAAGTAGACCACAGTAATTTTCAAATCACACATGAATATGAGTCATTATTTTTGTTATTGCTAAAAATAATTATACAGAACACCTATGCCCCTTTAGCTCTGCAGCAAAGGTTTTGATGAGCCGCAGGTGTCCATTCTGTGTGAAAGAAACATTATCCTATCCAAAAGTGGCCTTCAGAGAGGATGAACTGCCCTGCCATTGACCCCAAAAAGAATGCAGATCCGAAGACCGCCAGCACATCCTCTGCACACAGGACCTGGTGAGCCACACGTGTGACTACGGAGGAATAATAAACAGCCTTTGGTTATTTGTGGATTTGCACAAAAGCTAAATTCACATTTTAAAAAAATTGGGGAAAAAAATGACAATCTAACCCCCCCCAAAGTCAGTAAAAATGAACTTCCTGGAGACATTTTTGACATTTCCAATATCAATTATTACTTAGGATCGCGGTTTTTTTTTCTTTTTCTTCAAGTGTTGCCTAGCATTGTTGTTATTTATTCAAATACTGCCTTTTTCTCTGAACTATTGTTTCATGAAGCACAGCTTCCCACCCCAACCCCCTTTTCTGGGTCACTTTGACAGGAAACAAGTACTAATAAAATTGTCCTGCTCAACACACACTGAAGGACTAAATAATACCTTTTTCCTTCTCCCACCTCTGGTTAAATTATTTATGAGTTGCTAAAACTCTTTCCATGCACAGGCTGTGCCTCTGGATTTTGTTAATAGCATTGGAAACTGGCAAAATAAAATAATGTAATAGGAAATCAAATAAGATAATAAAAATTGTCCTGAGTTATTGTCTTACTCGATATTATAAAATTGATGCTAAATCTAAGAGTTTTCCATTTTGTCAGCTCAAGACAAGGGCATTTATAAACTTATTATATCATTTTTGGTATGTTTAATTTTACTGAAAAATAAAATTGGATAAGGACTTCATTTACCCATCAACTTCACTTACCATTTTACTAAAATTAATCACTTTGAATTTGCAAATTATTTAACAATCTAAGACTCACTGACAAAAACCTTTCAGATAGATTAGATAGATGATAGCTAGCTAGCTAGCAAATGCACCAAACACATTTAATCTTTCCTGCCGTGTCCAAAAGATAATAGGATTATAATATTATTGTATTATCTGATCACGCAATAATTTTGCTGTCACTTCTCAGGAATTAATCATTATTATTGTAAGAGATTTTTACCATTTTACAATTATTATTATAAGAGATTTTACCATTATTCTTCCTAATATATGTATATATATATTTTTTTCAATTTACTAACTTCTTGAAAAATTAAATAGATATAGCACACTACGGATCATGGATTCTAGCAGGGGACCAGTTTTGAAATCCGCTAAGTAGTTGGGTGAATTTGGGAAAATCATTTTTATTTTTCTTGTAATTTTTTAAAAGTTTATTTCACTACTTTATAGCATATTGTTACAGTTGAAATATGTCATGGCTGTATGACTTTTATATAAATATGTAACTTGCTTTTCCTTTCTTAGAACCTCTTTTTTTTCTTCTTAGGAAATGTTACTAGTGTATGTCCACACAGAACACTTTAGGATTATTTCTCTGTTACTTGGTGGAAATTTGACCACGAACATTCAAATGATTCTTCAAATAGAGAAAGCTTTCTGGTTTTTTCCCTTCCCCATTAATCATTTCTTGCTTCACTGACTTTCTTTCTTTTTAAATTTAATCTTTTTTAAATTTTAATTTTAATTTAATTAATTTAATTTTAATTAACTTTAACTTTTAACTTTGTATTCTATTTAATTCTTTGTCATTGTATTTTTCATTTCATATCTAATTTCCCATTTTAGCTATCTAATATTTAACCATGTCTTTTCTTTCATCTTATCCACTATTTGTTGATTGTTTTATTTTTAGACAATTATTAAATAGTAATTTATAATATTACTAAATAATATATTATTTTATTTTATTTTACTTTTTTAAAAGATTTTATTTATTTATTTGACACAGAGAGAGAAATCACAAGTAGACAGAGAGGCAGGCAGAGAGAGAGGGGAAAGCAGACTCTCTGCTGAGCAGACAGCCCGATGTGGGGCTCGATCCCAGGACCCTGAGATCATGACCTGAGCCAAAGGCAGAGGCTTAACCTGCTAAGCCACCCAGGTGCCCCTAAATAATATATTATTTTATATTAAACATTTTACAATATTAAATAGATTATTGAACAGTATATTGTTTTCTGTTATAAAACATATATTTTATAATCTCTAACTAATGTCATTAACTAGTTGTTATTAAATAATAGTGATTAATAATTGTTATTAAACAGCAATTAATTTTTCTTATATGAAATATACTTTTATCCATGTAATATTCTTATTAATTTCTGTGAAGATACTATGTACAATTCACTTTTTTATATTTTCTTTACAGATATTAACTCTGTGTCCTCAAGGGCTATTATTTCTCTAAGAAATTTCACTGATGGTCTTAGTTTTCCTAAAGTATATGCTCATTCTTGTTTTTAACTCATTAGTATATACAGTGGTTAATTTTGTCAACTTGACTGGCCACAGGGTATCCAGATTAAACATTATTTTGTGGTGTGTCCATGAGGGTGTTTCGGGATTGCATTAACCAACTGAATCAGTAAAATAGATTTCTGTCCCCAATGTGGGTAGGCTGTGTCCAATCTGTCCACGGTCTTAGTAGAACAAATGGTGAAGGAAGGAGGAATTGACCCCTTTTTTCCATTTTACCACTTGAGTTGGGATATCTCATCTTCTCTTCTGCCCTTGGACTAGGATTTATATCATCAGTCCCCCTGGTTCTCAGGCCTTCTGACTCAGACTGAATTATACCATTTGATTTCCTTGGTCTCCAGCTTATACATAGCACATCATGGGACTTCTCAGGTTCCATATTTGTGTGAACCAAATCTTAATATATATGTTGTGTTGTATATATAATGTGTAGATATTTGTAAATACATATATATGCACATAAATAGGTGCATACATTTAGCATACATGTATGTGTATATACACATGTGTATATGCACACATATATACATACACACATATATATATGTATATACACACATACATACACATATCCTATTGGTTCTGTTTCTCTGGAGAATATGGATATCTAGATTTACTTCCTTAAACCAACAGTTAAGTAACAGTTAACTACTAATCTTGCTAGGTTCTGATTAGAAAAGTCTGGCACCAGAGGTGGTATAGGGATTTGAGGTAAAGAAGAGAAATATGGAAAGAGGCTTTTCCTTCTTATACCTTAGTATGGTTTTCTCCCGGATCTAAGGAGTGGGTGGTTCCAAGTTATTTTGTATAACTTAATTCCTAGGATCTTCTCTTAAGAATCTCTCAACTCAATAATCCAAATTTTATGTAGGCTACCACTTTGTTTGGTTTTCTGTTGCTAATTTAGTAGAACGTTGCTACCGTCTATGCTTTAGAACAATATTTCACAGAATTCCCATTCTTATACGCTCCCCAACCAGAGTTTACCAATCACAGGAACTTGCTCAAGACTGAAAAGGCAGGTGGAATGATACAGAATCCATCGTTCTCCAGAGGTGGTACAAGCCAGACAGAGAAGACAATCCCAGCAACATCACAGTAAGCTCTTAAGAATCACTCATATGAGTGTTCGCTTCGGCAGCACATATACAAAGAATCACTCATATCATGCAGTAGAGTAAGATCTGAGAGCTTCTCAGAGATTCTTGAGAATTGCCACAAGTTCTAGGCAATCTTTTTAAGAGTTATTCACTGTGAGGATGCAAGCTGTGACCTTCAGTATCAAATACTGACTTTTGGAAGCAGTTTCCAGGACCTTCGTGCCTATCTCCTCCAAAATTCATATAAGCCCCTTCCTCTATCTTAAACCCTTTATACATGTAATATATAGCATGGTTTCTGTTTTCCTGACTGAGCCCTGATAAATCCAATCACGGATTTAGCTTTTAGGCAAATACTTTATGTCAGTTGTTTTAAGGATAAGAAAGTAGACTTATAATTAATTCTTTATTACTTAATGTCCGTACCATGCCCTGTGCACACAGACCTGATCCTTCAACTCTTGTGGCTATCGACTGGGAAAATACATATATATTTTTCTTTGTGTTCTGTATTTTTGTTTTGTTGGGTTTTGTTTTGTTTTGTTGGGGGATTTTTGGTGGTTCTCTCTTTTACCTACATAAGATGTCTGCTTTTTAGTTGAAATTTTCTTCCATGTGATCCTAACATATCATATTATCTAGGAAATTTCTATTCTTCTCTTTGGTTGATGCTATCCTCCCAGGATTTGCAGCACAGTATCTGATCTATATTATTTTTATATGTTTAGATCCTTCAATGAGACATGAGGGAAGGATAATAAATACATGTGTTTAGTAAACCATCTTTAACTAGCAGCCAAGCTTTCAGAGATTATTTTATCCCACACTATTCAGAATATCAAAATA
The DNA here is from genome assembly GCA_028533885.1 of Nasua narica. Taxonomy (NCBI): domain Eukaryota; kingdom Metazoa; phylum Chordata; class Mammalia; order Carnivora; family Procyonidae; genus Nasua; species Nasua narica. The sequence continues at coordinate 18,555,749 of CM052815.1, forward strand.
TATGATGATAATTTAGTCAAATGGTCAGTAAGTCTTCTACACTCTTTGCTTTACCCTGAAAATTCAGGGTGTACACTGGTATGTTATAGACCATGAAAAGACTTGCAATAAAATAAATCTATAAAAATGTATTTAATCCTATGCTTTCTAAAGTTATTTAACTATTTTACTTGCCACAAATAATGGCATTCTACAGTATAGCAGTTTATATTTTCCTTCTGTGGTTGTTAAAGGAACTGATATACTGGTTACTAATAGGGGAAAATAGGTATAGAAATACACAAAAGAATCCTAAAAAATGCAATGTTACTAAAGCACATCATCACATTCTCTGATTCTAGTAATTATTCTTTTATTGTTCTGATTGTTCTTAATTGCATCGTTAGCTTTAACAATCCCAGGACACAGTGCAGTTAAATATTAACTAAATTACTTAGAACAAATAGCTGCAGCAATTAATAAAACATCAGAAGAGAAGAACATGGAAATATCAATATTCTTAATATTTTTAAACGGTTGTATGCTACCTTATCAGTGTGATCACTTACCAATAAGACTAATGATGCTAAGTTCTGACATCTGAACATAAATAATATTCTACCAACTACTCATTCATTCACACTGATGGGTTTTCTGTCAATTGCACTCCTACATTTCCCACTAAAACTACATGTTTGCTCATAATTAAGAGCCACAAAGTAATAAATCAGTCCTATTTCTGTCCAATAGCACCTTTCAAGTGCTGAAACCTGAGAATTTCATGTCATTGTGCTCGAAGAAGTCATAACTTGTATATTCTTAGTCCATAACCTTCCCATAATGAGCAACGGTTATTGACTAAAGATAATTTTTGCTTTTTCTGCAGCAAGGTCTAACCATCTCTTTCAGAATTCTGTTAGATATGTCCTGTATTCCCACTTGCTCTGTTGCCCAGTTTGTGGGACCTCTTTTTCTCACCTATATAAATACAACACCCTCCTGACGGTTCTTCCTTGAGGTCATCTCTCATTATTAATGATTGTTCCATATTGCTAACAGAATTGTTTTTTGAAACAAACAAACAAACAAAACAAATAACTTCACAAAATTATCATCTGACCTAAAGATATTTTCTGGTTTGCATTTGCTTTAGGATAGGTTTCAAAGTCATTTGCAAGGCTTACCGAAGGCTTATAGCATGACATTATATATGTACGTATATTTCTCTAATCATTTAACAAATATTTTTGAGGGATGCCTGGGTGGCCCAGTTGGTTAAGCTTCTGCCTTCCACTCAGGTCGTGATCCCAGGGTCCCGGGATCAAGCCCCACATCAGGCTCCCTGCTCAGCGAGGAGCCTGCTTCTCCCTCTCCCTCTGCGGCTCCTCCTGCTTGTGCTACCTGCCCCCCATCCCCCCCCCCCGCGTGTAAAATAAATAAATAAACAAACAAATAAATAAATAAAATCTTAAAAAAAATATTTTTGAGTCTGTGCTTTAGCCCAAGTGATATTACAGGTGGTGGATATAGAGTAAGAGGCATGATGAAGAAAATACTTAGGTGCTGTGATGATCTTCTGATGGGTCATCTTGGCCAGGCTGCAGTCTCCAGTTGTTCATTTGATCACTAATCTAGGTGTTTATGTGAATATATATTATAAATACGATTAAGGGTGCATCATTTCAGAACTTTACTTAAGTAAAGTAAAACTTTATACTTTACTTAAATAAAGGAGAGAACTCTGAATAATATATACCACTTCTTTTTATCCATTCATCCATTGACAGGCACTCAGGTTTTTTCTAGATCTTAGCTATTGTGAATAATGGGTCTAATCGTTGATGCTTCATATCATAATGTGTAAATCTATCAAATCAACACACTGTATATCTTAAATTTACACAATGCTATATGTCAAAAAATGGCAATTAATTCTTTAATTAAAAAAATGAAGAACTCTATGGATAGCAGCTTTAAGCCCACTCAAGAGTTCAAAAGTTCCAGCCTCCCCTCCCTGAAGGCTTGCCTTACCAACAAGAATTCAGATTTCACTACCACCCTCATCTTATTAGCCAATTATATATTTATACAAAGAGATTTATTACAAATATCTCCTACTGCTTCTGCTTCTCTGGCTGAAACTTCACTGATAGAGGCACAAAGAAATTTTGACTAAACAAGTAATAAAAATGGATAGCACAGTATTTACTGGGCTAAGTGCTATAATGAGAATGAAGCACAGCCATTCAAAGTGATTGGCTTTGTTTATTGCTCTTATTCGATTTGTATTTTAATGATGATGATATCTGAAATGACTACATCTTTAGCTTAACTTATGCTAAACAAGTTTAGTTTTGATAAACTGCATGAAATGTCCTCTCATCTATAACAATAATATGAACAGTGAAAATGATGCTGGTAATACTGGCAGACGTTTCTTGAGTGTTTAAGACACATCAGACACTGTCATAATTTCCTTTTAACTTCCTGACAATATTATGATATAGAGGTTGCTACTTTTTTTGCAGGCAAAAACCTGAAGCATAGACAAATTCAGTAATTTACCCAATGTACAAGGTCTCCCATGCTAAAGCCAGAATGTGAACCTGACTCTTAGCCAATATGAGAATTAGCCCATTCCTAGATCTAACTTGGTAGTTCCATTTCAACTCTGACATCTGCTATGAGTACTATTTTTCCATCAGACTGAGATAACATAACTTACAATCCTTATATGAATAATATACCATCGGGAACATAGGAAGGTGCAATTCAAAAAACAGCTCCTCTATAAAGCCTTTACCAACCCATCAACCAGAATTAGTCATCTGTTTCTCTGAATCCCATGGCACTCTGTAATTATCCCTATTTAGCTTGGAATACAGCAAAATGAAATGGCATGTTATATATCTTCCTGATTAAACTGTATATTCACCAAGGACAGCTTTTTTGTTTTATTTGGCTAAATATTTACTAGAATATTATCTAGAATAATGCCTGGAGTTGAATAAGTAGTCAATTAATATAAATCACATAAAATTAATTAATTTAAAATTTGGAACTCTTCCCATTACCCAATTATATGAAGTGCACCATTTAAAAAATAAGAGGAAAAAAAATGCCATGTTCATTCTGACCAGGATGTATCCCTAAGACTTGAGACACTGTGATGCTCACCACATTGCCCCTTCTCCCTAAATTTAAACTGTTTTCCTGCTGTGTTTTCTATATTAATGGTCATGAGTTTTTATGGAGTTTCCTTCAACATAGGCCTCTTCATGTCTTATAAAATATTCAAGAACTAATAGCCCAAAGGCTGTGACCAAAGACCAAGTTGTTTCCTTTTTTTTTTTTTTTTTTTTTTTTACTATAATGCTGTGGCAGCAAATTTTATTTTCCAACAGTGGCCATACTTATATATATTTCTCAGCCTGATGCTCATTTTTATAGGCTAACATTGACTTTCTTCAATGGAGAGGTGGGGTGCACACTTAGTCCCCTGAACCTCAGTCAACCTTCATAATTGTGTTAACTATTGGGATGTAGTGGGAGTGACACCGTACTACTTTGTGACTTCTGAGACTAGATAATTAAAAACAATGCTGCATCTGTCTCTCAATCTATTGCAAGGGTGGCCATGAAACTCAGCCACTAGCTTGTGATGAGACCGTGGTCCCATGGAGAGGCCATATACAGGTGTTCTGGCTGGCATTAGTTCTAAACTAACCCATTAAGACATTCACACATCAAGTATAAGACATGAGAGTACATGAACCTTTAAATGAGAGGGAACTTCAACCTTCATTCAAGTCTTCAAGCTGAGCCCACAGATAGCTAGGGTGGAATTCAATCCTACTCTCTCTGAATTCCTGACTATAGTATTTGCAAGAGATAAAAAAATGATGACTGTTGACTTAAGCCACTTAGTTTCAGTAATTTCTTAAATAAACAGGGAAGGAAACACAGTAAGAAATATATTTTGCAATCATGATGCTACCGAGCCCAAACTCGTCCATGCACCAGAGGAGCAGTAAGCCTATGTCTGAGACACCCGTTTTGCAGCAAAGAAAACTTTATTGTCAGTAGGGCAGCCCAACAAGAAGGCAGGGGATCATTCCCAAGGCTGCCTTGCCCTGTTGAGCCTAAGAACAGTTTATATACGTGAAGAGGGTAAGGAGTTTCTTAAAACCTTGAGTATGGGGGCAGTGGGGCTTGCAACAATAAGGAGGCAAGCATTCTTCCGAACAATGAGATGCTATTTGGGACATGGTAATGATCAGACACACCAAGACAAATGTTACTGTCTGGTCCCCACTGGGTTTCCAGAAGAGGTGGGTAAACAGGAAGCAGAAGTAAGAAGACAAATTTAATGATTGATTGTGCATGAGGTTAAGGGGTGCCTAATACGTAATTAACTAGGGAACAAAACAGAACATGGAGCTAAGTTAATAATGTAACTGATACAACTATGGTTCTGCTTATGCTTTCAGAACAGATCTGGGAACCAAATACCCACCCTCAACGACCCAACACACATACACAAAGACACACATACACATGCTCACAAAGACACACATGCATACACACACACCCTCACAAAGAAAGGAAAACTGTCCCAACACTTACTTTGACTACGTGTAATAAATAGTTGTTCTATATCATTGCTTATATTGTATATTTATCGTATTTTAGTTTATCGTTATTATTTTGGATACCTATGTGACTGAATAAGTTGATTTCATGACACAATTTTGAGCCAGAGCCTGCAGCTTGAAAAATAGCTTTAACGAAGGATAAAAAAAAATAGTTTCATAAAGGTAGAAAACAGAGACAACTGCTATACTTCTCTTATGAGAGGAAATGTGTTTATCCTAGGACCGTAAGCAAAATTTTGCCTCAGAAATATAAAAATAAACAAACAGCCCTAGGTTTATGAACTCCTGAAGCTTAAAGACAAGCTTGGGCAGATTGGCTTTGACCTTTGGATCAGACATTCTAGCTTTGAATAAATTTATTTGAAGCTTGAAAAAAAAATTGCCTTGTCTAATTCACTTTTAAGTGCAAACTATAACGAATAGCTTATAAGGAGGTTTATAAGACCAAGACCTTTCGCACCCTAAAGATTGACTCTTGTTATTGGTCAGGGACATCACGGCCCAAACATCACTAAATGGAATGAAGTCTCCAAGAATACTTTCAGCTTAGAGCCATTTATGGCGGTTTCTCCTAAGTAAAAAGGAAAAGAAATTGAATTTTTAATATAAGGTCTTATTACACTGCTGAGTAAAGTGCCTTGAAAGAACAGAAGAGGGAGTAAAAAAAAAAAAAACAAAGAGGAAAAAAGTTCCTTCTCTTTTGCAAAGTGAGACTTTTTAAAAAGTTGGAAAAATTCAACTTAAGTCATAAAGTCATACAAGGTCTTCGTATCTTGCCTTAAAAGGAAGCTATTTTAACTTTCTTCCTTTCCTTAAATTGTCAGTGTTTGGCAAAAGTGAAAGCCAGAGTCAATCAACAGTAAATGCGCTATCTGCTGGGTGTTCCACAAATGGGAGAAATATTTGCATTGCAAATGAACAACTAATAATCTCATTCCTGACCAGTGCCCTGTTTTTATTTCATCATGTTCCTTTAGCTCTTGCAAAGTTCTAAGTATTTTTAATACACTGAAGTCCTACCATCAAGATGGTAATCATATACTTTTCAAGATATTTTTAGACGTGCTAATGAGGAAGCCTGAGATCAGTAAAACAGCAAGAATCATTAAAAATTAGATTTATTTGGCAATATGCATGGTGTTTGTTTAGGTTTTTCACTTCATCAGTTTAGAAAATATTTTTTTAAATGTTAATCAGTGTGCTCTGAGATTCTCTGTACCTTCCTCCCCCCGCACACATACGTGCACTCTCATACTTTCCCCAGCCAAGCTTGGAGGAGCTGAGATCTTAGAATTTGGATCCTTCCGGCCAGAGAGCAAGGGGCAGAAAAGCCATCCTGGAGAGGTGAGAGGAGACAGCCAGTGGCCTTACCGGGGAGCTAAAGCTTTAAGGAAGTACTGGCTCTCTGCAGCATCCCCACCTTGTCCCATAGGATTTCACTTAAAAACACAAAATCAGAGATAAAATTATTAAAAGTTTCAAAACATCAACCACATTAAAAGTGTTAAAAAGAAAACCACTGCCCAAAATGGCATCACTTAGTCCTAGTCATCAAAACAGGGCTTACTACCTCACCTAATCGCAGTTTTGACCTCACCCAAAAATGTATCTTACTGCTTGGTGAGGCATTTCCAGATCTGTGCCAATGAGGTCATCTGTTCCATGGGCCCTCTCCATCCCCCAAAGGAAGAGGAGATAATCTGCATGAAAAGGGCTGCTCACTCTCCCGCCTAAGGTGACTCTGAATGAAACAATCCTCTTCTTTTACTCACAACTTTCTTGCCCCACCCTCCTTTCTACAAAAACCTTCCATTATTTTACAATTCCTCAGAGCTTCACTCTACTTGCTGGAGGAGAGGCTGCCTTATTCACAAAGCATTTAATAAAGCTAATTAGACCTTCACAACGCAAATCTTGTTTTTTTTTTTAACAAAACCTAAGTACAGAACCCTTCCTGACCTGACCGTGGGCCTTGTGTGACTATATTGGTCACACAACCATGAAGACAAACCCTGCATTTATTTTTTTTTAATTTTATTTATTTATTAGAGAGAGAGAGAGGAGAGAGCAAGTGCACAGGCACAAGCAGGGAGGAGGAGGAGCAGAGGAAGAGGGAGAGGGGAGCCTCACGTGGGTCGATCCCAGGACCCTGGGATCATGACCTGAGCTGAAGGCAGATGCTTAACTGACTGAGCCACCCAGGAACCCACCAAACCCTGCATTCTTAAGACTTTAGAGTAAAAGCAGAATCCTCATGAGGGAGTACAGGATCTACTACCCAACAATCGCTGACACCACCCTCCTCTCATTCCTCTGCAGGCATAGGAGCCTCTGTGCTACTGTAGAACACAGGAGGCACGCATCCTCTAAGAATTGAGTCCATGCACTGAGAGCCTGTGCACTGATTTCACTGCCTGAAACACCCTTCCACCTTCCTGGGCCTCCCTTTTTTTACTCTCATCAAGTCTTTCACATCTCACTTTCTCAATGAGGCATGCCCTGCCAAGGTTATTTAAAATACAACCCTGTCTATTTCACTGAGCTAGATATATAGATATAGATATTTTTTCTTTATGGTTTGCATAGCACAATATATCTTTTCATTAGACCATGCAATCAAACTATTTTATTTTTTTATTGCCTATCTTCTGCTTCTAAAGAACAAGCTCTATGAGAGCAGGGATCTTTATCTTCTTTTGTGGGTGTTGTCATGTGTTCATCTTTTATTTATCTGATGAAGTTCGCCCATCTACAAATTATGTGTCTCTGGCACATCATGGTCACTGAAAAAAATACCTCTTGAATTAGTTGGCATTATTTTCACGTATATTTAATAAAATGGTCACAGTATAGAGAGTAAGAACATATAAAATTGTAGCTATGCAATGTTCCATCTGGTACAAATGATATTTGTATATGTGTGGGAATAAATTTATTTTGTATGTGTGCTTGATTAGATGCATATGCATGTATGGACATGTATAGAAAGAAGTGAAAGACAACATGTTTAATATATCATTTCTTCCTCTAGATAATGATTAATGGATGGCTTTCTCTTTAATTTTTTTGCATTTTTATTAATTTAATTAAATTAGTATTAATTTAATGACTGCAAATGCACATTATTTAATCAAATGACATCGCTTTCCAGAAATGTTGATAATCTCTTCACTCTGATATTCATAGGATGAGATCTTAGCCGGTATGTGTAACTTCCAGAAATTTCTATGAGTCAGTACAAGGCAACTCGTATCACTTTCTCCTGATAGCTAAAAACGTAGGTCTCATCTTCCCTCAGTAACTACAAGGCTCCTGTCATGTATTTTATCATGGACACAACATATTCACAGAGAATCTTGCTCTGTGTGGAGCTATGTATTCTCTTTTCCCATTTACCAATTAAAAAATTCTATTTTAAAATGATTGTTTTCCCAAAGACTATATACATGGCACAACCAAGAACTGACATTAAAGAAAAGCTCTGCTGATTTTACTGTGATAAAATTTCTAAGAATTACAATTTTCCTTGAGTAGTCACAAGGAAACTCAGTGAATTAGAGAGTAATGCCAGGTATGCATGGGGTAGAGGTACATGAAGCATAAGATAGGACATATATGGTGTTACCCACAGCAGCATGTAAAGCTAGGCATTGGCCATCCTCAACAATATATCTGAAAAAAGTCAAGTTAAAGTAAAATCATGGGAAGCCTTGATGAGGAAATAAGGCACAGAACCAATAAACCAATAAACAAAAAACCTTCATCATGGTAACAGTGAATCTGGTAGTTTGGTTATCTAGATTGTATAGGAAAGAAAAGTTTCTGTTTTTGCTTTTGTTTTAGCTGCCAGCTAGCAAATGCTTTTACTTTCTTTTCCCACCTGCATATATTAGGCCATTTCACTTTAAAACACATTTTTAGGGTGCCTGGGTGGCGCAGTTGGTTGAGCGACTGCCTTCGGCTCGGGTCATGATCCCGGAGTCCCGGGATCGAGTCCCACATCGGACTCCCGGCTCCATGGGGAGTCCGCTTCTCACTCTGACCTTCTCCCTTCTCATGCTCTCTCTCACTCTCTCTCTTTCCTAATAAATAAATAAAATCTTTAAAAAAAAAACAAAAAAAACACATTTTTATAAATTCTTGCTTATATTACATAAAGAAAATGGCAACAAGCTTTTTTTTTAGTAAATGATCCAGTCCTTGTAATGTCAAAGGAAAACATAGCCTACAGTGCATTCCATCAAATCTAACTTCAATCACATAGAATAATAGTGCAGTTTTTAATTTCAAATCAATTGTACCTTTATTCCCATTGTATTTAAATTTCATTTACTTAGTAGGCCCTTCTCTTTTGTCTGAAACTGGGACTCTATTAAGCATTTGGCAGTAGCACTTTCGAATAATACTGAAAGGGATGAGATATTTATTGAGGTCAAACAAAATTGGACAGGAATTGCATGTCAATCCACCTCCTCTCATGTTTTCGGCACCACATATGCATTTAATATTTATTTAGTTCGAATTATAACTTTCCAGATTTCTATAATTTAATTAACCTTTCCTCACTCTTTACTTCCATATCTCTTTGTTTGCAACTTGATAACACCACATTTTTTCTTACTCTATGAGAACAGGGAAGTCACATTGACTTCGTTTCTATGCAGTCAATCACTGTGCTGGTTACCTCACTCCTGTGTTCTCCATTTTCTCCTTAAATTCCACCCACAACACTTTGGGGCTAATGCTAATCATCTCCAGGTAATACTAAATCTCAGAGAAGTTAGGGAAGTTGTTCTAAATCACAATCCAATATGCAGCAGGGCTCACATTCAAACCAGGCCTGGTCTAGATCCAAAATTCAATTCATGGGATCTCTCTTTATACCAGACTTTCTCAATAGACTGTAAACTAGTTAAACTCACCAATATCGTCTTGTTTGTTGCTAACACCACACTGTCTCTGTAAATTGTAATCTCTGCAAATTATAAGTATTTTTAAAATAAATCAGGCTACATATTTACTCTGTTAACACATTTATTTATGATACATGGTCTTCACTGATATTCCACTTTTGCAATAATAAAAAAAAAACTAACAATGTTGATCCCCAGAGTAATTTCATCAAAGTAGAAAAATTCATTCTAAGGGTGCCTGGGTGGCTCAGTCAGTTAAGCATCTGGCTTCTGGCTCAGGTCAGATTCCAGGGTCCTGGAATCAAGTTCCTCATCCCAGCCTCATCTTCACTGGGCTTCCTGCTCAGCGGGGAGCCTGCTTCTCCCTCTGCCTCTCCCCCACTGATGCTGTCTCTCACTCACTTTCTCAAATAAATAAAATCTTTAAAAAATAAATAAATAAAAATTCATTCTATTTTCAGGGCTAATCTGTGAGACAAGTAATGAAAGAAAACTAATACAACATCTAAACCAAAAACACTTCCAATTTCTTAACACAGAAATCTGATCCACAATGAAGAACGCTGTTTCTTAATCTTTAGTCTTTTTCTCAGGTAAAATACCGATATCTATTAGGGGAAATAAACAAATCCAGGTTTGTTTGAGGTTTTTGTTTTGTTTTGTTTTGTTTTTTTAAACAACACTATATACGAAGAAAAAGTCAAACCTCAATGCAGGTTCTGAAAAAAGCTATTTATGAGACAAAGTCCATTGAATTATACTGATATATTTAGAAGTTCACTTTCCTAAGTTTAAAAGAAGATGCAGAGTATAATACTTATATTTCTTTGTTCTAATTCTTTCAGAATTTCTTTTACTGTATTCATCTCAAATTTTTTTTTTCATGGCTAAAACAAACATAAGTGAGCTAAAACTTTAGGTTGAAGCCAAGTTTTTGCCTTAACCATGTTGCAAACTTTAAAAAAGGTAAGTGTACTTCATATAACTTTTCATCAGAAAGAGAAAAAATCATTCTGTTTCTAAGTCTACTAATATATTCTCCAGCAAACTGAGAAACATATCTTCTAATTTCCCAATTCTCACTTAGAATTGTTCATTAATTCTACGTATTTTACATAGGCACACACGACTGATAAAAGAGAGATGTAATTGAACCTTAAATTAGCCATTTATATGTAAGCTATTCCTTCATTTAGTCTGACTTTAAATCTGGGCATAAAAGTGAAACCAACTCCAGTTGATATTAGTTTAATAGCCTAGTGACAGTAGGGAAAAAACTGGGCATGGATTTGCTTTTGACAGAGATAAATTTTAAAGTTAAGTTTTTCTCTCTACTTAACTTTGCAGTTACCCTCAAGGCATTTATCTATTGAAAGGGATAAGATATCATCTTTCAGAGGAAACATGTCATAAATATTTTGATAAAGTATTTGTAATCCTCAAAAACAGATGGTTGTTCCATAAAGATTGTCAGCTGAGAAGGTTTTGCTGACAGAATCATATTAACAATTGCAACTGGGTTTTGCGCTGCAAAATCAGATGCATTTTTCTATTAATCAATCACAGCTGGCTGATTTTTCCGACAGCTGAAACCTCCAAGAACTAATTTGCACCCTTTGCTTTACTCTTCACTAATAAGCCCTAACTAAAGCAAAAGAGTCTCTTGCCCCGGGTAAGGGGCATGATAATAGATTAACGTGCCAAGAGGAGAAACATGAAGGATGTTGATTTAACTTTATAAATATGAGGAAGAGTACGTATTATTAGGACTTCAAGCAGAAACATCTTCCAGAAAATTGCTCCATCAAGGAAAAGGAGTGCCCATATCGATAATGATAATGCAATAAGGAGAATGTGCATTTTCCCCTGTGGCTTCCACCTGGCAAAGGGCACACCATTTCCTAATTGATTCTTGGGTCCAGTTTTCTTTATGGGCATTTGGATGATATTTTGGGAGAAGTATGCATCATGTCTTTACATTACTAAAACTCAAATTGTGCTTTCATAATAGTAATGCAATTTTTATGTAAATTAATGTCTTATTTTTAACTTTCTACTTCTCAGAAGGAAAAGGTATCTTTTCTTACCGGTTTACCTAAAAATCAAATGCCCCAAAACACAGAAGGAATGTGTGTGACTCCACGTAATGTTCAATGGGTGGGTTTAAGTCACAGGGCAGCAAGTTCCTTCCAGTATTATCTGAAACGTTCATTCACTTTTTGACTGATTCTTATCTCCCCTCCAATACAATGTAAAATCAATGAAAGCAAGGATTCGACTTTGCATTGATCATCAGTCCATTCTTTCTTCAGTCTAAAATACAGCACCTGCTATACAGTATGTATTCAATAAATATGTTGAAGAAATACATAAATGCTGTCCATTGCAACAATGAAGCTCTAATCACAGCATACATTCTGCGCTCTGGATTAATTTACTTTTTCCTTTGCAAAAATAATTTGTCAAACATATTCTCTACTACCATGTATGAGGCCCTACACTAGGTGCTTCAAAATAAATATGGATAGAATACCACCAATGTCTATAAAGATTCACAGACAGGTGGAAAAGAAAACTAAGGAAATCAAACTTTATAGCAATTATGTCCTTTGCATTTTTAGCTTTGCAAATGAGAAGTCCAAATTTTATGCAAAAAGTAGAATATACTATTTTGTATCTGAAAGCAATAAAGATCTGCTTAATCTATATTCATTTTACAGAGGAAAAAATGTTAAGAGATCAAGGCAAAAATAATTTTGTAAAACTTGTCAACTTGTTATGGAAGATCTCCTAATTTCCAGACCACCACATTTTTTTAAGAGTTCACTCATTCATTATTCATTCATTCATCCATTTTTCAGCAACCACGCAATGAAAATCATGTAGTGGAGATGAAGGATGAGAGACAGGAGATAAAGTAATTAAAATATTGTTTTTATATTATAAGTAACAAAAATCTGTTGCTGGAAAATACATCTTCTAAGTCATTTTTGCAACCTTCTGAAATATTATTATCAGTCCTGGTACCTTCCACACATTTTGGGAGTTTGAATAAAAAATTTTGTCCTGACACAATACATTGCAAATAATTACTCAAAATGATTGTTAAATGAATGTGTATATTATAAATATGTCCATATTTTATTCTTTGTAGAGATTCTGAGTGATATGTGTAGACATGTGTACTTTTATCTTTTTATAAGCTGTCTACACATCTAATAGAATCCATGCTTACCTCTGAACCTAACCTCAAGTTATTTTAATGTATTAAAAATGCATTCAGGAAATACATGTTTAGAGTCTGCCATGAGCCAGGCATCATGTAAATATGAAAAAAAAATCCAAATATCAATGCAAGCTTTCCCATCCTTGAGGTTTTCCCCTCCTTTTTTTTTTTTTAAGATTTTATTTATTTGACACAGAGAGAGAAATACTGAGAGAGAGAGCGCAATCAGGGGGAAGAGGCATAAACAGGATCCTTGCCAAGCAAGGAGCCCAACGTGGGGCTCAATCCCAGGACCCTGGGATCATGACCCAAGCCAAAGGTAGTCACTTAACCAACTGCGCCACGTAGGCAACCTGAGATTTTTCCCTCCTAAATCAAAGAAGTAGGCACAAATATAAATGTGTAAGTATACTAAAGAGAGGCAAGTGACTTAATTCACTCAAGAGGTCATGGTTACTCTCTCCATGTAAGTGTCTCAAAGGTCTAGATTTATCATTTGAGTCTCTTTCCTTTATATCATATGGCTATGTCCAGCTGCCTACTGAATTTGCCATAAATATTTGCCATAAATGTAACATAAATTTTTCATTTGAATTTACCATAACTGTTTCAATAGATTGGACCAAACTCATCTCATTATCACCTCCAAAATGTGTCATATTTCCTATGTCAATCTCTGTTGATAGCACAATTACCAACCCAGATGCCCATGTCTTTATCATCTGTCATATGCAATTAAACTGCAAGACTCTTTTGATTTCCCAATATTCCCTTTCTCAAATCTACCCACATCTGCCTATTCTTTCTATTACTCACTTTGTTGAGATTACAATCATCTTTCATCAGAATTAGAACCTACAGTCTCCTTATTCTTTTCTCTTGCCTCAGGTCCTTTAGGATATTCCAGCAAACACCAAAGGAATGACATACGCCATGTAATTTTAAGAATCAACTTCCTGCCATGGAAGTGCAAAATATTAGATTTTAGCAGCATGTAAGAGAACAATCCTTGAGTTCTGCCAAAGACTGGTGAAAAGTGGGTTGGGATAAGATTACGTATACTCTAAAGGTATTAAGCAATTTAGTGTTTCATTATAGAAGAGATTAGCTCAAGAAATAGTGAAAGAAGCAAATGAAATTGGGAGTTAAATTTACCACTAATCTTACCCTTAATCTTAAACAAACTAACCTATTCTTACTCAACATTTGATCTGTTTCTAATGAACGTTTGTTTATCTCCAGTGTCTTTATTTGCTTGAATATTTGTATTTAATAGTAAGTGAAGTTAATACATTTTAATGCATGGACTCTAGCCAACTAACAAATTTCTAAAGAGGTTTTGGGGTTTTGTTTTGTTTTGTTTTGTTTTGAATGCAATGATTCTAAAGTTTCTCCCCTCAAAGGACTAGGAAAGGGTAGGCCATCTTCACCTGAGAATCCGCAAATAAATATCGGTGATAGAGTACTACCAGGAATATTCAAAGTTTGTTGGTTTTTTTTTTTTTATTATTCATTGCCATTTTAAATGAACTTATTTCTTAACTATACTAGAACTCTTCCAGAGACAGTAAAGGCCAAATAAGAATATCTCCTTAGCATGGTCATTTTCCCAGTTCATTACTATAATCTAACTGCTCTTGACATCTGGCCTTTTATAAACACTCGTTTACCATATAAGTGAAACTTTTCCAAATATACCTAGCTATGTCTATAGTAACAAGGGAAGGCAACTTCTGCTCCATATTTTAATATCCTTACTTTATGACTTTGTTACAGTACACGTGACAAATTTTTAGCTATCTCTAGAAGCCCCATTTCTAAAATTCTCTTAAGATTTTTTGACTTTACAATGGTGTGAGAGTGACAGGCATTCAGTAGAAACCATAGTGTGAATTTGGACGTCCTCCTAGGCTAGCAATATTCAGTATAATCCTCTCCTATGATGCTGGGTGGTGAGAAGAGCCACAGATCCCAGTGAGCCATGCAGCCACGATCACAAGGGTAAAGAATGATACACTTAAAACCATTCCATACCCATACAACCATTCGATTTTTTACTTTCAGTACATTATTAAAGAAATTACATGTGGTATCCAACACTCTATTATAAAATAGGCTGTGTGTAGAGGATTTTGCCCAACTGTGGGCTAATGTAAGTGTTCTGAGCATGTTTAAGGTAGGCTGGGCTATGTTAGGCTGTTTGATAGGTCAGGTGTATTCACATGCGTTTTCAACTTACAATATTTTCAACTTATGATGGGTTTACTAGGATGTAAGCCCCTCAAAAGTGAAGAAAGAACTGTAGTGGATTTGATGATTTATTATCAATTATCACATTGTCTTCTTATAAAGAATAACTTAATCTTTTGTCTCTTGAGATTCTCAAAATTAGTGTTGTTGATATTTAGAAGACTCTAGACCATCCCCTCTAATTTAATTTTTACAAAAGTGGGCACATTTTCACTTCCCCCACTCTGAAAATACTGCAGATCAGTTACTGCTGGCTCCCTGTAGAAGTGTACCTGTTAGACATGGGAGGTTGGGAGACAATGTTGTCTTAAATTCTTACTTATAGTTCTACTAATTATTGTTGACATGAGCCAATGACTCTATTTTCAAATGAGTGGGTTGAGATAGATAAAATTGCAAAGAGCTTTTTATTCTCACATGATTTAGAATGTATACATTTAGTAATGAATGCAACTGGTAAGACCACAGTAAAAAAAAAAAAGAAAAAGGAAAAAAACCTACCAATATCATTTTGAAGGATTATTTTTATGTAATAATGCTAATGTTTCACTGTGAATTACATATAACAAATGCAATACACTCAAAATATTTTTCAAATCATGGTATTTTTTAATTTTGGAAAAGAACACACAATAAAACTGGTACCTATAAGCGTTAGTGTTCCCTGTAGACTTTGCTCACATAAAGCTTAAGAGTAATTAAAAAGAACTGATTTTATGGAAAATATAGTGGAAATTAACAGGGACATTAGAATCAGATACATAAAATTATTTTCATTTTCATGATGCTAACTTAAAAGGAAAACAACAGCAACCTTCTGCAATAGTTTGAACCTCAACTTTTAAGACTTACTTCTATGAGACATTATCAGAAAATAAAAACTCTCATCAAATAGAAACTGAAATATTAATCTTTCTCCATCCTCCTAACCATCTTCGTGTGTATGAAGGGTTCCTTCTCATATGAAAGATTAAATGGCTCCAGTCAGAGGGTTAAAACTAGCAACCTTCACATATGCAGTGGATGTTTTGGTGATTACACCTTGGATGTTATTGACAAGGTGGGTAACAGTTGGAAAGGAAAGTGTGTGTGTGACACTACTGAAGAGTTACATATCACTTCCATTAAGAAGGCTGTTCTTCTATTATAGAAAGGGCATTTGAAATTATTTGTCATTTCTTTTAATCACCAGTTTATAAGTTTGGAATCCAATCTTCCGCAACAGATTCTTTTACAAAAGTCCCATTGGCCCTGGTATTAAATACGTATGCCACTATAAGCAAAGTTTGACTCATCCCCTGGTATTTTTATTCAGTTCTGGTCTTCAAGTATCCCTGTAATTAATCAGTTACTCGAGATAATTCCCACAGAGGGAACTGAATAATTACACAAAATGATTAGCTTTTCAGCCTTGAGGTCTGTTGCTATACACATGAAAACTGTAACATGATCTATAGTACAATGCCAGATTACTAAATCATTATACATAAATGTCCCCAGTGAACATAATTCTGTTTAAGAACAAGAAATGTAATTTGTTTTGCAATGTAAAAAGTATTTAAAAAATTGTATTAAGGCTATACAAGGAAACAAAATGTTTGAACGTCCAAAAAAAAAAAAAATCCCATCAGATAATAAATCAAGAGACTTGCACTCTAGTCATGGTTCTTCAACTCATCAGCTATAGAAGCTGTGTAAATTATCTTATGAGACAATATTAATTGTTGATAATCATTTCTTTATCTGCAAATCTCAGGGAATAACCAGGAAAAGAAAATTAGCAGAGAAGACATTCAATATAGCTTATCTCTCTCTCTCTCTCTCTTTTTGTAAGATTTTATTTATTTTAGAGATGGAGAGAGAGAGAGAGAGAACATGTGAGCCAGTGGGGGAAGGAGAAGCAGAGGAAAGTAGACAACCAGACTCCATTTTGAGTGCTAAGCCCTGACATAGGGCTCCATCCCAGGGCCCTGAGATTATGACCTGAGCAGAAATCAAGAGTTGGATGCTCAACCAACTGAGCTACCCACATACCCCTAGCTTACGTCTTTTTGATTGAATAAATAATGCATATTCTCTGGTAAGTCTTAGTTCCTTACAAGTAGAAAACTAGCCTCCAGTTTAGGTTGGACTATTTGCTAATTGCTTCTCTTTGATCTGGTTGTTTATGTGGGATAATCACAGCACAGTGATATATATACATATATAACTTTAGATAATATAGATATTTTTAGTTTAGATTTAGATAATTTAGAATATATATATGTATACATATATATATATTACTTTAGATATATTCTTTAATTGTCTCATTTGGTTTCTAGACCAATTTTGCGCAAATGAATTCCCTTAGGCACCCAAAGAGGTGGCCTCGAGGTAGCAATGCTGAGATTGCTAACATTACATTGATAATTATATACATATAAAGATTCTATTTATTAGAGAGAGAGAGAGAATGAGTGAGGGCAGGGGGTGCAGAGGGAGAAGGAGAAGCAGACTCCCCGCTGAACAGGGAGCCCGATGTGGGCCTCGATCCCAGTGCCCTGAGATCATGAATTTACACTGCCATCAAAAGCTTATGAATGTCTGTTTCACTGTAGCCTCATCAGCAATGAGTCTTTGCTTTAATCATTGTTATTTCAGCAGGTTAAAAAAGAAAAAGTGATAAATTTATATTAGGTTAATGAGAACTGAATGATTATTCAGTTTATTCAGACTTCAGCAATACACTATGACAGAAAGGTAAAATGATGCCACTATGCTGAACTACTGATAATTTTATGAGCTAAAAGAGAGGAGATTTCAAATATTTTTAACAGAATTAAAATTAGATTTGCGTAATCACAAAGGATTCTGTATGACAGACATGACAAATTCAGACTAGCAAAAGTAAGAAATCCTGATAGATAAACCAGAAAGCCAATTTATACATTGATGATAAACAAAGGGAACAAATATATCACCTTAAGTGACTCATCAAATTCAAACCATTTGAATTAACTACATTTTATGTATGAAAAAAATTACAATCAGAATATTATAGTTTTCCGGTGTTAGTTATATCACTGAAAAGGCTGACATAAGCAAATAACTTTTCCTGAATTCCCTATGAATATTCCCTTTACTTGGAATTTGGAAGGTTAGTGGACTTCCTTCCTGAGTGTATTTTTCCCCCCTGAGTATTTTTAAATAGGCACAAAGTTTGTCTTTGTGATTATTTCTCCTCTATGTTTCTATCTTAATCTGTCTGGGCTGCGAAAAGAGAATACCACAGACAGGGTGGGTTATAAACAACATCAATTTCTCTCTTACAGTTCTGGAGACTGAGAAATCTAAATCTAGTCACCAGCAGAATTGGTCTGTGGTGAAGGTTCACTTTCTAGTTCAGAGAAGGCCACTTTTTTGTGTGTGTCTTTGCATGGCAGAAGGGACAAGGGGGCACTCTGGTGTCTCCTTTATAAGGGCACTAGTCTCATTATAGAGGCTCGATCCTCATGACCTACCCCCCGAAGGCCCCACCTCTGAATTCTAAAACCTTGGGCTTTAGGATTTAGGATATGAATTCTGAAGAGTCATACATTCACTCTACAGAAATTTTTTGGCTGGAAAAAAGTCCCCATTAATGTTTTATTATATTAGCACTTCTATCCAAGCTCAATTCTTGCTGGCTTTAAAGTCCTTTTTTTACTTTTCTTTTAAAAGTAGCTTTCCATGTTCAGATGGTGATAGATTTTCTAAGTTAACTTCAAGGACAGGATTTCTCAATATAGTCCTAAAGTATAGAAGACACTATCCATTTGAGAGGTCCTAGAGTAAGAAAACTGAAGTTAGGTTCTCAGTTTTCACAAGCCACTGGATTTATGTGACCTTGAGCAAACCTCTGTCCTCTGACCTTTGTTAATCTGAAAAAGTGGGTATAATAATAATGACCTCATTGAGTCTTGCTGAGAATAAATGATATACCATATATCAGTAGTTCTCAAACTTGGGAGCATATTAGAGTAACCTGGGCATTGGTATTTTTCGTAACATTTCTGGCTGTTTAATGCATGCTTAAGTGTCCTCTTGAATGACAATCTTGCAGAGGCTGGCAAAATTTCCAAATTTCCCTGCACGCCTGTGGTCAGATTGGACATAACTAACTTTGTAATCTTCTATACAGATGTTTTTGGGTGCTGAATCATTTATTTCAGAGGTGATTTGCATTTTGGGATCTCAATCAAGGCATATCAAGATATGGATCATCTAACCATTGCTGCTTGGCAAAAAAAAAAAATACACACGCGCACACACACATATATGTATATTATGTATATATAAACTTCACTGCTGGGTAAGAGGAAATGTTTTCAGTGTCTGGAAGATTGGTGCACCCTGCCTACCATTGCAGCTTAAATAGAAAAGGATGTTTTCCACCTCAGGCTGAAATAAGGATTGGAATAGAGTAGACAAAAGGACAAAAGCTTGGCTTATTCGTTTTGAATGGGCTTTCTGATAGAAATGGCTTGACTTGTAAGGGAAATAGTGTCTGAATTTTATTGAGTGCCTAATGCATACAATGTAGCTCCCAAACCCATAAAGTGATATTATCATGATTTGTAGGTGGGGAAACCACATTTCAGAGAAGTGAGTATCTTATCTACCTATATGATAGATTTTTCAATTCTATCTAACTGTGCCTTTTTTCAATACCACAACAAACCTAGTTTGAGTAATGGCATAGAATTAAAGAGGCTAAATTTAAAGAGAAAATAAAAACGTTGTATCAGAATAGGTTAACATTCCATTCTCAAACCACTGTAGCACCCTTTTGCATTTCTAAGAGTGAGCCAAACAATGAACCAATAGCCACGAACCACAGTAAAATGAACAATTTTGCACTCAATCCTAATAGATAAAATAAAATTAATCTTTTTAATAATCAATTCCTGAAATGAATAGAAGACATTACTTGTAATAAATTTAGTCCAATCTATACCAAACAGAGTTCTATCTAACTTAAATGAAATATAATTGGCATTACAAACATCAGTTCTCATGATAATTTAAATAATAGGCCAGCCCCTCCCTAGCTTTAGGTAAAGGGTAACCTATGATCTGAACAGCTGATTATAACCCCAAATCTAGGCTAATCAAATTGGATTGGAATTTGAGCATGATGATTAGGAAACACAAGCAATCATAATGAGTAAAATATTTCACAGACTAACAGTGACTGTAAATCCCTTTAAAGAGAAACAGGAGACTTGAATATAGATTTGCGGAAGGTGGTACAGAATAGAAATAGAGAACATGAAGTTTCTCATAAGGCATTTAACACTTACTTGAGCAACTCACTTAATTCTGAGCCTTGATTTTTATCTCTTTAAAGTGAGAGGATAGGGGCACCTGGGTGGTTCAGTGGGTTAAGCATCTGCTTAATCTCAAGTCAGGATCCCTGGGGTCCTGGGATCAAGCCCAACATCAGGCTCCCTGCTCCGTGTGGAGTCCGCTTCTCTCTCTCCCTCTGCCCCTCCCCCTGCTTGGGCGCTCTCTCTCTCTCTTTTTCTCTCTCTAGCTCCCTCTCTCTCTCTCTCAAATAAAGAAATAAAATCTTTAAAAAATAAGTAAATAAATAAAGTTAGAGGATAATAATATCTATCATGGAACAACTGTTCAGATCATATAAGATCATGTAATTAAAGTCCTTAATACAAGGTTTTACACTGAGGTAAAAATGATTAGTACACATCAAATTCTGTTTTGAAAACAGACAGTATACCTTTTTTTCAAGTATCTAAAGAATAATCCTCCTTTAAAAAAAAAAAAAAAGAATAATCCTCAAACTCATTTTGCTTTCAGCTTTAAAGAGAAGTTCAATGATTACCAGACTGATGAAACACTATAGAGAACAATGTAATAAAACTAGAGGTTAATACAAAATAATAACATACAACAACACACTGTCATCAGCAAGTAAACAAACAAAATGGTTTTAAAAACCTTGAATAAAACTTTAACTCTCCTATCGAAAAGGAAATCTAAACTAAGCTGAAATCAGGATAATGAAAAAGATGTCAAAACAAATTAAAAAGTTGTAAAAGTATGAAGCTGTATATTTTCATATTTTTAAAATAATGAATATTCAAATTTAATGTTAGAATAAAAATAGACCTTATAGAAGTAAAATGATCTGATCTAATAAATTTAAAAATAAAAATTAATTGAGTAAGAAAAATAGAATTATCTTAAATGCTCGTTCCTCAAAAAGGAAAATAAAATAGCTAAATAATTAGATAACCTGACACAAAGAAAGAGGAGAAACAAAATACACATACACTACAAAGATCATAGGTAAATCAGCCACAGACAGAAAGGAAGATCTTGCATGAGACTCTTAGACTCAGGTCCAAATAGTCAATTTTCAGTGCAATGACTAATCACCATGAAAAAATAAAGCAACAGAATGATCTCCGAAGAGATGTAAAATTTAAACAGAAACACTTGTTAAAAACAGACACACAGTTATCAACAAGATATTTCATGGGAAATTTCTACAAAATATTAAAGAAATAATCTCAAAGTCACTTGAAGTGTTCCAGATCAAAGAAAAAGTAGAAATGCTTCTAGTTATTATGATGCCACTTCAGTACCCCAAAGCCAACAAGATTGTGCTTTCTCATACATGAACATTCATATCACACATACACACACATGCACACACACACACACTTTAGTTTCCAATTCCCAATTAGAGAATGATTATATCCTATAGAACAAAAAAAATACATAAGGACTCAAACACAATAGAATATTATCTGTTGCTCAATAAAACATTTCTTGGTCCCATGAAAGTAAGTACTTAGCAAATACTAAGGGTCTGTTAACAGGTTACCACGCTCCTTTTCCTCCGTGCAGCCATTCCAAAACACAGGATGTTGCCATTTCCCAAATTTGTTTTCAAGGTCAGCCACTTGGCCATAGGAAAGGTCATAGGGCAGCCTTATGGGGAAGATTTTTATAGATCAAGCCTTGAAAGGTCTCACATCAATTCCATTCACATTGCTTTAACTATGCAATCACATCACAAACCCTGCCTGCAAGAAAGCGTAAGAAATGTAGTTCCTCTAAGGTCAGCCATTTTCTGGCAATAATTTAATGCCAAAAAAAAGAAAAGATGCATTTTGAGAGGAACGTTAGCCTATTTCTCAGGGTGGTTATGAAGATTAATACCTGTCAAATGGTCAAAATAACGTCTGGTCGACAGAAACTTCCCAATAAATTTAGGTTGTCTCACTGCCAATGATGTTTATCCATGCTCCTACCTCACTTTATGGTCTGATCATCTCCCTTACGTTTCAGTTAGAAGACTTGAAACTGTAAGATGAAGAACTCCAATCCAATGGTTTGAACGAGAAAGTATCATAATGGCATTTAAAGGAAGCCCCAAATTGTGGCAACTCTAAGGTTGCTGAATACTACATCTCAATAACATCAATAAACGTGCAGTTTCTTGTTTTTATTTTCATGATTCACCAAGTATTAAAATTTTGTCCCTGTGTCTGGCTCCCATCACAAATGGAAAATGGTGTGGGCATCCCAAGATACATTAGAAGACTAGAGGCAAGACTACTTCTTTCTGTAGATTTTACCTTTTTTTCTGTATTTTTTCTTCACATTTGCCAACTGTAATTTTATTTCTGTTGGGACTGTGCTTTCTGCTTTGCCTACCTCATCCCAAACCAGATGGGACACACTGGGTGACTCGGCATGTGGCCTCACATTACAAAACAGCTCCAGAAACTGCACAGCAGGGGAAGTAACCCAACCTTGGCATAGTTTGGTAGAAGATGGAAAGTGACCTGGCGTGAGAGCCTCGCTGACACACAAAGGACCCATCTCAAGGTGGAAGTGAGGCTTTTCACACAAGCATATTTTCTGATGGGTCTTTTCTGGACAGGCTGCTTGCCTCTGTGCACCTTCTGGGCTCCCTGGGTGGTCAGCTGCCAAGAACAATTACCAGTAGCAGGGTCACAATCACTAGAACAACTGGGAACCTGCCAAGGACACAGACCAGGGAAGGGAAGGGGCTCCTGGCTTAGTGACAGGCTTGGCTGCCACTCTCCTTTGGGAGGCTAGTGGGCATGTCATGGGGAGTGACCCAGGTCTAGCCTGGTCTACGCTCTCAGGGAACTAGAATATCTTCATGAACTAGAAATCTTCAGAAAATGTTTCTTAATCCCATTTGCCAGAACTCAGTCATATTTCCACTACTAAATCAACTATTGGCAGAAGGCTGAACCAATCAGAATTTAATCCTTAAGTTAGGAATAGGCCAACTTCAATTAAGGGATGGAAAGAAGGAAACACTAAAAAACAGTAGATTATATCAAGAGAAAAAAGGAGTAGGGGTGCCTGGGTGGCTCAGTGAGTTAAAGCTCTGCCTTCTGCTCATGTCATGATCTCAGGGACTTGGGAATCTCTGCTTAGCAGGGGGCCTGCTTCCTCCTGTCTCTCTCTGCCTGCCTCTCAGCCTACTTGTGATCTCTCTCTGTCAAATAAATAAATAAAAATCTTAGAGAGAGAGAGAGAAAAGGAGTAAAGCTCTTCAACATTCAACTAATTGTGTCCACTAAAATTTATCACTAATTTCCTAGATTGCTATGAAGTCTTATTACTATTAGTTTGGGTTTTGTTGTTGTTGTTGTTCATTTTTGTTTTTGTTTTAATTCTAGCCTTTCTACTTTGATGACATTCCATATGCTACTCCCAGGTGCATTTTCCAAATGGACAGTTCTTATTTATTCCATCTCAAAGAGCGTCAGTACATTTTCTACCATTTAGGTCTATGAGCACCTGCTGATTTTCTACTAGCATTTCACTGTATAGCATATTTAATTTTGCATTCAATGAACCCTCTGCATTTCATCCTCTTCCCCTAGAGAGTTAAATGGCTCCCTCTATCACCTCATTTAAGTCTTCACTAAAATATCATATATTTCAGTAAGTCCTGAATTTTATGTAAAATTCCAACTACTTTCAATCTTCCATATTACCCCTTCATATTTTATGTTTCTCTAATAAAGTAACATTATCTGATATATTTTATATGGAACATCTATCAATGTTTACCACTAAACTTTAAGCTCTAAAAAGTTAGAGATTTTTAAACATTTTGCTCACTGCACTATCCCCATGGACTAGGATAATACTTGCTACATGTTAGTTGCTCAATAAACTTGTTGAATACATGAATAAAATGGATGGCTATAAAAATTAATCAAACATTTTAAGTTGCAAAATGTGAGAAGGTCCTAAAGACCTAAAAAATTCAAATGAAATCATTGATCAAACCTTGCTTTTAACCTACTCTTTACATTTTAAAATTTTGTTCTTGTCCTTCACAATTGAATGCCCACACAGCCAACATAAATCAAAGGTTAATCTTATCCAGCCTTTCCAGTTATAGTCATTTTTGTTTTGATTGTGCAAAGCTTACAAAAACTACATTTTTTATTAATTTTATATAACAACTGAAAAAACAACAAATATTAAAATAACTGCATAGGCAAATGTTATTAAATAAAGGACTTAATAACACTTAATATGTGTTACTGGTCCAATAGGCAATACTTCCATCCAAATAAATTGGAAGTCTTCATCAGCAGATATATCTTTTTAAATTTAGTGTTTGAAGGGTGGTTCAGGAGAATCAGTTATAATGTTAAGACTGTAAAAATATTGAAAATGCAAAGATGCAAAATGACCGTAGTTTTAAATTTACACTCTATAGATTTCTTCCAAATGGAAACCTTCAGATCTTTTATATATGCCTTATGTGTTACCAATTCTATGACTGCTCTGAAACTGTCCCTAATACCTTCCCTTCAAAGTTTGGTAAAATGGCCTATGGTTCCCAAATAGTTGTTTCTCCCTTTACTGTCCCATCCTACTATGTTGTGATGTTCTCTAAACAATGGTATGTAAATGGGCTTATACATTAAATTTGAGCAGTCATTTTAAAAGGGAGTCAGAAGTTTCTATCAGATCTCTTCTCCTTCTATCATACAAATGGTGCATTTCAAAGATGGGCTCCTCATTGGTCTGAATCCTAGGATGATAAGACTTTTGCAATGGCATCACATAACAGCTGTGGTAGACACCAACACGTACTGTTAGCAATATACAAATGTTTCTTGTAAGTTAGTAAGATTTTTTTTTTAAAGATTTTATTTATTCATTTATTTATTTATTAGGAAAGAGAGAGAGTGAGAGAGAGCATGAGAAGGGAGAAGGTCAGAGCGAGAAGCGGACTCCCCACGGAGCTGGGAGCCCGATGTGGGACTCGATCCCGGGACTCCAGGATCACGACCTGAGCCGAAGGCAGTCGCCCAACCAACTGAGCCACCCAGGCGCCCCTAGTAAGATTTTTTTTAAGATTTTATTTATTTATTTGAGAGACAGAGAAAGTAAGAGAGAGCAGGAGAGGAGAGAAGGTTAGAGGAAGAAGCAGAGTCCCCGTGGAGCTGGGAGCCCGATGTGGGACTCGATCCTGGAACTCAAGGATCATGACCTGAGCTGAAGGCAGTTGCTCAACCAACTGAGCCACCCAGGCACCCGTTAGTAAGATTTTTTGGGGTTATTACTGTGGCTAATAGATCCTGTGACCCACAGTGATTTCCCACTTTCTCATGTCTATATTCCTGTGTAATCTCCTGACTTTGGTGCAGGCTGGCCCTTGGTGACTTGCTTCTAATGAATGAATATGCCACAAGAGATGAGATGCCACCCTTGTTATGCCATGTGTTATGTTATATAATGTGCCTTAGTAAACAAAGGCAAGAGATTTAGTGTAAGCAACCATGATGGAGAACTTCACTTGGCAAGGCACTGCAAATGACCTCTACAAACTTTAGGATGACTACGATCTGAGAGAAGTCTCCAGCCAATAGCCAGCAAAAACATGGACCCTCAGGCATTTGACCTAAAGTAATGGATTCTGCCAAGAGCCTACATGAGCTTGGAATTGGATCCTTTCCTCATGGGACCTCCAGATAAGAATGCAGCCAGCCAACATCTTGGTTGTAACATAGGTGAGATCCTAAGCCAAGTGCCCAGGTGGGTCTTGCCCAAAATCTTAACCCAAAGAAATGATGAGATCAAAAAAGTGTGTTGTTTTAGGTCACTACGTGTGGGATAATTTGCTATAAGGCAAAAACTAAAATAGTTATCATAGAAAATGCCTATCAATATCATATACTTAATCTCAAATTCTACCTTCTTCAACAGGCAACCAGAAATGTTCCTTCCCACTCTATTTCCCTAGCATTTTGTGCCATGATATGGCACTTAGCACTTTTTATCTTGATATCTATTAATCTTTACATGCTATTTCTATCTTTTGCATTTCTGCTACCCAGGATAGTGCTTTTCATTTTATTTGCCCAGTTTTAACACATTACTTTTATTTTTCTTTCTTTCTTCTTTTTTAATATAAGCTCCTCACCTAGCATGGAGTCCATTGCAGGGCTTGAACTCATGACACTGAGACCAAGACCCAGGCTGAGATCAAGAGTTAGATGCTCAACCAACTTAGCCACTCTGGTGCCCTATATACTATTTTTAAATGAAATGTATTCAAATTAAATAATTCAGTAAATTTAAAAGTCTATATAAGCATTTTGACAATCATAATTTTTGGCATAGTCATTAGTATTAATAAATACATTTTAAAGAAAAATAAATATTTTAAAAAGATAATCCATATTCCCTTTTCATTATTTTGGACTGATCTCCTTTTAGGCTATATTTGTAGAGTTTTCTGATAAACAAAATGAAAATACTTTAAGTTCTTGTTGCAACTGAGCAAATGATTAATTGTGTGGCCTCCTTAAGGTGATTATATATTGATCTGTGATTCTCTTCCACTTGGTTATAATTTCTCATTAAACTTATATGTCCCTGTTATTGCACTTTCTTTTCACATTGTACAGACTACTATTACTGAATATACCCCACATCACCATGGAATAGTAGGGACAGTGAAAAATATATATAATCATGGAGTATCTGTAGATAATGGCATAAGCAATTGATTACGAGAATTGCTGAATCATGCAATCAACTTGAGAGTAGTTATTTGCCAAAGTACCTATGTTCTTTCAGATATATTAATGGACGCTAAGGCTCTGGGCTTGTATCCATTTAGAAAAATGTATTTAAGACTAGACTAGAAGTATGCAATATTCGTGAAGTCCAGAGAGCATGATGGATCTGATATACTCTGTATATATAAACATTTTTGTGCTTATCATTCATCTCGTTTTACTAGAAAGGAAGTTCCATTTAGGGTAGGAGATTTCACCTCCCACTTATTCACCAATGCATATCACAAGGACATAGCACTTCATACTTAATAAATGTTAGAAGAATTAATGGTTTTATATTATCTTGGAAATGAAAAAATAAACTTAGGGATGACTGGGTGGCTCAGTTAAGTGTTTGACTCTTGATTTATGCTCAGGTCATGATCTCAAGGTTGTGAGATCGAGCCCGGCACTGAGCGTGGAGCCTGCTTAAGATTCTCTTTCTCCCTCTCCTATTTCCTCTACCCCTATCACTCACATGACACGCAAGTTCTCGGGGGAAAAAAAAGAAAGAAAATTAAAAAGAAAAGAGAGAAAAAATAAACTTATATGAAAGTGAATTATAAAATACATGTCTTCTATATTCTGGCCCTCTTGTCTTCATTCATCTTATATACATGACTTTTTTTTTTTTTTTTTTTTTTACCCATAGGCAGCACCAATTGATATAATCTGTATGAATATGGATAATACACACAATTAAATAGTTGGGGTTTTTTTTGCAGTTTTGTTTTGTTTTTATTTTTTGCATAAGCTGGTTGGGCATGTCCTTAGGATTTTATATTGTCACTCTATTCTCAGAGTATTTCCTTTGTCATGACACCCAGGGAAGTAGAAGACTCAATGGACTATTGTCTTTGGGCAATACAAATAAGGACTCCCCTCTTTTTCATGTGTCCTTTCATCATGTCAAAGGTAAGATCTTCCTCCACCACGAGGGAAGTTAGAAGAAGAGAAGATTGCTCATAGCCACAGCAGCCCTGCCATCATCACAGACATGGAAGGATCTCATCAGGAAAACAGATACGTTTTCCCTAATAGTGAGAATCTAAAAATTTGAGGACCAAGGATGGGAGAAGCATGCTTGTTCTCATGGTCTATTCCATCAGGCTTTTAGATCAAGAGTTTTGGTTTTAGAGGTAGCAGTTCACTATCCTTAAGTGTATTTAACACCTTCTTAGGGAGTCGTCAAGGTTAAAGGAGCTAACTGTCAGGAGTTTGTGATTTATAATCAATAAAATGTCACTGCAGTTTCTGGCATGTTCAATAATGATGAACAGGAAGTATTTTTCCATATTTTTTTTCAAAATGCAGGGCTGACAGTTTTTGGATATGTACATTATACTCAGAATATGTTATTTTCATCTGAGAAATAAATGGCTATTTGAGTAATGAGCCCAAAAGAATGAGTGATGACCATTAGTTTTTGCCTTCCCCATCTTGAGGAAAAACATACTATCGCTATTGAAGTAATTACAATTGATGTCTGAGTTACACCAAAACACAATCCATTTTCTTCTAAGTGACAAAAGCAGAGCTGTCAGGAAAAATGGAAGTGTATAAGAATCATGATAGAAAAATACTATGAAGAATAAAAATGCTAAATAGTGACTTAAGATTTATTATTGGATATAGAGGAAGTCACCATATGAAGTATCTGCCTGTTGATATGACCTCTTCTTTTTTTATTCCAGCAAAGATTAATAGTAAACATTAAAATTATTCTTAAGGTACGTACTCTAAGAAATTCTAGCACAGGCTATACTACTTTAATATTTACTGATGCTAAATTAACCAGTGCCACAGAATACTTGCAAAAGTTGTGTGAGAAGGTGATTACCTCTGTAGTAAGACTGTAACCTTATTCATCTCACATCACTATATAAGTGAAAACAAGGAAATGGAATAAGGATGAAAAATTTCAACTTGAGCTACAGTGTTGCTATCCACAAGATGGTGGGACATAATACCTATTATTATCTAGTGTCATATACTTTGGGCCATGTACTGAATGGACTACTGCTCAGGCTTCCTTAGAGCCACAGAGTTAGATTACACCTCAGAGCGGGGGGGAACTAGATGTTTCCTTCAAAGGAGGTCAGTAAACAGTCAATGGTGTTACTTACAAGGCAAAAAACTTGAAACTTGGTGCACTTGTCTTAGATTGAAGAAAATAAAATACTTCCTCTTTGCCTGGGATAGCCTTCTTTTTGACTTGACGTCCTAAGAAGAAAAGAGACCCAGAAATCTCTTGGGTGCATAAGTGTGTGCACATTCGTGGCAGCAGCAGGGTGATGGGCCCTGGTTGTACTGATACTCTGAAATTATTTTCTTCAGAGTGTTTCTTATAGTCTTCAGTGTTCTATGGAAAAAAGACTTGAAATACCCAGTAACAGAGGCCGCTGAGGTTGAATTCTGATCCCTCGTCAGGACTAGAATAAAATGAAAACAACTGAAGAAGCTGGTGTGCCCTACTGAATAAAGAACAGTATAGCAGGTTCAAAGTATGCTGAATAATTCAGGGGAGAGCGGCTACTACTACTAAGTGCTAGGTCTGCATAGAGTGCAAATTAGTTGTATTTCCTACAAATGCTCTCGACCAACCTAGAAAATAGGCTATATTGTGATATATTAGCACATATGAAGTATAATATATATATTTTACTGCATGGAAAACTAAAGCAGGAAAGTATGGAATATGAGAGCTACAACAGACCTTAGAAAACATTTATTTTTAACCTGGGTTCCTTGAACTGCTTAGAGTCCAAAAGGCTGTCAATAACAATTCAGAAATTATTTTTAATGTTTTAGGAAGCCTAATGGAAAACAAATTATCACAACCACAAAGCCTAACTGAATAAACATAACCATAACGATCTTAAAAGATGTGATCACTGGTCATTCCCTTCTTATACAAAGTTCTGAATGTGTCCATAATTCATAAAAATGTTAATTAAAATGGAGACAAAGTGTCTGTTAATCAATGTTATAGGGCAGACATATCTTTCAAATCATAAGCGCAGTATTATAAAGGAAATTTGGGGTTGAAAATGTTGGCAGTCCTTAATGTGGATGAACCATAACTTCTACCTTGTTCTCCTCACCCTGTAACAGAGGAGAAATTTGAGGCTAGGAATAGTTAGTTCACTTACCCAATGTAATAGTGTTCATTAATGTTAGACCAGATACAGGGGTATGTATGGGGTCTCCTGCATCCCACTAATTTCATTAATAATTCTGCAATACTATATGGGATATATGTACAAATTTGAGTTACAAAATAATCTAGGTTCCCAAAATATTGCAAGTTTTTATATTGTCATATGGCTATATCTGTTCTCTCATTAATTAAAAATTTCACTCTACTATACATGCATTCTCTATTTTAAAGTAAAACGTATTAAAGAAAAAAGCATACGCACACACATTACTGCTAATAGAAACACTGAGACAGATAAATGAGAAACTAGTGAGAAAGAGGTAAATATGACAATAGAGGTAAACTGTTAACAACTATATATGCATAAATTTGCATATACACACATAAGCATACATTTACATATATAAACATTTATATACACATATACACACACATTCACATATATATGGCTATCTACTTGCCTTGCTCAGATGTCTATTATTCATTGCAGCACAACATATTGTCTGATGCTGGATTTATGATAGTAATAGCTGGTTATACTCTTCCATAGAGATGTTTTACACATTTCCCTCCCCTAACCTACTCACAGATCCCTTATTTCTCTTGCATATCTTTAGTATGAAATTTTAAACTTACCCGTATATGTAAAAATACGAGTAATTATTTACTCTCTTCTTAAAGAATAAGAATTCCATTTTGTATCTAATTTCTCACAATAAAGTTTACTTCAAAAAGCAAAAAGTTTACAATTTGACATGAGGATTGTCAAGTAAGCCAAAAGAAAAAGAGATGTATTGCCCTCCATGAGCAGAATGGCCAGGAACACAGATAGACTGAAGGCATAATTATATCCAGGTCCTCCCGTGATGCTGCTGGAATTCTCTTTCTCACTATTGGCTTATCGAGAGCAGCCTTTTAAAAGACCTCAGCCAAATCGAGATCTGTATTTTATCAGTTTATCAACTTCAAAAAAAAAAAGTCTAGTCTTTACTCAAAGTTCAAGCAGATATTTTATAGGAAGATCTGTGTATAGCCTGGTGTGAGTCACATGAAAACCCATATGGAATGAAGGAGCCATGGTCGGCTGCCCCATGTTACACAGGCGGGTTGCTAGAAGTAGAACTACTTTAGCACTGAGTTAGAAGGAAAGGGATCAGGGACAGACAGAGACCAAACTGCTAACTTCTAAAGCACCCAGCACAGCAGTAGGCACAATTCTGTGTCTCGGTGCGTCACATGCTTATTGAAATCATTTCTCCTATAGTTAATCTATTGCATACCACTTTATTAGAGTTCTATAAAGGTCTTTTTCAAATAAACATTTAATTTGCACTTTCTAAATTTTATACTGTTTTCATTGATTTAGTTATAAAATACTTAAAGTAAAATTATATGTTAAATAAAATTAAATTAATTGATGTGTTTCACAAAAGATTTGTTCTTGTCAACTTAGGCCAAATTTACAAGGGTTTTTCTTTTTTTTCTTAAACAATCTTCATAGTTTTTTTAAAAAAATTATCTTTCAAGTAACAGTCTTTCAAGTTTTTTAAAATCACTTTGAGTTTCTGTGTAGTATATCAGCTTGTATTGTAATTCTAGTATCTTTTGTTAACTTTAAGAGCTTGGATTAATGTGTAGTTAATAAATCAGAATTTGATCTCTGGTAATGTCTAATGAAGATAGAAATTACAAAACCCTGGAACATGAAAAATGGTGATTTATATATTATAGTATGGTCATCAGTTAATAGGTTAAAAAATGTACCTATATTTGCATACATTTGAGGTGAATTATTATGCATGCTTTTTGAAAAAGTATAAGAGGTTATATATAATGGTTCCAGATGACTAATAAATTAACAAATATGCCATGTTGCTTTTGACTATCAGGGCAAAAAGAGTAATCTTATAAAGCAAAATTATCTGGTATCAGAATGTAAACAAATATAATGAAACAAATTTAGAATATCCAGCACAAGTTGATGTCTGAAAGGAAGTGATTTTTTTTTTTTACTTTCTTGTATAATGAGTTGGAAAGAACAAAATGTACTGAATGCTTTCAATAAGGCTGGTACAACATTATGGATTTATTCATGACCGAGACAAAGTTTGGTGATTCCTCCATTTCAAATAATTATAAAGGTAATACATGTAACAGAAACTCCACATTACATTTTCTTTCTTTTTTTTTTTTTTAAAGATTCTATTTATTTGACAGAAAGAGACATAGCAAGAGAGGGAACACAAGCAGAAGGAGTGGCAGAGGGAGAAAGCAGGCTTCCTGCCGAGCAAGGAGCCTGATGTGGGGCTAGATCCCAGGACACTGGGATCACGACCTGAGCTGAAGGCAGATGCTTAATGACTGAGCCACCCAGGCTCCCCCACATTACATTTTCAAGAGAAGCAGAGACCATAAGAGCCTGTTGTACCTGGGCACAGGTAAACTCTGAGAACTGAAAAGTTGGTGCCCCTGAGGACAGCCTTAGAACAATGGAATAGAAGTAGGGTACTTATGCACCTACCCCTCATCCTTTGAACAGAGCATTCTGGAAGGTATTTTCATCTGTTTCCAAAGATCTGAGGATATTGAGCCCATATTGCCTATAGCAGTGATCTTGATAATATACCTCTCTTTTGTCTTCCCCACTTCCCTCTCTGATGCTTCCTACTACCTTGCTCTTATTTCCTAAGACCATCTCTCAAATTAACCACCCGTACCCAAATCCCTGTGTTAAAGATAGTATAGAAAAAGAGTAAAACAACAATTTGGAAACTTTTTAAGTCCCAAAAAGAAATACTGGTCTGTTAGTACACAGAATGTATTTATGAAAAATGAAGATGTATACTTAGCTTAAGTATTATAGGTTTCTTACATTACTGATTTCTTGTTAAGGTTTCTACTTTTGTTATGCTCTTAAAATCATGTTTTTTAAAAAATATATTTACATTTTGTTACCTTCAAATAATTACAGTGTATTTTTATTTACATTATTTTTATTGAGTTGTAATTGACATATGATACTGTATGTTAATTTCCGGTGTACAAAGTGATTTGATATTTTTATACATTATGTATAAAAATGTATTGTATATACATTATACAAATGACCACCTCAAAAGATTTAGTTATCCTTTGTCATGATACAATGTTATTACAATATTATTGGCTATATTCCCTATGCTGTACATTACATCCTCATGTTGCATTTATTTTATAACTGGAAATTTGTACCTCTTTATCCTCTTCACCTATTTTGCCTATCCCCACACCTCCCCTACCCTGTTGTCACCTCCCCTTCAGCAACCACCAGTTTGCTGAGTCTGTTTCTGTTTTGTTTGTTCATTTCTTTTCTTTAAACTCCGTATTTAAGAAATCATATGGTATTTTCTTTCTCTGACTTATTGTACTTAGTATAATACCCTCTACTCCATGCCATGTCACAAATGGCAAGATTTCAGTCTTTTTTATGGCTGAGTAATATTCCATTGTGTGTTTGTGCATGCGTGTTTTTGTGTATCTTACATCATTATTTATCTATTGATAGACACTTATGTTGCTTCCATATCTTGATAACAAATCATGCTGAAATTAACACAGGGATAATGTATATCTTTTTGAAGTAGTGTTTTCATTTTCTTTGGGTTAATACTCAGAAGTGGAATTGCTGGATCAAATGGTAGTTCTATTTCTATATTTTTTTTAGAAACCTCCACACTCCTTTTCATAGTGGCGGCACCAATTTACGTTCCTACCACCAGTGAAAGAGGGTTTCCTTTTCTCCACATCCTCACCAACACTCACTATTTCTTGTCTTTTTGATAAGTCATTCTAGCCAGTATCGCACTGTGGTTTTGATTTTCATTTCCCTGCTGGCTAGTGATATACAGGATCTTTCCATGTGCTGTGGGCCTTTGAAACCATGTTTTAATAAACATTTTCAACTTAAATGACAAAGCTAGAATCCCTAAAAATGTGTTATTTATCATGTTTATTTTAAATAGTGCATATAGGCATGCTTATCCTTAGTCACTTTTATCTGATGTTCAGATATTACAAATGGTGATAAAATTTTGATTATTATTCAGGATCTAGATTCTTAACTATAAAACTGTTAAAATATCTTTTACACGTAATAGCTTTGTGAGAAGGCCACCAGATCACAATAAATATTGGCTCCTTCCTAATATAAAAAGAGGGATGGTTGACATAATCAGATATCAGGCGCTTTCCAAATTAATAACTCTTACTCTTAGGGTAACTCTTACTCTTAGGGTAAGAGAAACTTACCCTGTTTCTCCCTGAGGTAAACAGGGAGAAAGCTCCCCTGTTTACCTCACAATGTGAAAAAAATGTCTTCTCATTAAGCAAGCCCAACCTTCCTTGGTTAATAATATATAAGTAATGTTATTAGTAAGAACATGTATATATTTTAAATTACATAGAGTCACAATCATGTATCTGTGCAAAGTCCTAAACACAGGTCTTTTGCACAGTATCTGTCAACAAATTGATTCCATATAGGAATAGATACAGATGTTATAGATATATGGAGATGGTAATGTAGCTTCAAATATAAAATGCCTTGAAGTTGTATAAGTAACACTGGTCTAAAAATCCCATTAGATTAATAATTTTATATCAGGACAACTCTAAACAAATGTATTTGGTCAAATCTATGCTTAAGAAACAGACTCTTGGCCACAGGAAAAGGCCAGGGAAACAAAACTAACACCTGACCCTGCAGCTATCAATGATAAAGTGTGGTCTGTGATTTATGAAATCCCAGATTATGGGCAGTGATGAACATCACTTTATGGCATCCTGGAACATTGACGAACATGGGTATCCCAAAGGAGGAGTATCTTCTTGCATTATAGGTACTGCAGATGAAGTCTGACATAAGTGAATAGGATGGTTCTTAGTTACTGAGTACTGTTTTGCAGGGAGGAAAATCTACTTTGCCTTAGAAATATGCCAAAATTACAAGGTCTACTACTGTCCCAGGTCAGACTCCCTAAACAAATGAATCTGAGAAACTTCAAGTCTGACTCTCTAGCAAAGCTCAAAAATGTTTGTTTGTTTGTTTGTTTGTTTGTTTGTTTGACTGAGAGAGAGATCACAAGTAGGCAGAGAGGCAGGTAGAGAAAGAGGGGGAAGCAGGCTCCCCACTGAGCAGAGAGCCCAATGTGGGGCTGGATTCCAGGACCCTGAGATCATGGCCTGAGTTGAAGGCAGAGGCTTCAACCCACTGAGCCACCCAGGCGCCCCAATCTGTCTTCTTATTAACATGTTTTACTTTAATAAATCAGACTTCTGATTATTGACATTCTAGAAACAGATCATCTATTAGTATAAGATCTCTACTAAGCAAAAGAGTATCTTTCACATGAACTAATAATTACAGTAAAATATGTCTAGCTCATAAAAATAAAGTACACTCCTTGAATATAGATTGTGGTTTCTCCATAGTGTTTTCCATTAAGAGTTAAAGGGTTCCTTGAAGAAATAACTCATTTTGGGAGCTGTGGGAAAGGACATACAAAAGAGGAGTCTGGAAAATCTCATACCACCTGATCAGAAGAAGTCTTTCAAAGATAACAAGGATCAAATCAGGATGTCTCAGGCAAACTTGAAGAAGTTACCACAGGGGACACAACTTGAATATAAATAAAAATAATAGCAACAAATTAACGAGGCAGTTCATGTTAATGTTAATGCAGATATAGCACAATTTAAATCATGAAATCGGTGAAGTCTGACTGAATTGACTTAATCAATTCCCATTTATTACTGAATTGAACATTATTTAGCATTATTGAAAGTAAGCTCAGTCTTTCTGTACACATGCCATCAAAGTAGTATTGGAATCTCTCATTTTACATTTTTAATTTTTTTTTAATGAGTAGCCACTGTGCCAAATATATCTTGCCTCTCAGCTGAGCATTTTCTTTTACCACCTGCATTCTTGTGCTGCCTCTGAGACCAGTGCTCTTACCTGAGGAGAAGGCAATGAACAGAAGAGATAGTCCAAAATCTGCCATTTTTGAGTTTTATGATTTTTAAAATATGATTTTACTCTGAAGAGTCAGAGATGAATGCAATAAAAGTTCACATGTCATTTTACTTCCTATCACCAATATATAGACAGATATTCATAATCATAATAATAATTAACTTCATTATTCCATTTTATTTCCCAGACTATTGTGACTATGGGTATGTATTTTTAAGCATTTCTGCAGCTACTTATATTTATCTATACCTGATTCTCATATCATACTTTAGGAAAATAAAAGTTCCTCAAAAAGGACATAAAATTATACTGAAACACTGCAAGAGAAAAGGCTTTTAAAAGTACTAAAATGTAATCACATTTGACTAAGCCTTTAAAATCTAAGAGTAGATACTTCAAAGGGAACACACATTTGAGATAAAAATTTATCAAATCTCCTAATGTCTTTTTCCCCTACCACTTGTCACTAGATTCGGATTGTCAGAAACATCCAAATCCTTTAAATAAATTAGATAAAATGGATGTGTCCTGTCCTTCCATGGCTACTAAGTGATTACCATCCCCAATTTAGTTTTTTCTTTTTCTTTTTCAATCTCAATATAACCATTAATCCTGCTTTTACAATACTTTCTGAATTTACCCTGGAGGAAGAAACCCTTTTCCACACATTACATGTGTTGTGCTGATCAAACTAATTTTGCTACCAAGACACAGAAGAACAGCCAGAAAGGACCTGGGTTAGCCAATGACCAGTAGCAGAACTCCTTACACACCCTCTGCCACACGGGTAGGTTTTAGAAGATTAACACATTCCCAAATTAGGATAATCCAAACCAGTTCTGGGAACTGTGTTTGTTAGGTTTATAAATTCCAACCTCCCCTCCTACTCCGGCCACAGAGAGAACAGTCATCCATGATATATGGTTATCAAAAAAAAAGATCAGATTCACCAAAGGCCTAAAGTTCTTGCTGAACAGGAGCATAGAGCCAATTCAAAAGAAATAAAGCTGAGAGATGCTGGTGTTGTGATTTGGGTCCTAAATCAGGCTGTACTTGAGGCCAGAAACCCCCAGTCCCTCAGAGCTAATGGTCTCTTAGTGAGATCATATCCTTCTCTTGTTGCTGGAGCTGTGAGGGTATTATGGGGTTGAATTGTATCTTCCCCAAATTTATACACTGAAGTCCTAACCTCTACTATCACAGAAGATACCTTACCCTCAATTAGGCCTACCATATTTTAAATCTGAGGAACTAAAAAACATTAACGAATTATGCACGCTTCCATCACTACATAGAGAAACAAAATACTCATCACTTTAACAATGATGAAATGACCTGAAAAAAGTCATAATCCCTTCTTGACTTCAAATGTGTTGAATGTATGGGTGTGTTTTTCTGAGTAGAAGCCAGTTATTTTGTTTATGTAAGCCATTTTGAAACTGGATTCCCTATCAATTAATGACAACTAAAATGATCTGACTGACACAGGCTATTTCTGAATACAGGACTACTGAAATGATCTTGTTCCCCCAATTACCTAGCTTTGTTTTACTTAGGACCCTGTAAAGTAAGTTGCAACTTATCTCATGACCCAAGCAAGAGCAGACACTTTCTGAGCATTGATAAAATAGTGTTTTTCTCTCTCAGTGATCACAGGAAAAAAATCCAAAGCAATGAAGCATACATGCAACTTTGACAGTTTAGATCTTGGCTTAATCACACCCAGTTGTTCTCTGCTTTCAATAACTCAATTTCCCCAAAACTCTCTTGACAGTAAAGCTTGGTAGTTTTCTTCTCTGGAACCTTTATGAAATGTTCACACTTAAGTGCCTGCACCCTTGAGACTTTCAGCCCTCCACCTTAAGAGGTAGAGTTTTCTCTCAACCCTCTACTTAAATCCATTGCAAAGCAAAATCACTGCTGACTCTGGTGATAAATCACTATATTACAACCATCAAGGCATTTAATTTGTGCCTAAAATCAATTGGGACTTGCTGATGCCAAAAAGTAATATATTGTCAGCTAAGGAAAAAAAAAAAAACCTGGATATTACACTTCAGTGCAAAATGAACCGTTAGTCACCTTGATGACCAAGCAACAATTTATGGGTTGTAAAAACCAAACAGACAAATTATAAGAAAAATACACTTTGACTTTAACATTGACATTTGTGGGATTTGGCTGGAGTTAAAAAAAAAATCAAATGGCTTTGTAGAAAAATGGAGAGATATATGGTGGTATTGAAGCTTGTTACAGAAGGAAGTATGTTTGTTGGGGGTAGGAGATGAGAGGTTGATGCTTGTAATTCCTTGACTAAAGGATCTCAAATTAGCAAATAATGTTTGACTAAATATTAGCAAGTTATAGGTTACTAACTAGTCCATCTATTCATTCATCAATTATTAGTACATCAAACACCATGATAGAATGTTGGAATCATAGCTATGTGCTGCTGGCTAGAGAGATTTTATCCACATAATGAGAAGCAGAGCTAGGTCTTAGTCTCTGCCAGAATTTACAACTTAATATGTATGTATGTATGTATGTGTGTGTGTGTGTGTGTATGTGTGTGTATTTATGTGTGTATTTATACACACACACATATAGATAGATATTTGTATCACAATTAAGATAAAAACAGTACAAAAAAAGGATTTAAGCAAAAAGATTTATATCAACCATGATGAGGAAGACATTAGACATTTAAATGTTTATTGTGTGGCTGGCATTGCATAAGGCAAATAACATTTTTACCTTTGATTATCCCTACCTTATGCAAGAAATATTATCAAAAGCAACTTTATTATTGAGAAAAATAAGTTTTGCAGGTAAATAATTTCCCTAAGTTTATACAGCTTTTAAAAGAACAGCTATCCTTTGAACCTATGTCTATTTTACTGTAAATTCTGCTCTTAACTTCCACACGTAGGAGAGAACATTAAAAAAAAGGGGAACAGGGACGCCTGGGTGGCTCAGTTGGGTTAGTAGCAGCCTCTTGATGTCTGCTTGGGTCATGATCTCAGGTTCCTGTTCTAGAGGAGTCAGGCTCTGTGCTCAGCAGGGAGTCTGCTTCAGGATTCTTTCTCTTCCTCTGCCCTTTGTCTGTCTGTCTCTCTCTCTCTCTCTAATAAATAAATCTTAAAAAAAAAAAAAAGAAAAAGGAGGGGAACAGATAGTGATGCCAATGAACAAATCTAGCAAATGACCCTTCTGCCATTAACAATGGAACCATCATTAACAATGGAAATGTTTTTGTTGTTTAATGTGGTGATATTTAAAAATCTGGGGCATTTTTGCAGTCACACAGAAAGCTTAGAATTATGCTTTATACGTGTGTGATTTTGTTACTTATCCCTTTGAACTTATGCATTTATTCTGAAAATATTTATTAACTACCCATAAGCACAAAAAATACTATGGTAATCAAGACACAGGTCTCCTGGCATCAGGGAGCTAACACACTATTTGTTGCACAGGGGGTGGGGAGTTACAACAAACAAATTAATTAAAGTCATAATTTCAAATTGTGCCAAGTACTATAAAATCATCATTACTATTAAATATTATGTAAACAGGTAACTAGCAAGTAAGAGAAGAACAAAGTCATTAAATGGAGTAATCAGGAAATGGCTTGCAAAAGCAGTAATATTTGGTTGAGATCTAAATAATGAGAAAGAGATAGCAAGGTGATACTTTTAGGAAATTGGTTATATACAAGTAATAAAAAAAAGATTTAAGGTGGGAATAACACTGGCACATTTTTTTTTAAACATTGGCACATTCGAGAAAGGTTACAAAAGTTAATCTTGCCAGAGTGTAAATGAAATTAAGTCAGAAAAGATACTTGGGGCCCAATCACACAGGGCCTTAGAAGTCATAGTACAATAATATTTGGAATTTCCTATTAGTGCTACAAGAAAATACAACATTTTATGATGGCTATGATTTGATGCAATTTATTTCTTTACTTTTGCATCCCTCTGACTACAATATGAAGAATGAACTATGCTCAAGAAGTAAAAAAGCAAGGAAAGAAATTAGGAGTCTACTGTACTAGTTTCAGCAAGAGGTGATGGTATCTTGGTATCTTCCAGGAAGTTAGTAGTAAACATGGTGATGAAAGGGTTTGAGATATATTTTGAGGCAGAGCCAACAAAGATTTGGCAAGTTGACAGTTTAACCATAGGTTATAAGGAAAAGAGGAATTAAAGAGGATTCTTTCGGCAAGAACTGTGTGGTTAGAAGGGGTGTTAAGTAGAATGAGGGGAACCGCGTGAAGAAGAAATTTCTGTTGAAGTGGAGGGTAGGTGATATTAGTAGACGCTTATTTTTTTGATCAAATTACCTTTGAAAAACCCATCAGATATTCAATGGAGCTGTGAGAAGGCAGGAAGATTTATGATTGTGAGAGAGAGAATAAAAGGATAAGATGAATAAATAGGAATCATCATATTAAAAGTCATGGAACTGGGTGAAATCACTAGGGAAATGATGAAGTTAGAGAAGGCCAATGCTTCTCTGGAATATATAAACATTTAGGTTAGAAAGAGAAGAAAAATACTCAAAGGAAACCAAGGGATAAAAAGCCTGAAGCTGGATATCAACAACAACAAAAACCCAAACAAACAAACAAAACTAGAGAAATGTCATGTTATTGAGGACTGCAGAGGCAGAGAATGGACAACTGCTCAAAACACTGAGAATGTAAATAAAATAAGTACAGGAAACTGGCTACATGTCAAGGGCCATTGTTGGTGATATCAATAAATTGTGGGCAACAATAACAATCTGAGAGACTCATGTTTAGATTAAATGAGCTGAAATATAGAAAATGAATACTTTGTTTATCTAATGCTGCATAACAAATTACCCCTGAAATTAGTGGCATAACACAATCATCTATCATACTCTTGGAGTCTGTGGGTCAGAAATTCAGGAAAGGCTCAGCTGCACAATTCTTACTTGGGTTCTCTTATGTGGTTGCACTCAGATTTTGCTGAGACTATAGTCATCAAAAAGCCTGATGAGCCTGGGAAATTCAATTTCAAGGTAGCTCAGTCACATTTAAAACAAGTTGGAGTTGGCTACGGTCCAGAACCACAGTTCCTTCCCATGTGAGTCCCTCCATGGGGCTGTTTTAGTGTCCCCATATCATGACAGTTGGCTGTCCCCAGAACAAGTGATTCAAGGAACCAAAAGGCAAGTAGAAGCCTCAGAAGCCACTAATCTTCACTTCTGCCATCCTTAACTGGTTATAAAGTTCAGTCCTAATAAGGAAGTAAGTTCTAATGTGAAAGGGGATTAGATAAATGAACAAATACTAGGAGGTAAGGATTCTTGGCAGTCATGTTGGTGGTTGACTCACACAGTGATAATAGGTTTTAAATTATTTAATTCATTGCCTGGGATATAGTAGACATTCAGTAAATGATAATGCTCAGTGAGCCAAACTTGAAGTAAAGGACATAGTCCTTCAGATAGCCAAGTTTGCCCAAAAACCCAAACATCAATCCCAAGTTCCGGGGGCCTTAGAGCCAGCCTCACTTTCAACCATTTGGCTACAAAGTTGGGGGTTCCCATGACCATCCTTAGGTTTGAAAATTTGCTGAAAGACTTATAGAACTTAGGGAAGTATGATGCTTATGATTATAATTTTATTAGAGCAAAAGGATACAGATCAGAACCAACCAAAGGAAGAGATGCAAAGGACAGAATCGGAACTGCAAGGGTTCTAAACCTGAAACTACCATATCCTCAAGAATGCATTATCCTCCAGGCATCCATGTGTGGTAATACACAGAATTCTGTCAACCCAGAAGCTCACCTGAGCTTCAGTGTGTAGATTTTATAAAGACTTCATTATTTAGGCACGATTGATTCAGTTATTTCCCACATGCTTGAACTCAATCTCCCACACCATCCCTGGAGGTGAAACTGATTTCTCAGGGCCCAAAGCTTCAACCCTCTAACCACATGGTAGGTCCTTCCACCAGGGCCAGCTCCCACCTTGTGTCATCTCTGTTAGCATTAAATTAGCAGTTGTGATCCGAGGGGCCCACCACGAATAACAAAGACAATCCTATTCCATGGGAAATTCCAAGGGTTTCAAGGTTAGCTCCTAAGGGCACGGATAAAAGCCAGATCTGGGTAAGTTAATTCTTCACTATCACAAGTAGATAGCATTATTGCCACTCCAGCTGTATACCTAGATAGAATTATTAGAGAAAACAACATGATAGATGTATGGGGGATGAAAGAAAATCCAATATCCAGGGTGCCTGGGTAGCTGATGATAGACACTGGGGGATGAAAGAAAATCCAACATCTAGGGTGCCTGGGTCACTCAGTAGGTCAAGCATCTGCCTTTGGTTCAGGTCATGATCACAGTGTCCTGGGATCAAGCCCTGAGTCAGTCTCCCTGCCCAGCAGGGAGTCTGCTTCCCCCTCCCTCTGCTCTTATGTTCTCTCTCACTCACTCTCTCTCTCTCCCTCCTCCTCCCTGCCTCTCAAATAAATAAAATTAAAAAAAAAAAGGAAAAGAAAAAAGAAAAGCCAACATCTCCTCTTTGTGGTTTCTTACCGCTAATTCCTACTTTTTTACTATCTGATTTTATTCTATGTCAATAATCATTAAACATTAATACCCAGCAGTTTTTTCCAATTAGAAAGCTAAAGAATATGTAAGACCCGATTAAATTTCCTTGCAGCCCTGTGCTTTAGTCAGGTGATAAGAAGACTAGCATCCTGAGTTCAGTGATGTTCACATAAATATCACCAAAGCAAAAAAGAGATTAGAACCAGTGGTACATGAATGGTAAGAACTGAAGTTTACAGATCTGAAACTAACACATATATACTCTATTTTCTGACCTCTGTGACACCCATTGTTCATGGTTTATCACTGCCCTCTTTTCTCCTCATTCC
The DNA here is from genome assembly GCA_028533885.1 of Nasua narica. NCBI lineage: Eukaryota > Metazoa > Chordata > Mammalia > Carnivora > Procyonidae > Nasua > Nasua narica. Next base: position 18,598,994 of record CM052815.1, read on the forward strand.
ATTCCCCTCTTTATGTCAGCAACTGTGAAAGCCTTTAATCTATCATGCTACATATACTTCCATTATGATGCCACGGTCATGAGGCTGAGGTGTTATTTTCATAAAACCTTTTTCTAATTTTAGATCTAAATAGAACTGGTAGGCCTAATAAATCTATTACATATAGTTCTAGAAGAATCAGGGGAAAAGTCACAAAATCACCCCTTCTAATTCTCATGTCATCAATCTATTGGAAAGGTGTGGAAGAGTCAATGAAAGGGAGTCAGAAAGCATGTAGGTGCCAGTAAAAATTCAGGCAGTAGTTTGGATCTTCTTTTTCAGTGGCTTTTTGAAATTAACATACACATGTCACTTCTCATGCTTACTCCCTTAATGTATTCTGAAATTTCTCATTTCAGCCTCATTAATGAATGGAACTTGTATTTAGCACCAGCCATATCTTTATGAAACAAGAGAACACACTCTACAGAAGATCAATGTGTATACGGCACAGACAGGCTTTAGCCGAGAAAGGGCTCATAGTCTAAGTTGTGCATATGCTCTCTAGGATTTTCCTTCACCACTTTTCTTTTTGTTTCTACGCTTTTCTCCAGACTTCCAAGAACCCTCACCCCTTGTTATTCAGTTTTAGTAATCTCAGACATACTAAGTTACCAAGAGTTTAAGATACTCCAAACTCCCTCGATATTTGGATTTAAGGGAGAATGAAAATTTCAGGCTTTTGTGAAAGATAATTTTAAGCAGGCTCTTTCCTTGATGGTTTTCAAATTATAATATATAGATGGTCCATCAGAATATAAGGCAAATTTAACCAAATGAATTGCAAAGGCACAGAAACAACTTTGTAAACTGATGTAGTAACAGTAACAATAATCTTCATGTTTAGCCATTCTTAAGTAATCCTGTAGTTGAGAGGTGGGTGGAGAAGTTCTAAATTTTGAAAACACAGAAGAGGGAAAAAAAAAAAGAGTGAGAGAGCGAGGGAGAGAAAATGAGAAAATACAATGAAATTCTTTGCTCTTTTGAATTTGGCTTAATCTTGACTTAAGCTAAGCAGATGAAAACTAGTTTCATGTTTTCTTCAAAGTTAAAGTAATTCAATTCAAACAACTGTGGCTATTTAAGAAGCCATTTTAATATCAATCATAAGGTTTAAGACATATGAACTTATAAACAATAAAATGCTATCATCTTTCAATTTATTTTCAGAAGTCATCTACTAACTTATAGCAAATAAAATATGTATCTTGCTAGTAATTTACTTTGCCACTAGGTTATTTCCCTTTTAAATTATACAACAAATAGATAAATGTTAAATTATAAGAGGAAAATGGACTTCTATCATAGAACTAAGATATGCTTAAAATATATTTTTTCAAATTATTTTAGAATTTATACTTTCACTTTATATCAACACAATCAACATCATATGCCTTTACTTATTTTTCTGAAACTTACAAAATGTGTAAATAAATGTAATGTCAAAAGTAAAGTGGGAGAGGGGCCCCTGAGTGGCTCAGTGGGTTAAAGCCTCTGCCTTGGGCTCAGGTCATGATCTCAGGGTCCTGGGATCGAGCCCCGCATCAGGCTCTCTGCTCAGCAGGAAGCCTGCTTCCCCCTCTCTCTCTGCCTGCCTCTCTGCCTACTTGTGATCTCTCTCTCTCTGTCAAAATAAATAAATAAAATCTAAAAAAAAAAAAAAAAGTAAAGTGGGAGAGAGGAAAGATGGTAATCCTAAGCTTTCTTCATTTGAAAACAGCTAGATAAATATCAAATCATTCTGAACACCCAAGAATTGACCAGAACATTGAACATTTTTTGAATTCTAAAGTTAGAAATATAAACTGAAAAAAATATCTTGGTCATGGTAACTATGTGGGAGGAGAGTTATTATATTCCTGCATCCAGGTACAATTCTTATTCAAGCTACATATTTGTATAGATAGTGTGTTATTCTGCTGTCTAAAATCTTTTACATCTTAAATGTTTGTTTTCTTTGTGATTTTTTTTGGTAATTATGACAAATAATAGATTCACATGTTTGGAATTGTGATTTCATTTTTTATCTCCCTATCTAAAATAAATAGATAAATAAATAAAATCCTTGCTTTCCTAGATACGCAGCTTCCCCAACCAGAATACATCATTACTCAATTCTTACTTCCATTACAAAATTAATGCATCCCACTTTAAATTTTTTATTTGCTTTCTGAACTACAGAGAAATAAATGAGCATTAATGGAAATGCATGATTTTGGAGTCAGAGTTACCAGACAAATTTTAGTTCTGATACCACCTCTGTGACCAAGCACACGTTTAATATTGCTGTTGCTCAGAAAGTCCAGGTATAAAATTGAGACTACTAATAAGTGTACTTTTTCAAAAGCATATTTGTTAATGTGACGCATGATATTTGTAAAACATCTATAATATTTTTATTTTATCCGATTAATAATAGCTTTGTTAATATAATAACAGAAATTCTTCTCAATCCTCCTTAATTTTAATTATCTAGCAGAGAAGCTGACAAATAAGAAGTACTCATTAGATATTCATGAAACTGAACTGAGCTGTCAGTGTCCAGGGGTTTACAGGATCGTTACTGTGGCTACCATTCATTAATAATCAATCAATCCATTTCCTCCTACTGTTAACAGACATTCGATCCTCAACCCTGAGCCACAGGAGTGATCATCTGACTCCATAAAGGGCTATTAAGAGCACCCAAGGACCCTGGCCCAAGTGAATAGCCTAGAGATCAGCTCATGATCTAAACTAGCCTACAGCCTTTACCTGGGCTTTTCTATATTGGAATTGGGTGGGGGAAAGTGAAGTGTGACGTCTCTCAGGTTCCAAACTTGATCTAAGTCACTCTAATGTTCCTTCTATCAAGGAGATTCTTCCTTATGAAATGCATGGATACAGGTTAAAAACATCCAGGCACTCAAATACCTATTCCTTTAGTGCTTACTGGTTACCTGTAAAGATTCCTGAAAAATAGCTATGGGGGGAAGGAAAATCAACATTTTCAAATTTAGGAAAGCTGAGGGTTTTTTTTTTAAGATTTTATTTATTTATTTGACAGAGAGAGATCACAAGTAGGCAGAGAGGCAGGAAGAGAGAGGGGGAAGCAGGCTCCCCGCCGAGCAGAGAGCCCGATGTGGGGCTCCATCCCAGGACCCTGAAATCATGACCTGAGCCAAAGGCAGAGGCTTTAACCCTCTGAGCCACCCAGGCGCCCCCAAAACTGACTTTTCATCAAAACCTTGATATTTTAAAACCTTGAATACATTTAAACATGTAAGTTATTCATGATGGTAGGGTATTATATTCCTGAGAGGTCTTTATTTCTGAATAAAATAGGTAAGATATAGTCCATAGTCTGTTTTATATATTTATAAATGATTTTCTACATCCTTTATTTCGCCGCACTCACGGCATTAAAAATACATGAAGGATTTGTTGCTTATTACTTTCTAATAGGTTCTAAATTTAAAGTAGGCAAAATTTCTTGAGGTATTTGAATTTAAATGTTATTCAAAGCAAAAATCTCATATTGGCCACCATCTTTATTTAAATTATACTCATATGTATTGACAGTGAAAGGAAAAACTATGCTACTTGACTTTTCCTGCTACATGTTACAAGAGATTTCAAGTTACATCAATTATTTTTCTAATATCTTGTGAAGTATTTGGCATCTAATTTTTAAATTTTTTTTCTATTTACTCAGCTCTTACCTCAGTGTTTTAAAAAATTCTGCACCTAGCAAAAAATTTGGCAACCACACCACCATATCCCTCCTCCCACATCTCAATCTATCTACTTATCTACTTATCTATTTATGGTATCCAAATATCCTACAACTATTACAAGTATCAGAAGACCATTGCAAGTTGATTCCTGAGACTGGTAAGATATATATTCAAAAATATTTGTGAATTTCCATATTCTAAATATTAAATCTAAAATTACCAAAGGTGTACAAGATTTTTTATTTGTTCTGCTCCAAAGTTCAAAACTCACATCAGTAACATAGTGCCTATAATTTCAAATCCAGAACTACTAGTCTTCCAACACCTTCCATGCATTCCGCTCCCCTCTCCCCCCACACACAATTTCAGTATGTTCTTCTATCACTTCTGACGTTGGCATTTTGTTACCACCTAAATTTTATTAGCCCTCCCCAACTAACAATGACAATTACACATAAACAAAAATAGCAAGTATTTTTTTGTTAAGACTTAACAGGTTCTAGGCACTGAGCTTAGCACTTCCATAAAGTAACTCACTCACTCCATCTCCACGAAAACCCTTTTAAGTTCTTTATTATTATTAGCCCCATTTCACCAATGAGAAAATGAAGGCTCAGAGAGGGTTAGTGACCTGTCCAGAGTCACACACACATCTAGAGAGTAGCTGGGTCAAAAGTCATACCCAGGCGGTCAGACTCCAGATCTGAGCTCTTAATCTCTAAATAGACTGCATTTTTGCTCAGCCCACACAGATTATAGGTTTCCAAACTCAGTAACATTTATATATTTCTTAGTAACATTTATGTATTTCTTAAATGTACTTTTTAGTTTACTTTTTCTAGTTTTATGGTTAATCAGTTCTTAAAAAGTTCTTTTAGAGAGCTTGCAGTGTGTGAACAAGTGGAAGGAGGGGCAGAGGGAGAGAGAGAGAGAGAGAGAGAGAGAGAGAGGGAGAGAGAAGCAGACTCCCTGCTGAATGGAATCCCACACAGGCCTTGATCCCACGACCCTGAGATCATGATCTGAGCCAAAACCAAGAGTTGGACACTTAACCCACCCAGGGGCCACCCAGGTGCCCCTATGGTTAATCTTTATATTATCACCTAACCTAAGCTTTGCCAGCACATTTTTATACCTTTATTCCTAATCATTGCAGTTTCTATCTCAGGTACAGTGATTCCATTTTGTAGATGAAATAAACTTCTGTGTTGATTCTCACTCTAGTACAATTGATCTTACACAACTTTTTTTTAATACAAGTCAGATAACAACACTTTTAAATCCTTTGATATCTTAGCATTCCATCTGAAATAAAATCTAACAATGGTGTAACATGACCTCTACGATTCTACCAAATCTGGTCTCTACTTACCCCATTAGACTCATCCTGTATTACTCCATCCTCTCTTCATTTTCCCTTCTCAACTTCCTGCCCAACAACCACCTTACTACACTCAAGCCTGAGCCAATGAATCCTTCTCTTTCTAGAATATTTGCCCTGTTTATCCTTCTTTTAACCTGGGACTCTCCATACTGCTGGCTTCTTCCCATGCTTCAGATCTGAATGGCATTTTAGAGACTTTTTCCCCAATCCCGTCGTTTCCAATTTGCAGTTCTCAGAGCACCAGCATCAGCATCACCTGGGAATTTGTTGAATATGTAGATTCTCAGTCTCAACGCAGATGCACTGATTTAGAAAACCTGGGCTACAGCCCAGAATTCTGATGTTTACAAGCCTTCTAGGTGATTCTGTTGTATGTTAAAACTGGTGAGCCACCCACCGCATCCTAAATGAACAAAATCCACTTCGTACCAGCCATGCTGTACCAAATCACCACATTCTTTTTACAAAGCTCATATAACTGTCAAAATGATGTCATGTATTCTGTGTATGTTCTTTGTTCAGTTGTCTATTGTCTAGGTCCACTCTCTAGATCTAGATTGAGACTAAATTCATTAGTCCATTAAAACAGGGTCTTTGCTTTTCCAGTTGGCACAATAAGCAGGTAGTTTATTTTGAGAAGTGATCCCAGGGACAAGAGGGCAACACAGATCCAGGGAGAGCCAATTAAAGGATATATGATTGAGCTGCTTCTTGCTGTGGGCAATTGAGGCTCAGTCCTGCTGGGAACTCTGAAGAGTCATGCCATAGGACCCTCAGAATCAAGCATCTAAAACACAAAAAAGGGCAATATTTACACACCAGTCCTTACCTCTATTGGACAAGGGCTATCCCAGAGGCTATTAACTCCCTCATACTTCCAGGTCTATTCAAGAGCTGGAAGAGCTGTGCACAAGCCAACAAACACTGAAGAAGCCAGAGAAGGAAGTATAAGACATTAACGCACTAATGAGGGCATGCGGTCAGGTAACACCAGCTTGCAGTTGATGGTCACAGCAATGCCTGGAGCAAATAAATAGGCTGTGAGGATGTGAAGCACGGTAAAAGAGATAGACATCTGACATACTTTACAACTGTGGTACCTGCATAGGCTAAAAAATGCCAAACTCATAGCAGATACTCAACAAATATTTCCTCCATAATAAAGTCAATGACTCAGTCTATTAACAGATATATATACAATTGTGATAAGGCAAAGACAAGACTTAACTCAGTTGTGATAATTTACTAAACCCATGTATTGTTTATCTTAACCAGCTGACTTTCATTTAAAAAATTAATGAAATAAATAAATAGTTTAGTTTTGATGATGATTTGATAATGCATAAGGGAAATCTACATCTTCTACTACTCTCACATTGTCAGGGAACTTAAAGAAGTCCCAGCTATTGTCACGGTGCAAAATAAGGTCTTGTGGAAATGTAAAATGAGAATACCTTAAACTGTTATCCTGTAGGACAGTAGCACTTAGACTTTAGCCTAACGCATAATAAACTGAAAGATTCATTAAAACACATTGATGGACCCCAACCCTAAACCTTTTGATTCAGGAGGCCTAACGTGAAGCCCAAGAATTTACATTTCTAACAAGTGTCAGTATTGCCTGGGGACCATACTTGGGCAACTACTTATCTAAGAAATCAAGTAGCACTACTTACAACTTATTTCCGTATTTTACCTGAGCTTTGATTTCTATAAACCATCGTTTGCTTAGATATACTTGTTAGGTTTCAAATCATAGTTTATTTGTAATAAATATATTTATTTTTTTTAATTTTTAAAAAAGATTTATTTATTTATTTGTTTGTTTGTTTGTTTGTTTATTTATTTGAAAGACAGAGAAAATGAGAGAGAGCATGAGAGGAGAGAATGTTAGAGGAAGAAGCAGACTCCCCATGGAGCTGGGAGCCCGATGTGGGACTTGATCCTGAAACTCAAGGATCATGACCTGAGCCGAAGGCAGTTGCTCAACCAACTGAGCCACCCAGGCTCCCAATAAATATATTTAAAATTATGCTTTTATACCAAAAAAATCTAAATATTCCCCTGAGAAGAATATAATCTTTGGCTGTTTTCCCAATTCATGATCCCATGATTTACTGAAGTTATTTAGAATTTGACATCTACATGTTTTTTGGTTTATTTGATATTTTTTTTCACTTAATAATCCCTATTACTTATTTCGAATTTTTTTTTCTCAACAGCTGCATTGCATTTCATGGGTGCATTATCACTGCTTCTATAATAGAATCTTTTAACCAACTTCCATGTCATGAGCTCACAGAATTAGCCACCTTTCTTTATTCCCTCAATAAAATGACTCTGCAACCTTTTCTTTAGTGTCTGTAGTGGCTAGAAACCATGCAAAGCAGGAGTTGAGGCCAATGTTAAAATGTGAGTAGCCTCAAACATAAATGCAGTATCCGGGCAGACATTCTGATTAGCTGTTAGAGATTGCAATGCTGATCTGGAAGTGAAAAGGCAGAAACATTTATCACTCCACTGGAGTTGCCGGACATGTGGAAAGTATGGCCAGGGAATGACAAAGGCAGACGTTGGATGCCATTGTTTTATATTTCCTAAAGATAAAAGAAACAAAGTCCCTCCTGGTCTTGGTAAATGTCTTCACACCAACCTTCCAATTTACATGGCATAATAACCTGGGAAATTGACTCTACACTTAACATGCTGCATGTACTAGGAAAAATTACTTAAGTCCTCCAGATTTTCCCTTCTGTATTTTAAAAGTGGGTTAGTTCTAACTCCATAGAGTTATAATAAAAATTAAATGGAAAACAATCCCTATAATTTACCTGACAAACTTTCTGGAATATATTAGGTGGTCTATAAATGTTAACTCCAAATATTGCAATGGTGACCATGATGATGATACTTTTTTTTATATCCATATATATAGTTTATACCTACACAATTATCTCTGTGTATATATAGTTCTATGTATCTACTTATATATTGAATGTCCACCAGTGAAAGAGTACTGGGAACATGCAGATAATAGCACAAAGTTGGGCTTATTGGTGTTGCTGCAACAAAGAAGAGCACACACTGTTGGGAACCAGAGGACGGCTCAGTAAGAGGGTACTAGGGGGGAACCTGTTAGACTTGTTATAACAGGATTTGGGCTTGTGTTATGTTATTTTAGGGAGATTCAAAGAAAGCATGGGTTTTCTCTGGATTTGGATACAATCAGAAAGGAAGGCACTTTCTATTGCTATCTTAATTATAAAGAAGATAAATATTAAAGAAGCAGTAGTTATACATCCTAGCTAGGTGAAGGGAATGTTTAGAATTTGTGGGGTTTTCACAATGTTCTTCATTCTGAGTGTAACTATGATTACAAAGTGGCTATGGTTTTTGTGTTTATCTTGTTCTATTATAATGAGTTAACTTACATAGAGTTGGTATCCTATGAAAGTATCTATGGTCAACAAGAGAATATGGTAACATACCTGTATATCATTCTCTTTCTCTCTCTTTCTCTCCAATACCCTCTCTAAACATTTTACTCATTATTTTAAATGTCCTTAACTATTTCCAAAAAAAAAGGAAAGAAATCGTTGAGATTATTTGCAATATGACCAAGAATAACTAAAGAGATTAACACTAGAATTAAAAGACAATGGAGAGCAAAGGAGAAAGGAAGAGGGGCCTATTGATAGCTAAGTTTTATGTATATATGCTCATATGTTCAAATATACTTCGTTTCCTCATCCTATGCTTCCCATTTAGACAATCATGTCTAGACAAATTAAGTAAGTCTGTCCTTCTCTTCCTGCTTTAAAATCTTCACATTTGAACACTGTATTCCTTTTTCCCATGACATTTGATTGTATAGGCTCTTTTACTTAGATCACATGGTCTTAAGCATCCTTTGAATAATCCTGCCACTGAGGTACCACCCACCTGACTTGTACAACTCTCGAAGAGCTACCAAGTTTACATCTAGGCCAAGATAATGATATCTGGCCTTGAGTACCTTTTCAATATTCTTCCTATGTTTGTTTGGTTTTTTTAACCTGTTTTGTGGGATTTGCAGTGTGTAATAAAATTAAAGTTAATGTTCAATGACTCTAATTTATTTATGGAAATATACATGAATATATAATCCATAATTTGATTGAACTATGAAATCAAAGAAAATGCATAATGAGCAGAACTTTTCTCCCTAAATTTTCAGTTTTATGACTATAAAGGACCTCCTAAAATAACTAGGTTAAGAACTAGTCATCTTGGGATGCCTGGGTGGCTCAGTTGGTTGAGCAGCTGCCTTGGGCTCAGGTCATGATCCCAGCGTCCTGGATCGAGTCCCGCTTCGGGCTCCTTGCTCGGCAGGGAGCCTGCTCCTCTCTCTGCCTCTGCCTGCCTCTCTGCCTGCTTGTGTTCTCTCTCTGTTAAAATAAATAAATAAAATCTTAAAAAAAAAAAGAACTAGTCATCTTTGGAGAAGTTAATGGAACAAATTCCTTTGGACAATTTAGAATAATTTCATTCTTTTTCATTCAGTGTATTCCTGTTTTGCACTCAATATTTAATTTTAGCTAGGTTGCAAATTCAAGAAAAACATAATTTAAAAATCTTTTTTATTTTCCTAAAGGCAACCTAGCTGCTCCAACTATGCAGACATCATATAAATAGATAAACAGTGACCTTGTGGGGAAAAAAAAGTTCTTACCAAGGAAATATTTCTTTGTTATATAAATGATCTACTAAATAGTGATAATGATATCTCTATACTATACGAATTGTGTACTTATTCAATGGTATCTATTTGATAATCTTTACCCCACAGTACCCTTTCCCAATCAATGTCTCCTATGAGAGTGAATGAATGAATAAAATAATCTGTTCTTCAGATACAAAAGTCTAAGTGATTTAGCAGGATTTGAGAAATTTTATGGGTTTTTTATTCTAGAAGATAAAAAAATAGAAGTGGAGATTCACACCGAAGAATATAGAAATAGAGATTTTGTTTTTATTTTTTTAATTTTTCTGAAATGTGGGTGGCAAAGTTCACTGGCTTCATTCCTCACTTCCTAAACAGACCACCTCCTAAATCACTGGCCATATATTGTCTCTCTTAGTTTTGAAATATTTCATTAACTTTCCTCAGTTGCCTAGAAACTTTTCTGACTTCCAAGGTAAATGTCACTCACTATAATATAGGACTTTGTTTTCTTGTTAGAAATTTCACTGAAATTGAAGGCAGCTGTTGACCTTCCTGCTTGAAATAACTTCACACGCATGGAAGTTTCTCATGTCCACGTGAAACAATATAAACTGTTTTCACCTTTCTTATAGATTCTACTTCCAGCTCTGTAATTATTTCATCCTCCTTCTGACCCATCTCTAATTTCTGCACAGTTCTCTGGAAATGAAGAGTCTCGGCCTGCTCAAATGAATCTAATAAGGTCATTAATCATATTGAAAATAACTTGCTTATTATATTCAAGGTTAATCCATTCAAGTAACAGGAGTGAATATTACATAAACACCCTATGTTAACTTCTTTTCCAGGAGATGCCAATTATTTCACTCCAACAAACAATATAAAAATCTCCTTCCCCTCCTCCAATAATTCCAAAGAATTGTTAAATTTTTTCCACTTGGAGACACAACAAGAAGCACCTGGTTAGGCGAGTCATATAATGATAAATGCCAAGGGGAGGAGAGGAGGCAGCACGTGAGGACCATTTCTTTTCTTTCCCAACACCAGCCAAACAAAAAAATTTACATAATACTCCGGCCCTCTGCACACATATATATGCCACTTGTAACTATAAAAAAAGAAAGAAATGATAACTGAGATAATGGATAATTTTACATAAATGAGAAACTGAAATTCTATTTTCTATAGACTGTTTCAATTGTATGTTAAGAGTATGTTTAAAACAAAGTGAATGTGTGATTACTTTTTCTCTCCAAAGTGGGTGGGGTTTGGCAGAAAAAACATTGTAGTGGTTCCTGAAAATATAATATATTTTCTCCATATACCCTAAATGTAGTATGGATCAAATAGCCTGACCTTATTACGCCAATAATAATAAATTATATAGAAAAGGCAAATCTGTGGAGAGGGAAAGTAGATTTGTGGTTGGCTGGGGTTGGGGATGGGCACAGAGATGAACTATAATAGGAATGAGAAATGTCATCGCAGATGAAAATATTCAGGAATATGACAGTTGCTCAGCAACTGCACAAAATCACAAAACTAAATCATACACGAAGCTAAAAAATATCTATCTTTCAATGTATTGACTGACTATAAATAAATATACATTTGAAAAAGACTTAAACTAGATGGGTATCTAAAACAGAAAAAAACACCCTGCTTTATTGCTACCCAATTGTCCTTCCTTCTAATGCCTATAAAAAAGATTAGCACATAGTAGGTGTTCATGAAATATTTTTTGAACAAAAAAAAAGAAAGAAAGTGAGTTAGGGAGAGAGGGATTGTGGGAAAAGGAAAGCAGGAAGAAATGAAAAGGATAAGAGAACAATGTTTTCCATTCATCCTTCTAGTCCTTTTTCTTTTAGAAATGCACTCGTTCTCTCAAGCACACACACACACACACACACACCACATTACTTATATATAGTTTGTATTTTACAAAATAGGGCAACATATTCTACATTTTAGTTAGAAATTTTTGTATTTCAGAATATGTTATGTCTGTACATATAAACCTAACTTACCTTTTCAGTACCTGCCCTGTGTACCACAATATAATTTATCACCAACCCTACTTTGGGGTCTCACTCCAGCTGTTGGACACACCTAGCTTTAAGATTTCCTCATAATTTCTGGATTATTTATCCATGCCAACACCTCATGAGAGTTGGTTAGGGAATTTTCCCTAGTTCTTTATTTGCTATTTTTATAACTTTTCCCTCCCAAATCTGTCTATAGTTGTATAGGCCTAGTTGTATTATTATTCTATGAGCATTTCATAATGTTCTGCTTCTTTGATTGAACCTAGACTCATCTCCAAAGATGACTTTCCAATGATTCACATCTTCTGTATTGGTGACCTTGTGTGGTTTCCTCCTAAATTGAATTTAGGCTAGTCATGTGCAATTAATAGTATGCAGCAGAGGTCACACCATGTGACATCTGAATATAGGTCATAAGAAGCCTTGAAGGATCCACCTTCATTTCCTGAAATGTGCTGGCAGATGTTCAACTACCCTAAGACTGCCATGCTATGAGAATGCTCACCCTAGCCACAAGAAGAGTCTACATTGACAGATACCTAGTCATCCAGGTCTCTTCCACTATCTCAACCGAGATACCAGATATATGGGTGAAAAAGCCAACTTGGATATCCAGCCTACTTGAGCCATCAGAGGATTCCAGCTCTATCCTCCATCTGACTGCAACTGCATAAGAGATTCCAAGTAAGAGCTCCCCAACTGAGTCTAGTCAACCCATGTAATTCTAAGAGATAAAGATAAGTTCTTTTCAGGCCACTCAGTTTGGGCATTATTTGTTATATAACAATAGATAACTTCAACAGTATTGTTTAGAGTGTTGAAAAATACCTGTGCCTATTTTTGGATGCTAAATTGCATTAAACTATTATCTAATCTTATAGCAGTTTTACATTTTAATTCCTGTAACTTTGAGTTAAGAGCCGGATGCGGGGCTCAATCCCAGGAGCCTGAGATCATGACCTGAGCTGAAGGCAGAGGCATTAACCCACTGAGCCACCCAGGCGCCCCTGATTATTTTTTTTTCAAGACTACTCTTATTCAGAAGTGAGCTCCAACCCTAGACCCGGACAGAGAGGAACCATGTAGCCCCTTGTTGTTGCTCCAACAAACTCACCAGCTGGAGCATTTCACTTCCCCAGCCACAGTGATGATTTCAAGGGTAGAGTAGTTTCCTATTACTGCTTTAGTAATTATCATGACTTAGTGGTTTAAAATAAGACTGATTTATTATTTTAAGTTCTCAAGATCATAAATGGGTTTCACTTGGTTAAAACCCAAGTTCCTCAGGGTTGGCTACACCACTTCCTGAAGGCTCAAGAGGAGAAACTACTCTTGCCTGTTGAGCCTCTAAAGAATGCCCGCATTCCTTGACTCCTGGCCCTCTTTTGTCTTCAGAGAAAGCAATGGAGTCTTTCACAAACTGTGTCATCCTCACAATGACTCTGGGACTCACTCTTCTGCATTGAAGGACCTTGGTGATTACACTGGGCATATCTGGATAATCAAGACACTCACCCCGTTTCCAGGTCAGCTACTTAGCGCTTTAAATCAGCTACTACCTTAATTCCTCTTCACCTTGCCATGTTACATATTCACAGGTTTCAGGAAGGAGGAGGTGGACATCTTTGGGAAGTCATTATTATGCCTACTACAATGGATAACTGCTCTAAATTAGTACAATTAGACCTTTGCTAGGAATGCTGAGAAAAAGACATTAATCTTCACTGCTGAACGGAAAAGGGGAAACATATAGTCTGAGAATTTGCTCACATCCATACTGGTAGCAAAAGAGGAATCAGTCTTAGGATCAAGATGATATAATGGGATTCAAAGGACAGAGAAGCATGAATAATTTGTTAGGTAATGTCAGCAAGCTACTGGGATTAAGTTTCATCTCAAGTTCATCTTAACTCTAGTGTTTTCAATCATTTTAAACAATAATTTGTCCTCTACAAATAAGGAAGTTTGAGCCAGGTTTATGATACACAGGTAAAGCCATCCTATGTGATATGTTTGTTATTTTTATAGTTTTTATAGTTACATCTACTGAGGTCTTTGTATCTTCATATTATTTTTCCTGATTGCTTATTGCCAACATATAGGAAACTGGTAATTTCTGAATGATTTCTCTAATTAATTGATCTTTTAATTCTAAATGATACATAATTTTACTTCCTTGTTTTTTAGGCAGAAAAGTTTAGAAAGTTTAAGTAATAATAATACTGCCTCTTTTTTCTCACTATTTAGATCTCATTTATTTTTCTTGTACTGGCTAAGATTTCCAAGTATATATTTTAAATATAGCGTTTCATTCTTCTGAGTCCACAAGTTAATATATGCATTGTTTCTGAGTACAAATAAAAATACCAAATTAAAAAAAAATTTTTTTTAAAGTAAAAGAAAATATTCTACCAGTCAACCATCTCTATTCTGACCTACAGAATACAATGCTAACACTTCCACTGTTACCATTTCAAAATCTAAAAACTTTGGGCCTTATAAACAAATTAGGCACCCTAAAATCAAATTATTTCATGATTACATGGGTCAACAATCAACTTGGAAGACCTAGCATATCTATGTTGAATGTTCAGTGAGAGGGGCACCTGGGTGGCTCAGTTGTTGAGTGTCTGCCTTTGGCTCAGGTCATGATCCCAGGATCCTGGGATCAAGCCCCACATCCAAGTCCGTGATCATTAACTCACCATTATTGAATCTTTCCATTATGAAGGAGAAGCCTATCATTGAGAGTTTGCTATACTCGTTATGAAATTTGAGAGTAGTAGGAACGTGATGCACCATAAGAACAGAAGGCATTTTTTTTCCTTACATTTTTATACACTTCAGCACTTTTTGGCTGATTGTGTGCTTAAACCATAGACCCTCAAGTCCTATATTCCTCATTCATTTGTATTTAAAGGATTTTTCTAAAAGACTTTATTTATTCATTGAGAGAGAAAGAGAGAGAGCACACAAGCAGGGGAGAGGCAGAGAGAAAGGGAGAAGCAGACTGCCCACTGAGTCAGCTAGGAGCCCGATGTGGGGCTCGATCCCAGGACCCAGATATCATGACCTAAGCTGAAGGCAGACACCTAACTGTCTGAGCCACCCAGGCACCCCTGTATTTAAAAGCTTTTAATGAGCACTTGTCCCATGACACTTTAACACAATCTGCCTTATTTTTCCAAAATGACAAAAAAAAAAAAATAATCTCAGATTCTAAGTGAGAGATTTTGTTATTTATTTTCTTTTTCCTGGAGCCCAAAGGAAATGACTTTTCCCTGGGATATTGTAAAAGCTCTCAGGTGAGTTTCTCTTTCAATTCAGATTTCTTTCAGCTTAGCAGTTCACACATAGACTCATATGGAGAATTCTACTTAAGGTCTTGTTCTGATTCCGTGGGTGAACTGAAGCAGAACACCGAAGACTAGAAGACATTTTTCCTGTGACCAGTCAATCATGCCCTCCTGCCTTTTGTTGCTTCTTTGATTTCTCAGACAAGTATTTCATTTCAGCACTGCAATGTATTCCATAAGCCTGACCTAGCTATGGTCTGATTTCCCTTCTCCTCTCTTGAAAGACATTACACGACATCTTTCAAAATTACTCTGTAGAATGCCAGAAGTACTATTATTTCAAGGCAAATTTGACTTCTCTCTTTAGCTCTGAAAATCGGTTATTTTTCTTAAAAAACTTATATAGCCAGAGCTGAAGAAGTGTACTTATTTCATTAGTTACCAAAAATACCCAAGTTCCCAAGTATTATTATTTTCTCGATTATTTTAAGTGTCTATTGACAAATATAAGCCGATTCATTAACATCTACTAAATTTGATATTGGAATCAGATATTAGGGAGGCTGTACAGATCTGCTTAGGTCCACATGAAATGCTTATGGATCTTATTTGAAATTAATCACCAATTAATTTTTAACTCATTGTCCAATGAAAGTTTGCTGTCACTGGAAAGAGGTTAAACTAAAATCTTGCTATATAGAGACTGATTTTTATGCTATATTTTTAAAGGTTTCATCTTGATTGCTAAATATGACCAATTGGAAGTAACTGCTAAGGGGACTCTGGTGAGCTTCCTGAAGTTGAAGACCTACAGGCTGGAATTCAGGAGGAAAGAATGCTGTGAATTTCCACTTTGGAGATGGGAGGGGCAGTAAAAGGCATGGGTGTTATTTATTTGCGACCTCTGGTAAGAGAAAGGAAACAGACTCTGGGAGTCAGAGTAATGAATTAACTAGATGTGTGCCCATGGATAAATGGATTTACCTCTGTTTCTTCATCTGTAAAATAAGGATATTGGATGAGGCAATTGCCTAATTTTTCTTGCTGCTTAATCCCTTGACTTTCAAATTTAAAGAAAAACATTTACTAAACTCAGGTTACTATAACACAGGCTTTGTTTTTTAACATTCATTTGTGCCATTTTATGCTTAGTTCACATACTTGCTGCTATATGATTAAAAATAACAAATTTGTTTATTTAATAAAATTTAACTATTAGATATGATGAACCCTCTGCATTGATGAAACTAATTTGGAATCTCCATTTTATTAAAAGCCCACCCACTTTAATTCTAGGCTAGCTATAGATGTATATGCAATATTATCATTTCATGCAGTTTTCAAAAAGCACAACCTATTCTATTTTATAAAATGTGATGGGGGTACATGTGTCCACATGTGTACATGCCAATGATTAGTGCTAGAGAGAATAGGCTTGACCAAAGGACTTTTTTTTGTTGTTTTTTTTTTCACTTTTTAGGGTCATGATGTCATAGGGTGCATCTCCATCGGAACAGGCATGATTAATGTTCTCTGCTAGATTTGGGGCTAACTTTATTGTCCTAAGTTTCTCCTAAAATAATTAATACAGCGGGGCACCTGAATGGCTCAGTGAGTTAAAGCCTCTGCCTTCGGCTCAGGTCATGATCCCAGGGTCCTGGGATCGAGGCTCCACATCGGGCTCTCTGCTCAGCAGGGAACCTGCTTCTCCCTCTCTCTCTGCCTGCCTCTCAGCCTACTTGTGATCTCTTTCTCTGTCAAATAAATAAATAAAATCTTTAAAAAAATAATTAATACAGCATTCAACAACTAACCTGATCAATTTCAAACATTATTAACTTAAATTTGCATTTACAACTTTCAAATAAACATGTCATCAAATGGTTCCTGAGACTCCACCAGACCGCTTTCCTGTTTTCCTATAGAATTTTTAGATGACTGCCCTTTAGCACTTCCTAGTATTTCATAATCACTGTGCAGATGTCCTTCTCAATTAGAGATATATTCTTATTTTCCAAATGATAGAGAAAAAAGTAAATATTCAGAAGATAATTTCAAGATAGGTCTAATATGAAAAGTCAAGTTTAAAACTAATGTTTTTTTTCTCTTTTGGAACTCATTTATGCTAGAATATCTAATTCAAAACCATAAAATCCAAAAAATTATAGATGTTGTTTTAACATTAATTTAGGACACTTATAAGCATCTTTAACACACTAAATTGATAATGCAATATGGTTTAGTTATCTTCTATTTTTAATTTTGAAATTAGCATATTAAAATAACAACAATTTTGTTCAGAAGGTCATTTTGTGGATAAAGATAAGAAAATATTGATTTATTGAATACATTATTTAAATTTTGGCCTTGGTGAGATAGAATGTTCTTATCATGGCAATGTTAACAATCAATTTATAACAATAAGGAAAACAATATGGTTATTGAAAATAAATTTAAAAATCATAAAGGTTTTTAGTGTTCTATTGTCTTAATAATCTATTCTAGTAGGAAAAGTGAGTTTGGAGGATTTTCCTAAAGTATTGCACTACAGCACCACTAAGATTTGTCATTGTTAGTAAGATACATTTATTATTATACTTGATAACCCTATTGCACTGCCAGGACTCCTATATAGCTTACATCATCAACACTGATTGCCTGGAAGGCCAATGATTTTCTAATTTTTCTTTTTTTTTTTTAAAGATTTTAGTTATTTATTTGAGAGACAGAGAAAGTGAGAGAGAGCATGAGAGGAGAGAAGGTTAGAGGAAGAAGCAGACTCCCTGCAGTGCTGGGAGCCCGATGTGGGACTCGATCCCAGAACTCAAGGATCATGACCTGAGCCAAAGGCAGTTGCTCAACCAACTGAGCCACCCAGGCGCCCCCAAATTTTTCTGTTAACTTGTAGTTATTCTGGCAATCCTTTTCACTTTATACCTTAGCAAAGAAGAATTCTGATCATTTTCTATCCTGTTTAAAAAGAACAACCACCAAACCACCAACAACTAGCTGCAAAATTTGAATATAATAAGCAAGTAAATACACATATTTTTAGGAAACCTGAAGCTCATACCATATGGAGAGTCCTCTTTAAGGAAAAGAATATAACATACACAGACCCAAAATCAGATATGAATGGGAATTTTGTTTTTGAAAAGAAATCTGAAATCATAATACATTATAGATTCAAACAAACTTGAAAAATGGAAAACTTCACAAAATATAAGTACGTGTATATTTATTTATAAAGTGACACAGCACCATAGCACTTATTTTCCTACATTCATTGACTAGTACTCTTTGCCTTTTCATTTCACCAAGATTTCATTATACCATTTTCCAAAGGGAAATTAAGAAGAGATTCCATCCTTTCTTCTAGTGTAGATTTCTAGAAGAATTTTGTAGAGGGAGGGCAACACTCATTTGACAGGACCAGAGGACGCTAGAGCTAGAGAAACACATCTTACCGTGCCCAACAATGGAAGTAGAATGGTAATGGAAGTGACCCACACACAACAGCATATTTGGATTATACACACACATGCCGATGCACACTCAGATTTTAAAGTCATACATCCCCAACTCTATTTCTCTTTATTCAGATTATCAGTGGTGGTAGAAACTGGAACGTATCATGAAAATCCGGACTTCAGTAGGCAAGCTACTAAGTCTCCGACTCCAATTAGCTGGAGCGTGTGTGCCACTGAGGCCACGAGGCCCCTGTAGCAATTTAGACGCCACTGGACCTGTACCACCTGCCTCGCGGCTAGCTATGCTTCTGTCTTTCTTTACCACCCATTTTTGTAACATTTAAATTACTTATCAACACTTTATGTGAATGCTGATGACCATGTATTAATACACCTGATTGCAGAGCATCTACCCTTTATCCTTTACATCCCCAATGGATCCTAAGACTCCAGTGCTTGTTGTCTGTCATATTCTGTCTCCTGCTTTAAATAAGTGTGCCCATCTGGTGGAATTAAACATTTGGTTAAAACTTTAAATAGAGAACAAAACAGAATGTTCCACAGCAACTCCACCACTACACAACATATGGGGAATGCAGTAGGGGAAAATCAGAGTGGAAAGAGTCCACAACTTTAACTAATTATTAACGATCTTACCTTTGTAAATTAACCAAAAAAAAAAAAAAAATCCCGTATGATTTTGTGAACATATTGCTTGAGTCTCTTTTAGGCCTTTGGAGATGTCAGGGTAGTTGGGGGCCCAGCATCTAAAACTTCATTTACCTTATGGAAAATCCACTTCTGCATATCTGTGTCTTGCCAACGGTTCAATGCTTCATCATATTCTCTTTCTGTAATAGGGCCTGACACTGAACTTTCCAGATTCTTCCAATATTCAACTTCATATATTAAATCCTCTACTCTCCCTCCATCAAAAAACATTTATCGACCTTCAGAAGTGCTAACTACTCTCAATCTACTCTCTTTTCCTTTAATAGAAACATCCTGCCCTATTCTTCAAGGACCTTCTCTATAAAATCTACATTACAGTAGGAAATTATTATTTATCCATTTGACACAGAGATTAAATTCTTATCCAATGTTTTATTGTTATTTGGACCATGTCAAGGAGAATGACTATCATACATATGTTATTTAGACTCTCCTAGACTGGTTTGGAGGCTAATTTTTACTTGAAACCCCCCTAAAGTCTTAGAAGACAGTGAATAAAGTTCAAAGTTAATGAACATGATAAATTCTCCATCCTAGTTGATCAGTAATGAAACATATTTTGTGTCCTGTAAATTCTGGTTTGCATGCATTCTCTTAAAAGGAAACAGATTAACGAATATTATTTTGTCTATTTCTTGAACAAACAGGCCAAATCTACTTCATTAACATGCACCTTTTCCTAGCTGCCCCAAACTGGGAAAAGGTCTTTTTATAATCAGATAGGAAGAAACATTGGTGCTCTTCTGGGGTTTCTAATGCATTTCACATATCTGTGTAATAACTAGTCATTCAAATAGAAAATAAAATGCAAACAGATGAGAGGGAAATTAACTTATGTGTGTTTCTAATGCTTTACAGAGCATGACGGATCAGGGAGACCACATTTAGATTTTATTTCCATACTTTTCTGCACAATTTCCTTAGATCCCAAGAAAGTGATCTGTAGGGTGGAGAGGCAGATGGAAGAGAAAGACTGTGCTATAGAGCATGCAAGAGAGGTTTGGCCACACAGCAGAATCTACTCCCCCTGGGGCCTTTTCTCTGAAAATTTTCAGTTTCACTTGAAGGACAGCAAATCTGAACAGTGACTTTAGTCTAGGACACCTTCGAACAAGATGCAGGAGACTATTAGCATTTTTATAGCTGCTCACTAGAAGTCTGCATGAATATAAAGTTAAAGGATGTTAAAGTCAAATTTTGTCCCAAGAAATGAGACTTGCGTTTTGAACCAATACCTTATCTACTTAGGTAGGCCCATTTGAGATTGTGAGGGATGCATATTTACTTCTAGCTGAGTATCTGAATCACATTGTAATTTTTTGTCCTTAGTTTGAAAGAAACTATTTCATAAGGGTACAACACATTTTACATATGTTTTCCTTTAACAAAATACAGGCAGCATACTTTTTTTTTTTTTTTTTTTTTGACAGAGAGAGAGAGATCACAAGCAGGCAGGGGGGAGGGGGAAGCAGGCTCCCTGCTGAGCAGAGAACCCGACGTGGGGCTCAATCCCAGGACCCTGAGATCACAACCCGAGCTGAAGGCAGAGGCCTTAACCCACTGAGCCACTCAGGCGCCCCCAGGCAGCATACTTTTTGATAACCCCATAGAATAATGAGGTCTTGTATGTACATGTTTGTTTGGGGTTTTTATTTGTTTGCTTGCTTTGTTTTGTTTTAGTAAGAGCTTGATTTATAATGATGGGTATCAACTGATATGTGCCTTCTAACTGTAGTGGCACAGTTTAAAATACCTCCATACATTGACTTTGCTTTTTACTACTTATCTTAGGCCTTTTGCTTCAGCACAGAGCCAGTAAGAAACTAAGAAAGAAGGGGCAAGGGCTCAGTTCAGAATGTCAGGTGTAAAGATAATGATTAGTTTACTACTTTCCTCCCAGCTTTGGTTGGGGGAGTCTACCCTCAACACAAATTTCATCGATGGTTCAAGTTTGTTTTTGTGTCCCCTTCCCTAATTACTGATAATTCCTTTCTCTTTCAGTCTTGTTACGTTGGGCTGTCCATTATGGACTTTTCAGAAAGGTCTTTTATCTTACACAATCTCATTGTCCAACAACTTCTTGTTTCCATCTTTACATTCTCAGCAAGGATAAGGCTGATACAGGCAGTTTATACAAATGTGTCGATACAGGTTATTCAGCCTCCACACAGAGGAGAAAGAATGTCAGACAACTAGGTTATCTTGGATTAGGAGTCAGGGCTTTTCAGAGAATAGATGATAGGAGTAGTTCCAGCATGCTAGCAAAAAAATAAAAAATAAAAATTACAGTAATGAGGATAATTCACATATCTTGTTATTGGTAAAACTTAGTCTATATAAATCTCACCATGTAGGAGAATGTGTCAAAATGTTTTTTTAATTTTTTAAAAAATAAGTCACTGAAGCATAACAGGAATGCACATTTTTTTCCTGAAGATTTTTAGGCAGAACATAGATACAGCAATGATCTACAGGAAACCAATTAATTGTAGAGAATATCTGGTTTTTATTTTTATGATCACATAAGGAAAAGTTATGCTTTGTGAGAAACTAATTATATAGTATTCTGAGAGTGGCTGAATTAAAAAAAGAAAAGAAGAAGAAAAGTCTCTGCATTGTATACGTGGCAGCAAGAAGACGTAAATAGAGCTTTTTTCCCCCAAACAAGTACAAAAAGAAACCGAATTCTTAAAGAAAATAATTTTAGGGCTTTGGAAAACCAAAAGAAAACAACAAATGGAGATGGGGAAGCACTTATTAATGAAGAACTGCTAGAAATTTGAGTAAAAACGATGGGGTCTATAGGCTTGCCAGAGATACTCCTAATTCCCACACCTTCACTGGTGTGTCAAGAAGAGTAGCTCTATCAGGGTAGGTTTGCTATGAAAGTCAGAACCACTGCTGCCAGATGGTGCAGATTAGGTTAGTGACAGAAAAAAATGGAAGAAAAATAAGGCTTCTCAAATGTGATAAAAGCTATTCACCTAAGATAAAAAAGCTCAATAAATCCCCAAAAAGACAACATTAAGAGATACCCACCTAGATGCATCATAAACCAAAGTACTGAAAGCCAAAGACAGAAAAAAAAAATCCTAAGAGTAATGAAAGATAAACAAATCAATACAGGAAAATAAAGTGATTAACTGCTCAATGAAAACTTTAATGAAAACCAAGCGTGGCTAGAATGCAGTAGAATGGCATAGTCAAACCAATGAAAGAGAAAACTTGTCAATAAGATATTCTATATCTGTCAAAACTATCCTTTACAATTAAACCCCAAAGAAAACATTCCCAGAAAAATAAAAACTGAGAGAATTCCCAGCTCACGTACATACTCTATATGGAATACTAAAGGAAGTTCTTCAGGTAAAAAAGAAATTGATACCAGAGAGTAACTTAAGCCTAGAGGAAGAAGTACAGAAAAAATTGTAAGTACATGGCCATTAAAGCCTGTGTTAATATACGTTTTGTCTTTTCTTCTCTTAATTTCTTTTAAAAATATAAGTATGTAGGGGCACATGTGTGGCTCCATTGGTTAAGCATCTGCCTTTGGCTCTGGTCATGGTCTTGGGGTCCCAGGATTGAGCCCCACATTGGGTGCCCTGCTCAGTGGGCAGCCTACATCTCCCTCTCCCTTTGCCTTCCCTTTGCCAATGCTCTCTCTTTCTCTCTTTCTCAAATAAACAAAAATCTTAAATATATATATATGTAATATATATATAAAACAATAAGAATATAACAGTATATGAGTATACAGGCACCTGGATGGCTCAGTAAGTTAGGCATCCAACTCTTGATTTTGGCTCAGGTCATGATCTCAGGGTCATGAGATTGAACCCCACATCAGGCTCCATGTTAAGCATGGAGTCTGCTTAAAAATCTCTCTCTCCTTCTCCCTCTGCACTCAAGCAGACTCTCTCTCTTTAAAAAAAAAAGGAAAGAAAAAAAGAATATAAC
>CM052815.1:18622837-18728865 GCA_028533885.1 Nasua narica
AAAAAAAAAAGTAGTTTCTACTTTCAATCTACTTTCAAAAGTGAAAGTAGATTTTAGAAAGGGAAATTTTTTTTTCTATTTTGACTTTCAGCTTGTAGAGTTTTTATGATTGGCTTCCATCTGAATATTTGGAAAATTGATTTAGTGTGGATAATTTAAAGAGATAAAATGCATGAAACTTCTATTAGGCTCATTATTAATCAATTTTTAGGGATTTTTACAGAAAAATATCAAGGTGCTTACAACAAAATTTAAAAGTTACAGTTTCTTAAAAATGGTTTCATTTTTTTTAAAGAATTGAGATATAACTAAAAAATAAAACTAGTAGTTTGGTATCATAATTGAGGCAAATGGAAAAAGAGATCAGAGATGTATGCATGTTTAAATTGTTCACTTCGATTTTTAAAAATTTTATTTACTTTGATTTTTAATTGAACCATTATTTTATGAACTATCCCTCTCTATTTCTAATAAACAATTTTTTATCTGGAAGCTACCACTTAAGTCCGAGTTGAAATACCAGGAAAATACAATATAGTGAAACCCCAGGAAGAGAAGACAAAAGTAGGTGAGTCTTATAATCACCCAGGTAATTGCCTAGGTATTTTCCAGGCCACAGTATGTGATGGAAGGTCATAGGCAGAGCCTTGAGATCTCCAAATGTCAGAGAGATGGAGTTGGGAGTTTGGGGAAGCAAGATGTATTCTAGCTACAGTTTGCAGGATATGATACAAGAGAGAGAGAACACTGGGCATTTGCTGAGAGCTCTTGCTTTCTCAGATGAGTACTGATCATCAGATAGAAGAGAAAACAATCTCTAAAGCTCACACAGGGCCAGAAACAGTCTCTGTCTCCACTAGCCAAAGCAGATAACCTTATAATTCCTGGGGCACCAAAAAGAACTTCAGGTAGTTGTCACTTCAGTAGGGAAAAATTTGTCCTAGACTAAAAGTGATTCAGATCTTGTCTAAGAAAGTATAAAAGCAAGACTTGAAAGAATCAAACTATTTCCACAAGCTATGTCCCAGGACACAGCTACAGAATATTTATTGGAATATAAAAAAGCCTAACACCTAACAGGATAACATTACAGTATCTTAGATTCAATCAAAACTTAGCATGCATGCAAAAAGGGAGGAAATAAAGGTTCACATATAGGAGAAAATCTAGTTAATAGAAACAGATCTCAAAATGGCACAGATGAAAAAATTAGTAGATGAGGACTCTGACGGAAGTATTATATTTAATATGTACAGGAAGGTAGATGTAAATGTGTTAAAGAGTGAAATGGAAAATATAAAGAAGACATTGGTCACATTTCTAGAGATAAAACATTTCTATGACTTTCATTAAAAATACAATGGATGGGGGTGCCTGGGTGCCTCAGTCGGTTAAGTGCTGACTCTTGATTTCAGCTCAGGTCATGATCTTGGGGTCCTGAAACAGAGGTTCCCCCTACCGCAGCCCACACTCTATGCTCAGTGGGGATTAGACTTCCTCTTCTCCCACTCCCTCTGCCTCTCCCCCTGCTCAGGCATGAACATGCGCACATGCTCTCGCTCGCTCTCATTCTCTCTCAAATAAGTAAATAAATAAATAATCTTTAAAAATACAATGGATAAAAAAATACAATAGATGGTATTAACACTGTATTAGATAATGCAGTGGAAAATATTAATAAAGACAAAGCAATAGTAATTAGTCTAAGTTAAACCTAGAAATAAAAATGACTTAAATTTTCTCTAAGAGAAGTAGGAATGAGCTGTGGGAAATTCCATGTGGCCTAATCTACATGTAATTGGAATGTCCTTTGGAGAGGAAGAAATGGTGCCCCTAAAGCATCCAAATGTATAGTAAAAACCATAAATCCACAGATTCAAGTGTCTTCCTTTATCTTTGTGTTAGGGTTCTCCAAATATTCTGAGACTGACGAGTCAAACATTCAGTGCAGGCCAGCAGGCTGGAAATTCCCATGAACACTGATGTTGCACTCCTGAGTTTGTCTAAGAGCAATCTAGAGGCAAAATCTTTTCCCTTTGAGGAACTGACATTTTTTCTCTTGAGACCTTCAACTGATTGGATGAGACCCACCCAACTGTGGAGAGTAATCTGCTTTACTCAAAGTCTACTAATTAAAATGTTAATCACAGGGCGCCTGGGTGGCTCAGTTGGTTGGGCGACTGCCTTCGGCTCAGGTCATGATCCCGGAGTCCTGGGATCGAGTCCCATATCGGGCTCCCGGCTCTGCGGGAGGTCTGCTTCTCCCTCTGACCTTCTCCCCTTTCATTCTCAGTCTCTCTCTCTCTAATAAATAAATAAAAAATCTTTAAAAAAAATGTTCATCACATCTAAAAAATATCTTCATACATAGACCACTTTTGATCAAGCAACTGGGCACCACAGCCTGGCCAAATTCCTGTACAAAATTAACCCATCCAATCTCTACATAGAGAGAGAGAGAGAGAGAGAGAGAGAGAGAGAGAAACATTCACGCTTATCCAATGTCCTTTTGAAATTATTGACACATAGTTATATAAAACACATATTTTTTTCTTTTTATGTTTAATTCTTTGCTGAGTTAAATCAACTCATTTTGAAGTTTTCTTATTTTTATTCTGAATAATTATTTTTTCTCTATTTTATCATCATCGTAAGTTTTATTTTTTGTCTTGTTTTGAAATAGCTTTTTTATTTTTTAATTTGTTCTTTTCTGGCATGCTTTCATTGTCTAGAGGGATATTTTCTTTGCAGGAATATTTTCTATCCTTTATTCTTCCCTTTTCTTATGATAATTTAATGTGGGATTTGATCTTGATCTTTTGCTTTAACTCAGGTTAACGTGAGTTTGTTTTTCTGAAATTTAAAATGAGTTGCTCAATTAGAAGGCATAGTTCAGAAGTTAGAATAGCTCTTTGCAAAGCTTTTCAAATTTTTGGTGTTCATGTAGTGTTAAAAAATACAATGTCTTGCTTTCTGGAATGATCTTGTTCTCTTTCCCTTAACTTACATCAAATCTATCTCTGTCTTTTCCTCTCAGTTTGATTCTATTCCCTTCAATTTCTCATTAGTGTGGGATACTGTCCTGGGAGGAAGACCTGTATGATCAATTTGAAGGTTCACATTTTCAATTTACCTGATATTGAATTGGGCAAAATCCTTCCCAAGTTCAACTGCTATTCTCAGATTAGCCTGTGCTACCTTCCTGTGAATCCTTTTTGGTTGGTTGAGAATTTTTCTTCTACCAGATAGGCTAGATACAATATTTTCCCCTCTGCTTCTTCCCACAAAGATGGTTATAAAATGTAGGTATTTGGGCTCTTGGTTTATTCCCATCTGTTTGTATATAAGGTTCTGTGAGGATATCCTATCATCTAGTTCTATTATAAATGTTGTGTGAGTATGTATTTGCACATTTGTGTGTATGTGTTTTCCTATCTAGTTAATCTGTATGATGTATCAAGGGGATTAATCTGGGGAAATAACCATATGGAGTGTTTTATGTACAAAGTCAGAAATGGGAAATAAACAAATAAACAAATAAAGTATTAATTTCTATGTGAAGACGAAAAAAGAAAAAAGAAGTTCAGATCACAGATTTTATAGGAGAATGTTATGTGCTTATGTGATTTTGCTTATGTGATTCTCAGAGTACCTAACAGCACAGCATTTATGAAAGCAGGAGAGATCGAGGAAGGAGTAAGAACAGAAAATGTACAGAGTAATACTGAAGTAGGTAAGAAACGATGCAGAAATATTTTCTGGAGTAAGTGAACAGCTTGTGTTAACTAAAATCGATGAAGATATAGGTATTATAGATTTATTTCTGGATTTTGAAACATGAGGCTATTTTGACTCATCTAAGCCAAATCCTTTAACATGGTATTATGACATTTGTGAGATACAAAACAAAGACTTTAGGTCTATTCTTATTGCTAATAGTCAGATGTGTCTGCAGACATCACAATCTTTGCTCTTCATCCAGTCTGGTATAGTCAGAGATATTCTTAAACTCTAGAGCAATGAAAAGTGCAGACATGTCCATGATCCATATGTTGTCAACAAACATGTCTACCCTCTATGTGAATATAAACCTTTTACAATTGCTCACTATACAAAATGGATTTCTGATATAAATACACACATTTTCAAAAGCTACAAATTCTCCTTAAGTACTGAGATGTTAGTTTCTACATAATGCTTTGTTTGCCTCCGGTTCATTCTATAACAATGTAGAAAATAATTTATGAAAGCCTTTTTGTTCTGTTTTCTTGGCTCTAATTCTCTTCTTCAGAAACTTGAGTTCTAGGTTCTGCATCCATTTTTGCTGCCATGAACTTTTTTTTTTTTTTTTTTTTTTGAGAGAGAGAGAGGTCAGAGGGTCCGAGAGAGAAGCAGGCTCCCCGCAGAGCAGGGAGCCCGATGCAGGACTTGATCCCGGGACTCCAGGATCATGACCTGAGCTAAAGCCAGTCGCTTAACCAACTGAGCCACCCAGGCGCCCTGCCATGAACATTTTCAACCACACTTCTAGAATGGGGGACATGATACATCCAATTTCTTTGGCACGAAAGAACCTTCTTGACTGGAACTAGAATTAAATTTTACAGTGACATAACCCTTCTCTGATAATGTCCTCAAATAACTCTAGCAGGATCTGCTCATGTAAATTACGGTTTTATCATTTAGTGTCTTCTCACTTGATAGCATGTAAGCTACATAGAGGCATTTAAAAGAATACTATTAGTGATAAGTATGGATATATGTATAGGTTGATGGTTCCTCAGATACGAGATTTCTTTTAGACCTCAAGTTTGTATGACACCTTCCTGAAGATTAACCTTGAACACTGTTTTTCAACAACAAAGAAATACTATTTGTTAACAACACTGATGGGTAAAGATGATCCATACACATTATGGGAAGACAGTTTTGGGGCTATCATTTCCTCGGGTCAGAGTCTCGTGTGTGTGTGTGTGTGTGTGTGTGTGTGTGTGTGTGTGTCTGCTTAGTTTTGTTGTTAATATTATTGTTTCTACCTTCCTCCCTTGATTATCTGAAGAATAGAAAATACATCCATATGCCAATGCTGTTTGCCCATAACAGATTTATTGGTGTCCATTTATCACTGCATTGCAACTATGCGCTGGAAGCATAAGACAAATTGAGCCATTCAGTCTTTTTTTTTTTTTTTTCTGCACTTGCTTTTCAGACCCTCTGAGTAGAAAAAGTAGTGGTAGCAAAATTAAGCAGTGGAAACTCAATAGAGAAAGGCCTTCTAGGTGAAGTGCAAGTTGCAATAACTTTATCATCAGGGAATTCTCTCCAAATTCTGTTCTGTTGAAACTTTAAATCCAAGTCAAATAGATAACTGTAAATTTACAGAGCACAACACAGAACAGAATGAACTTTGGCATGTGCTTCAGATTAAATTTAAAATCATTTTTTTGCTCTCCTGAATTGACTGGAACATGCATAATATAGAAAATTTTTCTGCATGAGAAGATGGGTTTCTACCCTTAATAGCTTATCTACCTTAATAGCTTATTTACCTAATTCTCTATATTGAATGCTATTAAGAGTGTGTGTGTGTGTGTGTGTGTGTGTGTGTGTGTGTGTGTGTGTAATAGTAAGGTGTCCAAAACTTGTATTAGAAATGCTAGATGCCTGTTGGGGGGGAGCGGGGGAATATTTTTGGAAAATGAGTGAATTCTGATGAGTAGAGTCTAGTTACTTGCAGCTAAAGAAATTTTAACGACTTTTGTCATTTTCTAGTTTTAAGGGAAACAGAGACTACAATAATGAATAAACATTAAGTCCTCAAGTTTCATTTGAGATGATCACATCACTCAACTGGCTCATGTGATCATCAATTTGAATTTAAATAAGGGAAAATTGAGCTCTTTACATTATTTTCTAAATTTTAATTTTATGATTGCCCTGCATCTTATTTTTCTTATTTTTCCCCAATAAAATCACAACAAAAATTATATTGTTAGGAAAATATTTTGAGACTTACAGCTTCAGATAAGATTCCGAATGAAAGCTTAAGGATTAAAAAATAAAAATGTATTTGTTTCCCTTTCTTCCTCTGCCTTTCCTATTGTTATTTGTGAAATAGGCTAAGGCTATGATATTTTCCTGATGTTATTTAAATGTAGGGCATTTTGCTACCATGAATAATTGAATAATTTTTTAATATTTCTATCATCTCTGACACTAGATCGGCCTAGCAAATACTTTCTTAGCAGCCATAGAGAAAACTTTCAGTTTTGTTTTGTTTTTGAAAATGACATTTATGTGATAGATGATGTGATCGATAATGAAAGGCATCAGCCCACATATACCCATCTGTGTTTGGACCACATTATAAATGAGTACAAAAAATAAAAAATTCATGATGGGAAACAAAATAAAAATATATTTAGATAAATCAACTGCTCTCATAATGATACTGAGTGCTTACAATATACTAGGCATTCTTTTAAGTGCTGGGTATAATAAGGGTAAATATGATAAACAAAAATCTCTGGTTGAATGGAACTCTGTTCTAAAAAAATATAAAGTATTGCATATATGTAAGTCTTAGAGATGAAGTTTGATACCAGTATATAACATCAAGAATTTTTTGCATTTCTGGTAATATCCAATGTGTTATATTATGAATAAAGACCTTATAATTCATTGAATTTTTCAGTTACTCAGCTTAGGTTTATGGTAAGCCCAGTACTAGAGAGAAAGATGATGTAGAAGTGAACAAGGTTGGCACAGTACTCTCTATTCACCCACTACAGAAGACCAAATAAACAATTAAAATACAAAGAGTCAAGAGAAATGTGAAAGGGTGCCCCAGGAGTCATACAGGTGAACTTACCTTAGATGAAGCTTCAGATATCTCTACCAGCAAATTACATTTAATCAGAGACTTAGAGCTAGAGATATTTCAGTAAAGAACAGAGTTTTCTAAGAGTATTGAGATGGACTATGTTTGATGTGGAAGATTATGATGAAAGAAAAGTATGTAACCTTCCATTAATAGTAAGGCAATGTAAAACCATTTTTGGTTGCATAACTGTATATTATTCCCAGTCTAGCATCCCTGAACTAATAACACATCATCCTATAGTCACAGGTATGAAGGAATGGTTGAAAGATATCTAAGGAAAGCTTAGATCATGAAATGAAAGTGCCTAGATAAAAATATCTAATAACTCACCACACTGAAAATAGAAAAACAAAATTAGGAAACAAAAAAAATTTTGAAAAATTATAATAATTTATCCCCCTAGGACATTCAAGAGTTCATTTCATATATAAATAAGACCATATAGCAAAAAGGAATTTCAAAGATTAAGAAAAAAATAAATCAAAAATAAGAAAATTCAGAATGCCAAATACAGTTCAATACAAAACACACAAAAATATAATGTCCAGATTTTAATACCAAACTAGTGATCTAGAAGATACTTTTAAGTTTCTTTCCCATAATATGGATATTATTTAGAATAAATGCAAGTGTCCATTTGCCCATTTGTATGATACAGATTATAAGACCAAAGAATATAAGTTAATTAGAAATACATTATCAAATATACAACAAAAGATCAAGGAGAAGAAACCTTACCTAAATGGAAGAACCTCTATTTTTTTAAGATCCCCTATTGAAGAGGACTACTAAATTCTAAGAACATAAGCTAAAAATAAATCCATACATTCAAGTGGAATTTAAAGATATCAGTGATAATGCAAGAAAAAAAAATCCTGTACACTTTCTAAAAAATAGAGGGGAAACCTACTCAGGAATATAGGTAACAGGTACACAATTTGTTATCATGTCAAGTTCAGCTGCTTCATTGCATGTATGAATCAAGCAAAGCCCAGAGTCACAAAGGTTGCTAGTGTCATATCTGAAAGGTACTAGCAGTGCCTTCGCATATTGAAAAGCTCATCTTCAGAGAAACATTAGACTATTTGATATTACCACCACCAAATGCCACATTGAATCGGACTGAAGACACCAGTAAACAAATTTAAAGCATGGGTGAATTTGGTAAATAAGCACTAAGGACTTAAA
Source organism: Nasua narica (assembly GCA_028533885.1). Taxonomy (NCBI): domain Eukaryota; kingdom Metazoa; phylum Chordata; class Mammalia; order Carnivora; family Procyonidae; genus Nasua; species Nasua narica. Next base: position 18,630,909 of record CM052815.1, read on the forward strand.
GTTTTAGCTTTCCAATACTATTTCTGAACACCACACTATATTCAAACAAATTGGACTTCAATTAATTCAGCAAACAAAGTAACATAGGCGATTTATTATTGCATAAAAAGAAAGTATGCCTTTTATCTTTGTTTGAAAATGGTTATATTTGTGTCAAGTACTGGTAGCCCTCAGAGAATAGAGTGCATACTAGCATAATGTGGATTATTCTTTAGTTATAAAATAGTACACACATTGCTAATGCAGTGTCATTATTCATTTAGAATACAGTCATGTATTATCTTAGAGAACATATGAGAGAGTGTTAGCTCATCTTAATCATTTAATGATCACTGGCATAGTTCAATGAAATAACCTATCCCTTAAAGAAGATTTGACAAGAAATCAGAAGACATATTTTTTTTTTAAATACAGGCAGTATTGCTAAACATTGTTTAGCCTCAGACAGTCTTCACTTGCCTCTTGTTTTCTGATATGATAAAAGAAATACGATGAGATCCTATACATGACAAATTATCTAAAAAATTCACAGAACTTAATGATGCTCTTCATGTTAAAAGAAACAAGGATATTTTCCAAGCTACTTTGAGAAATAAAAGAGGAATAATTATTACAAGGGTTCATATTGTCAGGACCTAAAGAGTCACCAGAAATGGAATAAGATGTCAATAACAGGAATTCTTTCCCTTTTGTCTTATATACATGACCTTCTGTAATGGCATTTTTATTTCTCCATCAATATTTGACTCTTCTCTCTTCTAATCAGTTTCATCATTTCTTTCTCACAACTTCACCTTTGCATTATTATTGTGTCCTTACTACTGCTGACTTATTTTCATGAAGTTATAGCTTCAATTTCCACTCATTGATTTGTTTCCCAATTCATATTCACTAGAGTGAAAATATCATTAGCCAGTCTGACTCTTTTCAGGAAGACCACATAAAAATAATTTGTCTGCCCCTGTTTAAGCTGTCCACTGGGGGTAGATTGAATTGTAGCTAATAAAATGGGTTCATGTGGAGTAAAACATGCTCATGGTCAGCACCATGGAACATGGGAAGTGCTATGTCCCAGAGAAGTAATGGCAGACACTAACTGAAATCTCTAATAGAAATATCGTACCAATAAAAGTATTAAACTAAGTAGAGCTCGCAATGTTGGCAATCTTAGTGGGAATAGAGGGAAGAATTTTGAGGGTTTTGAGCAATTCCAGTAAGCTTCTGAAAGGTACCAAATGTGACAAGCTCTTTCAAAAGCTTTCTCCTCTTCTCAACTCTCACTTCCTAACACATTGCTTAGCACACAGTTTACACTGAAAATACTTGTTTAATATTTGCTTTGTCATTAAACCTTCCAAGCATGGTTCCTTATTTTATTTTTAAACAATGGTACTTCAAAACTCTATTTGTTTCAGTACCTACAGTCAATAAAAATGATGGTAAAATCTGAAGAAGAACCTAAGAAAAAATTCCATGGGATTATTTAAACATTTTCTCCTCAGTCTCTAATGTGGAAAGCCTAAGATATATATCAATTGGCCAAAAAACTATTCATAAGTGTTTTCACACAATTATAAACCTAAACCTAAGAAAGGAAGGAGAAGAAGGGACGGAGGGAAGGAAATGAAAGATGGATGGAAGGAAGGAAGGAAGGAAGGAAGGAAGGAAGGAAGGAAGGAAGGGAGGGAGGGAGGGAGGGAGGAAAGAAGGAAGGAAGGAAAGAAAAGAGCAAAAGATGGGAAAAAATAGAGATATTTTTGAACCAACCTATCCTTATCTACAGAAGCTTAATTATATAAAGACTCCCTGTAGAGATCATCAGGGGCTTTCTGGATTTTGGGTCTCCTAGTTTCTGTCTTCCTATATATTCTAATGGCTAACACCTGAAGGTTGAAAAGAGACTTTTCTGATAATGCAACTTTTCTTTTCTAAGATGTTTGAATGTAAATTGACCACCTTCTGATTTCTTATGTGAACTTTTTTTTTTCCTTAACTGGTAGTATATGTCTGAAAAAATATGTCTGTACTTTCTAGCAGATTTTTTCTGGAGGTAGATTTTTTTTTAAGATTGTATTCATTTATTTGATAGAGAGAGGCACAGTGAGAGAGGGAACACAAGCAGGGGGAGTGGGAGAAGGAGAAGCAGGCTTCCTGCTGAGCACTGAGCCCTACCCCAGGACCCTGGGATCATGACTTGAGGTGAAGGCAGATGCTTAATGACTGAGCTGCCCAGGCACCCCAGGAGGTAGATATTCTTAATAACTTTTCACTTGGAAGTGTTTCTGAAAAAGAACTAAATATATGGTAGCTTTTGGGCATCTACAGTTGAAAATGACTTGGATCACATTAGAATTTACTTACATGCCTACATCATCAATATTTTTTGAAAGCTTATTATCAGTTGAACCTAGGAACCCCAATGAAAATGAATGTCATAATAAATCAAAATAAGCTCATATACATGCTATCGTTTTTTAAAGTACTAAATATAATTTATGAACTTAAAGAAGAAAATTGATTCTTCACACAGATTTGTGGTTTATAACATTAAGAATGACACAATATTCAACAAAATGTAAGATAAAATGACGGTAGATCATTAATCACTATGAAAAATTTTATTACTTAAATATTCTAAAATTTGCCATTTTTTTAAGATTTTATTTATTTATTTGACAGAGAAGAGAGAGGTCACAAGTAGGTAGAGAGGCAGGCAGAGAGAGAGGGGGGGAAGCAGTTTCCCTGCTGGGCAGAGAGCCCCATGCGGGGCTTGATCCCAGGATTCTGAGATCATGACCAGAGCCAAAGGCAGAGGCTTAATGCACTGAGCAACCCAGGCGCCCCTAAAATTTGCCAATTTTTAAAAAATGAATATTGAGCTCTAGATCTATCTAAAATGAACTCGGCATGACATCTGTGGAAAACATAAATTAAAAGAATACTTCAAGTATAACTATAACAACTCACAGCCTGAGTGATCAAATAACAGAATTGCCAGATGTTTATCATATCACAATAGCAGGCATTTAAACTTGAATATTAATAGCTATAATTTTCTGAGACCTCATCATGTGCAGCAATTAGAGTAAGTGCTTTATATTGTGCCATGTTTTGAATCCTCATAATAGTACTAAAAGCTAGGTGTGTTGATCATTGGGTTGAAAAATACAGAATCTATTCTATCTACAATACCAGGAAGGCTGAGCTTGCCCAGAAAATTTACAAGCTCTGTGGGACCCACTTATGTGGACTTCTGTTACCAACCCCAGAATCAGTCTGCCTCCAACATTATTATCCACTATTGCCGGCACAACGAATGCATATTCTATCAGTAGCTCAATTCCAAATCAATGCCTTTCATGAATTTATCGGTTGGCAGAGTTAATTTAGATTACTCTTGTTACAAGGAAAGCTAAAACAGCATTTAAATTTTTTTAACGTTTACTTATTATTTTGTTTTGTTTTATTTCAGGATGGTAAGATTCACAAAGCCAAGAAACACTGAAATTGTTAGAATGTGGAGAAAGATTTTGATCAGCCAAAAATAACAGATGTGGACTAGCACTGGTATATAAAACTAGCATTTTTTAATATAAGAAAACAGAATCAGAGGGTAAGTAACTGAACCAAATCACACCATTTTGTTTGGCTTACCTTTTTAACTAGTCATACCACTGCTTGTTACAAGAGCCCTGAAGGAATAAATTTATATAACACTAATGTCAAGTCAATATAAATGTAAATTTATTTATTTTTTAAAGATTTTACTTATTTATCTGAAAGAGAGAGAGAGATCACAAATAGGCAGAGTCAGGCAGAGAGAAAGGGCGGGGAAGCAGGCTCCCTGCTCAGCAGGGAGCCTGATGCGAGGTTTGATCCCTCAACCCTGAAATCATGACCTGAGCCAAAGGCAGAGGCTTTAACCCACTGAGCCACCCAGGCAGTCCAATATAAATAAAAATTTAAATAAAATGTTTTTTCTGTGTTAAGAACTTGATTAGGTTTTTCAAAATACAAATGGATGGGTGACACTCAAAAGAAGGCAATATGTGGAAAAAGAATGCAGTAGGGTATCAAGATAAAAAGTAAGGATTCGGGAATCAAACTCCCTGGAGTCCAGCCTTCTTCTGCCTTTGTTAGTTAACTTGGGTAATTACCTAGATGTTTTGTTCCTTAATTTCCTTATCTGCAAAATGGGGGATAAAATAGTAATTGCACAACAGAGGATTTTTAATAAAAATATCAATTATACAAACATTTATAACAGCTTTTGACATGTGGTATGTGTTATGTAAATCCTACCGATTATGCATAGAGTGTCAAATGTAGTGGGGTGAAGTGGGATTTAAGATGAAACAAATTATCTTAAGTGTAGATAATAAGAGTGTACTTTCTGAAGAGAGTTTAAAAAACATTACTAAAACCAACTATAAATCAATCTGCCCTTGAATATGTTCTTTCCTCTGTCTTAAGAACCTCATTGCCAGCTCTTTGTGTATTAAGTTTCCTACTTTTTCAAATTAATTTCAAGGGGTACCCTCCTGTTAGCCTGCCTTGACTTCAATGGGTAGATAAAGGTTCTCTTTTCTGTCACCATGTAACAATGTATCTTATAGACGCTCCTCTTTAAAGTATTTACTGTGTTGTCTTGAAATTACGCATTTGTGGATTTATCTTATCAGTGAGGCAATGATCTATATACTCCTTGTCAATGTATGCATGTTTTTAGCACAATGCCTGGGATATGGTAAGTGCAGAACAAATATTTGCTGAAGGAATGAATGAACCAATGAATAAACCAGTCAATGAATTAATCATCTCAAGTTATAACCTGAACTTAAGCTCCTATATCAAATAGATAATAGCATGTTATAGTGAAAAAAAATTGCCAAGGTTCTGATTTTGCCATACTAGTTATATGATCACAAGAAAGTTACTGAGTCTTTTGGATTGTCTGTTTCCTTATCTCTGAACGAATACAAGAAAAAATTATCATATCAAAATGTTATGAGAAGTAAATAAGATAAAATATATGTATGACTTGGTAGCCTGTAAAGGACTATGGAGATGTTAGTGGTCACATTGAAAGTGAGTAAATTATAAAAGAATGTATTATAACCATTAGTGATAACTATAAATGATGAAGGATATATCCATATTGTAAGCCTCAGAGCTATATTAAACAAAATTAGTTAAAAGATGTCTGAAATCAATAAATCGTTATTTAGGAGAGAAAATATTCATCAGGACTTTGATTCTAATTGAAAGTTACGAAAATGACAAATATATATTTTTTCCTCTCATGTAAAAATTCAAGGCTGCTGAAATGTTGCTGTTCCATACACTAAAAGATGAAATTAATCAAATCCATTATCTTCCTTACTGTCACTGCTCACAACAAAATCTTGACTATACTGAGAAGCTTTCCATGGATCATGGTTTTAATTAATATTTTGTTTCCAGAGAAGGTGCAGTAAGTGATTTTTATGTAAAGCATTCTTTTTGACTTATAATTGGTGAGATGCTTCATTTTAAAAACAAAAGTCAATAGAAATATAGAAATACTCTTCCTGTACATCCAAATGGCCAACAGAGACATGAAAAAGTGCTCAACATCACTCAGCATCAGAGAAATACAAATTAAAACCACAGTGAAATACCACCTCACAGCAGTCAGAATGGCTAAAATTAACAAGTCAGGAGATGACAGATGTTGGCAAGGATGCAGAGAAAGGGGAACCCTCCTACACTGTTGGTGGGAATGCAAGCTCTGAAAATAGTATGGTGGTTCCTCAAAAAGTTGAAAATAGAGCTACCCTATGACCCAATAATCGCACTACAGGGTATTTACCCTAAAGATAAAAATGTAGTGATCCGAAGGGGCACATGCACCCAAATGTTTATAGCAGCAATGTCTACAATAGCCAAACTATGGAAAGAACCTAGATGTTCATCAACAGATGAATGGATAAAGAAGATACCACACGAATATATATACACAATGGAATACTATGCAACCATCAAGAGTAACAAAATCTTGCCATTTGCAACAACATGGATGGAACTAGAGGGTATTTTGCTAAGCAAAATAAGTCAATCAGAGAAAGACAATTATCATATGATCTCTCTGATATGAAGAATTTTGAGAGGCAGGGCAGGGGTTTGTGGGGGGTGGGGAGGAAATGAAATAAGATGGGATCAGGAGGGAGACAAACCATAAGAGGCTCTTAAACTCATGAAACAAACTGAGGGTTGCTGAGGGGTAGAGGGGTAGGGATAGGGTGGCTGTGTTACGGACATTGGGGAAGGTATGTGCTATGGTAAGTATTGTGAAATGTGTAAGCCTGATGATTCATAGACATGTATCCCTGTGGGCAAATAATATAGTATATGTTAATAAAATAAATAAAAAATAAATATTAAAAAATGAGGAAATTTAAAAAAAGAAATACTCTTCTTTAAGTATTAGTTATATATAACTCACTAAACTTTTATCATACTGTCTATCCAGTATATGTATGTGTGCCAGTTTCAGTGACATATGTTATTACCACTTATTTCCCATGTACATTTTTTCTGAATACAGTTTTCCTTCCTTTTAGTGGCATATTATTTTCATTAAATGGAGCATGAAAAATTAAAAGAGCTGCTCCAATCCAATTAGATCTTCTATTTTTCTGTGGTGTTTCTAATGACAAATATATACTACTTGTGTTCTTTAAATATCCTCAAGGGGTTTCAAAAAATAATCCTTAATATATTTGATATCTCATACCTTTCCCCTTCATTTGTTCACATATATGGCAATTTCAGCTTTTTTTTTTCCTTTTGCACATATCTCATATTCTTAGGAGAAAATTAAAGAAGAGAAAATTACAGGTTTGTAGGAAGTTTTCTCAGTTTTTCTTTCAGGACACAATGGGCTTTATGTTTAAGTCTGGGTGTTTAATGAAATCAAATCTATTTAGTCCTGATTGCTCAGTCTTTATCATCTAAGGAATTTAGGAAAGGGTCTTATTTATCATCAGAACAAATGAATTTTTTAAAAAAAGACATAGCTGGCATCTTCTGAAAAGTTCTCTGGTGTTTAGCAGTGGTTTGTTCAGAAGCTATGCAGCCATCAGAAAATCTGAAATCTTGCCATTTGCAGTGATGCGACGTGGATAGAACTAGAGGGTATTGTGTTAAGCGAAATAAGTCAATCAGAGAAAGATAATTATCAGATGAGCTCTCTGATACGAGGAATTTGAGAGGTAGGGCATGGGGTCCTGGGGGGTAAGGAGGGAAAAAATGAAACAAGATGGGACCAGAGACTCTTAATCTCAGGAAACAAACTGAGAGTTGCTGGGAGTGGAGGGGCAGGCATAGGGTGGCTGGGTTATGGACATTGGGGAGGGTATGTGCTATGGTGAGTGCTGTGAATTGTTTTGTTTTGGGTTTTTTTTAGATATTTTATTTCTTTATTTGACAGAGAGAGATCACAAGCAGGCAGAGAGGCAGGCAGAGGGGGGGGGGAAGCAGGCTCCCCGCTGAGCAGAGAGCCTGATGCTGGGCTCGATCCCAGGACCCTGAGATCATGACCTGAGCCGAAGGCAGAGGCTTTAACCCACTGAACCACTCAGGCACCCCAGAGTGCTGTAAACTGTGTAAGACTGATGATTCACAGACCTGTACCCCTGAAGCAAATAATACATTATATATTAATAAAAAATTTAAAAATTTAAAAAATTTTTAAAAATGGAGAGAAGTAGGCTGTTCCACACTTGTATTACCAATCCCTCAAACAAAATATTATGAATCCTTCAACGTCTATGGTCCTCTCTAACAAAATGTGCATTCTACAACTTAATGAAATGGAGAAAAAATTATTAAATGGATTGACAAAATTGCTATTTATAGAAAGGGGAATAAAAAATCTGTTTTCCCATGATAATTCAGAATTTGTAGAATAATCACGCTTGTTATAAAAATCCCTACTTAAATAGGAAAAGCAATTCCTTGTATCCATACACTGATTACCACAGCGTGGTCGGTTACTATACATCCAAAACAAACATAGACGACATCCACAGATGGGTAATATAAAATCAAGAGCAATGAATGGTTTCCATGGAACAGAAACTCTCAGTTTCCACTGGGAACTTAACAATTATGTAGCTAGGGCAAGGTTTATGAGATCAAACATGATAGAAAAATCTGCACATATTTAGCCACCAACTAGTATCAACAGGTATTACGTATTAATTCTTGAAATATAATGCTTAGCAGAATGATTAATATGTGCCGCTAAAGGTAAATATATGTGTAGATAACTATATATACACGCAAATACCACTCTGTGTGTAGCTGTCTATACCAAATGACATACAAATAGAATGTACAGCAGTAAAACCGTTTTTTCTGAAATCATGTATCCATAGCGGTTACCAGAGAAATGTTACAAATTTTAGAGATTCCTTAAAAGTTTAGGTTAGCTTTCTGTAGTGAAATGTGTGTCTCTCTCTCTCTCCTAAAATGTGCTGAATAGCACTATCTGAAAGGACCCTTGAATACTGAATCATGGTCTTACCCAGCTGAATGTATCTTCAGCCCTAAATTGTGGTCAAATTGGTTATTTTCTGCCTCTTCTACATAGAAGAGTGGAAGTGACAAATGTGATAGGTGATTCAATTGTCTTACTTTCTTTTTTTTTTTTTTAAAGATTTTATTTATTTACCTGACAGAGAGAGAGAGATCACAAGTAGGCAGAGAGGCAGGCAGAGAGAAAGGGGGAAGCAGGCTCCCCGCTGAGCAGAGAGCCTGATGCGGGGCTCCATCCTAGGACCCTAAGATCATGACCTGAGCCTAAGGCAGAGGCTTTAACCCACTGAGCCACCCAGGCGCCCCAATTGTCTTACCTTCTTACTGGCACACTTATTAAATACTTAGAGATCTTAGGCAATATCCATATCTAAGTTCATGTAAAACTCTTTTAACTTGAAACACTTTGAAGTTTCATGCAAATAGACTCCTGTCTATTTTGAAAAATTGATGAAATGGTGTAAGGATGTGCAATGTGTCTTAAAGACCTAACTCCTTCATTATATTAAGAATTTCTCTATAACATGACATTTGAATTATTAGCATTAATTGGAGAGATCTTATGAGTAAATAAATCAAGCCATCTTATCCTTCATTATCTGAAAATATAATCACTGACTTTTTAGTCTTTTCTCCTTTATGTCCCTCTATCTTCATTAGCCCTTTATTAAAATCCAAATGCCTTTGGTAGAGAATGCAGCTTAGATGAATTTCCATCTGTGATCCTTAACCAGGTAAGACTGTGAAAGGGAGGAGTTGGACAAATTTGGGCAATTCATAACTAGAATGGATACAGAAGTGTGAGCAGAGATGGGTGAAGAAGCCCAGGAAGAAAGTGTTTTGGAGTAGTTGAAGAAAAAGAAGATTTTGGAAACTGAGTCAAAGACAGGCCCTGCTTAATTTCAAAAGTTTATTAGTTCTGCCAATTGAAGTTAATGTAGCATGGCCTTATTCCATCCATTTTAAGTTGTTGACTCTGAGTTTGGAAAAAAACTGTCAGGTCTAAAATAAAACAAACAAAAAATCTCAGATAAATATATTTCATCTTTTAAATCTAGTAGACATGGTTATGTGATGTCATGCTGCAAGAAAAAAATGTTTTATTGATTTTTTTCCCTTATATGGTGGTTTTTGGAGAAGTTCTTTGGTTTCCTTTTTGAGAAAAAATAGGGGACTTAGGGAATGAGAAGTCAATATAAAATTCTGGTATCAAGGAATAGAAATGGATTCCCATTATCCCATTATTTAAATGTCTCAAGATAACATCTTACTTGACCAGAATTTTCTGTTAGGATTTGGAGAAGAATTTTGTTGTTGTTTCCCTCACCCTGAAGTCAAAACAACTGGAATCAAGTCCAGACTCTGTCACTTATATCTTTTATTAGAGGCAACTGCTTATCTCAACTGACCCACAGTTTCCTTGTCTGTAAAAGCAGAATGCCAGGAGGATAAGTAATTATAAAGGATAATGTGAATGTAAACTGCTCTGGAAAAGATGATTACTTGTGGAGGATCAAATTATCAGATTTTGGGGGGGGCTTGATCATATTTATCTTCATACATTCTAGGGATTTAGAAAATTTGCAGAAATTTCTAATAATGCATATACCCTATAGATGTCAAATATACTTCAAGCATTACTAAGGAGAGATTGGAAAGTTCAAAGATTTTAAAATATCACCTACACTCAAGGTTCTTATAATGATCAGTTTGAAGAAGCAAGTCCTACTTGCTATAGTCAGTTGGTACAGGTGAAAGAGAGTTAATTATTCACATCTATTTTTTAACTCCCCATTCAGTAAGTTGCACTGGTAGTTGAAATCAGCCATAGTCAGAATATTTACACCACAAGAGTCTGTCAGCTTTGAAAACCAATCTCTCCCTTATACCTACCAGCTCTTGGGAGGTTAAAATGTATTAATACACCTCTCCATATTTAACAAATGGTAGAAAGATGCAAATTAGGTTCTATTATATAGAATTTCTACTATATACCTGGTAATCAGGCCTTCCTTGGGATTTTATGTGATTTCAATAAGCCTTTCCTAGGAAAGGATTGACATAATTGGAGAGAAATAAACAGAGGAATTTAGGTATAATGAATAATGTGAGGTAAGGTGCATTAGTCAGAAATGTTCAGCTATTTGAAATAAGAGTGATTAGAATATTTGGCTCTAGAGGAGAATGCAATTAATGTTCACACTTTTATAGTAAAAACTGTGTGTGTGTGTGTGTGTGTGTGTGTGTGTGTGTTTTGGTGTGATGTAAATCAGGGTCAATATGGGTAAATCATTGAATTTCAGGTTGAGATGTTTCAGTAAATTTGCAAAGAATATGAGAACATGTAAAACCATTAAAGAATTTTGGGAGAAAAATTAAGTGGTCTCAACTGTACAATTATGAAAAAAATAATTTCAATTGATGCAATACTGTAAGCTGACAACCAGTTGGGAAACTATTGTGATAATTCAGTTTTGAAGCTACATCAAGTCCTTTGTAAATTCAGATAGTGTGAAACTACATTAAGGAGAGAAAAAGAAAGGGAGAAAGGAAAAATCCAAACTCAAATGAAAAGTATCTGACTTAGTCATGTCTATAGAAATAGAGCACAGTATTTTACTCCCTCAAGAATATCCATTATCATTAAAACAATCCTTTACAACAGAAGATCTTTTTTTCCCCAGATATGTTTATTTTATTTTTGTTTGTTTATATTTATTTTACTTTACAACAGAAGATCTTGAAAGTTTTCTTTCAAGTAGATAATATGTAAATGAAGGAAATGGTCCAAAGAGAAGGCTATTAGCTTAAGAGAAAATATTCATCAGTGAGGGAGATATATGAATGCTGTTCTTCTGGTTTCTTCTTTAAAAAGTAACAACGTTATCACTCATTTGCAGATCAATAAGGACTGAGCCGAATTTTGATCTGCTAAACCCATTCATTTTCTTCCTCCTGAACTCACTACTTTTGCCTTTCACTTTTGTTTTCTAAAATAATAGATTGCAAGTATCATATTTCATTGCCATTACTCTCAGGCTTCCCTTCCCATTTATTGATCAATCACTGATGTTTATCACTTTTGTACAAAGCACATGTTTTTCTAGAATCTTCAGAATTGTCTTTTCTACTTGTGATAGACCCTGTGTTAGATTCTAAGGAAAACCTCATTTCTCATATTATTATGATATTTTGGTATTTCTATTCCTTATTTAATATAAATTATAATATCATAAAAATAAAGGCCAAAATATCATTAGAGATCATCTAAATCTACCTTGTTTTATAAATGGGTAAAAAACAAACAAGATGTTGGTTGACTTGTTAGGGCCAGACAGCTCATTAGTGGAAACAGTTAATCATAGATCTTGGCTTATTTTTAGTTTTAAGTTCTGATTTCTATTGTGCGTGCGTGTGTGTGTGTGTGTGTGTGTGTATAATTTTAATGTGGGTTACTATTATGGGTTTTATTATTTTTTTATGGGTTTTATTTTAATGTGGATTTCAAATTGTAGAGTTTCATTTTCAACGCACATAAAGATATGCTTGTTGAAAGTCAACACGTAGTCAGAATATAAGGTAATCAAAACTGTTCATTTTAAATTGACTCCAATTCTAACTACAACCTGATATTTCAAAACATTGTCAAGCAGTGATCTTTGCCACTCACATCTGAGATCCAAATGGCCCTGCAGATGTGAAACTGTCTGTTGCTATGGAAGAACAGCTGGAATCAGTTAATGAGTCAAGTCAGCATGAGCTCAAGCACTAGAGACTAGCATGTTCCATCTGCATGGTACAGAACGCTAGGGAAGGAGGCAGCAAGCCAGACTTGTAGGAGTGGCCCCATAAGTGACACAGCTGTAAGCATAATTAGGTTCATCTCCTACTGGCAAATAGAAGTGTTGTTTACCCTTGTATATATGAAACTTAGCCAACAGCAGACCAATCTTTAATCCTGTCCCCACTGTGATAGAGCGCCAACCCATTCTGGTCAGATAGACCTGATAGACTCCTCCTCCCCAAAAGAGAAAAGAACTTTGTCTAGACTGCAAGAAGAAAGCATGTCACTTTTCCTGTGATTTGAGAGAAACACAGGAGTTTTCTTGGTGATCTTTGCTTTTCTTTTTTTCTTTATGGTCATTAATTGTCTAGAATTTGACAAAGGAAGAATGGGAGGCATTCATAACTTCCACAAATTTCCAACAAAAAAAATTACGCTAACCTGGGGGTTGTAATGCCATGGTTTAAATAACATGACATAAACGAGACAGGATATTTAATAAAACTAGAACACATGTTTAATTTTAGTTTATGAGTTCAAAATCCTGATCTTAAATACAGAAGTGTTGCTCTAACTACTGTACTATATAGGAATTAGAAAATAAAATTCATTCTGAAAATCACTTCCAAATCTCATAAATTACACATATGGGAATCATTATTCAAGGATGAAGTTTCTATTTTCCAGAATCTTTCATTTAGCCAGGTTCTCGCTACCACTTCTGAGATAAGTAAAAAGTGATGCCATGGTTGGTAATGAGATAGGTAAATTTAATTTCATGCTACTCCCAGGAATGCAAAGCAGTGAAATGAGGAATTACACACACACACACACACACACACACACACACACACGAGCATGGATCAACAGGGAAGCATTACAAGATAATAATATAGCATCATCATAGGAATATCATTCCTTAAGGGAAGAGAAAGTTATCCTTGCATTGGTTTTTTTATGTATTGTTATCCTTGTTTTTATAATACACGGCCTTACACAGTAACAACCCCACCATCACCACTGTCACTATCACCACCATACTGCTCCTGGTCTTACTGTAAATAAGCTCTTTCCACGTGTGCCAGGCACTGTACCCAGCAACTAAAGCACCAAATCCAAACTACAAACTGAGGATAATTACTGTTAATATCACCATTTTATAGCTGAAAAACTAAAGTACAGAGAAATTAACTCACTTATCTAAAGTCACTTATCTAAAATGTGTAGAGCTATAAGTGAAACACAGTCTAATTCTAGAGCTTATATTCCTATTTACTCCACTCCACTGGGTCAGCAAATATGGTTGATATTTTTGAAAGAAAGAAAGAGAAAGAGAGAGAAGAAAGACAGAAAAGAAGAAAGAAAGAAGGAAGGAAGGAGGGAAGGAAGGAAGGAAGGAAGGAAGGAAGGAAGGAAAAAAGGAAGGAAAAAAGAAGGAAAAAAGGAAGGAATTAAAAGGAAGGAGAGAGAGAGACAAAGAAAGAAAGGAAAAGAAAAGAAAAGAGAAGAGAAGGGAAGGGAAGGGAAGGAAGAAGAAAGGAGGGAGGGTGGGAGATAGGAATATAGAATGATGTCCCAAATAAATATCGAACTTTCCAAATGTGAATCAAATATTCCTTTCAGAAGGTAGAAAATATTATTATGTTTAGACATCTTAAAATCTCTGGCTAAAAATCTTGATTTGCAACTATCATTTGATCAGGCCAAGAGGCATACCTCTAGGATATTCAAGCCTATCAAGCCAGATTTTAATTCTAGAATAAGACTAAGGACAAATGGAATCAACCTTTGGTTTAAAGAAGCAGTCAAAGGTACCTCTCCAGAGAGTCTTCAGACATATATAAGAGTACTCTCACTGTGTTTCATTTTTTGTGGGTGTGAATTTGATAAATCTAGGCATTGTTCTCTAGAGAACAGAGTAAACAGGGTTTCAGATTAATAGTGTTTGATAAATAACAAATACAGTGTGGAGTTAATTGACTTTATCCCTCTGAAATGATAACTCATTTTGCTCAACCCATTTGACAATCCTGTCACTTTGTTGTTTCTTCCCTCATCTTCCGTAAATACAGGACCTACATTGATTTTGAGTGGACATGTGACCATGCATCTGGGCTAATTTCAACCAGACTCCCACTCACTGCACAAGAGAAAAAGTCATTATGTACCTGAATGAGTAAGTTGACATGATGGAACCAAGTAGGACAGTAGTTAAAAAGAAAATATTACAAGAAGCAATAGAAAAATTTCCAATCATCTTGGGCGCCTGGGTGGCTCAGTAGGTTGTTTGCCTTTAGTTCAGGTATGATCTCAGGGTCCTACGTCAGAACCCTGCATCAGACTCACTGCTGAGCTGGGAACCTGGTTCTCCTTCTCCCTCTGCCACTCCCCCACTCCCTCTGCTTGTGATCTCTCTTTCTCTCTGTCTCTCTAAGTAAATAAAATCTTTAAAAAAAAGAAAAAGAAAAATTTCCAATCATCAAAATATCTCAAAAAAGGTTCATTAGTAATGTTTGGCTGATTTGGTTCCTTTTCTCTGTTCCAGCATGTACACCTCTTTCACATGAGCCGTAATTTCCTTTTCCTAATGTTTTAATCTTCCTTTTACTCACCGTGGCTCCTCTGGTACGCTTGATATTCCATGGCTTCTTTCCATAATACCCTGACGCTCTTTAAAGGAATAAACATTGGAGCTGGCAACTCCTGTTTATCAGAAGTTTCTATCCTGAGACATGCAATCATCCCCTCCATAATTTGGAGTACTAGTTATGAATTACGACTAGATTGCAGCCACAAGTCTCTTTTCACCTTTGTTATTTTTGTCTGCATCAAGATTGCATAATCTTAATCAGGGACTTGGTTTGCCTTGGTTCTATAAAGGCCAATACATGCATATGGAAATTTTATGTCTTATGCAGTAATACTTAGTTACAGAGCATTATCCCTAAAATAAAATACTTGATTGGTGAATGAAATAAGGAAGATGACTGAAAATTATATTGCACATCCAAGAGCTGACCAGAAAATAACAGTGCACTTTGTTTCAAAATGATTTAGAGGAAGAAAATAACTGAATATAGTCCATCTGCATATAGAATATCTACCTGTGCATTAAGTGACCCCTTATTTTTCCTATTGTGTTATTAACTTGTGCAAATTATTTCAGTCAAAGAAGTAAAGTATCTCACAATGCCATAATTATCAACACCTTCATATCTTAACAAGTGTCAGCTCATTGTGTACAGGCCTAAAATAAATAATTTTTTTCCCAGTATTTTTATTCTTGTAAATTAGCAAAAAGGCCACATATAAATAGGTTTGCGTGAGAGGAAAAAATCAGCTACGCATGTGAATCCAAATGTACTAAGACAGGTCGCTAGTATATAAACAACTCCTTCTTAAGAACTGGAAAACATTAAAAACAAGTATTTTAAAATTGGTGTCTGAGTGCTGCTTTCCTTGGCAAATGTACATACATAGTTCAAAGTAGAAAGAATGTGTGCTTTCCAAACTTAACTAGACATGGAAATTAAGATATAAAATGTAATATCTCTGTATCTTAAAGACATGAAAGAATGTCTCCTTAAATTTGCAGGGCAATTTTGCATATTTACAAAATAATCCCACATTCACTAGTTTATTTGACATTTATTTATCAGCTTATTAGATACTAAGTCTTTGAGGTAGCCTCACAAATCACTATTCCATGTTACCACTGAGAACAATGCAGTCTGTGGAGGTTGTAACTTGCCAAAGGTGATACAAGTAGCGGCAAAGGTCAGATTTAAGTTTAGATTTCCTGATCCATGCCCAATGCACTTCTAGGTTTTGTTTCAACCGCCAAGTCTGATTGATTGGCAGTAATACTTGGGATGTCATATGCTAAGGATTTTGAGACCCCACATGTGCTTGATGGGAAAGGGTACTGTGATTCATATAGATGTGACCATGGACTTAGAGCTTAAATAGCAGCATAAATATCATGGATTTTTTTATCATGAATTTTCTATTGCTTTTCTACATGTTTCTTTCTTTCAGTTCACTTTGAAATCCACTGCAGTGAAATCTCTGAAACAATGTTGCCTATCAATACATGTGCATGTCTCCGGCCCTTCTCTGGTATTTGCCTTCACACTAATCAGACCTAGGATCTTAATTCACCAGCAAGATGCCTTAGCTTTGCTTTGATCTTGGTTTTGATACATTTCTTCTCACCAAGGTCAGCCTGCTTATCCTGGCTAAAGCACACCCAGCCACTTCTCAAAACCCAATTTGAATATTTCCTCCTCTGTGAAGCACTTTCCCTTTCCCCCTCTCTAATACATGTAGTTCTTTCTCCCTCTCCCTCTCCTTCTCTCTGACAATCTTAGAATTACCACCCTATATATTTTGCTGTTCCATATACATGTAACTCTTACATCCCCAATTAGATTTAAACATCTTAAGGGCAATTTTTATATTTTTGTATTCTTCACAACTCAGTGAGATCATCATTGATGACAAGTAATAAACCACTCAAAGTCATTCAAGAGATACTGATTTTCTTTTTAATTTCAAAGAAAAAGAAACAGTTGAATTTGGAAATTTGAGGGAACTATAAAATCAAGAAAATTTATCCTATGTCACTAGATATTCCTAGAAATATTTAGAAACCACATTTGCTCATGAATAAAAAACTTAAAATTCAGAGTCAAGAAGAAATTATTGTGACAATTAAAAAGATATATACGGTGCCAACCATATGTTGAGATGGACAAAACCCATATGGTGAAAATTACAAATGGCCAAATCCTATAGACACTCTGAGATTAGTGATAGTGAAACAGAAGTAGCAATAAAGGTTTATATGGAGGAAATGTATTTATTTGTCTTTATCCAGAGGACTGATTTTGACCATTTTCATGGAACAAAATACAGAAAAATTAGAAAGGTCTCTTTAGATATAAATTAGATGTTCTGCCTAAATATGAATAGAGTATATGAGGTATCAGCTAATTACCAAGCTTATTCATTTAAATTATGAAAAAATTACTCTCAGGTATTCAGGAATTATTTATTGATGAAATGAATAAATGAACATGTAAATGAATGACATGTAAATGAATGACACTATTATACATCCCGCTAATTTAAATATTTTTATTAATATAGTTTTGTGAATTATGAATATGATTATGCTTATTTTCCACCTAAGAAAACAAAGCTTATATATTTATTTAAGAGATATTAACATTTCTTAAGGGCACCTGGGTGGCTTAGTCAGTTGAACAATTAACTCTTGATTTTGGCTCAGGTAATGACCTGGGATTGAGCCTCACCTCCTCACCTTGGGCTCCTCTCTCAGCGGGAGTCTGCTTAAGGATTTCTCTCCTTCTGTCCCTCCCTCTGCTCTCTCTTTCTCTCACTCTGAAATGCACATTTTCCTTATATTAAAATCAGGATATTCTTTTAATCAATGGCATGTCATAGTTAATTTGCAGTATTTTTTATTTCTTTTTTTTAAAAGCTTTTATTTATTTATAAAAGAGAGAGAGATAGTGGGGGAGGAGCAGAGGGAGGTGGACAAGCAGACTCTGCTAAGCACAGAACCCCACAGAGGGCTGGATCTCAGGACCCTGATGAGATCATGACCTGAACCAAAACCAAGAGTCAGATGCTTAACCAACTGATCCACAAGGGCACCTCAGTATTTTCTTATTTCTTAACTGTATATTAAAGAATGGTATGATTTATAAAAGTGATGTCTCAAATTTAATAAATTATGATACATAGTGATTATCTTTTTTTTTTTTTCATAGTGATTATCTTACCACAAGTCAGGCACTGAGTGCTTAAATATTAAGACACACACACACACACATTGTGTATATATATATATATATATATATATATATATATATATATACATACACACACACACACTATAATACAATGTCATACATGTATTACAATATATATTGTTTAATATGGCATTCTACATTATCAGATAACATTTATATTATTATATCATATTACATTATATTTGAAGCAAGCCCCAAAATGACTTCTTACAAGAACTATTGGCATCCTCATTCTGCTGTTGTGGAACTAAAGTATAGATAGATTAAAGAAGTAACTTCTTCAAAGTTACACAGTTCGGCCTGTTTTCTTTTAGGAGTTTTATGGTTTTAGATTTTATGATCGTCTCTGAGTTAATTTTTATGTATGGTATAACACAGTGGTCTAGTTTCATTCATTGGCATGTGACTGTCCCATATCCTCAACATTATATATTGAAGAGAAATGTCATTGTCCCATTGTATATTCTTATTCTCTTTGTCATAAATTAATTGACCATACATGTGTGAGTTTGTTTCTGAGCTAAATTTATTTTTAAACTGCATAGATTTTGCCAGTTTTATAGTATCTAAGGAATCTTATCATATGAATCCTTTAAATATAATAAATAAAATACAATGAATTATACAGTAAGTCAATTCTCCTGAAATATATACTATCAAAAACATTTCAGAAATAAATCTGCAGTATAGTTAAATGTATGTTTCTTCACTAAAATATTAACTATCAAGATTTATCTGAAGTTTAATAATTGTCATGATTTCAAATTTGGATGAACATAAATAGTATTTCCAGCTGCTTGAAACAACTAAATGTGATATAAAATTATCCTAAGAAAGTCTAGGATATTGCTAATGCTAATGTATTTTGTAGCCTACGTTTAGAACTAAAGGAAAAGCTGTATTTCAGTCGAAGACTAGTGAGAATAAAATATTTTATTTTCTCCTTCCAGTGACACAATAAAGAAGGAAGGCTAAGTACAGTACTAAGATTATTTCTACCTTGTCTAATTAATAAGAACCAGGTAAAGATGAAAGAATCAACAAAAGAGACATAGCTACTCAGTAGTGAGGTTGGAGTAGAGTCAGGAAAAATGTGTTCTAGATGACAAGGGAAGAGAGAATTTTTAATGGGAAGAAAAGTCAAAATGTATTGGATCATAATTGTGCAATCTGACAATCCTTGGTTTGAAATTTGACTCTGCATTGCACTAGGTACATGAACTTTGGCAATTTATTATATGCTTTAGTTTCTTCTTGTGAGGTGATGAATTAATTTTATTAATGTTTTCAATTCTCCATTCTCCTTGTAATCATGCTCTTTGACATTTGACTTTGCAGTTCTACCCACTGAAAAGGTAGAATCTACTTCCTCATATCTGAATCTGAGATTATTGTCTGACAATGCTTTTGTTAAAAAAGAAGAAATTTAAAGTTTGGGCCTTAAGAGGCATAACATAGTTCCACTTCCTCTCCTGTACCATTGCAATGTCATGAGAATATGTCTAGTCTACGGGGTGCCTGGCTTACTGGCTCAGTAGATAGAGAATGGAGCCTACCAGGAAAAAAAAAATATACGTGGTCTAAACTATTGGAGGACGAAAGACTTATGCACAGAACTACATCCTCTTAGTTGTATCTGGATGCTCCAAAAGCCAGTGGAGCTCTTAGACATGGAAAAAGTCCAGCCAAGATTAGTGCAACTATACCCAGATGTTCAAACAATGAATGTTTATTGCATTTGCCATTGAGATTTTGTGGTTGTTTGTTACAAAGAATTGTCATGGTGATAAATAACTTACATTAACTAATACAATCTAAAAAACAGGAATAGTTGCCTTTTCTTCCCTTATAAAGTTTTGTGAGGAATAGAGAAGACAATTATATACTCAATATTTTAGTAGCAATTGAAAGTAGATAAGTAGAAAGTAGATAGGTAGTTCAATAAATGCTGTTTAGAATACAAACAAAACACTTCAAAAACTATTATTATCAATTGGTGGCCCATACTTCTATTAGAACAATATTGATAGTGATGTGAATAGTGATAGTGAATAGTGATAACAGACAAGGACAACAAAAGCAAACTGTTGACAGGGATTGAGAATAAACAGAATTAAAAATGAAGGCAGAACGCTAATTAAGATCACGGCTAATATTTACTTGGCACTTACTATATTCCAGGCACTGTACCAAATATTTTATATATTTTTCCTTACAAAGATTATGATCATGATTTGTATGTACCACTTCCTCTTTCAAACAAAATAGCTCTTTGACTCAATAGTTTTCTCAAGAGGTATCATTTATATAGATATGATGCCATCTGAGGATTTCATTATATTATCTGGAAAGTCTCCTCAAGAAGCATGTGTATGGCATTGCATTTTTGCAACATTGACGTGAAACAGTATAAATTTTCCAATGTTTTTAGGAATTTAGAGCTTTAAATACTCAGCAGAGAATCTAGAGGATTGTGAATTTGAAACAAAGCAGATTAAAAGGCAAAGGGGCAAACTTCAGTCAAATGAAGTTGTGTTACTTAGGAAAAAATACCATCATAATACAAGGGAAGAACTCTGCATAAAAAAAGGAGATACTACAAATAGAAAAATATGGCTTAGTCAAAAAATGAACAACAGGCTTTGACTGTAGCGACATTTTTCTAGATATGTCTCCTGAGCAAGGGAAATAAAAGCAAAAATAAATGACTGGGATTAGATCAAAATAAAAGGCTTCTGCACAGCAAAGGAAACAATAAAACTAAAAGACAACCTATGGAATGGGAGAAGGTATTTACAAATGAAATATCCAATAAGGGGTTAGTATCCAAAATATAGAAAGAACTTACACAACTCAATACCCCCCCCAAAAAAACCCAAAACAAATAATCCAATTAAAAATGGGCAAAAGACATGAACAGACATTTCTCCAAAGAAGACATTCAGATGGCCAATAGACACATGAAAAGATGCTCAACATCCCTAACCATCAGGGAAATGCAAGTCAAAACCACAGTGAGATATCACCTCAAATCTATCAGAATGGCTAAAATCAAAACACAAGAAATATGTGTTGGCGAGAATGTGGAGAAAAAGGAACCCTCATGCACTGCTGTTGGCAATGCAAATTGATGCAGCTACTGTGGAAAATAGTATGGAGGTTCCTCAAAAAGTTAAAAATAGAATTACCATATGACTCAGTATGTTTGTGACCTTGGGAATGTCCCATTCCTTTTTATGCCAAGACTCAATTTCCTCTTCTATTACATGAAGGAGATAAGTAGCAGCTGAAAGTCCAAAATTCTTTTTGGAGCTAGCATTCTGTGAACCTGGTCAACGTTAGATTTAATATTCAGAAAGAATACTAGTCCTTCTAGTTTGTATTCAGTAGAGAGGAATAAAAAGGAATGCATGATTTAAAGGAGCTAAGGACCCTCCCTCTGACTCTGTCAGCCCGTTGGCTCTGGTTTCGTTCAGATGTTGCTTGATGTGTAGCCAAGGAGATATCAGAACTGCATGAAAGAAACTGCAGATTTTCCAAGGATTGTTGATGAGTGCCCCAGTTATTTCCAAATCCATTATAAGAAGAGAAATAAAGCATGAAAATGGGCAACTTCTCCTCCAATAATTCTCAAATAGGAAAATGGGGAAGCTTTAGAGAAGCCCCAGGCTCTTCTGCTCCACAGATTAAATTCTGCAAATTAATGTAATGCCAACACACCAAGGGGGTGTTGTTGGTGGGGAGGCTGAAGAGCAGTGGCAGAAGCGTTCTTGTAATCTGCTGCCAAGAGATCTGCACAAGGGGATCTTCTTCTACCCCTGGGCACTTTTCTAACTGAAATTCTGCCTAACTGGCAGGACAGACTTCCATGGAGATTGAAGGACTAAGCAGCAAGAATTCAAAAAAGTCATTCTGTATGACCTTGTCTGCTCTGGATAGGTATATAGAGCTCTCATGTATGGTCCATAGGCAACCAACAGGCTGCTGGCATCTTCCTGAGAGGCAGAAAACTGATCCAAAAAAATCTGACTCTGTGTGTGTGTGTGTGTGTGTGTGTGTGTGTGTGTGTGTGTGTGTGTGTAAAGCTTGTACACTCCAGACATTTTTACATCTATGCATTACTCAGGTATATTATTGATGACGTGTTATTCTGTCTTATACATACATTAAAAAATTGGCAATACAAAGTTAGTCCAGTGTTAAAATTTTTCTAAAACCTACCATTTTGGTTCCACCACAAATTTTAACTGCCCACCCAAAGCAAAGCAAGATTGTAAAGACTAAATGGCACATGGCCAGTACAGATGCTTGGAAATCATACGATGTTAAAAGAGAGCTTCTGTTATTAGGATATTACCAACAGTATTTCATAGTAACTGCTTTTAGCTATGGTTCCCCTTGATACATTTTAAAAATACTCTTAGGTTTGTTAGTCATGTTAGTTTGTTAGTCTGCTCTTTTGTAACTTGTATGTTTACCATTTTTGTTGTTATTTTTATTCTACTTAATGAGTAGAGGGAAAAAGGTAATTTAAAGTATTGGCACTGAAAATAAACTATCTAAATTCTAATCCCAGCTCTACTACTTGCTAGAAGAAGGCCTGAACTTGGTTTCCTTATTTGTATAATAGTTATGATGGAAAAAAAATAGTGCTTACTCCATGAGGTTATTGTGAGGTACAAGTGCATGCAGCAAGGAGACAATGTATATACCACTACACCAGATTTGGAACCTAGATTTCCTGTAGGATGTCCCCATATTGGAGGAATTAGGAAATGGTATTCTATGTGACAAGGATTAAATCCTGGGAGCTTCAGAGAAGGAAGATAGGGCAGTATCAGTACCCAGTAGATTACAAACTAGATGTTTAAAACACTTAGTTCTTTAATCTGCACATATTGCTCTTAAATTCTCCCATTGTACCTTATTAAGGAAATGTTTTTGAAGACCTGCCTCTCTCAATTTTGCTCTGGAAAATGAAAAAGAGATTCTTCTACTGTTTGAAGGGGAATGCCCTCCACACGCCTTCCCTTTTTCACCTGTTATCTAAGCATGTTGTAATAGGAAGCAAACTTCAGTACATGAAAACCCAATCAGAACAGAACCATAAGTAAACAGATAAACTACTACTCTGCATTTAAAAATTTATTTTCAGTGTTAACCTTAAAAATTCTCAGTTCAATTCTTTTAAGCTAGATGGAATTTTTCTCTAGTTCTGTACATTGAAATCACATCCATTCCCTTCCTGACATCCCTATTAAACTCTAGTTTCCATAATATAGTCAGTTTTGGAAGTTGAGTTTAGATCGAAGCATAAAGTAATCTAATCAAACCTAACTGAAAATAAGATATAAAAATCTTAACCTTCGCAGAGACATTTCAATTTTAAATGATGTAGTTTATTATTAGCAATGAATCACTAAGTTGATGAAATGTCAGGCCATATGATAAAAGAAACATGAAAAAACTAACATTTTTTGAGAGTCTACTATGTATGAACATTTTTTGAGAGTCTACTGAACTTTGTTTGTCTTTGAGTGTCTACCAACACTTTGCATATACCTATCCTTAAAATAAGCATACAAAGTAATGCTTTTTTGTTTCAAAGGTTTGGTTTTTTTTAAGGCTCAAAGCAGTTAAAACATTTGTCTAAGTCACATAACTAATATAGCAAAGAACTCAGAATAGACCCCTTCCAAGCTCAAATGACTCCAGTTCCATATAACAATACTCACAGCACCAGCTCCTGTTCTTTAATCTGAATCCCATGATAACAGGTTGGAACAATGCCAAGTAAAGATAAGTGCATCTAAACTTACTATATAAGAATATATTTTAATTGATAAAGGTGTAATATTAGTTTTCCAAATATAATGAGATGTATAGAATTTTTAGTAATGTGAATATGCAAAACAGATAGAAAACAACCATTTTCACTGGCTTATTCAGGAAGTTCCATTTTGTTGGTTTTCTTGTCATAAGTAGGTCTCTTTATCTATCTATTATCTATCTATCTATCTATCTATCTATCTATCTATCTATCTATCTATCATCATCATCATCTCTCTATCTGCTATCTATCTACCAACCATCTATCTATCTATGGTAGAGGCAAGTAAGTTGCCAACTTTCCTTCAAAGATAGTAACAAGTAGATGTATCTTCTTAGCTCTGAAAATCTACTGCCATCCTCATACTCTATAATTACATGGTAGAACATGTGTAATATTCAATCTCAGTATTTTCAAAGGTATCTTTGTATTATTGCCTTTCTTACTATGGAAATAATTTCTTGAGTTATCAACATTTATCTTTCATTTAGCAAAAAATTCAGATATGTTTCCACTAGTAGCCTCTTTCAGCCTCAAAAAGACATTTCTGTAACCACTATATTTTTCTACATTTCTACATTTCCAATATGTAACAATAATTACCTGGACACACAACAGTATACAGATAATGCGGAATGTTCAGCATGATATCATCTGATAGACATTTATTTTCTGGTCGTCCAAAACTTTCATTTTCATTCCAAACATTGTGGCATTCAATAGTAGAAGCCAAATAAGAAAAATAAAGTTCTTCCCTAACAAAATCTTTGTAATTAAGATCAAGGTCCTTCAGAAAAGTTCTGGGACCAAAGATAGCTCAATAGTACCTTAAACAAATAGAAGGATTTTGTCAAAGAAGACACTGTATAATTACTATAATTATTAAATTGCCAAACTAAAAGTTTTCAGACATCTTACACTCATCAACATAATGAGAAATTTCCATGAAAATACTGTTCTCTAGCGTCTATGGTTTTTAAGAAGGGGCACAGTTCTCTGTAGAGTGCAAAATTCACAGGTAATATTTTCTTTTTTTGGTGTTTTTCTTCCTTAGAAGGAAAATTCATTACCATTTTTCAAATCTATTTTAATATTCTCCCCACCTGGTTCACTTTCCAATGGAATTGTTTCCTTCATGCTTATACCTATGAATTACAGCATTGCTTATTGATCTTTCTCATCAATACACCGAAATTCCAAGGGTGAGGAAGTTGTACTAAGAAAATGGAAAGTATCCAAACTCACATTAGATGGGTTGCCTCCCACCAACTTACAGAAAACATGGTAAAATAGACCTTGTTCCTTTGGGAGGTTTCTCTTCCTCATTCAGTGTTAGTGTTTAAATCATTCCAACATTCAATGTATAATTTATTTCCGCCTCCAGAATAACTTATTTCACTGTACTTATTATTATTTTTATTCAGGGAAAGCTTTGGCTCTGAGACCAGACTGTCACCTCTCCTAGGGTACAAATCTTTAAATGTAACAAATAATTCTTCAGCAACATCCACATTTCAGCACCTATGTTCATCACCAGGAATCCTTGCTTTCTACACCACCTACCCTCCAAGAGAATTTCACAAACATCTGTCACATTTTCATTGATTTTATGAAACTCAAGGGAGAAATCAAGTATTGCTTTCTGTGGCCTATACCAGAAATGAATTTATGGCAACACTCAGAGCCAAGAAATCCAGGTTGCTGAATTTTTCAATTTAGTTTTTTTTTTTCTCCCCTGGGTTTTATTATTTTTGTTTAACTTTCATATAAAAGCAAGATTTTTTTTTGGTAGAGTAACCTGACTTGCCTGAAGACATGTCCAATCCCAAACCATAGTTTTAGTTATTCTCAGTCTCATTGTCAATAGGTTGGGGCCACTTTGTGTCTTGACAGTGGAATTAAGTCAGATGCAAAGATTGGGCTGAATTATCATATTGATTGATTTATGTGATTAATTCCATTAAAATAATCTAGCCAGTTGAGTGTCTAAAAATATAAAGGCAGGGAATAATTCTAAAACTCTGATAGATAACAGCTCACTAGAATAACAGCTCACTGAATTTGAAAGTTAAACTCTATAGACACAAAAGGAAAGACATCTTCTGTAGACAAGAATATCAGTTAGCTAATAAATTGCATTTTTGAAATAGGCATTTCTGGATTACTCCTCTGATAGTCACTTATAAACCACTACACCGGGCATCTCCCATGATGATAATAGCTGTTTAACAAGTAAGCTAAGATAGTATTGTAATAATATTGAGTCAGAGAGGGGATGTAATATCTAGCGTTCGTGCCATTTATGTTGGATATTACCCTTAACCAGGAGCACTCAAAGTGTTACAGCTTGTTTTCTTAAACATTCATTTAAAACATTATTCTATAATATGATTGCTAAATTCTTTATATTATAGATATTTTCATATTTAATTATTATCATTATTTTGAATGATTGGAAAGTAACAATACATAACAATGAGCAATAATACATGGAATTACTCTTCCAATATTTCATTGTGTGAAGTTGTATTTATGTCATTGTATCATATCAAAAAGGAACAGAACAAGAAAACAATTAAGTACAGGAAAGCAGCATAATTTTACCTCTCAGATTCTAGAATTCCTTATATATATTTTTTTCTGTTATAAGCCCCCAAACACATTCTTTGTGATTAATTCAAAGCATATCATTGCATATCACTGCATATCATTGACCTAACATTTATTTCAAGGCTACCTAAATATTATATGTCAATGAAAATATAAATAATGCATGTCTGTTTCATTCAAATACATTTTTCTGTTTATACTTTTATACTCTTTTTTTAATACTTTTATACTCTTATTTAATAACTTTGTAGATATAATATTTAACAATGTTATGACCTAAGTAGACCATATTTATGGTAAGAATTATTTCTTCTCCTTTCTTTGTATCTAGTTCCCTTAGCTGGGCAGAGTAGAGAATAAAGAGTAGAGTTAAGAAGTAAATTATAAATATATCTAAGGAAAAAAACTAATAAAATAAATATATCTAAAGGAAGAACACAGTAAGTTTATTTTTATTTATCCCTTGAATAAACAATAGTTAATGTTTTTGAACACAGTTTTTCTGCCTATACTTTATGGTATTTATAAAAAATATTATATATAATATACACATATACACACACATTTTCTTATCTATTTATCTATCTATCATATGTCAGCTCTACCTGGATCTCTGTATTTATGCACATGTACTTGGATATTTCTACATATACATCTACATAATACACTTAATCTAATCTCAGCCAAAGAGGTATAACTACAAGGAATGTTATATCTTGAAAAAGTGACTAAGTTGAGCAGCGATGTTTAAATTCACCTTACCTATAGTAGTACTGGCATTAATTTTGAATTTGAATTGATGGTAGCAGAGCACCCATTCTGTGGACATGGTGGTGGATACTTCCTTGGTAGCAGTTATTTCAGGGAACACATTGTAACAAGACTGACTCTATAGGGGAGTGTGGTTTTGCTCTAGACTTTAGTCTAGTCCCCTAACATCCTCATTTTTTAACCCTCATTTATCAGATGTCTAATTAATTTTGTGAGCATCTGCTATTATTTTGACAAAGACTTCTTGAATTAATCAGAGTTAATGTCTGTTGTCTGAAACCAAGAACTCTTATGACACCATGAACTGGGTTTTAGGAGTAGTAACAAAGTCCAAAACAATTAGGAAGAATTTAGAAGACAGTGAAAATCACATCTCTACATTGTAGTGATAGGAAACTTGAAGCTTATACAGAGGTGAAACTACTAGTTCATGTATCATTGTATCACCTAGAAGAAAGATGAAGTTTGAGGAACTGAGCTGTTTATAAAAAAGTATGAAGGGCATACGTAATTCAATAATTACTATATGCAATACTACTTCTAACCACACTGGATGGCTTAAGAAAAGAGTACTGTCATCTTGATTCCTAAAATGTTCAGGTCAAATCATACACTGAAGCCCAAGGAGAGTCCATGAACACAGTAAAAACATTTTTATCACGTACAGGCCCAGAGTTGAAGGACACAGAGAGAAAATGCAGCATTTAATTCTGGAGTTGCCAGATTATAACATCAGTTGAATTTAATATCATCAGATCTCTAATATAAAAATTAAGGCATTTGACAGTCACAAGTATAGTCTGGAGTATTTTATACTAAATATATGACAGAACCTGAACACCAAGAGGAAAAGGTTAGACATTTCTTAATGTTGAAAATCCAAAGAATATTTATGGAAATGGATTCTGAGAGAGACCAACCAAAATGGAAACTATCATTTTCAGGTCATATGTTATTTATTAATATAGATGTGATCACCAGACAGTATGGATTCAGTATTTTAGTTTAACTTTTCCAATTTCTGCCTACTAACCTCAACTAACCAGTAGTTGACCAGTTAGACCTCAACTAACCAGTAGGCCATGGTATAAAGATTTCAAATGCTAGAAATTCTTTAGTAAAATGTACAGGGGAGAATGTACATTTTCCAGAGACTATGTATGCAGATTTTGACTTTCCTTTGTAATTTGCTAGAAGACACGGTTGTTATAAAGGTCTTTAAAAATTTGCTGATGAGTGGAACAACATATTCTTTAAAAAGTGCTAGAGTAGTTTTTTGCTACAAATCATAGGTATTAGTGAGAGACTTTGATGCTTGAAATGGCTTTCCTAACTTTAGAGGGTTTGGAAAGACCGTGGCAAAATCCAAACATTTATCATCGTATTCAACAGAGCTAGGGATTAGAAGATGATCAACAGTAGTAATCCTTGGCTAAGGCTAATTCATCTTGAGTTCCCTGGAACTAAGCCTTGTTAGTCTGTTAACACCTAAGATAATGTGTGCAATCAGAAATCCTCCTGGTATAGTGAACATTGAATCAATGTAAAAGAGATTCATATTCTCATGTAAGACCTGAAACCATGAAACTCCTATAAGAAAGCGTAGGTAAAAAAAACTCCCGGGCATTGGTTTTGGCCATGGTTTTATGCATATAACTCCAAAAGCTCAGGCAACAAGAGCGAAATAAGTGGGACTACATCAAATGAAAGTGTTTCTCTACAGCAAAAACAAAACAAAACAAAATAACACATCAAGAAAATGAAAAAGCAAAACAGAATGACAGAAAGTATCTGCAAACTATATATCAGATAATGGGTCAATAATCAAAATACATAAGGAACATATACAACTAAATAGCAAAACAAACAAATAAATAAATAACCTGATTAAAATGGGCAAATGACGTGACTAGCCATTTCTTTAAAAGAAGTCATACCAATAGCTAACAGGTATATGAAAAGCTGTTAGCTTTTCAATTAGCTCAACATCACTAATCATCAGGGAAGTGCAAATCAAAACCACAATGATGTATCCTAACAATGGTTAGAATGGCTACTATTAAAATGTCAAAAGATAACAATTATTGATGAGATGTGGAGAAAAGGGAATCTTTACACACTGTTGGCAGGAATTGGTACAGCTATTATGGAAAAACAATGCGGAGGTTTCTCAAAAAATAATAATAGAACTATCATAGGATCTAGTAATCTCATTTCTGGGTTTACATCCAAAGGAAATAAAATCACTATCTTAAAGAGATATCTGCATCCCCTTGTCCATTGCAGCATTGCTCATAGTAGTTCTGTATGGAAATAACCTAAGTGCCCATTGATGGATAATTACATTCAGCCTTAAAAAAGAAGATCCTGCCATTTGCAACAACAGATGAAACTGAAGGTCATTACAGTAAGTGAAAAGAGACAAAGAAAGACAAGTACTTCATGATCTCACTTATATGTGGAATCTAAAATAGTTAAAGCTCATAGAAACAGAGTAGAAGGGTGGTTACCAGGGGTTATGGGTGGGAGAAAGGGGAGATTTGGGTCAAAAGAGTACAACCTTCCAGTTAGAAGATGAATATTCTGAAGACCTAATATAAAGCATGATGACTACAGTTAATAATAATGTATTATATATTTGTAATTTGCTAAGAGAGTAGATCTTAAATGTTCTCAACACACACACACACATACAAATAAGGTGATGAATACATTAATTAGCTTGACTGTGATAATCATTTTACAATACAAATCACATCAGCACATTTTACACTTCAAATGTATAGAATTTTTACTTGAACATCATACTTTAATAAATCTGGGAGTGGGGAGGAAAACAGTACAAAAAATTTTTGAATTTACTATCAAAACTGGCATACAAGAAAAAGGGACTTACAGGTCAGAATTATCAAAGACAAGGGTAATTAAATACTGTTGTTGGTAATGGGCAGGGAGAACAAATTCAAATTTGGAGTAACTATTTCAGTGAGGACAAAATTAAAATATACATATAATATAAATATAACATATATCTGTATTATATTTTATGCATATATTTAAACCTATATAAGACATATACTGTGATACTATTAAAAATAATTAAAATTATATATATATATATATTTTCATATCTTATGGTTAGTCATGTCTTTGGTTCAATTTATCCCTTAATCTTGATCAGAGACACAAACCTTCAATGTATTTGTGAAAATAAAAAAATCTTATGGCAATCTAGTTCCTGGTAAGCATTCCAGAAATAAAGTATATTAGAGAACAGCCTACATAATTTATTGAATCATTTTTAAAAACACTTTTTCCTTAATATCAAGACAATCACCATCACCATTTGAGTAAGTGTGTGTATGTGTAAAGGGCAGACATAAAATTCAGGTGTGGAAGAATTTTATGATGCATTGAAACTGAACTAAAGAGGATATTCAACGAAGACCAGGAATATGACATTTGTTAATCATCCTTCATTGTAAGTTCAGAAGATGTAACCCCTGCTTCCAGGCATTTGCATACTAAAAGGGAAAATGCTGATTTTACCCAATATATAAAATGAAGGATGGAAATACTGCATGTAGGTGTATCACTTTTTTAGTTAGTGTGTAATTATTTCTCCTCTAGATAAAGCCAATTAGCTAACACAGTGGTGACCCCAATCACAGAGTAAATTTAGGATGGTGCTCTCAGGTCCTCTGTCTTCAGAACTAGTTTTTATTTGTCTTAAAAACATGTATGTATGTGTCCACTGGATTTTATGCTTAAGCATATAAAAGAATGTGATTGGTTTCAGTCTGTGTGATCTCTTAGTAGATCACCTGAGATATGCATCACATTCTGGTTTAATGCTTATTTAATAATACAGTTGTTTTCTTTCCCTACTACTTTGTGGAGATGATTTCAAGGTTGGGAGATGATTTGGTTTTTAATCATATTTCCTCAGCCTTACTAAGTTACTATGTGTACTTTATACATTATGAATTCTGTTTCTTACAAGACGGTTATTTAATTGCTATCCTTACTGAACACATAAGTTTTTTCCTATTGTTCTATTTATTTGATTTTCTTGTTCTCCAAACAAATGCAAATTGTCTCAAATAATACAACACAAACAATTTACAGCTCTTACATCTAAAGAGGCAGTGGTGGGAACTGTAAGATAGACTAAGAAGGACATGGCAATTTTACCTCTTTGGTCCAACTATTTTTGACACCAGGAGTTGAAAAGTTACAGTGCACATCTGTATTTTCTCTCCACCTATAGGGGAAAAAATTAACCAGGACTGAAAATATAAAAACATATAAACCCTTCTGGGCAATTCCAGATACATTTGCAGAGAGGTGCTTGGGAATGTCCTCCAGCGGACCGAAAGAGAGCTTATAGATATTATAATCTTTCCCTAATATCAATGTAACTAACTTTGTATACTATTTGAGTAACCCATAAAATAAAGAGAAGTATTTCATTTTGGAAATGTTATCAGAATGGAAAAGTATTGAAAAGGCACTAACACTCACCATGACACTGCCATTTAAATTTAACTTGACAAAAAAATTAACTTAATGTAGAATCACTTTAATTCCATAAATATTTAGAGTTCCCAATAGAGAACTGGTAAAATGACCATTTTCATATCTATTTTAATCAATCCTATGAAAATGCCTTGTCACACCCCCACATAATCTCTGTCTCTTGATTGGTATAGTTTTTGTGACAAGAAAACAGGAAAAACAGAAATATTTACAGTACTCTTGAAAGAAAAGACTGTAAAAAGTAACTATTTTCATTCTTGCCTTTTGCAGTGCAGAATCAAAGGATAATCAGAAAAGTACAGAATATGAGAGTAGGAAGAGAACTAGAACAATTTAGTAAGAGCTACTAAATTAATCTACATAGCAAAGGGCTGGGATAACTAGCAAAGGAGGAACCCAGATAAGGAACTACAATGCCCAGGAAATGTAGAAGAGATGCAGGTAAGGGAGATGGTAGGGAGGTAAATGAGAATCTCTAGAAAATAAAAGGCTTGAAGAAGTTGAGAAAAGAAAAAGTATTTGCAGATTTACCTATAGGATCCTCCCCATAATGTTGCTTAAAGGATAAATGTAAATGATAAAAGTCTTCTTAGAATAGTTTCTTGCTTTTGAAAAGTGTTTTTTGTGGGTCGCCTGGGTGGCTCAGTCAGTCAAGTGTCCGACTCTTGGTTTCCGCTCGATCACATTCTCAGGGTCCTGAGATGGAGCCCCAGGACAGGCTCTCTGCTGGGTGTGGAGCCTGCTTAAGATTCTCCCTCCCTTTCCCTCCTCTCCTCCCCCTGCCCTCTGTCTCTCTCTCTCTCAAAAAAAAAAAAAAAAATCTGGAAAAAAGAAAAGTGTTTGGGGACCATAATAATTTAGAGATTAAGTCACATTGGGCTAGCTTCGACAGGTTCAGAATTTGAAGAGGCAAAAAAAAAAAAAAAGAATTTGAGGAGGTCAGGACGTACACCTGAGATAAGTTAATAGTCAGGTACACCCCAGGTTAACGCCCTCCTATACACTATCCTGAGTCAAATTATGGAACTAGGGGATATGGAAATGGATCTTCAATTATGAGGCACTGTGATTACTGGAAGAGTGCAACATCTTAGTAGTATTTTGGAAAGAATGAAGAATTCAAATTTGCAAATCATGAGATATGTGTTATTTGAGACTCTACGTTCCATACAGATAATTTATTCAGAGATGCAAAAGCTTGCTAAATTTAGGGAAAAAAACACTGAAAAGAAGTAGACTGAAAAATAATTTTCACTCCCTCTTCATTAACAAACTAAGTCTCTTTGTATAACTATTGAGATGCGATCCCATATTTCTTAAAGCTAATTCAAGGCCAATGGCGGGTTCTGTTATTGCAAATCCTATTGTCAGGGGTACAAGCACAATGTTCATAGACCTATAAAGAAAGCAAGCTTTAGAACCACTGGCATAGGAACCAGTAATAGCAAAACTTGAGAATTTGGAGGAACTTCATGACCTAGGATCCAAATAAAATGATTCTGAATTATGGTTAGACTATGCCTCAGAATCCCAGAAGAAGAGATGAGATGAAATACAGCCAGCTTGTGAAAGTTTACAATGACTGACATAAGGGTCAATTTTGACCAAAATCCTTAAAATCCAACATTTATCTATAGGAATACAAGTATTTGGAAAGGTGGACAGTGGGTGGAATTCATATTCTGAATTCAATACTATATGCCAGTGACTCAGGGAAAATTGTTCTGTTTTTGTGCTCTAAATGGAAGAACTATACTCATGGGCTCTCTGCCAGCAAGTCATGAGTGAAGCTTCAGAGTTTGGAAGCACTCAGCCAAAATTACATGGGCATAATTAAATCGGAAATAATAAGTAATATTGTAATAAGAATAATTTCTGCTCTGAAGGGCAACCAAATTCTCACTGTTGGTAAATCGAACCTTGGGGTGGGGAAAATGGTAGGGAGATATGTTGGTAAACTATCTTGAATAGAAGCAAGAGTCAGCCTCCTCCTTTCCTTCCCACATGAAGTGAGATGATGACTTGAAGCCTATCACTCTTCCCAGAAGGATATCTTCAGCTCCAAATCATTTTTATTGCCTTGTTTTGTTCAAGGGTCCAAAAGTCGTAACACCATTTCTGACTGACTTCCTTTGTAAATTTTACATATGGTGATTTTGAGGGGGAGTTTTTTTTTTTCTATTTCAGAGATTTGTTCAAAATTACAATTTGATATTTGGTTACACTTTTTTTTTATTTCTCAGTTGTGAATTACTCAAATTATATTGCCTAAATATTCCAAAGAACAACACCCGTTGAGCAGCTTGAAACTTACAAAGCACCATTCATTTAATGCCAAAATTCTATGTTGTAAAACAGGAAGTATTACTGCATCCATTAAAGCGATTAAGGAAACTGGGGCCAGACAAGGAAAATAACTTGACCAAAGTCCCAACAGCTACTAAGTTCTAGGTGCAAAAATTAATAGTGCAAAGTACTGCTATAAAATACTGATTCTTAGTAAACCAGTCTTTTTTTTATTATACCACACAAAAGTATGGAAGGATTTCAGAAATTAGTTTCTCTGTTCTGTGAAGAATAAGTCATAATTTGCAGGCAGAGTTGAGAAAATGAGAATCTTGGCCATCCTGAAACCATCCAACCTCACCAATCATCCATCTTTATTTTAATAGTTGGTCAGATTTTTCCCAGG
Organism: Nasua narica; assembly: GCA_028533885.1. Lineage (NCBI taxonomy): Eukaryota > Metazoa > Chordata > Mammalia > Carnivora > Procyonidae > Nasua > Nasua narica. Next base: position 18,665,555 of record CM052815.1, read on the forward strand.
GAGATATTGATAATAAACGTTGAAAGAAAATCCCAGTCTATGGAGCAATTTGTTCTACAGAACCATGAGATACTCTAATACATAATGCAGAATTAAGCAATCCTTCCTTTCCTCTTAGCTCACTGCACTAAATGGGTCATGCAGCCTCTTCAGACAGGGTCTTAGACATTTTGATTTTTATAATTTTAAGTTTTCATGATTTGTATAAATAGCAGCAAAAATGTCAGATAGAGAAATAAGTCTTTTCTGTAGTACTTTTTTTTTTCACTTTGCTTCAGGGGTGAAAGCAAAGAAAATATACACAGGCAAAAAATGAATGCTTAGCTCAAAAAACTGGTCTTTCAAGTAAACATGTCTTTTTCCTTTACCCTATCTTTTAAAATCAAGTGATTTGGAGAAAGAGATGCAGTAGAGTGTCAGCTCCTTGTTCAATATAAATAATATATTTCCACAAGGGACTAAGCAGCAATATGAAGGATTCACAGGGATGTGTATGGAAGAAGCCAAATATATTTAAAAATTGACAGCATTTTCTTGAGTCAGAAATTCATTTCCATATTAAAGTTAAAAAAATCAGAGCCTTCATATCCTAACAATTCAAATATATTCCTGCATCAGAAAAAAAGCAGAAGAAATGCAGTTAGTGAGCCCACAAACGGTCTCCATATGAAGTTACTATTTCTATTCATCCTTTGCTTTTCTAAGTAAACTTGTCTAGAGACTTTAATCTCAGTGGACAGCAGATTGTCAAAGGAATATGGGGGTGAAAAGGAAGAAAGAGATACACTGATGTGAAAATTCCTTGAAGATGTTTTAGCAAAAACAGTAAGATCTTGTTCCACAAACTTTGATTTCAAATAGTGACTAAATTAAGTACAAATAAAAAAGGTTCATATATCTTAAAATCAGATTGTGTTAAAGGAGATACTAGTATAGCAACAAAATCTATTCATACTTTTTTTTTTATAAAAGGCAATGATGTTTTATTGTGAATCACTATAAAGCCCCTATAGGGTTCTAATAAGCCTCTGTTTGGGTATATAATACATGGCAGTTGAAAATAATTTCCCCATATAGTGTAATCCTTCATTCCCCAAGGAACAAAGAAAGCTATTTTCAATTTGTTTCTATGACATAAAGAGAGTGATTTTTGTTTTTCTTTCAACTGATGTGGACCATGTATGTTTAGGGGATGGGTAAATACCTGTGGTTATTTAGAGAAACACATTTATTATATTTGTAAGTTAAAATACATCAAAATTTGACTATATAATTAATTGTTCATTATTTGTAAGTTCCACATTTTCAAATTACCTGCTAGAACTTATTTTTAATCCCCAAATTAGTATCTGTGGTGCTTTTGAGTTCATTTGTGGGCATGTGCATGTGCATATTCAAAAAACAAATTGAACTGCCCAATGGACACATTCTCATCTAAGGTTTATCTCTCACAGTTCTGGAGGCTGGAAGTCAGACATTGGCAGGAAATCTTTACACTGGGGGTTTGGATTTCAATATATGAATTTTGGGGTATATATTCAACCCATAACAATAATAACCCCCCAAAATAAGAATCAACTTCATGTGTTTGTACATATGCATGTAAGCATGTGTGTCTGTGTCTCCGTGTCTGTGTTTATGAATGGTGAAATACTCTGTCACTAACTTATTGCTTTCTCTATTGGATATCTCATTATAAATGGACTTCTGAGATCTGGGAGAAAATCCTGGGAGAAAATCCTGGGAGAATATCTCATTATAAATGGACTTCTGAAATCTGGGAGAAAATTCTGAATCCAGGGTGGAGAACCGGATACAGACACAGCATGTGTATCATGGGGGATACTGTCAGCATAAGTCTGAAATTGCAGATAATGTCCACCACACCCATGGCCACAATAGGAGTTGAGCTGGAGCAATGTTACCTGGGGCAGCAGAGCATCTTCAACCCCATGTAAGCTTGGGATCTTATATGAGCATCTAGGGCAGAAGAGACACTTAGACATTATTAGGATTTTATTTGCTATCAATAAAATGAGTGGAGGACTGAGGCAGAGTAATTCAATGGCTAAGTATTAAATGAACGTAACAAAGTCTGTTCCTTATAAGTGAGAACCACATTTCATTTACTATAAGGATAATACTTAAAATATAAAGTAGTACTCTAAGCACCTACTTGTTACTTAATATATTTTAGTTTTCTTTTTCTATATTCTTTTTTATCTGCTTATTATAAAAGCTCATCATTTAACTTCCATCCAGATATGAGAGTCTATTGACTTATCTTTTAAAACATCTGCAAATCTAATGATGATAACATTAATGAATCATTATAATAATCATGGTCATTATTTTAGTTGGATTATTATCTACCATACTCATTACTTTTTAAAAAATTTCCTTATCATTGTTATCTTTGTCTTCGACTCTTTTTCTGCCTTTTGTGATTTTAATTGAACGTTTTATATAATTCCATTTTCTCTTCTCTTAGTATATTAGTTATACTTCCTTTTATTAACATTTTTAAAGACTATTTATTTATTTATTTGACAGAGAGAGAGATCACAAGTAGGCAAAGAGAGAGGGGGAAGCAGGCACCCTGCTGAGCAGAGAGCCCGATGCGGGGCTTGAATCCCAGGACCCTGAGATCATGACCTGAGCTGAAGACAGAGGCTTAACCCACTGAGCCACCCAGGTGCCCCTTAACATTTTTTTAATTATTGCTCCAGAGTTTGCAATATACGTTTACAGCTAATCCAAGTTCACTTGCAGATAACACTATACCACTTTGCAGTTAGTGTGAGTACACTGTAATAACAAAACTATCCCAACTCCTCCCTCCTGCTCTTTGTACCATTGTTATCCCTCATTTCACTTACATATAAGTACACCAAGCATATATATGCATATATATGTGTATGTATACACATGTATATGTGTGTCTATATATGTGTGTGTTTGTATAATACACACACTCATACATATATAAAACTGAATACATTGTTGGTATTAATTTGGACAAACTGTTATCTGTTAGTTTAATCAAGAATAAGAAAAACACAAGTTTTTATTTTACCTTCACTTGTTTCTTCTCTGACACTCTTATTTATGTAGATCCGAGTTTCTGACCTTTACTTTTTTCCCTTCTCAGTAAAGAAATTCTTTGAACATTTCTTGCTAGGCAGGTCTACTGGCAACAAATTCCTTCCATTTTTATTTGACTGGGAAAATCTTTATTTCTTTTTTACTTTTGAAGGAAAATTTCACAAGGTTCAGAATTCTGTTTGTTAAGTTTTTCCTCTTAACACTTTAAATACTCCACTCTCTTCTTGTTTTCATGTTTTCTGAGAAGCTAATGCAATTCTTCTAGTGGGTCTTCTATAGGTAATGTGTATTTCCCTCTGGCTCCTTTTAGGATTTCTTTTTTATCTTTGATTTTGTTTTTGATTTTTATCTTTGAAAACGATACGGTGTAGATGTAGTTTTTTTGGCATTTACCTAGTTGGTGTTTTTTGAGTTTCCTGGATCTGTAATTTGGTGTATGACATTAATTTGGGGAAATTCTTAGTCATTATTGTTTCAAAGATTTCTTCTGTTTCTTTCTTTCTCTCTTTCTTCTCCCTGTAAGTTGTCTCACCATCCTTGGATATTCTGTTCTGTATTCTTTTTCCAGTTTTCGTTATCTTTGCTTTTTAGTTTTTAGGTTGATATTAAAACCTGTATTTGTATTGCATCTTCTAGCTCAGAAATTCTTTCTTCAGCTTTGTCTTCAGCTTGTAAACCCATCAAAAGCATTCACTTCTGTTACAGTTTTTGCTTTCTACCATTTTTGTTCTATTTTTGGATTTCCACTTCTCAAACTTCCCTGCTTAAACTGCCCACCTGCTTCTGCATGCTGTCTACTTTATCCTTTAGAATCCTCAGATATTAGTATTATTTGTTCTAAATTCCCAGTCTGATCATGGCAACAAGCTTGCCATGTCTGGGTCTGATACTTGCTCTGTTGCTTCAAATTGTGTTTTCTGCCTTTTGATATGCCTTGTGGTTTTTATTCGTTTGTTTGTTTGTTTTGTTTTTCTTGATAACCAGACATAATGCACTTAATAAAAGGAACTGCTATAAATAGGCCTTTAGTAATATGGTGGTGAAGTGCTGGGGGAGTAGAAGCATTCCATGGTCCTATGGTTAAATCTTAGTCCTTTAGGGAGCCTATGCCTCTGGACTGTGAACTTCACAGGTGTTTCTCAGTTCTTTTCTGGGACAGGATAGTAGAGTGGGCTGGAGTTGGGTTCTTTCCTTCTCCCCCATGGAAGGCTAAAATTGGCTGGAATTTGGCATTGCCTTTCCCCCAAGTCAGTTAGGCTCTCATTGCATCCAAGCAGGTTAAGTCTGATTAAGCAGTTTATAGTGAGAGCAGGTCTTATTGAGAAGAACAGAGTTCTCTGATGTGTTTCAAATGATTCCTTTTCCCTCACCCCCAATGGAAGCAGGAGGAGATTTTTCTCCAATATTCACTGACAGAACCTGGTCAAACTCCCCGAGATAGAACTGCCCTGAGCTGGGTCCCTCTGGAGTTTTTAACTCTCAGACTTATCCAAATAAGCCTTCAGTGACTATTTCATATCAGTTTTTCCTACTCTGTCACTGGTCCTCACATTGGTTTTTGCTTTTGAGTCTCTGCTCCTACAGCCACGACTCCCTGTATTTGCCTATCTTTCTCTTCAATCTTGGGGGAAGCGGTTTGCCATGTGTCCTTCCTGCTGTTACCAATTTAAGAAAAGATGTTGATTCTTCATTCTCTTCAGCTTCTTTCTTGTTAAGACAGAGTGGAAATGTACAAGCTCCTTACAGGGGAAATCAGAAAATGGCAGTCTTGTGGAGTTCTGTTTGCATGGATTTTGTTAAGCACCTAGAACAATTCTGGGATTCAGAGAAGATAATGGCATAAAAGATAGGGATGATACCTTTGCCATAATCATAGACAGGGGGAAGAGCCAGGATCTGAACTATGTTTCTGACTTGAAAGCTTTTGCTCTTAGCCATACTACATTGTTCTATATCACACTGTTAGACTGAAAATCTGTGTCCTCCTAAAATAATGATGTTGAACCTTCTACCTTCAATCTTACTATATGGGAAGACAGGGTCTTTAGGAAGTACTTAAGGTTAAATAAGGTCATAAGGGTGGTCCATAATCAGAGAGGATTGATATCCTTATAAAAATCCAATAAGGATTGAAATCCTTATTGATATCCTTATAAAAAGGACACCAGAGACCGAGCAAACTCTGCCCACACCTCCATTCCTCTTCTCTGTCTCTCTCTGTTCCAGTGCACTGAGAAGAGCCCAAATGAGTACACAACAGAAGGCAGTTGTCTACAAGCCAAGAGAAGTGCCTTCACTGGAAACCAAACCCTGCTGGACCTTCCTCTTGAAGTTTTCAGTCTCCAGAACTGTGAGAAAGTACATTTCTATTGCTGAAGCTATTTTGTTATGGCAACCTGAGCAAAGTCAGATGGTATATTTATAAGTAGCATAATTCCTAATATGTGATATGGAAATAATAAACACTGTACTATTTTAATTAGTGAACAACAACAACAAAAACCCAAATAGTTTAGGAATTTAATACCCCAAATTGAGAACCAACATTTTGATAGCTATATATAGAGATATATATAGATAGATTTTTTTTTAAGATTCTACTTATTTATTTGTCAGAGAGAAAGAGAGAGAGAGAGCACAGCAGAGGGAAAGGCAGGCAGAGGGAGAAGCAGGCTCCTCCCGATGTAGGACTTAATCCCAAGACCCTGGGATCAAGACCTGAAGTGAAGGCAGATGCTTAATTGATTGAGCCACCCAGGTGTCCCCATTTTGATATTTCTGAAGCTGATGGTAAGTTTTCCTGTGCAATACAAAGTATAATATTTGGTATCTGGATTAGCTTTTTACTGAATAGTTAGTACATCCCATTAAGAAACATTTGTATCTTTGTTTTTTCTAATGTAAAAACATTGCAATATTTCTGAAATACAGCAATTTTGCTTTCTTGTTTCAGAATAAGAATCTGCACCATCTGTTTCAAAAGATCTATAGCTTGTTTTATTTGAACAAACAGATTGAATCAAAATTTGGTACCAGGGACTGTAAAAATGGATATTATAATAGTTTCACAATGTTATTGTAATGAAATTTGCAAATCCCCATTTGTATAAAATAAATGGTGCCAAATTGCCCAAATATTTAAGATAAAAGGAGAAGAGGCATTTTTTTTTCTGGGGATATTTCTGTGTGTATAGAATTAGCCATGCATAAACACAGTAGATTCCCAATTACAAATGGAAAATTAATTCTTCCATTAGCAGGTATGTCTCTGGAAAGAATAAGTGCATTTTAACACTAACTGAAGTCGAAATTTCAGGGAAGCTTGCCCAACTAAAATATAAAGATAATTGAATAGATGGTAAAATTAAATAATTAAATTCAGATTTCATAAGCCCTTGCTTCTGCCCAACTACTCTTGGTACCATAACCGAAGAGCTGACTATTTATAAATTTGTGTATGTACACAAATCTGCCTGAATATTTATACTTAGTTTAGACATACATGATTGACTTAGATGTCCTGCCACTGTAGTGCAAATACCACAGTGACAATACTCTCCTTAGATCAGGTTCTAATACAGTGATGTTTCTTTACTTGAAACAGGAGAAAGGTAAAGCTGAAAAAGAGTGTAGATGGCATTTAGTTGTAACCAAGTTTCTCTTGTACAGGTGAAAGAAAAGCAATGATAAACCTGATAAGATATTTAGACATTCATATTTCACATGAAAATATTTTGTCTAAAAATAAGAAATAAAAATGTCATTTGAGTGAAGCATGAAATTATATTTTTGCTTAACTTACATAGAGGAAAATGTGTAACATATACTTTGGAGACTTAAGAAGAAATAGTAAAAAAAAAAGAAATGAATAAGAGAATTTATAAAAAAACTAGGGCCTCCTGGATGGCTCAGTAGGTTAAGGGTCTGCCTTCATCTCAGGTCATGATCCTAGGGTCCTGGGATCCAGTCCCACATCTGGCTCCCTGCTCAGCAGGGAGTCTATTTCTCTCTCTCCCTCTGCCCCTCTGCTTGCTTGTGTGCACTCTCTCTCACTCTCAAATAAATACATAAAAATCTTAAAAAAAAAAAAACCAACTAAAATATATATACGTGGCTTTGTCTTGCTAGAGTTTCTGATGATACATTCCAGTCAAAGACCAGTCATAAATTCATGAAGTATCATCTAATACCCAATTTAATTGCATATAACCTTTAGGAAGTAATAGTAAACTAATACTTATAATATCTTAAAAATATCTCTTATCAGGAGTTGCTAAATAATATACTGAGTATATTACATATTCCAGTTACATGTAATTAGAATATATGTGTGTGTATGTATATATATATACACACTCACATTAAATGTAAACTAGACATAAACACTAAAGCTCTCATATTAATAGTTTTCAAAATAAGAAAATAAATTTAAAAATTCCTGTGCTCCATTTTATGCAAACTGTAACAATGGCAAGAGTTACTACTACCTTTTACAGAGCACCTTTACACTGAAGGAATGATACATCTATCAGCTTTAATCCTTACAATAACCCATTAGAAATGATACCATTATCTTCATTTTAAAGACAGGAAAATAAATCAGAATACTTAAAAAGTCTACATAAAGTTAAATGTTTAATAAGGAACAGACCCTGAATCTTAAGCTATATGTACCTAAACCCAAACTCCAACTTCTTTCTTATCCCTCTCAATAAATTTGACTTGTGAACTTGGAACTTCAGATGCCTGTCTATAGGAAATATCACTATGTAATGATCAAGGACCCGTAGAGTTTTTTAAATATGGTCATTGGGACAAGCCAATTATCTAAAAAAAAAATATGTGTGAAAGTGTTCCTGCCTAGAAATGTTATTAATTGTTCTACTATTGCTCCAGGAATGGCATTGAAAGGCATGAAGATTCAAGCTGATGAAAGAATTGAGATTTGGCTTACTTGTCCAATACCGGTGGTGGCTGGAAGATGTTAGCCTGCAACTTAATTTAATAAAGTCCACAATACATGGGATAAGAAATCGTCTTTTTTTAATAATTATTCCTATAAGAATGAGCATAAAACATGCCTTTAATAAGAACTGTAATAAGGAGCTATCATTCTAGGAAATAATGTTGCTATATGGAAATCTATTTCTCCTTTTTTAGACTCCCTCCTAATTATGTGGGTACACCCCCCAACCCCACACATAAACACCAAACTGCATACCCTTTTTAATATCTGCAATTCTCTTTTCCCCTTTACATTTATGGATAGAAACCTGATTCTCTCCTCCGGCCTTTGTGTAGGGTTCTTCGGCACATATGTTAATTTCTTTTTCTTTTTCTGTCTCTGCTATTTTCTCTCACCCTTCTTTCTTTTAACTGACATGCTATTAAAATAACATATTTTAGAGATGATATATGATTTGTATATAAATAACAATTTCATTTGCTTTTTTTTTTAGAAGAGAAATGGATTGTTTATAAGCTATGTGTATACTTGTGTGGCTTTCAGTTGATTTATTTTCTGTGGATCAATGGCCCTTAATAGGAAACAGTCCCCCTTGGAGTAACATAGATCGTACTTTTATAACATCAAAACAACAGGTCAATTCTGATGATCAATTTTGGAAAACAATCATTTCAGTGACAAAAAAAAAAGAGAAATCAAACTGGTTGGGTGATATTGTACAAACACTTCATTTCCTTTATACTTTCTAAGTTATTGTTACTTTAAGACTCAACAATAATTATTTTCATCCACATTATGTTCCCTTTCCAGTTATATACTAAATGCTGCAAGTAAATTATCAGAGACCTAAGAATACAAATACTCTAATTATGTTTGAAGGTGGGAAGGTAGCCAGTTGATTGAAGAATTAAACTTATAACCATTTGGTATGGGTTCTAGTGACAAGACTAGAAATGCTGTAACAGTTTATAGCAACATTTGAAAAGAAGGCCCTTAAAGCACTAGTGTACAAATTGGAATTCTCTGAAGTTGGGAACATATTATGTAGAAAGTTCAGAGTGGTCAAAAGAGCTGCCTAAATCATACAGCGGCTGTAGCAGAGCTGGGAAGAGAGCCTAGATTTTTACACCTTGAAAGGAGAGTATTACAGAAGTACTGGGTCTGCTGAGAATCTTCATGTGTATGTGATTTTATGTATAAATACGAGACATTTCACAAGATACCCCCATCATCCAATCAAATCCTTTTCTATATTTGCTGAATATAGCGGCATCAAATAGAATATATACAATCTTTTTTTTTAAAGATTTTATTTATTTATTTGACAGAGAGATAGAGAGTGAGCACAAGTAGGCAGAGCGGCAGGCAGAGGGAGAGGGAAAAGCAGGCTCTCCACTGAGCAGGGAGCCCGATGTGGGGCTCGATCCCAGGACGCTGGGATCGTGACCTGAGCCGAAGGCAGCCACTTAACTGACTGAGCCACCCAGGTGTCCCTATATGCGATTTTTTTTAGAAAATATTTTATTCCATAAACAGGTACCTGTAATTCCTCATGAAACTGGGATTGAGGTCTACAAATAGGATAGAAACTTTACAGAGCAATTTGGGAGCAAATATAATTACATGCGTTCATATAGCTGTCCCTACTTTCCCACAGATAAGCTCTCTTCATTTTGACACATTTACATAAATCATCATCCTAATTTGATTTACCTACCTCTCTGTAATTCTTCATTATTAAAAAGAATCGTATTATCTACAAATGAGAGCAGAAACAATGCAGAACTCTTAACATAATCTCATGTGGCATTGATCAGGCACAGAAGATTCAGTGGAGATATAATTTGGCAGGGGCAATCAAAAATAAACTTTATTTTTTCTTATAACTTTCCTAGATGAAACCCCAGGCAGTTCACATAGCTTTTCTTGTCACCTCTCAGTTGTTCCATAATTAAAAAGTCCTCCCCCAGTAGAAAACGAAACTCCGTTCTCTATCCAACACAGAGTTTTCCAGTCTCCCAACATTTGTCCTTTCTTCAGGATGGGAAACCAAGGGGGAGGGGGTGCACAGAGGTAACGGTCAGTCTTCAGTTCCTCTCTGGAACTTGTCTACCTATTGCCCAGTCACTGTGATCCATCAGAGTTCAAAGTGAACAGGAAGTGGGGTGGGGAAGAAAGGGGGTTCCTTGCTTAGATGACAGCTATGGTGTTCTCTAGATAGGGTAGATGCACAATAGCTGGACTTTTCTTAGTTCCTCTGAGGTTCCCAGGAGTAGGTCTCTAATAGCAATTCCTCTGATGAAGGCACTGTCTTCATGGTAGGCTGCTTTTCAAATCTCCCCTCACACTTCAGTGCTGTTGGCTCTGGCGCACACTGGCTGATTTTATGTATCTCTTCTCAAGGCCACGCCCTCCATGCCATATTGGTAGCTTGAAGTTGGCAATGGTGGGATTATTTACACCTACTTATTACACAGGGATTGGAAAATTCTACAAATTGGTATTCCTTTTTTATTTTTCAAAGAATGGATTTATCAGCACATTATTACATGTGGTCTTTCGAAATAGATTTCTTTTAAAAATGACTCCAGGCTGATCCCCTGTTGTAAAATCCAGGTCTGGCTACAAAAATCATACCCTTGTTTCACCTTCTGTGAAGATATAGACTGTTTTTCCAATCTATTTCCCTCTCTCTCTCTCTTTCTCTTCACCCTGCCCCCTCCCTCCACCCCTTTTCCTTCTCTTTTGGCTCTGCCAAGTGGAGCTACTCTTTTACACACACACACACAAACACAATTTTTCCTCCAGTGTATGCTTCCATCACAGTTGGGGAAACCTCTTCCATTGGGAAAGAAGACTCATCAGAATTTAGAGGCCTAATGCTCCAACCCCTGTCTTTCCACATCCCTCCTCATCCCAAACTACAGGATCTCATTCTTTCCCAGTCAGTGTCCCCGCTTGAACAGTAGGCATCCTGTGAGGCTGAGAGTTCAACTTGCATTGTCATTCAGCCACAGAATGAGGTTCTGCACTGATTTTCAGCAGTTGCAGTCCAGGGGCTGAGGAGGTAAGTCTCTCCTTCAGGAAAATTTAGAACCTCATAGGTCATTTAGGCTGCCCCAGAGCTGGGAATTCTAATCTCTGAGCTTATCCTTTTTTTTTTTCCCCACCACTTTGCCCAGGGACATTAGGAACAACCAACCACTGTCATTATATTCATTAATTTTCCAAAAGTGTTTGAAAGTATTGTATAGAAATAGTCACCTAGCTCCTGGATTCTTATAAGAAGTCAATGAGAAATATCCAATGCAGAACATTTGTGTATCTCTGTGAATCCATCACAACATGGACTATCGGTGCTCTCTTTAAGACTGCAAACAGAGTTATTGGAGTCTTTAAATCTAATCAGACTAGTGAGCCAATTTCAAGAACCCCAGAACCAATTCAAAAAACTCATCCTTAACATTCTATTCCTCTAGAACCATGAGGAACTCGTTCAATGGATTATGGAGGCCGAGAAGCTGCAAACCAGATATCCAGAAAAGCTAGTGGCATAATTCAGTCTAAGTCCAAAGATCCCAGAACCAGGAGAGCTAATGGCATAAATCCCAGTCAAGGAGCCGGAGAATAAGAGATGAGGAGCTCCAGATCAAACTGTGATGCAGGAAAAAGGTGCAAATTCCTTCCCCCTTTCCACGTTTTGTTCTATTCGGCGCCTCAAGGGATTGATAGATGCCTACCCACCCTGCAGAGTCTACTTTCCTGAGCCTACTGATTCACATACTCATTTCATCTGGAAGCACCCTCACAGAGACCCCCAGAAGCAATGTTTAATCTGGACACCAAGTGGCCAATCGAAACGACACAAAAAATTAACCATCATATCCAGCAAGTGTCAGACACCAGGACCTGCATGTCTTAAATCCCAGGGGATATAGGCATAGCTCACAGAAAATTCTTCAAAAAGTCCTCATTATTAGCCTCTTCAACTACCCTTATATTGACTTGGATTGGCTAATCGAATAGTTAATGGTAGGAGAATCAGCTGTATACACTCTTTGCGAGTCTTACACATAGAAATTTCCTATAGGATATGGAAGTACTAGACACTTAGATCTATTCCCAGATTTCCCCCCAATATACATGCACTTAGAATAGAATCAGAAGCATTAAAAACACATAATTGAATTGTTAAAGGTCTTGCTTTCCTATTACACAGAACACAATAATAACTAACACCTAGACTGCATAGTTACTATATTCCAGATGGAACTCTATGAAGAAAGTGCTACTAATTTCCCTTTTTATTCATGAGATAAATGATATGTAGAGAAGTTAAGTGATTTACCCCAAATTATAATTGGGCATGGTCATATACAGTAGCTAGGAGCAGAACACAGATACTTTAGTCACTCTGCTTGAGATCAAATCCCAGATCCGACATGTATTAGATATATGATTTTAGGGAAGCTATTTGACCTTAGTACTCCTTCTGTATTGTGGTTATAAAGAGAAATAGATCATGTGTACAATAGTTTATGTATGAAATATATGTCTCCTCATATAATGAGGTTTAAGAAGAAAAAGATGGGGGTCCCTGATTGGCTCAGTCGGTTAAGCATCTGACTTTTAATTTCTGTTCAGGTCATCATCTCAGAGTTGTAAGATAGAGCCCAGGCAGGCTCCATGCTCAGCGTGGAGTCTGCTTGAGATTCTCTCTCCCTCTGCCCCTCCCCCTCCTCTCAAATAAATAAATAAAATCTTTTAGACATTAAGAAAAATATGTTGATATGGTAAACATATTTCTGGTCAGTTCAACTAAAATCACACTTTGGTGTTTTGTAATATCACACATGGATTGCAGATTCCAAAGAGATCAAGTGTTGTTTCTGTCTTTGACCTGAATTCTTCCCTGGAAAATATATGATATTTTGGAAAATATATGATATATTTTCCCTGAAGAAAACATATGATATATTTATGGATATTTATATATAGATATATAAATCCACATATATGAAAACTAAGTGTGATTCCAATTTATAAAGAAATGTTCTATTTGATTTATAGTCATTTGTTATTCAAAGTTAACTCAACTATAGTTTATTTTTTTCCTTCAAATATTGCTTAATTGTTCATAAAATGGACCTTAATCCCACCAGAGGTCCGTGGTTTATATTTGAGTTAAAACACAGATAAAACATTTCTCAATCATTGTGTTTTTTTCCTTAATTTTAGAAAAGAGGTTTATGAGGATTTACAAGTGCTAACTCAGGCATCACGGTCAAAAACGGGGCCTTTTTATTTAGGTTATATTTATCCTCAATGCATTGTTAGAGTCCAGCTGTGGAAATAAACTACATGACTCATGAAAAACAAGTATCATATAATTTTAAATTAACATTTAGCTGGCCTAGAACTAAAAAATAGCCAAGGGTTCTGTAGTAAAATATAGACATACTAATTTTTTTTTTTTAACATTACCTTCTTGTTCAGGGAATAATAGCAGCCTAAATATATTTCTGTCTATCCCTTCTGAATTTTGAAATAAGCAATGTCTTTAATAATAATTTTGTTTTATTTATCTGTATATTCCAGAGATACAAATACAAATAAAAGCTGTTTGGTCTTAAAATGCATACCAGCTGCAGACACAGTTTTGGGGTTTGTAACTAGATAGAAGAGCAGATCCCAAACTGGAAAATCCCCAAGGAAAGAAGTTTTCAACTTTCACAATGGTAATTTAGAAACTGGCTCACTTCTTCTGCCTGTACTGAATTGATATTGAATTCTGATTTATGTTATTTTATTCTCAACATAGCGACTAAGCTTTTAGAATGTCTTCTTGCTCATATTTAAAATTCAGTGACAAATAAGAATAATTACCATTATTGAACATCTTTATACTCAACATATTATTTAAATCTCACCACAATCTTGTGAAAAAAGTTCTTTCAAACAAAACAACTACAGCTAAGAAAATTTTATATGACTTTTTAAAGGTTACAGAGCTAATAAATTGCAGAACAAGCTATAAAACTCAGATCTATTAGATTACAAATTTCATGGTCCTTCTACTTTTTACCACCTATATAGATTGCACTCAACACGGATATATTAAATAGATTAATGTATTTTTAAGGAAACAAGAATCAAAATCATGATTAGAAATAAGCTCAATTTACCTTACTATCTGTCTTTGGCTCAGGTCATGATCTCAGGGTCCTGAGATCGAGCCCTACATTGGGCTCTCTGCTCAGCAGGGAGCCTGCTTCCGCCTCTCTCTCTGCCTGTCTCTCTGCCTACTTGTGATCTCTCTCTCTCTCTGTGTCAAATAAATAAATAAAATCTTAAAAAAAAATGACCTTACTATAGGCAGCCAAATCAAACACCCAATCAATTAGGTATCAATGAACACTTTCCCCTAATGATTAAAAGCTATAATAATAACATATGAATTGAAATATGTGTCATCCTGTTATATATATCTCTTATTTGTACTGAAGAAGAAACAATTCCATAGCAGAGATTCTTAATGTGCAGTGTACATTATGATGACACAGGTGGATACTCTTATGATAATAATCTAAATTATTTTCTGACAGCGAATTACTACATGTGATTCATTATTTCTATAATGAATAAATTTTCAACATTCTCCTATAAATATTAATGAAGACTTTCTTGTTTTGTATTTTTCCCCATTTTTCTTCCCATAGTATTTAGTGATGAACAATGGACTGATGCCATCATTGTCATTTTTCTGATCCTTTTATGCTTTTTTGGCTTGGTATTGGTACATTTGAAGGCTGATGACATTCTTAGCCTCATGCTTTAAAAACTTTACCCTAAAAAGAGTTTGAAAAAGAAATGAGCTGAAAAAATGATGTCTACATAGTAGTTACTCTTGCATTAGTCAATTTTTCCAACAGCTTACCCTTCCTACCATCTCCATGCCTTCATGTGGACTACTGAAAAGGAATGCATACTGCAGTGCTCTACCTCTCAGACTGCAGAATCCTGGATTTGTGCATCAAAATCCAACATCCTGGGGCGCCTGGGTGGCTCTGTCAGTTAAGCATCTGCCTAAGGCTCAGGTTATGATCCTGGGGTCCTGGGATTGAGTCCCACATCAGGCTCCTTGCTCAATGGGGAGCCTCTTCTCCCTCTGCCTGCTGTTCCTCCTGCTTCTGTGCTCTCTCTCTCTCTCCCTGAAAAATAAATAAAATCTTAAAAAAAATCCAACATCTTTTTCTTTTTTTCTTCCCTTTATAAGTTAGAAGAGATTATTCCTTTCTTCTTTTTGTCTTTTTTTTTACTTTTTTATTTTATTTTATTTTTTATAAAAGATTTTATTAATTCATTAGAGAGAGAGTGAGGGAAGGCAAAAGGAGAAGACGACCCCTGAGGAGCAGAAAGCCTGATGTGGGGCTTGATCCCAGGACCAGGACCTGAGCCAAAGGCAGACGCTTAACTGACTGAGCCACCCAGGTGCCCTTTTTTACTTTTTTTTTTTTAAGATCTATTTATTTATTTTAGAGAGAGAGAGCCTGAGTGGGAGGGACATAGGGAGTAGGAGAGAGAATCGCAAGCAGACACTATGCTGAGTGCAGAGCCCAAGGAGGGGCTCAATCTCATGACTGTGAGATTAGGACCTGAGCCGAAACCAAGAGTCAGATGCTTAATGGACTGCACCACCCAGGCACCCTGAGATCACATTACCTTCTTCTGTTTTATTTCTTTATCTGGAGCTAGTGAGGTATGGACTGCACCACCCAGGCACCCTGAGATCATTACCTTCTTCTGTTTTATTTCTTTATCTGGAGCTAGTGAGGTATCATCTATATTAAATGCTTAATCATCATGCAATCCATTTAGTTTCCCTTAGCTACTTCATCTCCATTATTAACATGACCTGGAGGAAAACTATGGTCTGTCACTGTCAGCTTCCTCATCTGTAAAATAATCAAGTGAGACTAAATATGCCATTTCCAAACTAAAATTTAGACAAATTGGTAATACAAGTATAAAAGGATATTTAGCCAATAAATAGTTACCAAATACCTATATGTGATGGATGGATAGCAGCTGAGGTATCTCTGGTGTAAAACATGGTATCTGTCCGTTAAGGGTTCAAAGCCTAGTGGGGGAGACAGGAGCACACAGAAATACTTGGAGTAGAAGGGAACAGTATTCTTCTGGAAGTGTGTAATAAATCCTAGGGGCCATTAGAGTGAAGTGGTTAATAGATGCCAGGGACATAATGGCAAATGGAGTGTCTCAGCTGTGTTTGGAAAGGTAAGAGGAGACTCTATGCAGCGAGGAGATGGAAAAGCATTCCAGGAAAAGATTAGGGAGCTTAAAAAAAAAAAAAAAGGAAACACATATTGAAGAATATGTTGCCAGAGGGAAGACCGGAAGGAAATGGCAAACGAAGCTAAACAAATAGGTTAAGCAAATATTGAAAAGGGCTTTGTAAATCTGCTAAGGTATGTGGACTGCCTAGGAAGTGAGAATTACTGAAGCTTTCTAAGCAGGGGAATGATGTCATCAAAACTGCTTTTAGAAAGATAACTCTTCCAGGGCTTCGGACAGTGAATGGAACAGGGAAACCCCAAAGAAAATAGTTGTCCATATTGGACACCTATAAAAAATTTAATTAGTATCTGATGCATATTACTTTGCAGATAGCTAAGGTAGAAATATTGACCTTTAGTGGACAAAGAGTATGACATTAAGAGCTAAGATATTATTAGAATGTGGCATCACTGCACATGAAATCTGATGATTAGATGTGTTCTCTGCAGAGCAATAAATTTCTGCTCTGGACATAATGGGGAATTCTCAAGAAGTTAGCCTCAGGGAATTTCTTACAGAAGATTTATTATACTGGCAACCATTTCTTAAAACTCAAACTCATTATGCAACTATTTCTTAAAACTCAATTAAATTTTGAGCTTTGGACCCTTGGAGTGAGTCTGTTTCTCCCTCACTTTTTTTTTTTAATTTTTTTTTTTTTACTAGAGCATAGCATTTTCCAACAGAACTTTCTATGCTGATGGGGGTAGAATGTTATCAATGTGCTATTCAAAGTGGTGGCTACTAGTATCATGTGGTATTGAGCATTTGTAATGTAGCCCATGTGACCAAGGAATTGAAATTTTAATATTGTTTATTTTTAACCCAATAATAAAAATTCACATTGGCTAGTGGCTACCAAATTGGATAGTACCACTCTAACATACCTATACACACATGGCTGCTGTAGAACAGCAGAAACTTGTAATATAAATGGTTATTTGGTACAGTACCTTTTATATGTGCCTCCATGAAAGTTGACTAACTCTCAGATATAGGCATTTTGGAACATAAAAACTGCAAGAAAATATATCAATGGCAGAAGGAAAATAAAATACTTTAGATTTTCTATCAAAAGAAGATAGAATATTTATTCTGAGATTAGGAATTTATTGATTACTTATTTTTTTATGACTATATATTGACCCATATATATGTATGTATACAATCTCAAAGAATATTCGTAAGAACCCTCGGGGATTAATTCTCTGTTAATGCCTATTTGACAGACGGGAAATCTGTAGTTACAGAACCGCATTACTTCTCAGGGCACATATAGTTTGTGATAACCACATTTCTATTGATAGCAATGTTAATCATAGTAATGATAATGATGATGGCAATTAAGCCTCTGCTTTGGCTCAGGTCATGATCTCAGGGTCCTGGGATGGAGCCCCACATCGGGCTCTCTGCTCAGCAGGGAGCCTGCTTCCCCCTCTCTCTCTGCCTGCCTCTCTGCCTACTTGTGATCTCTCTCCTCTCTGTCAAATAAATGAATAAAATCTTTAAAAAAATAATAATGATGGCAATTAGTGCTATGTAAAAGTTCAAGTCTGTCCAACTAGGTCTAAATGCTATGAATACATTCTGCCGTTTCCTTTTGCTCAAACATTTTGAGAAGTTTTATCCATGTTAATTGAATTCAGTATTTGTATTCACTGGTGCAAATGTCAGAAAACCGGATCCAATATGGCTTAAGCAAAAAAGTGACTAATTTGGCTTATATAACTGGAAAGACTAGGAATAGAGTGAACGCAAGGTACAGCTTGATCAGACACATCAATGGCATCACTAGGATCTCTTTGTTTCTCTGTTCCATTTCCTACACGTTGGTTATAGCAGTTCTTCACATCTTCCAAATTCAAGTCCAGTAGGAAAGAGCAACAATCTATCACAAATCTCAGTAAAAGTCTCATTTCGTTTCATTGGCTCTGGTGGAGTGATGTGAACATCATTCTCAAATTACCAAACCTAGGTAGGCTCTTGTTCCTCTTAGCCACTCAACCTGAACAACATGGATTGAGGAGTCCAGCTATGGAGGGGAGCACTCTTGAGAAGGATAATTGGGATTGGAGGAGGCCTGGGGAGGGAGTAATGGATGCTGAGTAAACAAATAGAAAACAAAACAAATATATATGTGTGTGTGTGTGTGTGTGTGTGTGTGTGTGTGTATACACATATGTATGTATGTATTGGGAGTTAGGTCATAAGGTTTCTTAGGGACAAGCCTTCATTTTCAATTGAGAAAGAACACTTCTATTCTTAGAAATTTGGATTTGGGAGGGATCACTGCTATGGACTGAATTGTGTACCCACACCCAAATTTATATGTTGAGGCCCCACCCCCCAACATGATAGTATTTGAAGTCCAGGCTTTTGGGGAGAAATTTAGGGTTAGATGAGGTCCTGAGGGTGGGGCCTTAAAATTGAATTAGTGTGGCTTCCTGGCTGAATTAATGGCTTTATAAAAAGAGGAGAGACTGTCCTCTTCCCACCTTGTGAGGGCACAGACACTGGGGCCATCTGCAAGCCAGAAAGAGTCTTCACTAAAAACCCAATCAGCTTGGGCGCCTGGGTGGTTCAGTTGGTTAAGCAACTGCCTTCGGCTCAGGTCATGATCCCGGAGTCCCGAGATCGAGTCCCACATCAGGGTCCCAGCTCCATGGGGAGTCTGCTTCTGACCTTCTCCCTTCTCATGCTCTCTCTCACTCTCTCTCTTTCCTAATAAACAAATAAATAAAATTCAAAAAAAAAAAAAAAACCAACCCAATCAGCTGGCACTCTGATCTTGGGACTTCCAGCCTCTAGGATTCTGAGAAATAAATTTCTGTTGTTAAGCCACTTAGTCAATGGTATTTTGTTTTGTAATAGCAGTGCAAGCAGAGTGATACAAATTTGTTTTGTTTTGTTTTGTTTATTGAGGTATAACTGACATATAACACATTAGTTTCAGGTTCACAACAATGAGTATATTAAAAGTTATTAAAGGTTTTTTAAGCAATATTTTTATTTTGAAATAATTTTAGATTTGTAGAAACTTTGAAAAGAGTTCTGATATATTCCTCACCTAGCATCTTATAATAATAATTTAGCACCCTATAATGATAACTTCTCATATAATGATGGTATACTTATCAAAACCATGGAATTAATATTGTTATATTACTATTAATTAAACTACAGAGTTTATTCCAATTTCCTCAGTTTTTTTTTCACAATCCGGTATTCATCTGTTCCAGTATCCAATTCAGGACACTACCCTGCATTTAGTCATTATTCCTCCTTTGTCTCCTCCAATCTGTGACAGTTCTCTGTCAAGGAATTTGCTTTTCATAATCTTGACAATTTGTAAAATAGTGGTTGGGTATTTTCTATAAAGTGTTTCAATGTTTGTCTTATATTTTCTCATAATAGCTTGATGTTATAGATCTGGGGGAAGTTTACTCTAGAGATGGTAAGCCCCACTTGTCGTATCTTATTGGAGGGCATATAGCCTCAAAATGACTTATTACTGATGAAATTAACCTTGATTAAGTTGGTGTCTATTAGTTTTCTCCCTGTAAAGCTGTTGTTTTTCTTATTCTACAATATGTTAATTGGGTTCATATACTCCAGTATACTTCATATACTCCACTCCATTCATATACTCCATTCATATACTCCAGCCCCACTCAGGAAGTGCATTAAACTATATCTCCTGGAGGCAGGGGTAAAGAATCTGTGTCCTTGCCTTAAAACCACCTGAATCATTAGTAAATTGGTGGTGGTGGTGGGGAGATACTTAAAGACTATGCAGACATTTTCTTTCTCCTTAATAACTATCAATTTTAGAATTCATCAATGTATCTTTCCTGCAATAATTATTAGTGATTTTTTTCTTTTTTTTTTTTTTACAACAGAAAAGATTTTTATAGGTTTTCAGGAGATCTCATCAATATATAATATTTGTCGACTTCTTTTTTTTTAGATTTTTTTAATTTATTCATTAACAGAGAGAGAGATCACAAGTAGGCAGAGAGACAGGCAGAGAGAGAGAGGGGGAAGCAGGTTCCCTGCTGAGCAGAGAGCCTGATGTAGGGCTCAATCCCAGGAACCTGAGATCATGACCTGAGCCAAAGGCAGAGGCTTTAATCCACTGAGCCACCAGGCGGCCCTTTGTCGACTTCTTTATTTGAAATCATTTGCTTAAATGGTTGAAGTATCTCTTAAAGAGTAAATAATTTCTAGGCCAAAGAACAGATTGTATCAAGTTATCTTATTTTTTGGTGTTGTTGAGGTGTAACAGCACACAAGTATTTATCCAGTAATACAATCTTTCAGGAGGAAACAATCTAACATATTTAAGTTACCTTTTGAACTGCTTACCCCAGGAGAGAGCCTGAATTTCAATGATGCAGTCATATTTGGAAAGACAAGTGATAGGAGTCAAGTGTTGAGTTCTTTTCAATATGCATTTTAATAATTTTTATTTTCTCCAAAATTATCTGGCTGTGCAGGGAAAAATGAAATGACTTATTCTCATAACTGAGGCATAAATTCACTTGCCTTTTGTTTTGGTTTCTTCTGACAGCAAAAATTATAGGTGAGTAGACGTAGGCAGCAGGAAAATAAAAAGGAAATGTTTGACATGAACTTTCTTAATTTTAAGAGTACTTTGATCAAATTCATCACAGAATTTCATTAATCTTTGTAAAACTTGGCCTGCAATTTTGCCTATGCACAATCTGCCAGAATTTTTACATTCTCAGAAGCCGTCAGAGTAATCAGATGAGTCCTCGAGTATACCACGAAATTTTAGTCTCTTGAACGATATTCTAACACCTGCTTCATTACAAGTGTTCTCATTACCTGTGTCTAAATCATTTTACTAAATTATTTCTGCTTCTGTTGGTTGAAAAGCAAAATATCGGTACTCTTATTTTCTCTGGACTTGAGAAAGAACAAGGTACAAAGTTGGTCATGAAGTTGTTTAAAACACAGTTCTCTCTAAGGGCAAACCATTGGGGCAAACCTCCTACGAGGCCTTTGGGATCCGGATCTTTGATACCACATGAGCTTTTCACATATGGATTTATTTATTTAGCAAGCATTCACAGAGGATATACTAAGTAATAGGCATCGTTTAAAGCATTTTCGGTTGTAAGCTCACATAATTTCGTGGGTGTGGGGGGGATGGGAGGGTTTGTTTTTGCCGTTGGGCATGTGTTAGGGACTGAGAAATTGTACCATGATAGAAAATTTCCTTTCAAAATGTTTCATGTCTAGATGTTCAATCTATTTTATAGTTCTCCTGATCTAACCACTTTGCTTTTTGGATATGAACCCTGTTGTCTTTGATCCAGCCAACTTTCATAATGTGTAAGATCCAAATTGTTTAAAATACACTTGGAACCAATAGTAGTATGTTTATTGAATCTGGAGGATATCGAACTGTTTGAACAAATGTCTAGGGGCTCTGAAAATACATCTCTAAAAATAAAGTGGAGAAGTGGATAAACAGAAGATATTGGACTTTATCAGAAATACGTTTTTAGAGATTTGCCTTAATATTATGTGCATTAGGAAATTAAGAATTTGAAATTTAAAATAAGAGACAACGCAGGAAGACATAAAAATGCAATACAAGTAATAATGAAGTTTCTAGGTAGACCACTTTTATCTGAAGACCTGTTCTTCAGTAATGGGCAATACATCTTGTAATTCTTGGCCTTTGTGCTCTGAAATCATGTTTTGGGTTCTGTACTAGAGTAATAAATAAGTAATTTTCTTATCACTGACTAAATATAACACTATATCATTTTTACTATAGTCTCCACATACATACTAAATAGTATAAAAAAATAAATGAATATTATGAGAAAACCCCAAATATTTATCACTCAGCCAAGAAAGGCCTATGTATTCCTCCTAGATTACATCTCTTTCTGTCAACCACACAAATAACTATTTCATTTCATGAAAATCATTTCTTTGTTTCTCTTTAAATTTTTACCATATATATCCCTAATAACATACATTGTAATTTGTGCCCTCCTTTAAACTTTATACAGCTGCAATCTATATATTTTATTGTAACATACGTAATTTTCTCAAAAATATGTTTTAGAGCTATATTCATACGGATTCATGAAGTGTTTGTTCATTTATTACCCACCACTGATTTATATTCCACTATTTGAATAAATCATGATTTATAATTAATGTATATTTAAGGGAGTTCCAGATTTTTAAAAATTGTTTTTGAGGTTTGAGTATATGTTTGCTTGCTGAGAGAGTGTGTTTGAATGTTTATTTAAAAGCCTTTCATAAAAAAAAAAAAAAGCCTTCCATGAACAGCCTTGTTCACAGCCTTTGGTGCAATGAAGGGAAGACTGATAGGCTTTTAAAAAAATCTTACTTTATTTAAATGCAATTAATTAGCATATAGTATGTCATTAGTTTCAGATGTAGAGCTCAGTTATTCATCAGTTGCATGTAACACCCAGTGCTCATTACATCACATGCCCTCCTTAAAGTCCATCACCCAGTTAGCCCCTTCCTCCACCCACCTCCCCCCCAGAAACCTTCCATTTGTTTCCTATAGTTAAGAATCTCTTATGGTTTGTTTCCCTCTCTGATTTCATCCTATTTTATTTTTCCCTCCTTTCTCCTCTGTTTTGTTTCTTAAAGTCCATATATTAGTGAAACCATATGATAATTATCTTTCTCTGATTGACTTATTTTGCTTAGCATGATACTCTCTAGTTCCATCCATGTCATTTGCAAATGGTAAGGTTTCATCCTTTTTGATGGATGGGTAATATTCCAACCTTGATCTCCAAACCAGACAAAGACCCCACCAAAAAGGAGAATTACAGACTAATATCCCTGAGGAACATGGATGCCAACATTCTCACCAAGATACTAGCCAATAGAATCAAAAGGATTATTTACCATGACCAAGTATGATTTATTCCTGGGCTGCAAGAGTGGTTCAACATCCACAAGTCAATCACTATGATACATCACATTAACAAAAGAAAGGACAAGAACCATACGATCCTCTCAATTGATGCAGAAAAAGCATTTGACCAAATATAGCATCCTTTCTTTATTAAAACTTTTCCACGCTGTAGGGATAGAGGGAACATACCTCAGTGTCATAAGAGCCTTATAGGAA
Source organism: Nasua narica (assembly GCA_028533885.1). Taxonomy (NCBI): domain Eukaryota; kingdom Metazoa; phylum Chordata; class Mammalia; order Carnivora; family Procyonidae; genus Nasua; species Nasua narica. Next base: position 18,689,143 of record CM052815.1, read on the forward strand.
AGCCCACAGCAAATATCATTCTCAATGAAGAATAACTGAGAGATTTTCCCCAAGGTCAGGAACATGACAGGGATGCCCCCTCTCACCACTGTTCTTCCACATAGCACTAGAAGTCCTAGCCTAAGCAATCAGACAACAAAAAGAAATAAAAAGCATTCAAACTGGCAAAGAAGTCAAACTTTCTCTTCACAGATGACATGATACTTCATCTGGAAAACCCAAAAGATTCCACCCAAAAATTGCTGAATCTCATACAGAAATTCAGCAAAGTGGCAGGATATAAATCAAGGCACAGAAATCAGTGGCATATCTACAGACGAATAGGCTTATAGCTTGAGCACACATTTCATTTACCCAGTCAGTGACTAAAGATACCAATTTATTTTCCAACCAAACCTATATATTTTCTAAATATGGTGGTTGCGAAATGACATCTCATGAACTTTAATTTGCTTTACCTCATTATTAATGAGGTTTAACATCTCTTCCATGTTCATGTGAAATTCCTACTATTTTCCCCATTTCTCTACTGCTTGTTTGTCTTTCTATATTAAATTGCAGATTACATTTTATATTTAGAACCTTAACTCTTTGCTGAAAACACATGACATCTTCATCCATTTATAACTTATATTTTCACTCTTTTTGATGTTTAACATACAGAAGTTATTAATAATAATGTCATCATCACCAAATGTACTGATGTTCAGCTTTAAAGTTGTACATTTTATGTCCTGTTTAAGACTATTCCCTGACATAAAGATACAGTATAGAATTTCCTTATATTAAATCTAAAATGTTTCATTTCATTTATAATCCTTTCACCTATAGAGAATTTGTTTTCGTCTTTATAGTATGAGGTAGGCATTTAATTTCAGGTGTTTTAATTTTTTTTCTGTATAAAATAACAGATCTCCTGTTAAATAGCCTATTCTTCTTCACAGATGCACAAAGGCCATTTTATCATAAATAACTTTCATTACATGTGGGTCCATTAATGGGTTTTATATACCATTTCATTTGTCAATTCTCGTATCTGTGTACAAATATCACACTGTCTATATTAGTCTTTGGAAGACTATGGCCAGTGGGTGAAGCACAGGACATCTGCTCTTGTTTAACCTGTGAGCTTATAATGTTTTTATATTTTTTAACAGTTAAACATTCAAAGGAACGATAATATTTCGTTGCAAGTAAAAATTATATAACATTTAAATTTTAGCATCAATCAATACAGTTTTATGGAAACACAGTGAGCCCTGTCATTTGCATATTGCCTAGGGCTTCCTCAATACTACAACAGCAGAACTGAGTGACTATGAGAGACGCCAAAGCTCAAATTCACTCTCTGCCCCTATATAGAAAAAGTCTGCCAACCCTAGTCCAATTTAAAGATAGACAAGTTTCTTTGCAGTCCATTTTTCCCGGATTTATTTTTCTTTCCTCCTTATAACAAAGACATCATGTAGCCCTAGTGATTTATGTGCAGGCTTCTTATTGGACTCCCACATTCACTGGGCTCTGACTTTTACTCCTGGTCTGTAAACCCCATCCACTCATCAAAACATAACTTGACTTGCCCTGAACAAGTGGAAATCCTCAGGGCAAAGACTGGGTTTTTTTAGGATGGTCTTACTTGACGAGCATTTTTATCTCTGCAGATTTCTTCCCTTTTTTGTGTGCCAGCTCGACATTTACAAGCAATTTTTAAAAATGTTTGCTTAATCCAGACTTCTAGCTGTAAAATCAGGAGGGCTGTTCACATTATCTAGTGTGCCACGCTGCCTAAAAATGGAAGTCTATATTATGTTTTCTAATTTTTTTTCAGGGTTCTTCATCGATTACATGAGGCATGAAAATATACACAGATATCTTCATGAAATGAAGTCTGCCATCACATTTATTAGAAGGTTTGAAAGACTGGGAGTGGAAATGAGATTGGGATTGACATCAGAAAGCCCAGCCACAGAGCAGTCACCTGTAGGCTCGAAAATATGGATAATTTATAAAAGTGGAAACCTGTTTTCTGTTACTATTTGTATTTTTAAGTATAAAATTCTATGACTCTGTATTCCTTTGTAACTACACCTCTCTGGAAATATATAATTTGTTTATAAAATCTGAGGGCCATTACTCTGTCTGAGGTTATAGATATGCAGATCAATGACAAAATTATCTACTTATTTGTGTCCAATGTGTTTCCTTATACCTACAAAGTGACTTCCTCATTGTAACAGAATATGTGTTTAGAAAACGTGGCTTATAAAGATTATGCTTTTGGCTAAGTATTTTACAGTTTGGGTCCAGATCCTGATTTTTCCTATGAATGAGTTTATATTTACCTCAGTTCACATACAGGAATGATAGCACATAGAAGGTAACTTTTTTTACATTCTTACCTAAAAGAAACCCATAAGATATTAAAAGTCAAAAGGTATTAATCATAATATACAATATAATCATTTTGCACATAACAGTTAAATATTGTTGATAACAATTATGATAATTTAAGGTGATTTCTAGGACTATTTACATGGATAAGTTGATAACTTTAGAATTATAGCTAAAGAAAAACCAAAACTAAATTTAAATAAATTGTTGGGAACTTGGGTTGGGTTCTGTCCCAGCTGTTCTGCAGTACCAGAAGAAAAAGCATCATATAGAGCTAATGTTCCCCAACAGGGCAGTATAGCATTCCCAAAGGGCCCAAATCTCCCAGAGTCTACCACAGACATAAGACTTAGGGCTTTCACATTTCCTGACGTGATTCTTTCATAATCAGCTAATCTTGACCTCTTGATGCTCTACGAAGATGCCCCTGGGATGACTCATATATATTCAGTGAGTCTATTGTCGACTCAGTGAATCCTGTATACAAGCATTTATTCCTCTCTCATTTCCATGACCAGAATTCCTCTTAACCACCGAGCCACCACACTAAGCCATGAGAGATTAAAAATGCAATTTAGAAATATTTAATTTGAAATTTTAAGATATTTAGCTCTCTCTTTAAAGTTCATCAATATGGCTTTGAATCAGGCATTGACTTAAGCGACCACTTAAGCAAATGCTGCTACTCAAAAGCAAATAGCTCTCTATCTGTGTATACACAGAGCAATAAATATGACAGCTCATATGTGATAATTATGTGTGACAATCAATCAAGACGACTACAGATTTCTGTCAAATTCTTTTCCTTCTTCTGGTTCATTGGCTTTCAAATTGCCATCTCCAGACGAGGAACATCACTATTATCTTGTTAGAAATGCTAATTTCCAGGCCCCACTTCAGCCCTACAAAAACAAAAAACCCAAAAAACTCTGGAGGATGAGATCTATAATCTGAGGTTTAACAAGTCCCTCAAGTGATTGCAGTGTGTGCTAAAATATGAGAATCATTACTCTCACTCCAAGGCCTTCTGGATATACTGTTTTTAATATCATTCGCACTACATAATATCACATATCAAAATTATATATTTGTATTTTCATGAAAATATAAACTAGGAAAGGATGAAAATGACTTTGAAAAGGTACTCATGTACTTAATGATCTTTAAAAAGTTCCATTTTCTAAACAACTTAAATAAGCTCTATACAAAAAATGAGCACAGTTATTCAATTTTGAAATATCTAATAGGAATGGTATATAAGTTGGAATGCAAAATGCCCCTAAAAAGCATCACTGCTTCATGGCCGATGAAGGTTGTGTGCACAGGCAAAAAATTTCCCTTAGCCATGATTTATGTTTTTTTCAGATTTGATTTATTTGTCAGAGAGGACAGAGAGAGCACAAGCAGAGGGAGCAGCAAGCAGAAGGAGAAGCAAGCTCCCCGCTGAGCAAGCAGCCTGATGTGGGGCTCAATCCAATGACCCTGAGATCATGACCTGAGCCGAAGGCAGATGCTTAACTGACTGAGCCACCCAGGCATCACTTCCCTTAGGAATGATTTAAATGTATAGTAGTTCTTTATTCTGTGTTAATGACCAAAAGCCAAGAAAAAAGTGGAAAAAGGGAAGAGAAGAATGGCAGATAATTTTAATTAATGAGAACCACTCTAAAACTACTCAATTGAAATTCTAATGTCTTTTCATTATAATTTACATATATTTATCCCCAGCTCTTTATTTCAAATCCTAAAATAATTCCTTTTCTACAGTAATAATATTTCAGTTAACTATTCTTCTTGATGTTATTTCCCTGCATAGACTGGAATGCATTCTACTGACGTGTACTGGTCAGACAACAACCTCCTATATTATTCCAAAGTATTCCAAAGCTTGTGTGAATAGTGTACCTGACCACTCATTTTCATCAGTTTAAATACCCAGTCTGTGTTTTTCAACTTCCTCAGGTATACAGTCCTCTTTTTTCACCTTCTACAATCAGTTTATTTTGATTTAAATGATTTAAATTGCTTGACCTATTCAAGTCCTCTGACTATTTTTAAATTAGATTATCTGTTTTCTTGGTGTTGAGTTGTACAAGGTCTTCATATATTTTGGATATTAACCCCTTATCAGATATATCATTTAAAAGTATCTTCTCCCATTCAGTAGGTTGTCTTATCATTTTGCTTCATTTTTGTTTCATTTGCTGTACAAAAGCTTTTTATTTTGATATAGTCCCAATAGTTTATTTTTGCTTCTGTTTCTCTTGTCTTAGGGGACATACCTAGAAAAAGTAGGTATGGCAGATGTCAGAGAAATTACTGCCTGTGCTCTCTTCTAGGATTTTTATGGTCTCAGGTCTCACGTTTAGGTCTTTAATCCATTTTGGGTTTATTTTTTGGGGTATGGTGTTAAAAAGTGGCTAGTTTCATTCTCTTGCATGTAGCAGGAAGGAAGGAAGTAGAGAGATGGGCAAAATGGGCGAAGGAGAATGAGAGATAGAGATTTCCAGTTACAGAATAAATAAGTCACAGGAATAAAAGACACAGCATAGAGAATACAGTCACATGATATTGTAATAACAGTGTATGATGACAGATGGTGGCAACACTTGCAGTGAGCAAAATGTATAGAGAAGCTGAATGACTATGCTGTATACTTGAAACTAATGTGTTTCAAACTAATGTGTTTTCAAACACTGTGTGTCAACTAGACTTAAACAAACAAAATTAAATAAATAAAAATAACTGCTTGATCTAATAAACTTTATCTGATCTAAACTAATTTTCATTGGCTAGACAATGCTTTTCCTAAGTTGAATGTTTTTGAGTTTTTCCATGTGGAAAACATCAAAACAGATTAACAACTGAGTCCAAAACTGTTTCTGTTTCTACATCTCTGGCACTGAGAATTTTAGAGACCAATTTTCCTATTGAATTCTAATATATTCAAACAATTCACGCAAAAGATCCTGTGATGATTAACTTACTTGGATCACTTCTTGGATCATAATGACCAAAAGCTGTAAAGATGAGCCATATATTCCTATACTAAATTATGCAACAGTTAATTACTTCTCTGTACTATCTGAAAAGCAAATGTGGATAAGGGGCAAATACAAGTGAAACTGGAGCTATTATACAAACAAACAAAAAACTTAAAGAGAAAGAAATGTCAAAATAATATGTAAAACTAGAAGCATCTATTCTATATGGCCTATGGTAAAATGTAGAACTTCAATGGGTAAGCCCATTCTTCTAAATTTATATGGTACTTAATAAATTACCAAGCATAGTCACATAAATTAATTAGATATCGTTTATGCATTATTGAATGTTAATGTATCTCTCAAACTTAACGTGTTGACAAATGCACTCTAGATCTTCCCAACAAGACAACATACTCTCCTTCAGACTGCTTTATGTCAATTAATGGCAACTCTTTTCTTCCAACTGCTCAGGCTCAAATTTGGTTTAATTACTTTATTTCCCTCTCACTACACAATTAATTTGTAGGCAATTACAAATTTAAATTCTATCCTCAAAAATACGTCCAGAGTACGATGATTTCTTTTTACCATTGCTACCATTTCACACTGCTCAGAGCTACTATTATTTCCCAGATGGATTCTTATAATAGCCTCCTCATAGGTTTCCCTGTTTCTAGCTTTGTTAACCTTTAGCTTAACATCAACAGCTTTGCTTGAGGGAGCTTACTTAAAAATAGGTTAGATTATGGGGGCACCTGGGTGGCTCAGTGGATTAAAGCCTCTGCCTTCGGCTCAGGTCACGGTCTCAGGGTCCTGGGATGGAGCCCCACATCAGGCTCTCTGCTCAGCGGGGAGCCTGCTTTCCCCTCTTTCTCTGCCTGCCTCTCTGCCTACTTGTGATCTCTCTCTCTCTGTCAAATAAATAAATAAGATTTTTAAAAAAATTTTTAAAAAAAGAAACTGAAAAAAAATAGGTGAGATTATGGAAGTCCTCTGCTTTGTAGCTCATTGGAATAAAAGGTAAAGTCCTCACAAAGGTCTATACATGCCTGAGGGGCGTGGCCTTGCCTCACCTTTCCTAGTACCTATCCAGTTTACCCCACTCACTTTGCTCCAAAAACTCTGATCTTGTTTTCCTGACATATGCTAGGCAGGCTCCTGCTGTACAGTTTTTGCCCTTGCTGGTCCTTCTGCTAGCTCTTCCACCATATAACCCTGTGATCTGTTCTTTTGCCTCCATACTGCCACTATTTGATGTTATTCTTTTAGTGAAGTCTTTCATGGTGATACTTCCTAATGATTTAGGCCCATTCTCTATTACTTGCTCTTTTCCATCCTTGATTTATAGATAGCTATAGCATTTATCTCCATCTAGGAAAATAAACGTCTATGATGATTCATTTTACGTGTCAACTTGGCTGGGCCAGAAGACCCACATATTTGGTCAAACATTGCTCTAGATGTTTCTGTGAAGTTTTATCTTGTTTTATTTTATTTTTTTTTTTTTTAGCTAAGATTGATGTTTATTCAAATAAAAACTATGGCAATAGGGGAAGAGAGATTCCAATAAAGAACTGGGGTCAATCCTGGATACAACCAGAACAAGTGTGGATTTATAGATAAGGAACAAGATTAGGGGAAGGGGTATTCAGCAATAGAAAATTACTAAAAGGAGATATCAAGCCTGGGGGATTCTGGCTAAACCAACCTGAAAGGATTCTCGCTGAAGAAAGGCCAGGGTGATCAGATATCTTCTGGAAAAAGAGTAGGTATGAAGAGTTTGATCAGATATCAAGAATGAAGAATTCTCACTGAACTGACATAGCAGGATTCTTGCTAAAACTGGATTCTTTTAGGAAATACACAGATAGGCCTTACTGATGAGGGAATTCAACGGAGCATGACTAAAGTTTGGTCAGACAAAGAATCTTATCATCTCCTAGAGGAAGAGGGAATTCTGTCAGTAGACTTATCTTGAGCCCAAACTGCAATTCATCCGTGGGATCCAGCCTGCTCACCTACCCTGTAGATTTTTGGATTTGCCAGCCTCCACAATTGCATGAGCTAATTCCTTAAAATAACCTCCCCCCATATGTGCAAAGATACAGGTACATCCTTTTATTTGTTTCTCTGGATAACCCTGACTAATACAATACCACACTTATTTACCTTATTTGTTTGCCTGTCTGGGTCTGCCCTGAGTAGAATCAAAACTCCATGAGGTTAGGGGCTTTTGCTTTTTTTCATTTGTGTGACGAGGATAGTGCCTTGCTCTAGGAAAATATTTGTTATCTGGAAGAATAAATTAAAAAGTTGATTCATTTCTTACACAAGTCTCTTGAGTTGGGCAGAGTTGGGATTATTATTCTCATTTTAAATTTGAGGAAACAGGTCCCAAAATGGCAAGTGGCTTGGCTCAGGGATTCATATAACTTAGGAAAGAGAGCAAGCACTTCAGTAGCCTTGTTAATTCTTGGCTATTTCATATGCATAGATTGAAACTTTGGTGATGGGTAGCAGGAAGTTACAAAAAGAACAGCACTTTTGGCACAGAGTGAGTTAAATATTTCCAGACTTGCCCTCTTGAATTCAGCCATCCAACCATGATCTCCAACTGGCATGCTTTTGCTTATCAGAACACATTCTTCCTGAACATGATATGCCCTATTCCACTTCCTCTGAAATGAACTCAAGTCATCTCACACTCAATCTCTTCTAAAAAGTCGTTCCATGATGGCACTGCTTGCAACGCCTACAAATGGGTTATTGCACATTTGGAACTGATGTCTCACAGTTATGTATCTCTCTGAGGGTATATTCATGATTATATTTTATAAATAAGTGTTGAGCACCTACTATCTGCCAAGAGTTGTTTGGACACTGGGTAAAAAGCATTAAATAAAAAAAATCCAATTTATGGCTTCAGAAATCAGAAGGGAAACAAACAAGCAAACAGATATATAGTTTCAATAAACAACCATATGTCATGATGATTATTAAAAAGAATAAAATATAAGCGTGGCTCAGAGACAAGGAATAATATTGGAGTATTCACTTTAGTTCGGTCGGTCACAGAAAAGTTGATACTCAAGCTGAGACCTAAGGGATGAGCAGTCGGCCAGAATAAAAGGCTTCATTTTGAGTTTTCAGCTAAGTAATAGATTCAAAATTACTTTTATGCTGTAAAGCATATAGTACAAATATTATGACCTAGGGATTTTACTGTTAGGGGATAAAAGGAAAACAATGTGTTTCTAAAGATGATGATGATCAGTATGAAATAAGGTAAGGTATAGCATTCACTTATTTACTGCTTAATTATTGACTAACCCAAGAAATATTTACTGAAAATCTATTACCAGGCATGATCCTAGGCAATGTAAGAAAAACAGTAAAGAAAACAAAAGAAAATTATCTGCCCTCAGGGCTTGAATGGTACTAACTTTCAGTTGGGAAAGACAGAAAAGAAAGAGTAAATAGATCTGTAATATAATTTTGGTACCAATAAATGTCATACGACATAAAGCATGTGGGTAAAGATGGATGCCAAGTGCTATTTCAGATGGAGTGGTCAGGAAAAGTACTAACTTTTGATGTTTGGGTGTGAGGTTGGTGGCAAAGAGAGGAATTAAGTATAACTTATCCGGGTGGAGTCTAGTGATATTAAATAAGATGGGGAAATGGGAAGAATCAGATTTCCCCAGAGTGCTATCAATAATTTAATTTGGGACACATGGTTCCAATACCTTATATTACTTTCAACTTCCAATATTTATGGAAGAACTGAAGTTGTCTGATCTTTGCCCAGATATTTCCTGGCCCTGGCATTAACCAACTACAAAATCTTGAGCAATTAACCTTTTTGAGATTCAATTTCCTTATTTATAAGATGATGGCGTCATGATAAGTCATTTCAGGTATTCCATATGAAGTAGGTATTCTAAAAATAAAGTCAGACATAAATCCCCTGGTTTATTTCAAGTATGTTTTCTTTAAGTCCTCTCTGAAATCAATAATATCAGTGACCATTTGGAGAATCAACTTTAGCTTGCAGTGCATTAACAAGCAGTCATTGAAAGTTCTAGTTACTTTGTGTCAGACTGTCTTTCAGATGCCATCCAGTTAAGGAAAATTTCCATCAAAATCTAGAGTTTTAGGTTCTAGTGACCCAGTGAAACTTGGCTTTTTTTCCTTCTTTCTTTCTTTTTTATTTTTTAATTAATGTTTGCTTACTGATTAAGCGTCATAATAAACATTGAACATCATAAAATTATTCTGGACTCTGAAAGGGGGTGGTGATATTACAGGAAATATAATCTTAAATTTCATGTACAGTATCAGCTGTCTCCAGGGAATGACCCAGTTTAGTCAAGATATCTAGCAGTTTCCAGAAACACCACAACCCAGTCTTCTCTGTCTTAAAGCAAAGTTCTGTCCAGTTCACAGTTCCACCAACTAGAGACAGATTATTTTCTCCTCAAACTGTTCATCATTGGACATATGCATTAATCAGATGAAAAAGCACAACTTAAAAAATGATTTATTTATACTCTTCTCAGCCAAAGATACTGATTGGGCCATCAAGATTACGCCAAGTGCAAATACATCATGAGCTACTCTGTCAACAATATAGCAAGTTAGCTTGGCAGCAAGGTGCCAACGTGATTATGCAAATACCAGCCCTATTGGCTTATGAGTCAAACCCACCGCCAGGATGCCTGGGAGATACATTTCAATAAATGGAGACAGAATGTATCTCAGTCCCACTGACATTAATAATTTATGATTAATCAGCTTATGAAGGCTTGCTAACAGCATAAGGAAACTGAGAAGAAGATGGATTCTCTCTCTTTGGATTTAACCTTACTTTTCTCCCAGGCTAAACCTAATCATTTCATTTCTGAAGACCAGATAATTGACTGGCCATTTACTTAAAACTTCCTTAAAGGGCATCAATAATCCTCCCAGGGGTCCGTCTTTGATCAGAAGAGGTTAAGTTAAATTGACTCCTGATTATGCAGTTTAGGGAGCAAGCAGGAAGGATGTAGCCACCTAGAAGGGAGCTGGCCTCTTTCAGCAGAGAGAGCTCTGGCATTTGTGAAAGTGGATGAGGGGAGACTGGTGTGGTCCCACTACCTTGTACAGTCATCCAACTGATGGAGTAGGAATGGCAGTAGATAGAAGCAATGGCTGTGACAGTCCTTTGATTTGCAGAAATGATAAACTATGCAAATTTTTTATCCTCAAAGTCTTAACATTTTATTCTAAATCTTTCATGATTTCTTAAGTTATGAATTCTATTTTCATTTTCAAACATAGGAAAGAGTCTGCATAGTTGGAAACATTTTTAATTTTTACTATGCTTTTTTATGACAGTGATAAAATAAAACTGCAGTGAAAATTTTTTAAAAGAGAGAAAAATCATGATCCCAAACTTTTACTTTCTTATTCAAATCACCAATTTTATGTAGCGTGTTTCTCATTATCTTTTATCTGAAATTATTTTCAGTGGGACTCACAAGCTCCCACCATGCTTACTTACAAGCTCTACCCATGAGCAAAATATTTACCGTCTTTGACCTCAGTTTCCCCTTCTGTTGAATGGAGACTGCATGGGTTTTTATCAAAATAGTAGTCGACTACATTAGGTAAAACACACAAATCAATGTTTTTTATGTTATTCATTTCAATGAATTTATTTTCAAGGTTAATTTTCTAACCATTTTAAAGAACTATGCATTTAATTAAATGTTATTCCGAACATTTTTAATGTTATAATGTAGCTCTCAGAGTCATATCTCCTAGTGCTTCATGGCATTCAATCCAAGTGACTTAATTAATCAGTGTCCCACTCTGGGACTTTTATCAGTATTGAAACGTGTCTTCACATTTGTCTATGGAAAGGGCAGAGCTTCCTAACTCACCGGTTTCAAAGAAATTGTTGAAGACAACTTAACTGAACATGAATCAGATTATTTAATTCCATTCCAGTAGGATAATTAGAATCTTCATGATAAAGACATCTATATGAAATAAAATTTGGCTTGTGACATATTCAACTAACATAAATGACTTTGATAAAAATAAATGTATTAGAAAAACCCAAGAACATCTCATAAAACTCAACAGGAAGTATATCGCAACCACATTAAAGACTAGAATCAATAAATGATTCAGAGTGATTCTCTCCATCTCATTCTGTCTGAGACACATGGACTGTCACCATGTTCTTCATTTTCCGGCTTCTTTATAGGGTGGCTTTCTCTGCATCATTTATGGGACAAAACTGACTGCCTCAGCCCACACTTAACATTATATCTTAGTTCAAGAGCCCAATAGAGATGCACTGGAACAATCTTTCTCTAAGTGGAAAACATAGGTGGGTTAATGACAATAACAATAATTTTGGACCAGAGAAGTCCAGTCCAAAGATCCAATATCTCTACAGAAGGTATCAAAAGAGCAGCCTCTCTGAAAAGGGGTGAGAGAAGGAAGCAAAACATTTTTAATGCCTGACATATAACTGTGTATCTAATTGTTTTGGATGGTTCTCTTGAACACTGATATTTCAAGTTGCACATGAAGAAAACTACAAAGTGATGTGGACAGAATGCTTTGACTCTATTTTGGGGCAAAAAGCAACGTCCAAATATGAAATGCTGATTTATTTTATTTCTGTTAAAGAACAAATCAACCAGTACAACCAATTAGAGGAGAATTGAATATCCGGAGGAAAGAACTTTTACTACTGATCTCTGTTGGAATTCTAATATCAAGGTGAGAAGAAGGTGGATTAATGTTCCAGGGTCAACTTTCTTAAACCTCACAGAGCTGAAACAAAACTAGAAGAGTCTAAACTATTCTCATTAATGGTTTTGTGCAGTGGGCACAAGTCTCAGAAATTTTTCTTTTTTCTTTTGCTTGAATAAAACAGTCATCCCAAACTGTCCAAAATAGTATTTTCTTACTTTAAAAAAATAAAAAAATCCAAATAATTAGAGTCAGAGAAACATGAATTCGTAAAAAAACACCTTTTTTTGGTATGTTTCCCTTGTCAGCCCAGTTCCAAACAGTTCATCCTTATTAATTACCAAGATGAATGGGGCTCATTTTTTCTACTGTAAATAGGGGGTACTTTTGAAATATTATAAAATTGGAATTTAGTTGATTGTAAAAGAACATATATTGGACTCACTCTCCATCTTTGCAGCATTAAACATTCAGGCTTGATTCTCATACCAAAATATACCTTTATCTGCCTTCCTTAGTGGTTAAGGGAGGGAACAACAAAGTGGTGAGTTCAGCTAATCACTTCAGCAAGAGCCAGATTAAATGCAGATGAATTAATTCAGACAATCTTTTATGTACATCATCCAATTGTCCTTCACTTTGGCTTCCTTGGTTTCTCAGACACTTTCATTTGAATGTGCTCCTTGATTCTCTGTTGCTCATGTCTAATCCATCTGTCTTGGATGTGCACTGAAATCCTGATGCCTGAGTCTCACCCTGAACTTCTAATTTAATTGTTACAGGGTGGACCTGGGCATCAGAATTTTTAAAAGCTCTCCAGGTGTTTCTAACATGCATCCCATAATAGGTAACAACGATTTAGACCATCTTCATTGATGCTTGTTTTGGCTTCATTGTTCTGGCTTTGCTCAAACAACCATGCCAGGATTTGAACAAGTGTTATCCATTTGTGATCTTATTCAGTACTTATTCAATCACATATTCATTCATTCATCAAATATGCATGAAAGTTGGATATAGGAGATGGTAAGTACATAGTAAATGTTATATATTCCTTCAGAGATCTTACAGGCTAATATCAGTGATAGACATTAAAAAGGACATATATTATTGCTGAAATCATGATAATCTGCTCTTACCCCAGGTCCTTAACTTACCTATTCCTTGATCTCATCATTGTACTTTCCCCTCATGATAGAGTCCCCAGCCTCACCATTTCTGAAGTTCTACCAAAAAAAAAAAAAAGAGCCTGTTTCTGTATCTAGTCAGGGCTTGTACAAATTCCATTTTCTTCACATAGGACAGTTTCTTGGCCCACCTCTACAAACTGTGAAGTTCTTGTCCATGCTACTGCAATTGGTGTAGCTATCATACACTTAAAAGAGTCTCCAATAACTTCTCTTAGCTCCCACTGCCACCCCATGGTACAGAGTCATAAACTGCTCTGCAACTGGCTGTTAAGCCTGAATACCCAAATAGAGTTCACCACAAGAAAGATATACTTTCTATTAATTGACTCATAATAACCGAATTACCCATATGTTCTATGGATATGATGGGTATTTTATAGAGTCTCTCTCTTCAAAGCTCTGGAGATGGAAAGACATAGCATATGCATATTCATTCATAAGATAAATTAAAAAATAAGTGTATTTATAATTGTCATGTATCTTCGTTAAATCAAGCTGTCAAAACAAAATACCATAAACTAGGTAGTTTAAACAACAAATATTTTACTTCTCACAGGTATGGAAGCTGGAAGTCCAAAACCAGGGTGCCAGCATGGTTGGGTGCTGCTGAACACAGAACACATGGTTGGGTTCTGGTTTGCAGATGGCCATTTTCTCACTATGTCCTCACATGGTGCAGAGAGAGAGAGAGCATTCTGATCACTTCCTCTTCTTATAAGGACACTAATCCCAAAATGAAAACCCCGCCCTCGTGACTTCATCTAAAGCTACTTACATCCAACGTTTCTACCCCCAAATACTATCACACTGGAGCTTCAAGATATGATTTTGGGGGGCACACAAACGTTTGGTCTATAATTACATGTCGGTAGAACAGTGATATAGGACTGGTGTAACTACAAAAGTTCAGAAGTCGAAATCTATGCGCACCAAAACATCAAGAGAGACATCATAGTGAGCCTACGTCCTAAGAAAACACTTGAAGACCAAAGTAGGTTATTTCCCCCACACCTCTCTTTGCAAAACATGTTAAGGTTTTCCTTCATATAAGATATATAAGATTTTTTGTCACCAATCTTATCTTTTGGTATAAGTTTCTGAAGGCAGAGTCTGTGTTTTGTTAATATGACTAATACCTGGAAACACATACAGTGGGAGATAGACAACAGTACAAGCAAAAGATTACACGGAGCACTGGATGTGGTTCATAAACAATGAATCTTGGAACATTGTAAAAATAAAATAAAATTTTTAAAAAAGATTTTTGCTTTATAAGCAAGAGTGAAGAGATAAAAACAATATTAAGCAACATTTTAGGAATAGAATTAACAAAGCCTAAGAATCAATTAAATATGAGGAATAAGAAATATAAAGACATTAGGGGACTATGAAATGCTCATAAATGACACTTTGCCCATTTACAATGAATAGACGTCAGAATTATAGCCACTTCATATAGACAATACAGCACAGCATTTTTTAGTGTCCTGAAGCTATAGTCTTAAAGGTACAGTGAGCAGATAACAAAATAATAATGTCAGTCAATCACCCGTTCCTGAATTTCTTAGACTTCCTCTAATATTGCCATGGGAGTCATTTACTTATGAGGCCTCCATGCAGGTGTACATCCCAGTCTATAGAAATCAAGCAGGCCAGTCTTGCCACCCTGGATATATTCAACATGAAACTATTGAGGAAAATCTTAATGTTTTGCTTACATGTTTGTAGAAGGAAGTGGCTGTGGTACTAAGCAGACTGATAAAGTATTTTTGTCTTGTAAAATCAATCTTAATTTGACTATATGCTTTATAACTTGTAAGGTCGTTACCTAAAGACAAATCAGTCACAAAATATGATGTCAACTGTATCATTTGATAAGAAGCATGACAGAATAACTCAGCCAACTTCAGCTTTGGGGAAGCCATCCCAGCTCTGGTTTCTTCTTCAACATGGAAACACCTATATGCTGAATTCCTCAAAGAGGACAAATATTTCAGAACTACCCCAAGCCGCTTCTCCCAGGCCATCCTTTCCCAGCATTCAGATATTCCCCAGAATTATCTGTATCTTTGTGTAAATCTGTATCTATTTATACATGTAAGTGACAACCCACTGGTGCAAGTAGCCAAGATAACTTACTACTTCTGAGTTTAAGAGAAATAGTGTTTACAGCCTCCCACTATAAAAAGCAACATCATTTGCAGAGGAAGATATGGTCCATCTGTTTATCTGCAGTGAAGATTACCTTTTTTTAAATCAGATTTTTTTCAAAGATTAAGTTATGGAGTGATTGGGTGGCTCAGCTGGTTAAGTGTCTGACTCTTGATGTGGGCTTGGGTCATGATCTCAGGGTTGTGAGATTGAGCCCCACATTGGGGTCCATGGTGGACGTGGAGCCTGCTTAAGATTCTCTCTCTCTATCTCCCTCTGCTCCTCCCTACCTCTCTCCCTCCCTCTCAAAAAAATAAAATTAATTAATTAATTAATTAAATCTTTCATAGGATAGCTTTTTCAGGTTTGAGGTATGACAATAACTCAGAAGTCTGCATGGAAAATGTGTCTCTGTTCTGTACTTTCTCTTTATGTCTTCATCATCAGAACCAACCCAACAATGCCACAGGAGTTGGTTACCAAAGATATGGGAGACTCTTTGCATCAATTGGCCCATTCTTCCTAAATATGAACAATTCTGCTGCTTTGACACAGTTAAATATTAATGCTAAAAGCTTCATAATAGTTAAATTTCAAGATATTTTATTATTATTTAACCCCATAGCATTTTTCTAAGTGCTTTTAATAGCCTCTGCTGTAATTAAATTTTGCCACATTGCTGTGCACAGTGACTCTGGAACTATCAGTTGTACAGCTAATTGATAAATCAAACCCTAATTGAGATAATGAAGCTGGTCTTGGACATCAGTGAGATGGCTGCCACCTAATTAGCATCTTAATATCTGTTTACTAGATGAGTGGACAGTAGACCCAGGCTAATGATCGTACAGTAAAGTTAATATGAGAGGAAATAAATGTGGATGAAATGGATCAAACCTTGGATACAGCTTCCTACTAATAAACCTCTGTAGTGCTTGAGAGCTGAGAAAGAAACACACCATATCTCCTCCCCTTTCCACTCTTAACAAGGTTCAGTGTGAGAGACCTAGTCACAGAAAATGATCCATAAGTGCTGGTTGTCCTGAATTAGGGGTTAGAGGCTGAAGGGAACTGCAATTCCTAAGTTTTATGTGTGGAGGTGGGGGGTACACACTTTAAGTTCACCCAAGCAATCTAATACTACATTAATGCATAAATGTTACCACTTTGGGCTTTGCATATATGAAAGAAAAAAAGGCTGTTCTCACTGCCTTCATTGATGATTATAATAATAATTACCATATAGTAATAATGATAGCAGCTAACTCTTAGTGTCAAACACTGAGCTAAGTGCTCATTCTTACTAAATTCTTACAACGAAGTTAGGCAGTACTGTTAATGCATAAGTCAGGTTTTACAGAGAGGTTAAATAACTGGTCTAGGTGCAGAGAGCTAGAAAGGAGAAGAGCTTGCATTGAAACTACAGTCTTTAAGGTGAACACGATACATCCACCACAACACTATGCTGCCTCCATTTATTAGATGGACAATGAACAAAGCACTGATTTACCTCGTTTCTTACATGAAGGATAGTTAGCACAATTAATTAAACTGTCCCAACCTGATGCAGCTTGTAATTATCTCAATTTTATTTTAACCTAGGTCTGGCAAACCATAAAGCCATGTTCTATACCACATTTGGGTGTAAAACACAATTTTTAAACAGACACGGTACAAATAATAAGAGATCAGTTCTATGGTAGTCATTTCTCACTGTGCCTTTCCAGGTCCTTGAGCTCCAGTAAAACTCAGAGCATCTGGAGATTTCAAAACATCTCTTCAGCTCCAGGATGATGACCCAGAGTATGGAGATCCAAGTCTTCTCTAATAATACATTTAATTCCTCTACTAAAAATACTGAAAATTTAAGTTATATAATATACTTCTGAGTTAGATAAGACTTTGTGAGGCATCTTTGTTTTAGAAGATAGCAGATCAGAGATCAGAAAGTTAAGTAGCTCTCTCTACCAAAAACAAAAACAAACAGCAACAAAAACAAAAACACATAACCAGAAGAGTTAGGGAGTGGAATCTGGGTTTCCTAATATGCCAACAGCATTTCAGTAGGTCTAATCCAAGTTAGAAAGCACCAGAATCTTCCTTTTGGAGACTCAACTAAAAGCTGTGGTTCTAACTTCATAGAGGTCTTTAGTGACAACTGAAAAACTTTTACTTATTCTTGGCCAAATAGTTCATTCATTTACCTCAACAACTGTTGGAAATTTTCCTCATTCCCCTGAGCCTTCCCTCCAATCAATATTCTAGATAGTATTTCCAATCTTGAAATCCCTCAGACCCTTTTCATCTTGCCAAAATACATTTATATAACACTCACCCCTTCATTTACTTTCTGTCAGTCTCAGAGGATGAGCCATTGCTCTTTTCACCATGAAATTAACAAATGTCATCTGACACTATCTCCTATCCTCCTTGTAGGTCATTGTTCCATCAATTGTTTCTTCTTTCTCTCTTTCTTTCTCTCTCTTTCTTTTTTAAACCTAAAAGGAGTAGCTTATATAAGTTCCAAAATTTTCAAGCCATCCACTCCTCAAACCACTGCATTATGTATGTCCTCTCTGTTTTCACTATTATGTCATGATCATTCCCATCAAGCTCAGTAATGGTGTTCTAGTTTCCATAATCAATTGACCACTTTGAAGCCAATATCCTTCTGAATCTCTCTGATGCATTTACAAGTCACTCTTATGGAAGCTCTCATTTCTGTCATTGTCAAGGAACCACTCTCTCTAACCGTTACCTTTCATCTAGGACTGCCTCTTTGTGAGCATGTCTATTCTTCCTTCCCTCAGCCCTCAGCTCTCTCTGCTCTCACTCCACACAACTTTCCTTCATGATGCCATATTCTTGCATTATCTCATTCCTTCAGCCAATCATTTTTTCAACAAATACTTCTGGAGTTCTCACTATGTACCTGGCAGTATTCCTGATTCTGGTTATAGAATGAAGAACTGAACAAAATCTCTGCCTTCATTGACTAAGATTCTAGTCAGTACATACAGACAATGCATAAATAAAGAGTTAAAAATACTTTATCAGGTGCTAATTATTTTTATATCAAAGAAAAAAGCAGAGCAGAGGGATCAAGATTGATAGAGTAAACCATTTGATATGGTGACATTTTGACAATAACATGAGTAAAATGAAGACAATTGCCAGATATTTTCTAAGGAAGAACATTTTAGAATAAAGGGAACAGCAATTTAAAAAGGTCAAACTGGGGGATGCCTAGGTTTCCAGTTTGTTAAGTGCCCGACTCTTGGTTTCAGCTCAGGTCATGATCTCAGGGTCTTGGGATTGAGCACCCCAATGTCAGGCTCCCTGCTCAGCAGGACCTCTGCTTCCATCTCTCTCCCTTTACCCCTCCCCCCCAGCTTATGCGCACGCACACACACACACTCTCTCTCTCTCACACACAAACACTCTCTCTCTCTCAAATACATACATGCATATGTTAATTAATTAATTAATCTTAAAAAATAATGAAAATTAAAAGCTCAAGTTGGAAGTATGCCTGATATATCCTGGAAATAGCAAAGAGACCAGTGTGGCTGAGGTGGAGTGAGCAAGGAGGAGAATAGGATGAGCTGAGTTCAGAGATGTGGAAACAAAAAGATCATGTCAGCTTTGTAGAATAGAAGGGTTAGGATAGAATTTCTACCTGCTACAATAAGGGCCCGATTTTAACAGTTGCTTGTGGAAACTAGAAGAGTATTTGTCCCTCTTTTGAAAGTCTAAGTTTAAGCCCTTTAGAAACAATGTTGCTAGCTCCATGATGGAGCTCCATGAGGGTTACCTCCATGAGGGTTACCAGACCATTTGTTCTTACTGTCTTGTATTCCTAAACACAGGGCTTTCAAAAATGCACCTAAGATGGCTATTTCATTGTCCTACAGCACATCCCTACTGCAGCTGGTAGTAAGAGAGAAAGTAGAAGATGAAAGCAAATGTCTTTTATTTTTAAGGTGCTGTGAATAAGTTAAACACAACACTTACAGTAGCTTTGTTTTCATTCGGACCCAATTGCATAAACAAAATTAAACCCAGGAGAGCTGAGAAACGTAATTTTAACTGCATGCTTACAACACCAGCTAAAAGTTCTCTTATTGTAGAAGAAGGGGATAAACTATCCTTTTCCAGGGAATTATCTTTGTTCCTTTGAGAAGGATTAGTTGACTGCATTTGAATGGGTCTACTTTGAGACTATATTCTGTTCCATTGAGCAATGTATAAATTCTTTCACCACTGTCACCCTGATTTGATGGTCTTAACTTTATATGGAGAGGTTAAAGACCCAGAATAGCCAACAGAACACTGAGGAACAAAGTTGAAAGATTGGCACTACCTGACTTCAAGACTTACTATAAACTTTAAAATTGGTGTGTCAATATCCATAAAATTGCTTGCTGGGATTTTGACTTGGATTGCATTAAATTTATCATACAGCTTTTTTTTAAGATTGAAATATAATTGATATACAATGTTATAATAGTTTCAGGTGTATAACACATTGATTTAACAAGTCTATGCATTACCCAAGACTTATGACAATAAGTGTAGTCACCATACAATATTATTGCAATATTATTGACTGTATTCCTTGTGCTGTACTTTTCATCTCCATGACTTATTTATTTTATAACTGGAAGTTTGTACCTTTTAATCACCTTTATTAATTTCACTTGCCCGCCCCCCCCAACTCACCTCTTGCCTGGCTTCTTATTTCTTAAATAACTCTTCATCTGATTTCCCTCAATATTTACTACTCCTACTGTTGCTGTCCTAATTCAGACCTTTATAAAGTCTTCCTTGGAATAACAAAAGTTTCTTGAAAAATCTGTCTATATTTAGTCCTGTCATCTTCAAATACATTATTCATAAAGGGTTCTAGTTAAAATAAACTTGAGTCCATTTAAATCCTTGTTTTGACTTCCCACATGTGGGCTAAAGGAACCATGAGAGACTATGGACTCTGAGCAAAAAACCAAGGGTTTTGGAGGGGAGAGGGTGAGAGGTTGGGCGAGCCTGGTGATGGATATTGAGGAGGGCACATATTGCATGGAGCACTGGGTGTGGTGTATGAACAATTAATCTTCTAACACTAAAAAAAATAAAAGTATTTGGGAAAAAAAAATAAAGTCTGTATCCCGTAACATGTCCTATAGCGCCTCCTAAAGGTCAGTTTCTCTCTCTAGATTAACATTTCACCTATTTCTCTCTCTAGATTAACATTTCACTCATTCTAGGTGAACGTTCTGAAGTTCTCCACAATCTACGTTGTCACTCTTATGTGTGTTAGTACTGCTCCCCTTTATGAAACGTCCTTATCTTCTCTCTTAGCTTAGGGAAATCCAATTTTAACTTCCTCCAGAATTATTTTCTCTGAACACATAAACACTTCATAAATTCTCTACTGTCTTAATTGTCAGCACATGTTTGTATCCTTGCATCTAACCAACACATCATACTTTTCTGTTTATATGTCTATCTGATTCTTGAGACTAAAGTTTGGTTCTTATTCAACTTTGTTTCTGGTACACTTAGAACAGTGACTGACACATTTAGAATACTCTGTATATGTTTGTTAAGTGAACAATGGAACAAATAAGTGAGTAAAGTTTGATCTCTCAGATTCAAGTGCCAGCAGAATTTCTGCTACATATTATTTTTCTCTCTTAAAATAGCTGCTTTTCAAAGAGACCAATTCAAATGATAAAAGTCATTTGCTCTGTAAACAGCTGTTCACCTACTTGTAGTTCTCAGATTTGCTGTCAGTCATCTTTCTTTTTTCTGTTAAACATGAGAATTTGTTTCTCCCCTTATGCCAATTGTCTTCTGTCATACATCTGCATTCCTTCTCTACTCAACACTTTCCAAAATTCATTTTACCTCTGTGAGTACATTCCCAGATACACCATCAGACATTTTAGTTAACAAGTTATATATTTATTTTTAAATTTGATTTGACTCCTATCTGTAAAACCCCACTGCACTCTTTCTTCTGACTTTTATCTTGCCTTTCTGATGAGGTGTATGCAAAAGTAAAATTTGTTTCAAAGTAGTAAATAAAATGACTTATGGTAGATATAAAGTACCCATTATTTCACATTCAAACAAATGAAATTTCTCTTCCCCTTTGATTGTGGGCTCATTTGGGAATTTAGTTGAAGGGGTTTATCTGTATGAAATTAAGAATACGCTGGGAAGAGACTAAAATAAATGTTGAAATAGTTTATTTCAGCATTTCCAAAACTTCTCATCTAAAACTATTCCTGTGAGATGCCTATTTCTATTCTGAGTCAGTTGTGTGAAGGAGGATTTAAACCTCAACATATTTCTCCTTGCTCTTATTTTCAGAACAAAGTTGTATTTTATATCAATAATTTAATTGAGAAAGATAGAAATACGAACATCAATCTTACCACAATATTTACCTTGCTGAGATGAAAAAGAAATGCCATAGCTTTTTGTTTCTTAACATAAATATCACAGAAACCTTATAGAAAAAAATCTGCTAACCTTTGTTTGAGTTTCAGAATTATGAAGATGGCAGGATCATCTGACTTATTATCAATATATATTTCTGGTATCTAGACCCAAAATGCTTAATCAGAAAGACCACATCCTAAGAAATAATGACTATAGTCTCTAGCACACTAAAGCCATTAAGAGCTACAGATCTGAATCATACTTGAAGCTTCTGTCAGAAATGAGCCAGAGAGAAAACCCCAAGATGGTTTTTTGTATCCAGGGACATTATGACAGATACATAGGTATAGATATAATTATAGATATTGTTATGCATATATTACTAATATAGTATTACTATATACATAAAATATAACATAGTATTACTATATTAATAAGAATTTGTGAATGTTCAGGTGGATCATTTTGGTATATATACACCTTTCCTTATGCATATGTACATATGTACACATACATGTACTTATAAATTTATAATTAAATTGCTCTAATGTTAATTAAGTTTTTACTTATCTTCATAGTTTACATAAAGGGGCACTCTAACACCATAATTGACTTAGAAACCAATTAGTTTCTGTGTCATTCAATATGATGCTTTCTTGTTTTTTTTCCCAAGAGAAACAATGTTCTAATTGGAGCTCTGAGATATGAAAATGTGCATAGTGGTCAAATACAGACATATCATTATTGCATTTCATGGGCAAAATAGTTGAGGGAAAACATTTTAGACATATAACAATTTAAAATCAATAAAATGGTTTTCTACATAGAAGACTTCCAAAGGGAATGTTCTCAAAAATGCTCCAAAACATTGCATAAAAAGTTGATTTATATAACACAGTAAAAAACATTTCAAAATATCTGTTCATAACCTTAAGTGTTTGGGTTTTTTTTGGAAAACGAATTAGTTAATAACACTCTTGGGAAAGAACTATAGATCTTTCAGGTGTGAGGATAGATGATATTCAGAAGTAATTTATATTCTTACATCCCAGAGGAGCTAAATCTCTTATAAAAGAATGTGTTTTATATTTAGCCTTACTCAATATATTCAAATTAATTTGTTTATTCATAAGCAATGAACTGGCCTGTATTGGCAAGCAAGTGGATCGTTTCTTTCTAACACTTGGATCAAAAGAATTACTTTGTCACTGGTTATAACTGATATATGTTATTTTATGACTTGTAGGTACATGACATATAAGAAACATGTTGCTAAGACAGGGCTTCTTGATGATTTAAAAACTAGAGAATTAGAATTTCTTTTTTTCTCATCTTAAGAGTACATGAGAGTACATGCAAATGAAATGGCAAGAAAACACTAACAGATGAGAAAGGTCATCCAGAGGCACTTCTGATGACAAATTAGTTTAAACCTCAGATTGATGACCCGGTTAAGAAGGAATTGACCTTAAAAAGGAACTAGGATGGGGACTTGGAGGAGTTGGTAGAGCAGGAAAGGAGAACTTTCTCTTTACCTAGAAAACAATTTCACTAGCACTATCTGCCTGATCTACTTTTTCAGGATTCAGTTAATGACCATGCATTTTACAGTATGTTTAAGCTGAATATTTGTGATCTAGTTCCACTATGTAAAACAGATTTATCTAACTAAAAGGAGAGTATTACCATGTTGTGGGGAAGAGAAGGAGGATGTGTCAAATCCATTCTGAAAAATTGCATGCTATGTAATGCTTCGAAGGAAATTTCTAACATATAAAAGTATTATAATTTTCCCTTAGAAAGTGATAGATGGGGCGCCTGGGTGGCTCAGTGGGTTAAAGCCTCTGTCTTCGGCTCAGGTCATGATCTCAGGGTCCTGGGATCGAGCCCCGCATCAGGCTCTCTTCTCAGCAGGGAACTGCTACCCCCTCTTTCTGCCTGCTTCTCTGCCTACTTGTGATCTCTCTCTCTCTCTCTGTCAAATAAATAAATAAAATCTTAAAAAAAAAAAAAGAAAGTGATAGAGAGAATACATATATAATGGGTCTGATACTCCCTCAGCAATCTGTGGGTAGCTCAAGGGAGTCTGAAGGGTATTAACAGTAACACTATGATCTATACAGTGCTTTAAAGTTTATATAGCTACTTGATGTTAAATCTCATTTGATTCTCATGGATGAGTTAAGAAGTAGATAATATGTTTTTTTAAAAAAAGATTTTTATTTATTTACTTGACAGAGAGAGATCACAAGTAGGCAGAGAGGCAGGCAGAGAGAGAGGGGAAGCAGGCTCCCCACTGAACAGAGAGCCCGATGTGGGGTTGGATCTCAGGACCCTGAGATTATGACCTGAGCCAAAGGCAGAGGCTTTAACCAACTGAGTAACCCAGGCACCGGATAATAAGCTTTTAATTTTACCAATGAGTAACATGAGGTTCAGAAAGTATAAACAACTTGTTAAAACTCACAAAAAGAGTCAGGATAGAACTGAGACTAAAATCCAGGCCTTGGGGTCCTAAATCCCGAACCCAGAGCACCAGAGGCTGAGATGCCCACCCCATGAGCAATCAGCAGTGTGATGTAGCCCGTGCCTCGGCCTCCTCACAAACTGAACAAGGATTCTCCTAGTACCTATTTGATAAGGTTGTCATGAGGACTGAGTGACGTCACATCTGACTGCAGTGACCGGCATTTAAGAACCCTAAAAATGTTAGAGCTTATCTTACTAGTATCCATATGTTTCATGTTCCAGTATCATCTAAGAAGCACAAAGTGAGGTAAAGGAGAAATGATCTGAAGTTTCTAATACACCAGATATTCTCAGTGTCAGAGCAACATCTTTGTAGTAGGCTGGGCCAAATCCTGTGGGCTTGCTGGACAATTACTACTCTAGGAAACAGATTATATACTGATGGACTCAAGTTTAAGGCAGTATGTCCCAGTGTCCAAAATCAGGCAGCAAATGGTTTCTTCCCAGGTAGTTTTCATCCTAGATTTTTTGTACTAATGTAGAAATCTCAAATCTGCCTTAACTTTCCTCCTTTGTTCTTAAGGATCCTATTTGTCCATATGTTTTGCTCACATGAACAATTTTGTGTGAAATAATGTCAAACTTGGAACCACATCTTTTTCCTTTTTTTTTTTTAAGATTTTATTTATTTAACATAGAGAGACACAGCGAGAGAGGGAACACAAATAGTGGGAGTGGGAGAAGGAGAAGCAGGCTTCCCGCCAAGCAGGAAGCCTGATGCAGGGCTCGATTCCAGGACCCTGGGATCATGACCTGAGCCAAAAGCAGACACTTAACGACTGAGCCACCCATGTGCCCCTGGAGCCACATTTCTTATTAAACAAAGAGGACAATATAGTTGAGTTTCATGAGCCAAGGTCTAATATAAGTACCCATTCTAAAAAGGTGAATGTGAAGGCTTCCATTTCTTAGAAAATTTGATAGAATAAATGGAAGCAGACTAAGAACAAGTGTGTTCTCTGCAATCCAATGTACGTTATAATGAAGAATGTGTGCAAATGCTGCTGATTTCAGAGGAAGTGACCAGCAGTCTGGGGGAGGTGGGGCAAGTGTTAGGTTACAGGAAGCACAGATTGGAAACTCCTGGCTGTCTAGTCACAAACCAGATGAAACAGGAATAACTCAAATAGGCATAAGCAAACTGTTTAGCATAAGCTCTCCATGTAAGTTTCTGCAAATGTGACTCTTGACTTCAAGCAAAATAGAATAACAAATATGCATATGCCTAACTCTCCTTATCATGAAGCAGATAAACAGTATATGTTGCTTAAATATATGATATAAAGTTCCTAAGAGTTACTGAAAGGCAAAGATAATTGTTCAGTGGGAGATATATACGAAAGCATAAATGCAAATCTGCCATCTGAAGTTAGAAATGATGTCTTAATGAACAAGAGATCACTAAATGTAATACATGCCTTAATATTTCTTGCAGGTAAGCAATGTGAAGAGACAGACATGAAATATTTTCCCCTAAATAGTTCAGAGCTTTGGAAATTTTATCAGGGTCACCTCTATAGTATGCAGGACCCTGGACAAAAGATTTGTTCAGGGCCCAATTGCTCTATAAACAATTTGATTTAAAAAGTTATTCCAAAATACACTGGCCCCTATGAGGTTTAGTAATCTATCAATGGAGATTTAGAAAAATGGGTAAAGAAGAAGTGCTAATGTAATTGTTTACTGTCTTATTAGGTGCATTGGAAGATTCTTCATAGATTCAGAGCACTATCTCTTACTGTTCGGGCCAAGAAGTATCTCTTTGTGTTCTTTATTATTATATGCATTATTTCTAGCTCATAATCAATCCATGACCATGGGGAAAAAGGCAGAAATGCTGCCATTTCAGAAATGCCTTGGCTTTTTGGCACTTCTTTCTGTTGAAACAACAGAGATCTTTCACCTCTACAGTTGCCCAAGTACGCATTTATTTAATGCTGAGACTCATGAGATGGCATCATATGTCCAGGAATGCGAGCTTCTAATAACTCTCTCAAAGTTTCTAACCGCGCTTTGTTGAGAGTGCATATAAGTGCATATGTCACCCAGAGTATGAGAGAGAATGGGAATGAAAAATCATTTTCTAGTCATGTTAAATGTGCTGTTTGGAAATTTATCATATAAATCTAAAAGAGCACACCTTCCAACAATGCCCCTTCTTGAATTCTTTAGGCCATAATCACTGCATTATTACATGATTTCTCTTAATATTGATGACACAGTCACCTTCCACACATGGATATGAGCAGAAAGAGCAGTTCCACATGCCCATATTCTGTGTCTACCATTTCTGGCTGGTCTTAAGATTAATGTAATAGAAAACACCATCACTACATAGATCTAACATGAGAAAATATACAGGACTCAGAAGACCTTTGGTGTAATGATCAGGGTTTACCCTCAGGGCAGGTAAGTGTCACAACCGTATAGGAATTTGATATATGACCCCTATCAAGGGTTTGGAGTGACTGCCCTGCATACCAACAGCAAGAGACATACAGTGTGCAGGATACCTGCCTTTGGACTTTGTTTGGCTTTTGTAAACTAGAGACAGCATTGTGATCAGAACACAAATAGATGAGAGCTAACACGCCAGCTCATTCATGCATCTCAAGTCAGGACCATCATAGTCCACAACCCTGAACTCATCCCAAGTGCAACAGGAGTGAACATCACCCAACATCAGCAGATCAGCACCACTGTGGAGGGCCAACCTCACGTGATCCCATGAAAGCAGTACTGGGCTGACTCATCAGGCCACTCTTCTTGATCCTCGCCCATCCACGAGATCCCGAGACAACACTAATAGACACAAGCCCTGTATTTCCTCAACACATTTAGTAGTCAATGTGTCTTATGGCAAGGGATTGAAAGAGTCAAAAAGCACCCCGAGGGGGGAACAGACACTACAATCCAAAGGGGTCTTGTCTCTGCCCAGACTATACTGCTGGCCCCGGTGAATCTCAGACATCAGATGGGACTTAAATACTTGGAGGGAGGCACTCTGAAGAGCACATAGGGCCCCAGATAGAAGTACATCTTGTCCTGAAACTAAAAGTGCTACTAAATCTTACCTTTTTCCTCAAATATGCACCTCCTCTATTTTATCTCCTATATTTATATCCTATTAATAGATAGTGTAGACAAAGTAGCATCCTTGGAAAGATAAAGATTAAAAACATTGGATTAAACAAAGTTAAGACTGCTTCTTTGCACACCTGCTACATTAAGTGTTCTTTGGACTTCTCCAGAAAATGCATATTCTAATCTCAGGAAGGAACATTCCACATGGTATATTACTCAATAAATGTGTTCAAATAAATTTACAAAATGAGCCACTGTGGGAAGGAAAAAGCATTCAGAGTGTTGGTATGGTGGGTGATGAAGAGTTAGAGCTTGGGGATCATTTGTGCTGGTCAATCCTGGTTCCAATCTTACTTGGCATATGCCAATGAGCAAGTTCCTAAATTTCTTTGTGTCTCACTTTTCTCATTAAAAAAATGAGAATAATAATCCAACTGCCATGAGGACTGTTTTAAGAATTATGGATAATATGTAAAACAATTAGCTCAATGCCTGGTCCACAGAAGAATCAATATATTTTCCTGACATCATCCCCTTCGTAAGAATGCTGTGAAGGTTAGGTTAAGTGAGATATGTAAAGCACTTTCAACAGAGGCTGGCACATATAAAGTGCTCAAAGATGTTAGCTATTGTTACCTCCTCTTCTTCTAAATCTCTATTAAATGAGTCCTATAAGTTCAGCTTGAACATCTCTATTCATAAGAAATTTCACTTCCTTTATGATTTCCTGTGTTAGTTTTTGAAATCTAGCCTTTTCTTGTTTTCTCTGTCCTTGTTCTTAAACTTGGAAGCAACCAACATTCAGTAGGTGAATGGATAAATTGTGGTATAGCAAGACAATGAAATAGCACTCATTTCTAAAAAGAAATGGGCTAATAAGCCCATTTCTACCAATACATGGTAGAGTCTTAAATGCATACTGCTAAGTAAAGGAAGCCAATTTAAAAAGACTACCTATTGTCTTATTCCAGATATATGACATTCTACAAAAGGCAAAACTATGAAAACATTAAAAAGATTAGGAGATAGAGAGTAGGGAGGATGAACAAGCAAAGCATGGAGGATTTTTAGGACAAGGAAATTCTTGTATAAGTTACTATGAATGGTGAGTACTTGTTATTATACATCTGTCCATACCCACAGAATGTACAACACCAAAAGTGAACCTTAATATAAACTATAGATTTGGGGCGATTATGATGTGTCAATACAGTTTCATTGATTGTAACAAAAGTACCACTCTGGTGAGGGATGTTGATAGGGAGCTTTTGCATGTTTGGGGGCGGGGACTACATGGGATCTCTCTGTACTTTGTGTTTAATTTTGCTGTGAAGCTAAAATGCTCTTAAGTAAAGTCTACTTAAAATGAAAAAAAAAAAACAGTTAAGCATACATTGTGTAAGATGTGGAAATCAAGGGATACTGGGTTACAGATGTACTAGAATTCGTTGTGCCATTATAACTCTTCTTTAAGCCTAAAACAATTTCAAAATAAGAAGTTAAAAAAGTTGAAAACAGAAAATCATGGATTAATCTCAAAATAATATTGAGTACACGGAACCAAAGAATAAGAGTATACAGTGTATGATTCTATTTATGAAAACTTCTAGTAAATACAATCTATAGTAACACAAAGCCTTTGCTTGGGCACAAAAAGCCTGGTAGGAAATGTGGGAAGGAAAGATTACAAAAGGTCAGGAGAAAACATTTGCAGATGCTTGATATGTTCATTATGTTGATTTGGTAACGGTTTCAAAAAACACACACGGGAGAGCAGAGGCAGCGGGGGAAGATGGCGGCAGCCATTCCACGGTGGGCCTGGAACCCCGAGCAGCAAGCAGCTACCCAACAAGGACATTATCAAGTTTCTACAGGATCACGGTTCTGACTCTTTTCTTGCAGAACATAAGTTATTAGGAAACATTAAAAATGTGGCCAAGACAGCTAACAAGGACCATTTGGTTACAGCCTACAACCATCTTTTTTTTTTAGATTTATTTATTTATTTATTTATTTATTTATTTATTTATTTGACAGGAGAGAGATCACAAGTTGGCAGAGAGGCAGGCAGAGAGAGAGAGAAGGAAGCAGGCTCCCCACTGAGCAGAGAGCCAGAGGCGAGGCTCATTCCAGGACCCCGAGATCAGGACCTGAGCCGAAGGCAGAGGCTTTAATCCACTGAGACACCCAGGCGCCCCTACAACCATCTTTTTGAAAGTAAGCATTTCAAGGGTACTGAAAGTAAAATGTCTGAGCAGGTGAAGTGTCTGAGCAGGTGAAAAATGTGAAGCTTAATGAAGATAAAACCAAAGAAACCAAGTCTGAAGAGACTCTGGATGAGGGTCCACCAAAATATATAAACTCTGTTCTTAAAAAAGGAGATAAAACCAATTTTCCCAAAAGGGGAGATGTTGTTCACTGCTGGTATACAGGAACACTATAGGATGGGACTGTTTTTGATACTAATATTCAAACGAGTTCAAAGAAGAAGAAAAATGCCAAGCCTTTAATTTTTAAGGTTGGAATAGGCAAAGTTATCAGAGGATGGGATGAAGCACTCTTAACTATGAGTAAAGGAGAAAAGGCTTGACTAGAGATTGAACCAGAATGGGCTTATGGAAAGAAAGGACAGCCTGATGCCAAAATTCCACCCAATGTAAAACTCATTTTTGAAGTAGAATTAATGGATATTGACTGAAATAGCAATGCTTCAAATATAAAGACATCAGCAACAATAAAACATGGCCTTGAAGAAATTTATGTAAATTAGAGCTGGTTACTATTGTAAGGGAAGAGTCAACTGGAAAACTCCAGAACTCAGATATTGTTTACCCAATCCCCAACTTTTAATATATATAATCCATTATAATTCCCTAAAATCTGAAATATTTTACTACAGCTATGTAAAATTTTGGTTAAGGAGAAATGATTTCCTTTTACCTCATGTTGTAAACTAAAAGGCTCAATAAAAACATATTCAGTGTCTTCCAATAAAAAAAATACACACATGCATGCATATATTTGATAGGTTATCTATGTTTATATATTTTATGTTTATTTATATGCTTGTATTATTTTAATGTTTATTAAATTTGAATATATGAATACATGCTTATTATATTAATCTTTATAGTACATATTTCACATATTATATATCTGATGAGTTACATATTTATGTATTTATATGCTTCTATATTATATATGAATGTATATTTGATAATTTGATATTTTGATATGTATATATATAAAAATTTATCAAACTGTACATTTTACATACATGCAATTTAAAATATATCAATTATACTTCAATTAAGCTTTTAAAAATAGAGAAAATGTTCATTTAATTGCCATTTTGAAAGAGCACACTTACAAATTTTCCATGTTTCAAATTTAGTAAAAGCTTTATTTTGTGTATCTTGTGATGAGAATGGAAAGTGTATTACTCACATGAATCAGCCATTATATTTTAAATATAGTTTCTGAGTTGCGAAAGGTTTCTTTAGTTTCTCCAAATGATTTGGGGCTGGGCTTAAAGGTTTAGGTGTTTTCACAATTTACACAACTTAATAAATTGCTTTCAACTCCACTATTTTTATACAAGATCTTCTTAAGGATCATCAGGGCATAAAATTTATAGATGTTTTTACTCTCATCAACCACCAGCCATGCATAGACTTAATTAGCATTTTTAGAAAAGTGTCAAAAAGGGTCCAATGAGTATTTCAAGTATAATTTTGTCCTAAGAAATTGCTATTTGCATATTTTTAATCCTTAGAGAAGTGAATTTCTACTATAAGCTAAACTTCCCTAGGTTTTTGCATAATTGGTTATTACCCCAAATTAAGGCATTAGGTACAGTGGTTTTGCAAAGGTATTTTTGTGGTTATGCAAAATGCAAATAGTGACAGTAGCCATGTAAACTTGTGTGTGTGTCTGTGTTTAGGTAATCTTCTTATCCTAATTTCTTTGTGATAAATTTAAAATGAGAGAGGTACACAGGAAAAGTCCCTCAGAATTTGATTAACCAGAGATCTACTAATCATTAAATAAGTTAACATTTGTAAAGTGCTTAGAAAATTGCCTGGCACATAAAACATTGTATGTAAATGTCTTTAAAAAAAGAAAACAAGGAAAGAAAAAAAAAAGAAATACTTAAAGCATGATTGTCTAATCATGTTTCCCATATTTCATAAAAAATATTTAATTTGGGTCCTCTAAGTGTTAGCAATTCTTCATGCTCTGTGCTTTATGTATGTAACTGGGTTATCGGGTTTTAAGGTCCAAACTAAAATGGAGCAAAATGAGAAAAACAATTTTATTCTCTTCACCACTGGTTTCCTCACTTCACATCAGCCTCTACTCCTCTCCTACTCATTAGGCCATCCTCAGCTTTGCTTCTTCACAAAGGGCAGGTATTATGGAAGATGCAAAAAAAGAGACTGTAGATTTGGTTAATCTGGTATTGGCACCTGTTGGTTTTGAAAACTGCCCCCATGCTAGCCCTTCACCTCCTTCAGCCACCATTCATACTCACACACTGAGTAAAGTACTCTTACACCAGCAATCCCGGAATGGACTCTCTCAATATACTCTTTTTGAATGTTGGAGGATATGATCTCTGATGGAAGAAAAATTATTCCCAACCCAAATCTTGTCTGGGAGAGATTTAATTCTCTACTTCCTTTTGTAATAAATTAATACTTGTGGTAAAAATGCTTCAACAGTTTTCTGATAAACTCTATTTGAATTAAGGCTTATTCTGGGAAACTAGTTACTCCTCTGCCCCATAAATGGCAATGAATATCAACTGATTGTCATTCAAGTGCGGTGACTTTAACCAGACAATGTTTTCTTTTGTTTTAAGCAGTTACTGTCTTACAATTCTTTTTCTCATTAAATGATTCCACTAAGACCGAATCTTCGAAATCCTTTCCGGATGATTTAACATTGTTCGAAATGGGTTAAAACTAAATTATCTGAAATGTTTGGTCAGCATAACATAAGATTCCTCCATTCCATGTTTTTCCTGGCCCTACATCTCATGCAGATTTATTCAGTTGGGGTTCCCCAGGCAGAACTCTTGTTGAGAGTTCCTTCATGAAGATGTATCTTTGGTCACTTTTGTGGAGTCCACTCGAGGCAAAAAACAACAACAACAAAAAAAACATTTACATTGCCTCAGGACTATCAGTGAACGTGCAGTCCCATCTGGACAAGCCCTTCACCTTTGGACTTTTCCAAGCAAAAGACATAAGCATCTTTTACTTCCCTCTACACTCTAGATAACACATGAAGAACTTTCTAAATAGGTATCTTGAAGATCCATTCTTAAGATGGACTGCATGTTCCCATCCTAACAGAGAAGGTAAAACTTGACAATCACTCAATAACTCTCTCCCAAGAAATCCTCCAGATAAGTCTTCCTCATAATCAGTCTTGCCCCCTTCCCACCACCATCTTCGGCTTCAGTCTGCGTGAAGAGTCAGAGATCTGGCAAGCCAAGAGTCACTCTGATGGCTAGGCCTCATCAGTAGTCAACCATGTCCACTTTAAAATAAGGCATATCGATATTTAACAGTATTTAATTTGGGGACTTCAGTCTCAACCAAGATATCAAAATGCCTCTTTCTGACATTTAATTAATATATAAATAATACAATGTCATCAGTGTTATAAAAGAATGCTTCTCACAGACATTCCAGAAACCAATTCAATGGATTCCTTGATAATCAACTCCAATGGGTTCTTACAAATGAAATATAAGTCATTGATAAAGACTGCTCACCAAAGAACAAAACATTTTACTCTTCATCATTGAAAAGCAAAAAAATGAAACCTTGTTATTTATATATGAAATACTGAGATGAAATCATGGCTTTATTATAGAAAGATGAACAATTCTGATCATATTTTACAAGGAGTCCAAAAGACAAATGTTTAGAACTGAAGACTCATCTTTTTTGTGTGTCTCATAAGAAATTGAAAATCACTGAATCTGTATTGAATCCCGCAGAGTTCATTATTTCTGAGAGTTTTTGTTTTCGTGTTTTTCGTCGTTGTTGTTATTGTTTCTATAACTAGCCCTGGCACTTTTTCATGAGAAATAGATAAATAAAGCAGGTATGCATCCCTTATTTTCGAGAGTGTTTTGGTTGTTCTAATAAACAACTCCAAAATGTCTTGGAAATCAAAATATTTTCACAAACTATTGTGAAAACTATTTCAGGCTATTACCTGAAAGTTTTACTAAAATCTTTCTTAGATCACCTGATTCTTCATTTACTAATATATACTCCCTACATTAGTAATTCACTCTTACATCGAGTGGTATGTGCAGATCATGCGTTTTGTTTTCTGCCTTGTCTTAACAGTCAGCATAATTATTGCATTAGTCATGAGCATAGACTCTTCGTGCCCATTTTCTGAAAGATTTCATGTTATTTTATTTCATTTTAAAATATTTCACAGTGCTTCACACCCCAGCATGTAGTAACAGTCTGCAAGTTTTAAAGCATTTTTATATTCTTACAAAGAAATGAGGAGATGCTTCAGCTTGGCATTTATCTTTCCATACTTTTTTCCCATGTACTTATTTACTTTGATTATTGAAATCCTTATTTATTCTAATTTAGGGTTTACCATGGTATTTTAGGAAAACTACCTTCATTAGTATTGCCTTGAGTAGCAAATAAATGAAAGCATGAAATCATATTTGCACACTTGAAATGAAGTTTGTAGGACATGCAAGTTCTAAATTCTGTTGAACACATTTTACTGCTAGTGGCATTAGTTCTGTATTATACAACTTTCTTATCAAAGTTGTAACTCATTGGAGGAAGTTAAAAGTATCTCAGTATTTCCCGCTATGTTATATAAGCTTCAGATTAATCTCCTGAAGACATCCAAAAATGCTGGCAGCACTTATATCCGATTTAACAAAGGTTTATGTATTTAAAAAAAACAAAGTGAAGAACAGGTTCTTTGCTCAAGGTTTTTGGTCAAAGTATATCTGGGTTCAAATTCTGATAAATTCTTTCTCACACTTTTTTCTAATTTACTTGCTGTGTGATGTTGAGAAATTTTTGACTGACTTAAAATTTCTGAGCCAAATTTTCTGTATTTACAGTGGGATTAAAAATACTGATGTACATTGAAGTGATACATAGAAGCTCATAAATAATAAAATAGCTAAAGTCCATTCTGATTTCTGGAATAGTATTTCTCAAACTTCAACCTTAAATATGTATTCAAATCATCTGGGAACTTTGGTAAAATGTAGATTCTGATTCAGTAGGTTGAAGGTGGGATCCAAGATTGTGCATTCCTGAAAAGCTCCCTGGCCGTCCTCAGATTACCCTTTGAGGGGCCAGGTCCTAGAAGGTTCCCATGAAGTAGTATGCATTCTACTTTTAAAATAATTGCTTTCTATACAGACCAAAATATCTTCATTCTATACAGAATATAAATTCCTCCATTTTTATACTCGTCCATTACTCTCAGTGGTGTATTTTAGCTATCACAAATAAGTTGACCTATGTCAAGAATTAAGGCCAAGTAGAAATACAAATGTCAGGAAGCATTTTTGCTACCTGTGACTCAAGTTCTAAACAAAAAAGAAACTATTTTTTAAGAGCTTCAGTAAAAATAGAGTTTACAAAAGTATGAGGCACAAACACAGATCTGAATCTGTTCTGATGTCATCACTTGCTAGAAGGTTTTATAGACCTTAGGAAATTCTACAGAGGCAAAGACGGATTGACATTGTTTTTGTTCTTCAAGTTTTTTGTTTGTTTTAAGATATTATCTGCACAAAATAGTTCTATAAACAATGGGAAAATTGAAGAACATCAAATCCCTTGTAGAGGAAAAGTCATAAGCTACAGGCTGGGAAATGCTGAGAGACAGATGAAGTGACTTTAGGTAATCAGAGTAAAAATTGCTGCCTGATGGAATCCAAGCAGCAAGAACCTCATTTTGTAAAATACTTGATGATTTTTTGTGGCGTTATAGCATTTGGGTTTTATGTAGTTTATGATATTTACCCAGTGACGGGCTATCCCTCTTCTCCCCCAAGAAGTTATCAGTTCTCTGCAGAAAAGTAATTCTGTGACTGTCTTGCTAAAGATGAACTCATGAATCAGTGATGTGGGCAGAGGTGGCATCCCAGATAGCATTCTGAAAAATCCATAAATTCTTTTTTTTTTTAAATCCATAAATTATTTAAGAAAGACTGTTTCTCTACTGCTGTCAGGTGCCATTATGCCCAAATCATGCAATTCTATTTGGAAACTTGAGGTGGTCTGGAAAAGTGCCCTAAGGAGCTAAAAGAAGAGAAAACTATAAAAGTAAAAGTGTCAGGGAGACAGGATATTTTATTACTGCACAAAGGTCAAGAAAAAAAGATGTAGGGCTTGTCACTATATGGTAACAGTTTAAAACACTACAATTTAATTTAGACCTGATCTGCAATACACTGTCAATGAGATATGAAGTTTTAGGATCAATGAGCAATATATTCTATGTCAAGTTTCAAGGATCACCACGGGGGTTCAAACTGAAAACAAAACAAACTGATATTGCCTGAGGGTTGCAATATTTTGAAGAACAAACAGCATGCACAGATAAGTTATCTCATTGTCTTATGAGATATCTCATTGTTTTATATTAAAAATTCATTCCATAAGTCTCTTATATCTGACATACACTAAGGACAAGAATTTACTCATATATAATAACCTTGTATGCTTGACTGGAACTTAGCCTAATCACAAGTTAATAGTTGGTCAGTAGCTAGAATGTATTCCAAATATAGTAGGAAGAAAGAATCCATTATTTTGAGCATAGAGTTAGTTATATCAATTTATCTTTGGTAAGGTGATGAGAATTAAAAAGAAATAATATTTATTTGAGGTTTTGTTTTCTTTCATGGTTACTTTTCCTATGGATAACTTTTCTTTTTTTCTTAATTGAAGTATAGCAGCATGACATTATTAGTTATTATTATTAGTTTCATGTGTACAACATAATTTAATATTTGTATATATTGCAAAAAGACCACCATAATAAGTCCAGTTCACATCCATCAACTTACACAGTTACAAGATTTTAAAGTTTTCTTCTAGTTTATGGTGGTGCCTACCCAGTCGTCTTTTCTCAACTTCCTTTTGAAATACCTAAGAAAACATTGTACAAGTCTTAACCACAGAAGTCCAGAAAACTAAGAATGCTGGCCAAGATTTACCAGTCTCTGGGATGTTTTACTCTAATTACTACATATCTAGGCTGTAAACCCAGTTAGGATCAATTTTTTGCAAGAGCGAAATGAATAAATGAATTACATTTTAATTATGTTTCTTTATTAATTCTGTCAGTCATCAAATATAACCATATGCTAAGTTGGTGATACAATTATGAATAGCTGGAGTGACTTCGTTCTCATAGAACTCAAAGATAAATAGAAAATCAGAATAATTGTTTAAAAAAGAACACTGGAGGTATTTAAAGAGATGCTGGGAGCTATGGGAATGCTGTAAGAATGTAAAAATGTTAAAAGCTAATACAAAGAGTATTTTGAGCAAATAAAACTATTGTTTTTAACAGTGAAATTAACCAGAAGCATTTGCACGGATATGAAGGAACAGAAGAAAACACATAATGTAATCACTACCTTTTCACAAATTTTGGGCTAGTTCTGGACAATTCAATAAGATAATAAAAATGATTTAAATCTTTAAATAATATAAACTAGCATCATTATTTGTAGAATACTTATCAAACTGAAAATCTAAAGAAAATGGATTTAAATCTATTATGCGTATTAAGCAGGCGAATATATATGACTAGTGACAAAATACACAAGAAGTCATAATTTTTATATTATAGGACAGAAAATATCATCAACCAAATATAGCATTTTTATAGCAATGCAATAATGAAATTCCCCGAAAAAGCTTCATAGATCACATACATGTGCACACAGAATGAATATATTAAAAAAGTGTACCATTTACTAAGTGATATAGAAAAAGATGAATATAGTATAGAATCCATCATTATCTGGCAAAGAGTGAGGGGCAGAAATGAGAAAGTGGACAGAGAAGAAACAAGAATTCTGAGAGTCCCACACTAAGAATATCTCCATCAATAGGTAGATACTTATAAGCTTTCCCCAGTTTCTGCCCATTAACAAAACATTTACTTTTTTGTATTTAATGAAAGTGGAGGAATCTTCTTACTCCTTTAATTTTGCTATAATATCTATCTAGGAGTGCTTTGCCAATTAAATATTAATATCTAAAACAGTTATAAGTTCAAGGTACCTGCTACAAGAGAAGGAAAGATTACAGAAATGTGTTGTGGTTCTCTTTCAGTTCCAAGAGGCAAGCATGTAAATATAATATTATGCTAATAAGGGCCCCTGGGTGGCACAGTTGGTTGAGTGACTGCCTTCAGCTCAGGTCATGATCCCGGAGTCCCGGGATCGAGTCCTACATCGGGCTCCCAGCTCCATGGGGAGTCTGCTTCTCCCTCTGACCTTCTCCCTTCTCATGCTCTCTCTCTCTCTCTCTTTCCTAATAAATAAATAAATAAAATCTTAAAAAAAAAATATGCTAATAATTATCAATAGCACTTTGGGTTTGGTCTTCCCTCTTCTTTCCTCTACTCTCACAAGATATTTTTGCTCGGAGATAGTCAATGCTGCCTGGAACTGGAAGACTTCTTTGCAAATATCAGAGGCTAACCAGAAGCCACTGAGTTAATTTGCACCCTGGAATTGAAATGAGGTGAAGGGGTTAGACTAAATGATGAAGATAGTGAGGAGAATGATTTAGTTACTCCAAGTCAGTATGGTCAGTTGGAGAAATTGGCTCTCTGGTTTTATGTGACCTCAACCAGAGGAAAGTGTCAGCAATACCCACAGAGATCAGAGTCAGACAAGTAAATGATTTCATGCTCATGCTAATGGTATTTACCATTGTAAGAAAAATTCTGCCTAGGACCATTCTAAGCACAGTGAGATTCATAGATTAAGTCCAGCCCATAAATGTACCCTCCATGTTCAAGAATTTATGAAGAAAACTTAGGATTTCATTTCATCCAAGCAAATTGTAAGGCCTAAAAGCATTTGCCCTCTTTTTTCATTGTATAAGAAGAAAAACAGAAGGTTTGACATGATTGACTAATTGCTGCAAGATAAACCACTTTAAATACAATGGCGTAACAATAACCACAGATTCTGTGGTAGGGGATTTTAGTTTGCCTTTGGTCCATGATATCTGGAGCCTCAGCTAGGAAAGTTCAAAATGTTGGTGTATATCAAGAAGATGGGGGCTAAAGTCATCTGAAGGTTTATTCATTCATATGTCTGTCACATGTCTAGTACCTGGGGTGGAATGACTCCAAATTTAGACAAATTTGGGACTATCAACCAAAGCACATACACATGGCTTTTGCATATAACTTGGGCTTTCCAGTGGCAGGGTCCGAAGAGTTACCATCCCTAGAGGAAAGGCTGCATCTGAGAGCAAGTGTTCCAAGCTGGAAGCTGCATGGCCTTCTCTAAGCTAACCTAGGAAGTTCCACAACTTCACATCTGACTCATCGTACCTGATACAAACAAGTCACCAAATCCAGACCAGATTCAAGGGGAGGAAAATAAGGCTCAACCTCTTGAAAGGGGAAGGATAAGGTCAATTGCAGAAGAACATGTGGGAAGGGAAATACTGCTCAGGCTATCTTTAAACAATACAATCGCCTACAGATATATAATGTTTTTGAACCTGAAACCCAATTAAAAATATTAGCAATCAATGGGGATTATTTCCTTGATTTTAAGATGATTGAACTTAAAAGACAGAGTATCAATTTAATATCAATTTTTCTAGAGAAGACGCATTCTAATCATGATATGTAGCCCACCTTTAGAAAGTTAAATTTAAATATTCATGTAAAATTTATTCTGTGCCCAGAAATGTCACTGAGTGCCTTCTGAATATAATTTGACTGTATTTTTACAGCAACCCAGTGAATTGATACTAATACCCTGATTTTATTTTATTTTATTTTCTCCCCAAATATGTTTATTTTAATTTTTCAGTGTTACAAGATTGATTGTTCATGCACCACACCCAGTGCTTCATGCAGTACGTGCCCTTCTCGATACCCACCACCAGGCTCACCCACCTCCCCCACCC
>CM052815.1:18729365-18879166 GCA_028533885.1 Nasua narica
AAAGTTCATTTTTGCTTTTGTTTCCTTTGCCTTTGGAGACATGTCCTGAAAGAAGTTGCTGTGGCTAATGTCATAGAGGTTACTACCTATTTTCTCCTCTAGGGTTTTGATAGATTCCTGCCTCACGTTGAGGTCTTTTATCCATTTCGAGTTTATCTTCGTGTATGGTGTAAGAGAATGGTCAAGTTTCATTCTTCTACATACAGTTGTCCAATTTTTCCAGCACCATTTATTGAAGAGACTGTCTTTTTTCCACTGGATATTTTTGCCTGTTTTGTCAAAGATGATTTGACCATAGAGTTGTGGGTCCATCTCTGGGCTCTCTATTCTGTTCCACTGGTCTATGTACCCTGATTTTAAAAATGAGGAACTGACATACACAATCAGATAGTAAAATGTATGGTAAAGTTACACCAATGAAAATGTCATATTGGTGCAGATAGATCACAATAATAGCCAAGATTGTACCCAAACGAATTTTACGAGGGAGAGAGAGAAAGAAAGAGGTAGAGAAGTCTAAATGGAGTTAGTTTGGTTTATTTAATAAATAGAGCTATAAATTTATCTTACTAGTCAATCTGGGTGAAAACTATTATCAGTTCATATTTTAGTGAACTTCTAATTTAAAAATAGTTGTAAATTCGCAGAAAATTTGTGAAGATTGTATACAGACTTCCCATAAACTTCACCACTGGTTATTATATTTAACATCTTCTACTGGTGGCCACATTTGTCACAATCAATGAACAAATATGACACGATTATGAACTAAAGTCTACACTTTACACATATGTTCCTAGTTTTTACCTAATGTTCTTTGTATCCTCCAAGATCCTATCCAGTCATCTTGTCACCGCATAGGCTCCTCCTGGCTCTGAGAATTTCCTCAGACTTTTTTGCTTTGACGATCTTGAGAGTTTTGATGATAACTGGTCAGATATTTTGTGGTATATCTTTCAATTTGAATTGATGTGATATTTTTCTCATGACTGAACTAGAGTTCCGGGGTTTTGAGCAGAACACCACAGTGGTAAAGCTCCATTTCAATCATATCATATCAAGGGAACATACTATAACATGATTTACAACTCTCGATGTTAACACCAATCACCTAAGATAGTATTTGTCTGGACTCTCCACTGCAGAGTTACTCTTTTTTTTCTACCTTTCCATAGTATATACTCTTCTGAAAGACATCAATAGGAGCAGCCCACACTTGAGAAGTGAGGAATTATGCTCCACTCCCCAGAAGGCAAAGTATCTGTATACATTATTTGGAACTCTTAGGCATGGGAGAGTTTCCTCGTCTTCCCTGCTTACTTATTTATTCAATTATTTATTTATATCATTATGGACACATGTATATTTATTTTATACTTTGTGTTATAATCCAGTACTACCTTATTTATCATGTTGCTCCGTTTTTCCTAGTTTTGGGCACTAAGAGTTCTTTCAGTTGGCTCCTGTGTCCTTTTAGCATAACCTTATCACTGTGAAACTTTTTGATCAGCCATTTATCTAAGGAGTTCAGAAGTATTTTATTGGAGAATAGTATTAGAAACCAAGACCTGAGTGCTAGATAGTTTTTTACACTTTTTCTTTTGATTTTGAGGTATTTATGGACCCACAAGAAAATGTAAAAATAACGAAGTTCCTACACAACTTTTTTTAAAAGATTTTATTTATTTACTTGACAGAGAAAGAGAGATCACAAGTAGGCAGAGAAACAGAAAGAGAGGGGAAGCAGGCCCCCTGCTGAGCAGAGAGCCCGATGTGGGGCTCGATTCCAGGACCCTGAGATCATAACCTGAGCTGAAGGCAGAGGCCTTAACCCACTGACCCACCCAGGCGCCCCAACCCTACACGACTTTTATAAAGCATTCCCAAATAATTTTATGTCAGAAAACTATAGAATGGTGTTATAATCAAAACACTATATTTATTATATTCATTGTTTAATGATATGGAAAGGGACATTCTAGTTGGATTACTCAAGATTCCATACATGTTCATTTGATCAAGCATAAGCTGAAATATGAATAGATATAGAATCTTCTTTTGGAACCCAGGACAGATAAGCTTGGTTACTCATAAAAAAGATGAGTACCAGTCACTGGAATGCTCTGAAAAACTAAGGATACTCTTTGATCTCCTATTCTCTAAGGAGGCTGATAGCAGTTATCCTCTCTACCTTTTGCTCCAACTATCTCTCTCTTTTTCTAGTTTTCCCTTGATGATTGATTGAATTAATAGGCTTCATTAAATTTCCTTGCTATTCCCCAATATGAGTGGCTATTGATGATACTGATTATCTGATGAATTTTTTTTGCCTGTGAGTATCAAGGAACAGCTGGAGATCATAAGAACCTTTTCCAGCATGCCCCTATGATTATTTTATTAATTTTCGTGCAAGTTGCCTGAACACTTTTGAAATTCTCATTATTAACAGTTTTCCCTATAAGGAAAAAAACAAATCAAAACACAAATTTAAAACACACAAACAAACATGAGACTGTGTCTCTCTAGGCCCTGTTTGTTCTGTGAAATAATGCCAAGCCTACATTGTGGCCATTAAGTTACTCGGTTCCACTTTTATTTTTTAAGGAAAACTCTTCTGCAAGTAAATAGCAGGGTTGTAATGACATCCTTCAGGTAAATATCTGCTGCTGCCTGCATATAGATCCTTGACTTCTTCTCAAGATTATGAGAGTAGGGATGCCTGGGTGGTTCCGTTGGTTAAGCATCTGCCTTTGGCTCAGGTCAATATTTCTGGGTCCTAGGCCACGGAGAGCCCTGCTTCTCCCTCTCCCTCTGCCTGCTGCTCCCCCTGATTGTGCCCTCCCTCTCTCTTTCTCTTTTAAACAAATAAATAGATGGATAGACAAATAAATAAATAAATAAATAAATAAATAAATAAATAAATAAATAAATAAATAAAATATTAAGAAAAAAAGATTATGAGACTCTACTGATCACGGGGTAAACACCCAGACAATGAAACTTGACAGAGACCCAACTACAA
Source organism: Nasua narica (assembly GCA_028533885.1). Lineage (NCBI taxonomy): Eukaryota > Metazoa > Chordata > Mammalia > Carnivora > Procyonidae > Nasua > Nasua narica. The sequence goes on from CM052815.1 coordinate 18,732,388, forward strand.
TAGTAAAGGGACAGTAGGATACCAGCTTTAAAACTTTTAAACAAGTAGCTTGTATACTGTATTTAGATACAGTATCTATCAAATCTTCACTTAGAGACTTAAAATAACATAATTAATACTAGTGTTTTTTTACTCTCCAAATTTATTTAAGCCTATGGAATTAAAAATTATTCTTGTATAAATTTATTTTTTAAAAGATTTTATTTATTTATTTGGCAGAGAGAGAGAGATCACAAGCAGGCAGAGAGAGAATACAGGAAGCAGGCTCCCTGCTGAGCAGAGAGCCTGATGCTGGGCTCGATCCCAGGACCCTGAGATCATGACCTGAGCCGAAGGCAGAGGCTTTAACCCACTGAGCCACCCAGGCACACCTCTTATATAAATTTAGATGCATCTCTTCTCAAGACTGCATGGCACTTGACAGATTTGAAATTAACTTTTTGTCACTGCCTACAGTAACTGACTTAAAAATAGCTAATGATGAAATTAGAAAAGTAATAGAACTCCCAAATTTTCATTTTAATTAGATTTTTACTTAGTCATTCCTTGTCCTCCTTATCTACATTTAGAATTTGAAGAGCAGCCCCTGCTAAATAAACAAAGAACAAAATCAAATGAGAAATCCAAAGCCTCATGTTTTCATCCTGGACTGTGATATAGCATAACGCATTACAGCCATAATTTATGAGTAAACATTAAATTAAATGCTAGAGAATGAAATCATGATGGTTTATGGATGATTCAAATATGAATGTGATAGAGGCTTCTAAAACAGGTATTTTGTTTAAAACTCTTTCATTTTTTGCTACCAAAAAAAGAAATTGGAGGGGCACCTGGGTGGGTCAGTTGATTAAGCATCTGCCTTCAGCTCGGGTCATGATCCCAGGTCCTAAGATCCAGCCCCACCTGGGGCTCCTTCTCAGAGGAGAGCCTGCTTCTCCCTCTCCCTCTTTCTGTTGTTCCCCCTGCTTGTGCTCTTTTGCTCTCTGTCTAATAAATAAATAAAATCCTATGGGGGAAAAAAAGAGCAAACTGGAAGCTACTATGGAAGGAAAATTCTAATAATTGAGATCTTTGCTATTTGTGGTGTAATCAGTTCTGCAGACACACTTAAACAGAGGTAAGAAAGACAGATAATAAATAGTGTTCCCCTAAAGAGAGAAGTTAACTGGGATCTGAATCTCATGAAAAATAAAATGGACTATTTCAAGATGAATTTGTGACTGAAGAAAATAGTTATTTAGTTTCTTTTTTTAAATGTCACTATGATAGATTTCTACCAATTAGTTGTGTACTTTTATTGCCTCCAGGCTATCCCTAAAGATAGGCAAAGCAAATGCACCTATTGTTCAATATCATTCATTTGGCCACTTGAAATATAGTTACTAAAACAACTTCAAAAGGTAGGAAAGTTTTTAGAAACAATTAAAATGACAGCATTCACAAGATCCTTGGCTTTTCACCAGAGTAGACCAATATTATCTCTCTGTCTCTCTCTTTCTCATTATTTTTATGTATTTATTTGACAGAAAGAGAGAGCAGGAGCAGGGGGAGCTGCAGGCAGGAGAGAAAGAAGCAGGCTCCCCACAGAGCAGGGATCCTGATGAGGGGCTTGATCCCAGGACCCTGAAATCATGACCTGAGCCAAAGGCAGACGCTGAACTGGCTAAGCCACCCAGGCACTGCTCTTTTCTTTTCTTCTGATCTTATGTTTGTATATGTGAAATTCTATGTTCATGTTCTATGGAATTCTCAGCAGTATAGAAATCGGAAGGATTGAGTTTTAGTCCCCTAACACTTCCTGGCATTTTGACTAGAAAACCCTTTTCTCCTCTTGTTTAACATTTTTTCCTTGTCAGGGGTGCCTGGGTGGCTCAATTGGTTAAACGTCTGACTCTTGGTTCCTCATGATCCCAGGGTTGTGCAATGGAACCATGCATCAGGTTCCACTCTGCACTGGGCGGAGTCTGCTTAAGATTCTCTCCCTCAGCTCCTCCCCTCTTAACAAAAAAGGATTTTCTCCCTGTCAAAATTACTTTGAGTCTCTAATTTTCTGATCTATCCATGCAACCAGTAAACAACTCATCTAGCCTTAAGTAAAACTTCTCCAAAAGAATAAACAAACACCAACATTGTTTTTACCCGTGAGATCAGCATATGGAAGAGCAGGTGGAAAGTAGTGGGTTGTTTTTCCCACTGGCAGTAGAAAGTGTGCATTTCAAGAACCATTTGCAAGAGGGTGTGGAATCATCTACCTCTGAACAAGAGCATGACTTAACTGAATTTCAATCAGAGGAATAAGAGTAACATAATAAAAGCATGGTAATAGGAAACTTCAAATTCTCTTCCTAAAGTCTATCTTTTACTTCTGTATTTCTACATATTATCTCTTCCTATAAAAAAGGGAAGTCCCTCTCAATATATAACTGCAGGTTTATCAACTAAAATACCAAGACCATTCCATATCCTCTTTAAAACACGGAGACTGCATTTTAGTCTACAACCTAAAGCTACATGTTTCAAATGAGAAAGCATGGTGCTCGCCTAAAATCTAAGGGGCACTGTATACAAACTTTAAAATATTTATAATTATGCATTATCTATTGATCAACACACAAAGAATCTTATACACTCATTACATGACTTTGAGAGGGCCTGGGTGCTTCTCTAATTTCCCCAATATCCCGTGGACTTAATTTTCTCAATTTATTGAATATGCTTCCATCTCCTGGGGATGAAATAACACCATCCACGTTCACATCGCATATGCCTCACGTGAAGCCTTGACTGGACGTACTAGGCGGGCATAATCCCTCCTTGTGGGCTTAGCTCCATGGGAAGCAGATTACCCAGAAACAACTTCTTAAAATACGGATATATTAATGAGAATTAGCTGATCTAGTGACGTCCCTACCATCCAAGGCACAGACATAAGGCCATCCTTGTAAATGACACAGAGAAGGGATGGTACCTTCTGACCACCCAGAGGTTATAAAAAAAAAATCACCAAATGAATCTGTCGCTTTCAAATGATCTGAGTGGGACATATATCCTATTGTGGGTTCTTTCTTCATAACTATGATTATTTAAAAAGTAGTGTTAAAGCTAAAGACACCATGAATTAATTCATACAAAGCACTTAGAACACTATCCGGAATATAGGAAAACCTTGATATGTGTGGTATAATTCCATATAGATTATAATTCCATAATTCTCCTTACGCCAGAGCAGCATGTACAGACCACAGGTTTATTCAGGTTTCCATTCAGGAAAAAAAATGAGGTCTTGCCCCCTATAACTTTACAGTAACTTGTAAAATATTCAACATTTTACAGAACATGAAAAAGAATATTTGCAGGTACACTCTACAGAATGCCTCATGATTACTTTGACAATATTAATGACTTCGGAAGGAAAGTGAGATTAGGCATCCCTCAGACAAAATAACAGAGAGTGAAACTGATTATTGTAAAATACCGATTCCAGTAGCGACAGGAGGCACTGATAGTCACAATATTCATTTTGGCAGTACAATGCGTTTGCTAAGGAGATGAACACATCATAAACCCATTTCCCTAATGCATACAAATTCTATTCTGAGCTAAATGTGTTCTTATGTATCCTGCTTTATTCACCAATATAAAGAGGGCGTTTCGTTTAGATTCCGCAGGTTTCTTGATTTTTTTTTCGCTTGTTTGTTTGCTTTTTCTAAGAAATGATTTTATTCCACATTGCCAATAGAAAAGTTAAGCACAAATGCCTTCAGAAAAGACCTAAGTAACTTTTAAAAAAACTCTTTCTTTTAGAAAAACTGTCCTTAAAATGAAATGAACATATATAGAAATTTAGCAGGCAGCTGATGCAAGACACAGTGAAGGACCCCTGCCATGCTCAGGGAGGAGAAGAGACCCAAGAGACAGTCTTAGAAGCCTCAGCAGATGGCCCTGTTAAGCCAGAGCAGGCCAATTAAAGTTGTATTTGGAGCACTCTGTTACCCCTGGAGGACAGAGGGGAAAAAAGAAAGTAGGAGGCGCCACATTTAGTAACTGTTCAGACTGTAAAACCAAACCATAAGAAGTATGTCCCTGGGAATGAGATGCTTTTTATTTGGGCTGTGCTTTTGATTTTATGCATTGTGATCAGCAGTCAGGGATCTTGACTATGCTGGGTGTTATTTTTACATTTCAAAGGAGCACAAATGAAGCCAGGTTCCCTGTTGCTATGTTGTTATTTAGTTCAAATTTACTCTCTGGGACACATGTCTTTTTAGCAGCCCTGATAGTAGGGCCCATCCAGAACAACCCCACAGGAAAGGAACAGAGCAAGACGCTAAAGAATTTTAAAATTCTTCTTTGAGCTGGGGTTGATCTTGGGGGAAAAAACAACAGAAAAACAGTGTTTCCAAATATCAAGAGCTTCTCTGTGCTACCGAAGAGGTTCTATCTGGCTTCTTAAACTAATTGTATATGAGGGAAAAGAATGAATCAATCCCATTTGGAAATTGCTTTGAATATGCCCTATATACAACTATGGACAGATGCAAACAGTCTGATTTCAGTTTGGCAAAGGGACAGAAGGTATTATTTTGCATATATTGCTAAATAGCTAAAGTTAAGGCTCTGTCAGGTATAATTTCTGAAAAAAACAGATTTTTTTTAATCTTCTCCAATCTAATTCTTTGGCAATGACTAAAATTCTCATATACTTAGTCCCATGATTTAAGGCACTAAAGGCCATTACTAAAATTTAAAAGGCAAGGGAAACAAAAGCAAAAGTGAACTATTGGGACTTTATCAAGATCAAAAGCTTCTGCACAGCGAAGAAAACAGTAAACAAAACTAAAAGGCAACCTACGGAATAGGAGAAGATATTTGCAAATGACATATCAGATAAAGGGTCGCTATCTAAAATCTACAAAGAATTTCTCAAACTCAATACTCAAAATACAAATAATCTAGTCAAGAAGTGGGCAGAAGACATGAACTGACATTTGTCCAAAGAAGACATTCATAAATGGCCAAGAGACACATGAAAAAATGTTCCACATTACTTGGCCTCATGGAAATACAAGTCACAACCACAATGACATTCCACCTCATGCCAGTCAGAACAATTCTTTTCACTATTTTGCCTCTTTCACAGTGCCCTGGGGAAAAATGATTGGGATCACTATGTTCTACTGGTAGCATGGGCTTCGGGCATTAAGAAATGCTGAAAGCACTGTTAAGGAGAAAACTCTGAACTTTAATGGGGAACCTTCAGTAGTCTTCATGGAAGGGGAAGAAGAAGAAGAATGTTCTACAGAGACATTTATGTGCACATGTGTGCTTTGGGCATGGAAGGGTCTCCCCCACCATCAAATCTTGATATTCCTCAATGATTCCTGAATTCATTCTGCAATCAATGCTTCATCCTTCCAACTGAGAATCACTGACCCATAAGCCCAAAGTCTAGCTAGAGGATACAGCTCCAGAGGGTTTGACTCGTAAAAAGTTCTTGGTTCCTGGTTATAGGACAGACTTCTATCCCTCCACACAAATTCCTTATAAACCAGATGATTTAGAACAAATACATATATTTTTGGCTTATGTGTTCTGCTCTATAAAGCATGTTGATTATGCTTAAAACAGCCCTTAAAATTATTTTCTTTTTTCTAAGAGTGAAATCTTTAAGATATGTGAACTCATGCCACATGGAACACACATACATAGCTGAAATTGCTCTGATTGGAAAAGGGGTTTTAGGAAGTGATAGAGCCATTTCCATAAATACCAAGGATTCTGTGGACCACATTTTACAAGTCACTGAGTCCCTAACATCACTTTCAGTTATAGAAAATATATTAAATAACCATATCATTCCTTACTAAAGTCTAGAAATTCTTTATTATTCTCTAGAACAAAAATAAGTTTAAGTCTAGACCATTTTTTTTATTTAAAATAGTTTGTAAGTGATCATATATTGTCTGACTTATGATGAAAAATTAGCCTGAACACATGAGGTAAAAAGGCAAATGAGAGACTCTCCACAAAGCATTTGCTCCATCTCCTCACCTCTGCACATTGATACTTGACAGTGAAGGAGGCTGAGTTTTGTTATTTTTTGAGATGTCTATATGGTCTATTTTAAAAAACTGATAATGCACTAATTATTTTTCAAATTCTATCTGGAGCAAACAAAAACATATTCCAGAACCTCTAGATGCCATCCTAGGATTTCCAGTCTACTGCCGGTCAAAAGTTTGTTTAAAACAATGAGCGTATAACACAAAATGGGAAAGATTTGTATGACGACTTTCATAGGTTGTTATATTTAATTCCCACTTCAGCACTGGGTGGCAAGCAGAACGGACCTTTACCTTATTGTAAACAAGCCTGAATGCCATACAGGTTTCAGACGGGGAAATGGGTAAGTGTCTCGTTTGGTGATTTAACTCTAAGTTTTAATAGAGTCCCTAGAGACGTCCACCCGGCCAAGTCAAGTGCACACTACAGCAGCTGCTGCTGAAGGAAGGGTCACGAGAAAACATTTTCTCTCTCCTCCTCTGCTGCCTCCTCCTTTTTGCTCGTTCTGCAAATCCACTCTGCACTGTGCCAAGAAAATGCCATCTGCCTCCTACACAAAAGGCAACAGCTTCCAACCTAAGTAAGCAGTTTTGCAGCTCTGGGGTAGAAATGTGTGGAAGTTAAACTGCAGTTAGAAGGAAAGGCTCCACAGCTTCCATCTTGACATACCTTTCTAATTGATGCTTTGGTGCAGTCTTGCTTTCTTAAAACCATTTCTTACTAAGCAAATGGGGACTTTAGGATCATCATCTCTCCATGAGATTGAAAATGAGATCTTAAAATTAAATTGGTCTCAAGCACTTGTATTTACTCTAAATGACCATGTATATGACTGGGGCAGAACACCAAGTATGCTCATAAAACAACAAACTTCTTCAAACTTCAGGTTCTTAATTACTTTCTTAGATGTTCTAAAAAGAATATCTTGTAATAAGAATTTACTTCTCACAGAAACTTGTAAGGAATAATTCCTGTCTTCAGCAACCAATTCATAAGTGGGCTAAAGCTTTCATAGAGTTTGAAAAGTCGATGGTAATCAAGGTAGACTCCGTTAATCAGTAGTATTGTGATTGTGTGTAAGTTACGATCTTACAGATGTAAGTCATCTGTAAAATAAGAGGCTTTGAAGGTTAGATGATATATTTCATATCTTAGGGTGGCTCCTTCATCAAGTAGTTTTACAGACTTACAGTTTACAGATTACAGATTAATGCAAGTAGAGTTCTAGGTACATAACAAGCATTTAGTTCTCTGTATTTTACTACCTTACTCAGGTGCCATTGACTTGATTTATGATCTCAAGTTAAACATTGTATTTTGCCTACTTAGATCAATTTATAAAATGCCATCTCTGAGGATATCTACTTTTTCCTATGTAATGGAGTTCCTTGAAGAGTCTAATAAGATCACAGATGTGAAAGCATTATGAAAGTTATACAAACAATCTCTAAGTGTGGGTACAATTATTATTTGTCATAATCAAATAAACTCTTAAGAGTTGGCTTAGTAGAATATAATGATGGAGGTGGTAAGCAGAGGCTACATCATAAAGGGCTTGATAAATCATGATAAAAAAATTATAAGGTCAGTGGACTATATCAATATCAACTTCCTCATTGTGGTGTTATTTTATAGCTGTACAGTAAGTCACCATTGGGAGAAACTGAGTAAAGGCACACAGGATCTCTCTGTATTATTTCTTGTGACTACATATGAATCTATAATTACCTTAATTTTTTTAAGGGGCATAGAAAATCATATACTTTATCCTGAGGTAAATGGATAGCCATTGGTGGGTTTTATATAGGAGACTGAAAAGATCAGATTGTTATTTTAGAAAGATTCTTTTGGAGGCAAGATAAAGGGGAGATGAGAGAGAGGGAAAGAGAGAAAAAGGAAGGAAGGGAGGAAGGAAGGAAGGAAGGAAGGAAGGAAGGAAGGAAGGAAGGAAGGAAGGAAGGAAAGAAAGAAAGAAAGAAAGAAAGAAGGGGAAAGAGAGAGAAAGGGAAGGGAAGGGAAAGGGGAAATATGCAGAGGACACTAGAATTTCCAAGGTGGATTTTCAAGAATTTTAAGTAAGAGATTGACATAAAAAAAGGAAAGGATAATGAAAATGGAGGGGAAATTGTTTGAGACACATGAAGGGTAAGGAATGGATACATGTTTATAGATTATTAGACATGATTATAAGGCAGAGAGAGTAGTCAAGAAAAATGTTCACATTTTTAGCTTGAACAATTAGATGATGGTGGCTTCATTTACTCAAATAGACAACAGGGAAGAAGGTAAGGAGAGAGAGGGGACTGTAAAGGACACTGGATTAGGAAGTACTGGGTTTCAATACCTGGGAGATAAAGAGAGATGATTAGTAGACAGATATACACGTATTTCTAGATTTTAGGAGAGAGGTCAGGTTTGTTTCATATCCATATACATATGACTCCAAACCTTGGGAGTAGATGAACTCACCTAAGAGGTGCACGTGGAGTAATAAAGGTAGAGAATCTAGGACAGCATGATGAATTTGTGTTCCTTATTTGAGCCAAGTCACGATCGAACTTGTCCTGATAAACATCCAAAATCTCTAGGTTAATGCAGAATCTTAATGATTCCAGAGAGGCCACAAATATGAAAAGAGTATACTATACGAACACAGAGTCTCTACCAATAAAATAAATTATTTACACAATATGGTTTAAAGCATTAAATGTGATACATGTAACTTAGAGCATTGTTTCTGGTGGGTGTTTGCTCTTTACAATCCTTCTTTCCTGCTTTCCTAAGATCTCATCCCCTTTCCTCATTTCAAAATTTTAAAGTTCTATCGCACAAGTCAAAAAATAAGGCAAATATGATTATGAAGTGCTGAATTTTCAATGTGCTGCATTTAATGCTGATCACTATTATTTTTTCTCAAAGTTGCTTTCCTGTCATTAATTTTCCTTTTCTAATTCATTTTTCTTTATCATTACTTTGAAACTCATTAGCAACCTGTCTTCTGAAAACATCTTGAGTGCTATTTTTTTTTAGACCTTTGCTTTGCTGTACATAATTTTACTATGAGTTACCCAACTGCATTTTTTAAGAATTTATTTTTTAAAACAGTTTAAGATTCACAGAATAATTGAGGGGGAAGTAGAGAGATTTACTCTCTCCAGACTTGTACAGCCTTTGCCATTATCAACATCCCCCATCACAATGGTACATTTAGTACAACTGATGAGCCTACACCAACCCATTATAATCATCCAAATCCATAGTTTACATGGTAGTTCACTCTTCCTGATGTACATTCTATTCTATGAGTTTGGACAAATGTATAATAGCATGTATCCATCATTATGGCACCATCCAGAGTTTTCACTGCTCTAAAACCTTCTACACTCTATTTATCCTTCTCCATCAAAGTCAGAAGCAATGAGTTAAGAAGCAAGGCTTCCACCAAAGAAACCAGAAGATAGAGACAGGAAGGATAGGTAGCAAGACAGGAAAACCAACTCAAAGCAAAATCAGTATGATAAAAAGATGATCTGAGAATATGTTTTAGAGAAGCTGCTTCTTCCTTTTGAGGGAAGTTGGCTGGCAAGTGGGTAGAGGAAACTGTCTTAAAAATATGCCACATACAGGGAACATATCAGGGCTGAAGAGTTCCAATTTGATCCAATAGTAGTATGGATATTCCAGTGTACTGAGCAAGAGAATAGTAGAATGAAAATTAATTTTTTTATTTTTTTTATTTTTTATTACTTAACAGAGAGAGAGAGAGGGATCACAAATAGGCAGAGACAGAGAGGGGGAAGCGGGCTCTCGGCCGAGCAGAGAGCCCGATGCAGGGCTCGATCCCAGGACCCCGAGATCATGACCTGAGTGGAAGGCAGAGCTTAACCCACTGAGCCACCCAGGTGCCCCTAGAATGAAAATTATTGAGAGAAAAGACACTGCTAGATTTAGGAAGTGTGGTCTGAGCTTGGTTAGAGATTACAGGCAGGTAAAAAAAAAAAAAGAACAAAAGAAAAATCACAGGTGTTTGTTCATGCATTCATGTATTCAATGAGCTGCTACCATAGCCCAGGAACTAGGCTTCCCATAGTGAACAAATTGAGAAAGTCCTTGGTTCTCTGGAGTTTATGTTTAGTGGAGGAAGAGAGATAATAAACAAATATATATATATATATATATATATATATATCACTTATATATCACATATATATATCACTTATATATCACAAATATATATGTATCACTTATATATCACAAATATATATCACTTATATATCACAAACAAATATATATCACTTAATTGATTACATATAATAAGGAGAAACTAGAAACTAGTAGAATAAGAGAAGTAATAGTCTGGGACCAAGTGGGTACAAGTGAGTAGAGGTACTACTTTATATGAGTGATCAGGAAAGATCTTTCTGATGAGTTGACACTTGAGCATAGAATCAAGATAACACTTGAGTGGGCCCAATGGAAGAAGCCATTGTCAGTTACATCAATTCATGAGAATAAATACAACTTAAAAAATTTCCTATGGATAGAATTCAAAGATAGAAAACCATTCTGTTTTGTAGGCAAAGTTTCCCCCTTCACACAGGGATGTGAAAATGTCTCCCTTGGGTCCTTATAAGTAGGATATTATATGCTACTATAGAAAATCTCCCTCTATGGATTATCTTAATACAGATGTTTCTTACAACACACCTCATCGTAAGATAATGGTTCAACACCACTGCTTTTAATATCTATTAGCACCAAAGCTATGTGGTTCAGATACATAGTTTGTGTTATTTTAACTTGATCCAAGGTGAAATTGAGAAATGTGGAGAAATTTATAGACAGAAATCATTAACCATAATCATGACACTAGCTAAGCTCCTGAGCCATTATCCTAATGAGAAAGAGAAAAAAAATGCGACCACTTTCTCAGTCTGGATGGCATCTCCACCCAGTGGAATATTTCTGTAGAGTATGTCTGAATTAGATGAAAATGCATAAGCTGCTAGAATTAGTAAAATTTTTTTTAGAGACAAAAATAAAAAGCATTTTAGATTTTACTCTAACAATGGAAAGAAGTAAATTATAAATCCACTCCTACCAAAAAGAAAATTGTTCTTTCCTTTGATGTAATGTTATTTTGTATCTCTTTATTCCTTACGAAAGCTTGGATTCCCATTAGTGAGTAGAAAATATTGTAGCTGACACTAGAAAAATGTCTGAAATGAACTCTCTCTGATGTGACTAAACTAATCTCTCACTATAATTATCCTTTGACCTCGAGATACTGTCAGTTTTTAACATTTTCACCCTAGAACTTTTGTCAAACAAATTGGTTTGAATAAGAACAAAATGTTATTATTCTTACCATTCTGACTGAATATATAAATAAACACGCACACACAGAGACATGCACACACAGAGTCCCTAAGAGATAGGGCAGTGGTCTGTGGGGCACTACTATATATTCAAGAAACCACATGCAGGATATTTCTTGCAAATCGCCATTAGTTCACCTGGTTAATGGGAAGATCACAGAGCAGTTTATAGAATTAGGCTCAACTAAGTTAAAATCATGGTCCTGCCATTTACAAACTATATGAACTTGGGCAAATGACTCATCTCCAAACTTATAACTTCATGTGTTAAATGAGATTGTTAATGACACTATTCTCTTAAAACAAGTGTGGAAACCAAATTTATGGAAAGCTCTTGGCTTATATAGGCAGTATAAGATGATTTCCTTTTTTCCATCTTATTTGTTTCAATGGTTCAAACATGTATAAAAATATAATACAACTAAAAATATGTTGCATGGGGAATTAAAATTTAGATAACTATGCATTCTATATTTTAAAACTTACAATATTTCTTCATTTCAAATTTTCTGAACTCACCATGCTTTTTATAAATACACTTAGCATGACTTGTTTCTTTTTGCAAATTATTGTTACGAATGTTAGATGAGCTATAGAATGGTAGTATCTTAGAATAAAGGAAATACCGTACTTAGAATGCAGTTGTAATTACCACACTAGTAGACCAATTATATTATACTTTACCTATATATCAAAAATCAACTACTTCAGAATTGACCCAATCATCCATGGTGGGGTGACCCATTCTAATATTGAAGCACCTAAGTCCTAGTAAAAGTTAAGAATTAAGATGCTGCTAAGTGCAATAAACAGGGCCAGCAGAAAAATACAGATCATTGAAATTTCATACTATCTCTAATACTGTCCTACATTGTGAGTGGAAAAAATTGCTAGGCATATTTGTTAAAATTGAGACATCTTCAATTGCTAAACATCAAGAATGGTATAGGATCAAATTTGGACCTGGTCTTTATCTTCTGAATTTTACAGTTTGAAACACTGTTAGGTAACAGCTGATCATTAAAATTCTCCGCATGATCCCACCACTATCTTGTCTCTTCTACCTCTTGCACGCAAATAAAAACACGTTTCTTATATCCCTTGAAAACAGAAAAGACTACATGGTTTGATCTGCCAAATGGTCCGTGAGTAAAAGAGGTATGTGTCACTTCTAGGCCAAAACATCTAATGGTGGCATTGTTACCTCTCCTCTCTCTTCCTCTTCCACAGTATTTATGGGGAAGGGTTCACACTGTCATGGCAAAGACTGAATCACCCAGACACTCCAGAGAAGTCAGGTACCTTGGAGAGATGCTCAGACTCTCATCAGAATTTGTGTGACTGAAACACAAAAACGTTGGGGCTTACTGTTTCTGTGGCCTATCCAGCCCATCCAGACTAACATGTCAAATGACAGGTCTGTACAATATCATTGCTGATGATTCCAGGAAGGTCGCACTGGCAATACGCTCAGGTATCTGGTTATCATAAAACAGTATTTCCCAGTCTATATTTCTTACATCATCAATTACATAGAATTCTCAGTGAACAAATGCTTCGACTATTATCGCGTGTGAGAAACAATGCAGCTACATCACCTTGTTAGAAATACACAGCACAAATGGGCACATTAAGGATTGTGAGATTTGTACATAAAGGTACTGCCATACACTGGAGGATTGGAGGGCGCCTCCTTGAGGATGTGGCATAGAACTGAGTTCTGAAAGAGCCCTGGGGAGTAATGCCGCATTGAAATCATCTTTCTGGTCTCTACCCAGCCCCTTACACAATCCAACCAATGGGAGAAAAAGGATCTTATCTATATTATGTCTATGATTCAACACTTTTCTCTTCCTTTAAAAAGAGAGAGAGAGAGAGAGAGAGAATATTTGCTTCCTTGTAGAAAGCAATATGCTCTGCTCTATCAGATTATAACTTCCAGAGCAGCATGTCCTTCCAGTGGTGGGAAGGAGAGGGCAGTCAGGTTGACTAATCTGCCTGCCCCTCCATGGTTGAAACTACTTCTGAGAGGCAGAGAAGTGGTCCATTTAGTCCAGAGTTCCTGAGATGTCATTCATCACCTTTATTTTTGCAAAAAATAAAGTTTGTTTTGATTTGCTGTGCTTTTAAAATCTCACCAGATGCCTTTATCTGTCCAACTTGGTTTCAAACACGGTGGCAGAGAGAGAAGAAACACGTGTGTCTGACAGTCAGATGAAAGAGTATCTGTAAATACCAAAAGCCAAAAAGAAATGCACTATATTTAAGTAGCTGAATGAAGACCACTGGGTCTGGAGAAGGAATTTAATGGTGCAAGATGAATCTAGCAAAGTAGGCATGGGGCAAATTATGAAGGAGTTTGGGGCCATATAATGCATTTTGTAATGTATTCCAAGTAAAATGTCAAATCACTCCAGTGTTTAAATAGGAATGAAATATAAGTGGATTAGATGATGGCAGAGAGTAGATACTGGGAGAGCAGTTTGGAGGTTCCAATTATGCTTGTTTGGGGAAAGAAAATAAAAATTAGGTGAGGGTGATGGCAATATACATGGGGGAGGAGGACAGATTCTGCAGTCTTTGTCTACAGGGAAGTCACTCCTTGGATTCTGACATTCATAGTGAAGTTGAAGGTGATACATTCACTTACATGTTCTTACAGTGTTTCCATTAAAATAGCTATTTAACCTGATGTATACAGATATCCCTATTGAAAAATAGTATCTTCTTGCCCTATTTCATACAACTTAACTCTTAGGCATAGGGTATTACAGTACATTAAGTGCACTGAACCATTATATGACTTACTTAATTTCACTCCTCTAATTAGAGTGAGATGTGCTCTGTAATCCAGGATTCCTAACTGTCAGTTATAATTATGTTACTTGTAGAATATTCCACTATGTAAAAGCACATCTTTCATTATGTCTATTTTATCTCAAAAAACTTCAATACTTGACATTTGCTTACCAATTAGAACCCAAAATCCTTAGTGCGTAATGTTAGGTTCTATTTGATCTTTCTTTAACCTTGATTTCTGCCCTTAATAGTCATGACTTTATTAAACTTTAATAATTAATAATTATTTGAGCTTGCCTACATGATCTTACTGGGACTTCTCATTTATGTTATTCACCTTAAAATGCTTTCTGACTACCTACTTTTCTTTGTAAAATAACCAGTCCATTATAGTATGGTCATTCCTCTCCAAGAATTTTTTGTGTAACTACCCAACATGATGAAGTCTCTTCTTCTTATGTTCAACAGCATTTTCCTTTGTTCAAGCCAAGAGCTCTTCTCAAATAGAGTCTGGTTATTGGTAGTTTTTAATGGTCATGTCTTATTTCCATTATTAGATTGTTTATCATTAATCCTGTATGTATAGTGTATCCTAGAAAGTCCATAAATAAATGTTATAGAGCAAATCCATCTATGAATTAATCCTTGCACAAGCTTCCAGATAATGTTGTGTTATGGGAAGCAGAAGTGAAAAACTTTTGGGCAAGATAGCTTAAAAAATTATTGAGGAGTAGGATATTCTCAGATTATAGAAGAAATGGATACTGATTTTTTATTCAATCAACCCACTCTCATACATATAACAGTTTTTTTCTCTACCTCTCCTCTACCTTTCTTAGGACATTAACTTCCTTGCACATATTATCTCATTTGGTAATGGGATTCAAAGTTTGTGAGTAGTGTGAGATCTAGAGAGAAGAAAATCACCTACCCCGTCAATCCTGAATACCAATTCAGTGGTCTAATGATTGAGTAACTCCATATCAATCACCAAAGTTATCAATCCCATACATACAGCAAGCAAAAAATTAATTTATTTGATAGCATAGAAAGGCCTTCCCTGAGCAACCTAATAAGAAATGTGTAAAATTCCTTCACAATATTAGCTGGCAATGACTCTGTGCAGAGAGTATTGAAGTTTTATATTCTAATATAATGGCAACATGTAATTAATGGTTTTACATATTAGTGTAAAGGAGTACAATCAATCCCTCTGTGTCAAAATAAAATATAACTGAAAGTTGACCTGAAAAAAGGGAACAAAACTGTTGTAATTAACACATTTCATGACTCTTAGCTGAAATACATATTTGAGTTGTCTTTAACAAATATCTGCTAAAAGAAGAATGTGGCATTGTGTGTGAATTTATCAGTTTGACAGATAATGATTTTACAGTTATGAATACAAAGTAGGATTTTGTGATTCAGATATGAAATAGCTTTGACTAGGATATTGAGTAGTAAATAAGGGAATACTTTGAAGAGATAAAATGATAGCTAATAGAATAAAAGTAATGTAGCTTAATAAAGCAGTATGTTAAAAAATCAAAATTTTTGAGCTAGAAAAAAATACTTTCAGACAAATACATATTCAAAATAGTTTTCCTTATTCTACTTTACAAGTAGAAATAAAGCAATTAAAATAAATTCATCAGTAGCATCTTTTCATGAAGAATCTTAAATCATTTCATGAAAGCTTATTGCATTTTCTTCTGTTAGAAGCATAATGATAAAAAGATTCACTCACTATTTTATTCACAAATAGTTTAATTTGCATTATTGAAAAAAAGGGGCAGTCCAAAGGATTAAAATATGTTTATACTATGTTTTTATTGATATGAGATAGTCCAAAAAAATGTGGAAACACACTGGATACAGGCTGGCCCCATGACCTTGGTCACTTTCTGATGTTTTAAACAAATTCAAGGAGCAACCTAAGACAAAAATCCCTTTATGTCTCAAATCCCTTTATTTCTCTTATAGATTTCTAAGGTATATAGTGGATTCAATAAAATGTAATATTTATTTCTAAAATTATAAAACATGACACAAAATAACTAAATATATAATAATCACCCACTCTTTAAACACATCTTTAAAATCTCTTTCCATGTATCTACCTCAAATATTTGATGAATTGATGGGAAATAAAGAATATTAACATGTAAGTATATTTCATGGTTACCAGTTAATAGAGTAAGTACAAGATATTATGAGGGTGAATAGTAATTGTAGATAACTCATGGAGCAGGAAAGAAGGTACTTTGGAGGATGCAATTTCTGAAATGAGATCAGGAGGACTGTAGGAAATAACCAGATGAAGGGAAGAGAGCACCCCAGTCAAGGTAATAGCACTGGAAAGGCCAGATATGGAAGCATACATGTGAATTTCATACCCAGAACTGCAATCAGTGTCTAGTTCACTTATATTGCTCTAAGGGTAATAAGCAGGAGTAATTCACCCAGCTTTTCAGCATCCTAGGTTTTTTTATATATATACAATTTTAATTTGTATGTATTTTTATTTTATTAACACATAATATATTATTTGCTTCAGGGGTACAGGTCTGTAAATCATCAGTCTTACACAAAGCACAGCACTCACCATAGCACATACTCTCCCCAATGTCCATAACCCAGCCACCCAATCTTCCCCCCACCCCCCAGCAACCCTCAGTTTGTTTCCTGAGATTAAGAGTCTCTTACGGTTTGTCTCCCTCCCCAGTCCCATCTTGTTTCATTTTTTTCCCTCCCTTCCCCCCACGACCCCACACCATGCCTCTCAAATTCCTCATATCAGAGAGATCGTATGATAATTGTCTTTCTCTGATTGACTTATTTCATTTAGCATAATACCTTCTAGTTCCATCCACATTGTTGTAAATGGCAAGATTTCAGTTTTTTTCAAAGGCTGCATAGTATTCCAATGTATATATATACCACATCTTCCTTATCCATTCATCTGTTGACGGACATCTAGGCTCTTTATACATAGTTTGGCTATTGTGGACATTGCTGCTATAAACATTAGGGCAGCATCCTAGTTTTAATACTTATATGATCCCAGTGGAACCTGGACTACATGTGGATCAATGCAATGGGGCTACCTGGAAGAGGCTTAGGTTTGGCAATCCATCATCATGCCCTGCCCTGGCAATGCTATGGCAACAAGTACTTACCTGTGCTATGCATACTCCAGACTATATTGCCCTGGTACTGTCTGTTTCTGTTTCCCTGAAGGCCAACTTCCTGGCATCTGCATATAAATGACCTAAATACCTAAAGATAATAATCCCTTCCTTAGATTTACTTGATCTCCTTGTTTAAGCACTCTCCAGTATACCACGCTTCAATCCACTAAGCATGCTCCCACCTCACAGCTTTTGGGCTGGTTCTTGTATCAACTGACTACAAGGTTTGTAACCATCACTTCTTTAAGGTCTTTGCTCACCTGTCACTCTACCAACATCCTCCTCCAGAGTCGACATACATTAAGTATCCCTTCTTCATCCTCATTCTCTATCTAGCTCCTTATCCAGCTAGGTATTCATTTGTAGCATTTATCACTATCAGATATATTGCTTATTCTATGTGTATTTCTCCACGTATTGTTTCCCTAACTAGAATGTAAGTTAAAAGAGGTCGTAGACTTTGTCTATTTTGTTATCTGCTGTGTCTCTAGAATATAATGCCTATCTCATAGTAATCATTCAATAAAAATTATTGAATATGTTTATTTTTCTATTCTATGAGAAGGAATTACTACACAGCTTTGCAAATTTTTATTAAGAGCTTATTAAAATTTCATATTCAAGAATATTTTACAGAGATGCTTCTTAAGTAAAAATAAGATCTAAGTAAAGCTCAGAAGTGAGGTTTGGTAATATCCCCTCCCCTTACGTTTCCCATTCACTGATTTTCATTGTGGGTACTTAACAGAAAAATATTTCAAACCAAAACTGGGATGTTAACAGGTGTAAGTACATTTGGAAGTCTATGGAGAAGTTTACAGAAATGTACTCTCTTGAGACTATTAGGGATGAAGGAGTCTGATTTTGTTACTTCTAACAGAATCTCTAAGTCAGTGCTGCTCAAACTTTGTCATCTCAGGACTACTTTAGACTCTAAATATTATTCAGGGCCCCAGAGATCCTCAGTTTATGAGGTTCGTAGTCAGTGGAATGCTGGAGCCGACCCATACCAACCCATACTAGCCAATCATTGTTTGCCTCTCTTCTCAAGTTTTTATTCAGTTATACTATTTGGTAGCTTCAAATCAGCTATGGTGGGAATATTCACATATGGAAATGGAATTAAAACTATTAAAAATTTGGGACTTTTTTAAATTGTAAATACTGGTATTCAGTGGTCAATAAATAGTTTTATATTTAAAAAAATGGGGGACTTTTTTTTGAGAGCCAGTTCACAAACATATCACTGGTTAGGCTTCTCTGTATTTCATCTATGAGAAAGGAAACTGAGGAATTTTGAATCATAAAAATATTGTGAATTCACAAGAGAATACAATGTAAGTAAGTCATTAGTACTATGATACAGTAGATTTAACCATGCGGATACTGGAAAGGTTTCCATGGATTCCCTGTAGGCCCCATCTACATGTTTGGAATCACTGTTCAACACCATGGCAGATAGAATCTGATTCTATCCCAACAATTCCACTGGTAGCCTGTGCACAAAGCACACAAATATATAAGTGTAAGTTAAAGTATATCACTAGTTCTTGAAACTCAATAGCCAAGGAAGCTAGCTTGTGGGATTTCCTTAACTGAATATAATTAGGACACAGAGTCATCCTGCTTCATAGTTAATAAGAGATCACTTATTTTTTATACCTCAAGTTAGAAAGCATACATCAAAATGTGCCATATTCAGTAATATTCATGTTGGAACAACTTCAGTAATATTCATGTTGGAACAACAAAGACCACTGGTTACAGAACTAGACTGTTTAGATCAGTAAAGACCAGCTGAGATGACATAGAAGTATTTAGACTACAGAATGATTTAGGAACAGAAAAAGTGCTAGAACTTCAGGCAACAGGAATCAGTATAAAAGAAGAGCCAGGACTGATGCACAGGCTACTGAGACACAATTCTACAGCATCTCAACAAATACCAGTTGGTAGACATTATTTTGTAAACTACTGAAGTTTTTATATAATAAGGAAGTAAGGACAAAACACTTGTGAAAGTAATTCTACTCAACAGATTTCATTGATATAGATGAACATGGTTAGTCTATATGCAACTAAGATTTATCTAGTGCAAACCTTCCCAACCATATTTATACCCTGACTGTATTCATTTTCTATGCTATATAAAAGTTTACCAGAAACACAGCATTTAAAACAAAACACACTTATTTCACAGTTAGCTCAGCTGGGTGTTTGGCTCAAGTTCTCACACACTGTATTCTTATCTGGAGGTTCAACTGTAGAAGTATGTGTTTTCAATGACACTGACAGAATTCATTTCCTTATGTCTGGAGGACTGAAAGCCTGGATTCTTGCTAGCAATCAGTTAGAAGCCACGTTCAGCTCCTAGACAGTTTTCTAGAGGATACCTGCATTTCTCAGAGACTATTTACAGTTCCCAGAAGGTACCTGCTATTACTTGCTTTATGAACTTCCTCAATATGACTGCTTAGTTCATCAAGTCAGAAGAGAAAAAAATCTCTAGAGCAAGTCCACGGTAGGTAGAGTCTTACGTAACAGAAGTACAGGAAAGGCATCCCATCGCTTTTGCCATATAATGTAATATAACCATGAAAGTGACATCCTTTGCCATATTCCATTGGTTAGAAGCAACTCATAGGTCCTACCTATGTCCAAAGGGATGGAATTATACAAGAACATGAATGTCAAATGTAGGGATCATTGGGTGTCACCTCACAGTGTATCTGTCACCACAATAACACTCAAAGAAACTGATAATGTTTGTAAAGATATTGGGGAAAACTAAAGATAATGTGCAGCTTTCATATGGCATTTGCAAAAGTTACAGCTATATCAATTAATGGTAAAATTAATGGTAAAATTAATGGTAAAAAAATCATGAAATTGTAGGAAATACCAAAATATATATTTTATAAAACATAAAATATTTAAAATTTGAGCATACTTCTGTTCACAAAAAATTTTTATATAGGATATTATACTTGAAATGTTCACAAGAAATTCCAAATCAAAATTGTTAATGATGATCTTCTCCAATTCTTGAAAGTTACTATCAAGGAGAAACTCTGCCCAAACAGGTGATAAAATATGTTCATACCCTTTTAATAATCACTGAAAAATTTAGATCATTAAAAATTATTCTTTTTTAAATATTTTATTTTTTCAGTGTTTCAAGATTTATTGTTCATGTACAATCTAACAGCTGTACCTTTTCTTTCAGGGTACATAAAACGTCAGAAGTTTGTATGAAAATGCAAAAGGATTTCAAATTCAATGGGAATTTTTTATATTAAATATAACAAACAGTTAATGACATTACAATTTGCATAACACATATATATTATTACAAAACCACCTTGAAGCCGACTTCCATACCACTCGGATGGCACATCAAACACAGAATGGATAGATGTATCTGATGTATTAGAAGACAGCTATTTGAGTTAACTTCTAAACTTTACTCAACAAGACCCTATGCCCAAGTTTCTTTGGAATGATTACTGATTACATGTACTCTTTAGGTATCTGAAATGCAACTGATCTAGTATCTCCAACGATCCCTTTTCTATCAAGGTGCGTTCTACAGTTAACTGCTGGGAAAAAAATAAAGCCTATAGCATATAAAACTCTTCCCTATCTTTAGCATACAGTATTGGAGCACCATGTGCAGACTAAACCTTCACAAGAAGATCTCAGGGCATGCCATTAGACCTAATGCTGTTGATTTGCACTCGGAGAATTTCTCACGAAGGAATTCAGCCTAATATGACCAGGTTAGTGCCTACAGTAAAAGACAAGTGAGACCTCTCCCAGCTAGCCCAAAACCTGGGAGGACTCTGGATCTCTGTATACACCTCCCATTTGTGATTCACCAATGGGCAGCTCTATTCTGGCGTAGTTCAAATGACATTTCAACAAGCAAACCAACAACCTAGATTGATACTAATTTTGGACAAGTAATGTATACACTACTTTATTTTATCTTCTTGGGGTAAAGACTCTCTGGGATTGTTCAGAGAATGGATATGCTAGTGTACATTTTGATATATTTTGCCAAACTGCTCACTAGAAGACTTATGTTTGCACTTCTACCAAGAAAATGTCAAGGTTTCCATTTTGTCTAATTCTCACAAACACCAGGTTTCTTCAATCCTTTTAATTTTTGTCAATCAGGCATGTGTCTTAAGCCCTACTGAAATGTTTGTTATTATTATGATAATTTAAATAGCTTACCAATTCTTTCAATGCTATTTATTCAGTAACCTGAAATATTTTTGGCAGGCTGATAAATATCCTCCAAAAGTTATGTTCTTCTCTTCACCCTGGACACCTAAGTAGGCTCCGTTTCCTAGTCTTCCTGCAGTTGTAGAAAATTATGTGACTGAGTTCTAGCCAATGGCTTGTAAGGGGAAGTGATGTATGCCATTCTTGGGCCAGAATTTTTAATAGCTATATCAGTTTACTCTGGCTGCCATAACAAATAACCATAAATTTGTTGGCATAAAACAAGAGAAATTTATTATCTCACAGTTTGGGAGGCTAGAAGTCTAAAATCAAGGCACTGGTAGAGAAGGCTATTGGAAGAATTTTCCCTTCCTTCTTCCTAACTTCTGATGGCTCGCATAATCCTTGGCATTGCTTGGTTTGTGGTGGTATCACTCCAATCTCCACCTAGCTCATAAAGCATCCTTCTCAGTGTTTTTCTTCTGTGTTCTCCCCTTCTTAGAATACCAGTCACTGGACTGAGAGCTTATCCTAAAGCCAGAGGAATTTCATCTTGAGATCCTTGACAAATTGCATTTGTCAATTACATCTGCAAAGACCTTTTCCAAATAAGGTCACATTCTAAGGTTCCAGGTGGACATGAATTTGAGGGGACACTATTCAACCTGCTACAACAGTGATGTCTCCCTGATGTTGCCTTTCTCCATTCACAGCCAATATATAGTTAATAACTCCATGGGCTAGATGTAAAACTTTATCATGCCTCAGAATCACATGGAGAATTAGTTAAAACAAAAAGAATGCTGGCTCCCACTGCCCAGTTTCAATAAGTCTGCCCAATATTTGCATTTCCAACAAGTCCACTGGTGGTGCTGGCACTGCTTCTCTGGTGCCAGATTGTGAAAATTTTTTGTTTTAAAATAAAAAGAGATAACAGAAGGCGCACCTTGGTGGTTCAGTCAGTTAAGGGTCCAACTCTTGATTTCGGCTCAGGTCATGATCTCAGGTTTGTAAGATTGAGCCCTGTATTGGGCACCACACTCAGCATGGGGTCTGTCTGGGATTCTTTCTCTGTCCCTCTCCCTCTGCCCCTTCCCCACTCCCCCCCACTTTCTCTGTCCCTCTCCCTCTGCCCCTCCCACTTTTTTAAAGATGGGACGCTCTCTCCATCTTTAAAAAAAAAAAAGTAGCAGTATGAAAGTGCATGGAAGAAAGTCTTCTGTTGACAAAAAACAAAACCAAAAAAAAAAAAAAAACCAAAAAAAAAAACTTATTTGCACTTTAATGTTAGAAATAAATGTCGTTGAGCCTATCCTATCCTAACCAATATAAATTAACTTCTTTCAGATAATACTACATTTTCAGATATGCTGGGTATATTTCTGAACTACCGATTCTACTTCATTTAACTGTCCCTTTGTGCATAATTACAACACAGTCTAAACTGCTGTTCCTTCATAAAGTGTTTCAGTATTGTAGAGAAATAATCTCCCATTACTTTTCTTTCTATCAGATTTTCTATTATTCTTTCAGACTTTTGCATAAGGATCTCATACAAATGTTTTTATCAGGTCTAAAATGTTTAAAATATCCAATAGGTTTTCAAATGGGATTGCAATACGATTAAATAGCAATTTGGGAAATGTTGGTACTTTAATAGTATTGAATTTTCCAAAAACAAACATATACTACACTTATTTGGAATGCTCCTATATCCTTCAGTAGAATTCAAATGCTTTCTTTATACAGGTAATATAAATTTCTTAAGATTGTGCCTGGTGATTATAAGTATTTGTTGCTTTTGTGAATGGAATTTTTCTTTGTAGATTTTGTTCTTTAACTTGTTGTTGCTGTTATAGACTAAAATTATTGATATTTGTATTCTATTTTCTTTTACAAGGAAGCTTCAGAAGATTTTTTTCCCCTCTCATATTTTTGGGAGACTCTGACTTTCAAATATATGAACTTACCAGTAAATAATGAAAATTTTATTTCACTTTTGCCAATATTTATATCTCTTATTTATTCTTGTCCATTTGCTTAGTGCTTCCAAATGATGTCAAGTAATTGTGGTGATTATTGATTTAACCACTCCGCTTCCACAAGGCTGAGATGACTTATATGAATTTTCCCTCTAGCCATAAATTTTCTAGGACCATGAAGTCTCAAAATGAAGTCCCATTCTTACTAAATCCACAAACACTTGGATGTTCTGGCTATATGCCATAGGACGGCAACTTTCAAACTGAGGCATGATATATTCAAGGGGTTCTTAAGATGGTTCACTGGGTCATGGGAATAAAATGCATAATAGAGTTTTGCTGCATATATTTTATGTCACATTTTAAACTTTCAATTTGAATCCTTTATAATAACAATAATAGCTAGTATTTACTGGGTGTTAATTATACAATAACTATTCCAGGCTATTCACCTATAAGCTAGTTTAATTTTTACACCAAGTGTTCAAGTGAGGCATATTTTTAACCATTTTAAAAGTAAGGAAACCAAAGCACAGAGAGTTTAACTTTCCTAGTACTATTTCATCTCTTTGTATGTAATCTTAGTACACGTTAAGTATAACTCTTATAAATCCATTTACATTTATTGTGATGAATGCTCAAAATTTGTTTTACTTCTTAGAGTTCTCTTCCAGGTCCTTGATCCCACAATCATTCATTGTTGGCTGTTCTGCACATTCGAGTAGTTGCTCCCATTTCACGTTATAAGGAGGTGAAGACATTATCTTGAATAATGGAGTCTTCTGTTGGCACTTTCAAGGTGTTCAAACCCATGTACCTACTTAACTGTATGATAACTCAAGCTGTCTGTGTTTCCTTTCCAGACTCTTAATTTAAATAAAGGTTCATATATACCTACAATTTTCCACCTATTGCAGTAATAGGTAATAACATAGTAGTAGAACATTTAACACTTCACATTTAAACGTGCTTTCTTTTATTGTATCATTGGTACTATTAACCTTCCATTTCTGATGTTAATCATCATCAGTATGTGTCCAGTGTGTTCTCTATGAATTACTTTATACAGATACTAATTTTGAATATTAGGTACAGTATAATAATTCTCTACTAAACTAACAACCCAGTAGTGGATGACTTTCATGGATTTTTGTTTTCTTTCATTTTTTTTTCTTTCCAATCTTCCTCAGTCAAGACTGGATTTTTTAATCATATATTTTTTAGTTTTTGCATCCAACTTACAGCCCACTTTAAATATATGCATATATACACATGCACACAGCATTAATATCTTGTTCTTAAAATTACTGACAGAATTAAAAGATACAAAGCATTGAGGTACCTGGGTGGCTCAGTTAGTTAAGTGTCTGCCTTCAGCTCATCTCTTGATCTCAGGGTCCTGGGACTGAGCCCATGTCAGGTTCCCTACTCAGCGGGGAGTCTGCTTCTTCCTCTTCCTCTCCCTTTGTCCTTAAACCCGCTCATTCTCTCTATCTCTCTCTCTCTCAAATACATAAATAAAATCTTTTAAAGAAAGATAAAAAGCATTAATGTACCTAGTCCAATCCTTGGAATATAATATAGATTCAATAAATGTTGATTTTCTATATTAATGTAGATCCTCTTTACTATGAGCATTAGTATATTGATATAAAATCCATGTGCTGTGCTTGCTACAGTATTTGGCATATATAAAAACATACATATTATCTATTACTTTTATCATCATCATCACCAACATTATATATGCCTAGTAGTATGGCTAACACATAGAGGAAAATATTTCAATACCAGGTCTCTTTCTCTTCAACTCCTATTTTCCCTCCTTTAACTCAGAGCCCCATTCAACTCAAATATATAAATAATTCATTAACTACTTCTAGGTCATTTTGAAGCATAGCAGCAATATCTAAAGCAAATCTTAAAGGAAGTATTAGAGAAGACTACATTTTAAAATAGACAAAAGACAATACCATTATGCTGTGATTCAAAGTTATTGTTTTTTACTCTTTCAGTTTCTGAAAATGTCTATTGCTAATTTAGATAAAGTTCAATCTTTATCTTTAGACAACTATCGAAGGCCCTCTAGACTCTGTCTTTATTAACAACATAAAATAAAACACCTTTCATTGAATATATGGAAATACTTTGTTTTTAACCTGCACACACCAATTTACAACTGCAAACCACTGTGAATCAGCTACGGGCAGCACCAGGTGTCTACTCAGTCCCTGTTTATTGCCATAAAGCTGCACTGAGCCATCCTAAAAGTGTTCACTGGAAATTTCCATAATGAAAGGTATGTTCTGTTGAGCAGGGGGCTGATTAAGTGGGTTCTATTATATTTTTGGGACCTGCATTTCTCATTCCTTTTGCTTCTGAAAAGTAGTCTTTTCTTTACCCATTTGTTTATGACAGGTAATTAGTAACTATCAATTTTATAATACTGGAAGACAGCAGGGTCAACTTTAATTACTAAATTTCTTTCTTTCTGAAATAGCTTTGTTTTACACTAGATATAAACTTATTTGAGTGTATCACTGGGGGGTGTGTTGACTCCTTAATAAAACAAGAGTTTTATAAATTGAGGCTAATTCTCCTGACCAAAACATACTAGAATAGGCCCCAGGAAAGTAAGAAATGCTTTACTGTGACTTTAAGAAGAGTATCAGTGAGTTGCTGTGTAACAAGCAATACCAAAAAAAAAACCACATTATAATATAATGGGGATTTATTCAATTTAGAGTGGGCTCAGCTGGGTGGCTCTAAGCTGTAGGTTGCCTCTTCATTTGTGTCAAATGTTTCTTTTCCTTCTTGGATCAACATGTTCTTCTCATGGTACAAACAGAGGCAAAAGAAGACAAGTGAAAAAATGTGTTGCTTATTAGAACCTGGGCACAGAATGGCACATGTTAGCTGATCCTGGACTAAAGGGTCAGGAAAGCACACTCAGCTTCTAGAAGGAAGAAAAGTAACATGACAAAGGGCATAGAAACAAGAAAAGGTAAAAAAGAATACAGGCTAATGATTCAATCTACCTCAAAGAGTAACCACCCAACCACTTAAGAAATCTTTCATTTCCTCTAATTTTCTTTTCTTTCTTTTATTTTTACCCTGTTCTGTTTTCTTAAAAATCTATTTTGTGGTCGAAGACAAAAGTCTCTATGTGAATGTATATGGAGTATAATTGGATGTCTGATAACCCATTCCAGATTTATTTCTTCTAGAAAGTATTATTTGACAACCCAACCTTTGAAAAGTCCATCATCTGTGCACCAGTGTTGGCCTGCACTTCCCTAATCTAATAATTATATTGATGAAGATGATAAGAAAGAATTATGGGTAACATTTACTGAGCTCTTAGTATTTACCAGAAACTTCATTAAACCTCAGATGCATGATTTCATTTTATTATTTGAAAAAACCTTTGGTGCAGGTATTACCAATTCATATACCCATTTTACATATGAAGAAGAAAATGCAGAGAAGTTAATAAAGTGCCCCAACCTCCCACAATTAGAAAATGCTACAGCTCAGATTCAAGTCTACATCTGTCTGAAAACAGAACTTATATCCTACAACATCCTGCTACCTGCTCTGCAATAAGCATGCAGCATTAGGATGGTCCATTTAATTTTTCCTTTATTAAAGCTCAACTCTCTCAATAAATGGGACTATACAGGTTTTTAAATGTGATTCTTATCAATAAACTGTGTGGTAAACTGAATAATGGGCTGCTCAAAGATGTCCACATCCTAATTCTCATCCAGAACCTGTGAATTTAATTGGCAAAAGGACTTTACAGATGTGATTAAGTAACGATCTTGAAATGAAGAGATCATTCTGGATAATCTGCGTGGTCCTAATGTGATCACTTTGGTCCTTATAGGAAGGTGAGGAGAAGGTAAGAGTCCCTGATGGTAGATATGATGATAGAAGAGGTTCCAACCTCTAAGTGATGCAATGAAGAGACCATGAACCAATAAATGCAGGCAATCTCTAATAGCTGAAAAAAGTAAGGGGAAAGGACTACCTCCTGCAGCTTCTAGAAGACATGCAGCCCTGCCAACACCTTGACTTTCGTCTTCTGACCTCCATAATTATGACACTAAATTCATGTAGTTTAAAACCACAACATTTGTAGTAATTTGCGACAGCAGAAATAAGAAATACAAACTCAATGACAAGGGAATTTTGCCTATTTTATATTCTACTGTACTAACAGTGATTACAACTGACCTAGGCACAATTCCTGCAAATTTGTTGAATGAATAAATGAATGGAAAAGTGAAATACTGAGGACTTACAGAATAGAATCACCAACATTCCCAATTGGGGAAAAAAACTTAAATGGTGGTTATGAAAATTCAGGATATACCAATTTTTGAAAGGAAACCTCATCATACTCAAAGTTGTCAAAACCATTCTCTGAAATTGCTTTATAGTTTATAACTATATACCAAAAGTTAAATCCTTAAAAAAAAAAGAGTCATGCCTTGCAGAGCTTTGTGATAGTCTATCGTTAAATGGGTTCAGAATGAGTAGGTTTAAGTTTTGTGATAGGGTTTTTTTAATTTTAATATTTAGGCTGCTCTAATTTGGTATGACAGAAAAACACCAGTTCATGTAACAAAACAACATTTTGTTTTGAGGAGTTCTGGCCAAGTAAATCAACACACAGATTGCACTGAAACAAAAGCAAAAACAAAAACAAAAACAAAAAACAAAACCACCATGATTCAGAGAAAGAAAATATGGTACGGGTCCTTGGACTCTTTGATTTTTATCTTTTTTGACTTAAAAACTTTTACAATTAATATTAGAAACCACTACTATAAAAATACCTAATCATACTGATATAAGGACAAATCAATGATTCTAAATATAATCAGAAAAAGAGCAAAATTTCGTTCACCATTAATTTTGTTATTTAGGTTAAAAATCTAAGTTCAGGTTCTAGACCACAAATTTTCTTAAATACTTTTCCAAAATTGTTTTTACATTACCTATAGTAGATATGATATGAACTTCTTTTATTCTGAACCAGACCCAGGGTTTTATAGCAATATTTTAAGCTTTCTCCCTTTTACACAGATACACGCTCATGAGCACACAAACATAAAAACGAGCTCAGGACACTTACATGACTTGCTCAAGGACATACAATAATAAGTGATAAGTATGCCTTTTTATTTTGACTTAATGCCATTTTCTTGAAGTACAAATGACTGACATTAGCATTGTCCTATTTTGTGCAGTTTGGAGAAACAGCATTAAGAGTCCACTATGTAACTAAAAAATTATACCATTATTATTCCAATTTGCATGAAATAATCTCTTAAAGGACTTTCAATTGGTCTTTAAAGGTCATGTCTGGAGAGTTCAGTGCCGATTCAGTTACGATGTAAATGTCACAAACCCTGTTTCCCAACTCATCATATAAAAAAGCAAAATGGAATGAAATTTGAGAAACTCCCATATTTTATTTATTGTCAGCCAAATTAGATTTTAAACCCCTTGACCATAAAGATTATGTCATATCAGTTTGTATCTTTCTCATTTTTACATTTTTACATAAGCAATCATGTAACTTCAATGCTACAGTCTGCTTTCTTAACATATCATGAGCTTTTAAAACATTAATGGCTTCATTACCATTTTTAAAGATTGTGTAATCCATTACATAATTGTCCAACACTAAATATTTTCCTCCTTATATGAACATAGAATATTTTCCAATTCATTACTCATAATAAACACTTCATGTATTCAGATGATGTTTTTATTTGTAGTTGATTGTTCTATCTTGTATTATTTGGAGATGGGGATTACCCTCTAGAAGTAGTTATCCAGGGCCAAGGGATATGACATTTTTGATGACTCTTTACTATATTGCCAAATTGTTTTCTCTTTTAATTGGGGCAATTGATACAGCCATTAGTAATAATGAATATTGAGTTTTTCAGCACCTTTTACAGCTGGGAGTATTAATCTTTGTTAATTTGATTGATGAAAAACAGTACCTCCTAACTGATTTGATTGCTTGTAAGGTTGTGTCCTTAAGTAATATTTATAGTTCATTTTTATTACAAACTCTATACACATTAATGAGAGAAAAATTTGAAGATATAGAGAATTATAGCAAAAATAATTAAACCTCCCATGATCTTATTACTCAGAAGTTACAACTGTTAATATTGTGGAGTGTATTTTTCTATCTAACTCACTTAGCCATCACTTATCTATACCAAGATCTATACCTGTATCTAAACCTATTTAGATCTACATTTGTCTACTTTGATATATAATATATAAGATTTAAAAATATACTAGAATCACATTTTGCAGAAATATTTACATAATTATTGAAACCAATTCATGTAGTTTCTCTAAAACTATTCTCTTATAAAATGTATATAGCTGTTTTGAATTTCTCTAAGAGTGAGCAGAATATTTCAACAGATGGGCTTTCTGAATAATAGATTAGTGAGGCCTTGGCAATTGCAAACAGTTTAACAGTATGTGGAATAGTCCCCACATATGTGCATACTCTCTTCTGCTCTCTCTCTTTCTGTCTCTGTCTGTCAGATGTAGATATGGATATCTACACACATATAGATACAGATATAAAGATAGATAGCTATTAAAAAGAGAAAGATACTTTAAGTTGTAGTGTTTTAATTTTTACATTATTCAAGTAGTCTCTGGAAATGTCATGGAATAGCATGACATATATGTTTATGTGTTCAACATTTCTGAAAAAATATCTCAATATCTGTAATATCTCAAGAAGTAGAGCATCATAGTCAAGATAAGTAAGGAACTTTTACTTATTGCTTTTCAACATTTTTACATATTGTTTTTTACAATTGTTTTTACATTGGAATGTATTCTGTATTTATTTTTCCTTTGAGCCTTACTTTGGTTTTATCTCACTACTTGGTTCATCACACACTATTATAATTGGTCCATAATGGCCTACAGGATTTATTAATCTATTTTCAAATGTAGTGGATGCAAAGCCCACTTACTACTGTAATAGAATGTTACCCATAGATTACATCCACTTATGCACTGCTCCCTAACTGAACCCTCAACATCCCAGACCCAGACCACCATTCTGAATTTTATATTATTAGTTCCTTGATTTCATAATAATATGGTTTTGTCAAACACTAATTGTGTTTCTTGTTTCTGAATTTTAAAAATGGATACAAAGTGTATCAAGTAGGGGTAGTTTTTTAAACATTTTTCACATAATATTATACTACATAAGATTTAACTATGCTGTTGCATATTTTCATTGTACTATAATATTCTGGGCTCTTTCGCTAAAATACTATTTATTTTCCTATCCTCCTAACAATGAGTTTTTTAGTGACTTTGATTTTTGTTATTACAAAAGATCCTGCGATTAACATACATATCCATGTCACCTAGAGAAACATGGCCAAGAATTTCTCGTTTGTCTATCCCAAGAATGTAACTGCTATTTCTTAAGGTATTCAAATGTTCACTTCTACTAGGTAATGTTAAAATATTCTCCAGTGCAATTGCATAAATTTACATGTCTTAGATCAATATAAGAAACACTATTCACCATATCTAAGCCAGCGCTTGGGAAGGTAAAAATTCAAATTTGTGCTAACTGTATCAATGTTAAATAGCATCTCTTTGTGTTTTAAATTTCCCTGATTTTTAAGTAGCATAAATAAGCATAAGAGTAGATACTATTTAAATCAACAATAAAAGAGAAAATACATAAGACTAAAAAAAAACTAATAAATTCAAGTCCTTTAAAAAAGTCAAAACAAGAACCACAGATTGATAAAAATTATTCATAAAACATAATAAGAGTCCAATTCATATAAGTCTAATGAATCACAAAGAAGAAAATACATAACCAAAGGGAAAATGTGGACAAAATATAGAAGCAGACATTTCACAGAAGAAACACAAATCCCCAATAAACTAAGAAAAAAGAAATTTATTTTAGAATAACCAAAGTTTATAAATAAAATTTATAAATATTAATAAAAAAGACAATAAAACCACCAGGCAGAAAAAAGATGTAAAATATAGGTGGCTTTCAGGAGAATGGTCTCAAGTTCTCAGTGAGTGCTCTAAGAAGACTTTTTTTTGGGGGGCACCTGGGTGGCTCAGTGGGTTAAAGCCTCTGCCTTCAGCTCAGGTCATGATCTCAGGGTCCTGTGATCGAGTCCCGCTTCGGGCTACCTGCTCAGCGGGGAGCCTGCTTCCCCCTCTCTTTCTGCCTGCCTCTCTGCCTACTTGTGATTTATGATCTCTCTCCATCAAATAAATAAATAAAATCTTTTTAGAAAAAAAAAAAAGAACTTTTTTTTCTTGCAAAACAACCAGGGACTTAGGAAGGATGGAGATGCAATTCTTAATTCCAACACTTGTTACAGCCTGCCTACCTTTACACTTCTTACCCACTTCCATTTGCGTTTTTGAATATATAGGTCATTCCTAACAACTATGGGCCTATTCATTTAAATAAATTCTCTTAACTGGCTTGATTTCAATGAGGAAAGCTTTCAAAGCTTTGCCTCAAAAACCCTTGACATTTGGCACTGGTAAAAGGAACTGAAGAACTGCATTACCATTTTTTTCCAAAGCCCTGTGAATAAGCAGCCCTATACTTGGAGTAAGCAAGAGCTTGCGAACATATTATTTTGAGGCAGGTGAAGAGGCCACAATTAGGAGAAAACCAAGGACAAAGAAAATACTGAACACCAGACGTGCTTTTTGATCATTAATGTTACTGCCTTTTTCCTCCCTTTTAAATGACTTTTTTAAAATAGGCTTTGACGTTATACCATATTCTTTGAGACTGTATTTATACCGTTTTGTCATTGACACATTCTATTCTGCTTAAGAAAGGTAAATGTTACCCAGGGGAGAATTCTTTTAAATTGAGGTTTTTCTATTTGAGGAAGAAACCTATTATTGAAATTCTAAAAGCCAGAAAGATATCATTTAACTGGTGAATTTCAGAGCAGTTCACTTTTTTTTTTTCTTTCTTGCATTACAGTTTCCCCCAGTATGAGTTAACTTCAGATGAACTCCTCTTACTAACTTTGAAGTGGTATCATTTAAAGTACTTTGGAGGAGACAGGTGTCATTAAGTATGATGCAATAAATATTTATGTAAAATATTTGCTTAGCTTAATTGTGCCTTTTATACTTACATGTTTCCATTTTTGTATATATACTTGTATATTATGCATGGGTATGTATATATGTATGTGGATTTGTGTGTATTTACATATTTGTCTACAGACATGCACACACAATAAGTCGTGCTGTTTTCAAAGGTAGATTTCTCCTATCCCCCTACCCCAAGGACCATGGACCTCACTGAATAATCAGAAATCTATATTTCCTTTAAATATTCCTCAGAATTGTATAAAAATGCATGACTGTAACATAGTACTCTGAAAACTCTTCCTCATGTGGTGAGAATTTTCCTTATTTTGAGAAGGTTATTCTACTGTGATTATTAAGAGTAGTTAGCCTTAGTCAAGATTTATTAAGTGGAAATTTACCAAATTTAGAAGTTATTTATAATTGTAACCCCAGAAAATAACCACAAATTCCTTTATTTTTTCCAGAACAGTAATCAGTTTCTAATTTTAGGGTGTATGTGTGTGCGTGTGTGCGTGTATGTATATATGCTTTATAATTTACTTAATTACCCATATGTACTGTTCATTTTCTAATTTCCTTTCACTGAAGACCGTAGGCTCAAAAAAAGCAGGGTTTTTTTTGTTTGTTTTGCTTACTGATATATCTCAAATCTTGGTTGAGTGCTCAATAAATATTGGTTAAATTACTGACATTTTCAGTGTTTAAAGAAGCAGAAGGTACAGGACTCTTGCCTGGGTTCGAAAATGACTGTTACATTCTAGTTGTATCATTTGGGGCAAATTATGGGATCTCTCTGACATCCAGTTTCTGCATACACAAAATAGGGATAATATTGCTTACTCAGAATATCTTATCTATAGAAATATCTCAGAATATCGGAAGTGATAGATATTATGGTTAGTTGACGATCATGTTCATTTGGTAGTTAACTAAAGCTAAAGCTGAGATATTGTCTCAAAACAAGAGCATTTGCTCCGTCATCTTCTTGACCCCTCTGTAAGGCCAAGGGGTCATTACTCAAATATTAATTTCCCAGTGAGCACTTTGTACTCACACATGCAAATAAAGCATCTTCTCTGTTCACACAATCCTAACTTCTTTCCCCCTTTCTTTTATGTTTAGCACTTCCTATCATATGACCAAAAAAAAAATTTACTCTTTTTGTGTAATATATTCACCACAACCTCTCCCATTATGTGCATTCTTTGAGACCCAAAAGTTTCCTGTGGTTTACTGCTCTATCCTTAGCTCCAGGAAAGCAGCACATAGCTGATGCCCAACAAAATTGTAACACATAAAGTGTGATGCTTATCGCAGATATGGAAATTTGGGAACAAAGAGGTTAAGTAATTTCCTCAGGGGCATATAGCTAATAAGGGGTAGAATTAGGATTCAAATATAAGTAGATTGCTTCTTGTTTATGTTATGTGAGCATCCTTCCTCTCACCTGAGAGATTTAGTACACTTTTTTTTTTTAACCTCGTGTTAGTGTTACATAGAACAAAGTTTAGGGAACTCTGTCCTGTGTCGCACTGATTATTTTTCATCTATATTTGTCACAAGATATAGTTATTGCAAAATATCATTCATATAAAGCATTTTATCCTATTCTTCTTCTATGGCTAAGACTGTTAACTTTACCCTGAAATATTTACCTCCTGTCAAAATTAGAACCCCCTGAATGTTAGCAGGGGAAAAAGACATATAAAATGTATATTTCCCAGCCTATGGTGTGTACATTTGGGTATGTGCATTTGACAAACTCCCACCAGTGAGATAGGACTGAAAATCGTCTGTGTAGCAACTTCCATTAAATATCATAAAGGAGTGACTTGCTTTCTCCGTCCTGATGCCTGTAATTCAGAGATCATGGTTGGAGCTGGGGTAGCCTTCTTGGACATGAGAACAACTTGTGAGTGGGGCCTACACAGCAGAACAAAGCTAGAAGCAGCCTTGGATCTGAAAGCATTAAGCACAATAATAGCCCTAGACATGGACTGTACCTGGACTTTTCCGTGAGAGAAACCCGTCTTTTTGTTTAAGGCATTGATATTTAAGGTTTTTAGTACTTTGTAGCTTGAATGAAGCCTAACTAATATCATTTCTTACAGATATTTTTGCACTCTGATAGCTAGAAAAATACCCTCTTTCCACAGTAACTATTTTGTGTAAAGAATGGAATATTTTACTAACAACTGTTTGCTAGAAGTAATCATTTCTAATAATCTTTTAAACTCAGACTCTTAACAGTCAAATATTTGTGTCAAGGAAGTAAACTACAAATTCAATAAGCTAGCTTTATTTTCCTCCCCAAAGGGTTCTTAAATGGAAAAATCAACGCTGCTATAGTTACATTTTTGGTTATTTTAAATTTTCACACAATTTTCTTCCAATGTGTAAGTTACCCCTCAGGGACATTAGGATTACAGAAGCAATACAGACATCTTCATGAAATCAAGCAAAATAATTGTGAATATCAGAAAGGCCAAATCTCTCAAACATTATCCTGATTTTATCGCAAATTTTAATGTCAGATTCAATAATCATTTACACCTACACTATACTGGTGTGATTTATAATTATTGTTTTGAGTTTTACATGAATTTGGGTATTGCTATAGGTTTGCCCTATTACATTTCTTTAAAATGTCTGTGCATGCCCAGCTCTGTTAGTCACTGTGCTGCTGCAAAGTCCTTGTTGGTGAGCCTATTCCCAAAAACAAAATTTTCTTCATATTTATACTCTGAACATTAGGATCATTAATCAATTCCCATGTAAACCTAGTTCAAATTGGAACCTTAGGAAATTTCAGTAGTCCTCAGACATGTGTTTTACAGGAACTGCTGGAAGTAGAACTTCAATGTTATTTGTTGATTGCCTTATTGCACTGCTAACACTTATAAGCACTGTGATGAATAAAAGGTGAGAGAAGACATCTTTGCTTTGTTTCAGATCTTAAAGAAAAAGCACTCCATCCTCACCATAAGGTAAATGATAGTTGTTTTTTTTTTCAGTGTTCCAAGATTAATTGTTCATGCACCACAGCCAATGCTCCATGCAATCTGTGCCCTCCTCAATACCCACCACCAGGCTCACCCATCCCCTAACCCCCCCTCCCTTCCAAAATCCTCAGTTTGTTTCTCAGAGTCCACAGTCTCTCATGGTTTCGTCTCCCCCTCCTATTTCCCCCAATTCACTTGTTAGTTGGTTTTTTAGACTTTTTATCCCTAGTTGAGGAAGTTTCTTCTCTATTTTTATTTCTGAAAACATAAATGGGTATTGAATTTCGTCAAATGTTTATTCTGTATTGATTTATATGATCGTGTGATTTTTCTTCTTTAGCCTGTTAATATAATGAATAAACTTAATTGACTTTCAAACCTTGCATTTCTGAAATAAACCCCTCTTGGTCATGGTATATCATTCACTTATATATTGTTAAACTGTATCTTCTAATACTTTGTTATGAAGTTTGGGTCTATATTCATTAGAAATACTGGTCTGCGGATTTCATTTCATTTTGTTTTGTACCGTAATTTCTCTGTATTACCTTTTCTCAGGGTAATATCTGCATGGTAAAATGGATTGAAAGTGTTCCCCCGTGTAGAATCTACAGAATTAGCATTAATTCTTTAAACATTGGGTAGAACTCTGCAGTGAAACCATCTAGACAAAGCTTTTTAAATTGTGTTTTAAATTGTGAGATATAAAAATTGTGAGAGTTTTTAAATTGTGTTTTACAGTTCCTAAGCAGTTATATGGCTGTTCAAATTTTTATTTCACACAGGGTAAGATGTGATAGTTTGTGTTTTTCAAAGAATTGATCCATTTCATCTCAACTGACAAATCCATGTGTGTAGAGAGTTACTTGTAGTATTCCCTTATCATCCTTTTGAGGTGTACAGGTCTACAGTGATACCTAGGGATTCATTCCTGATATCGAAAATCTGTCTTATCTGGCTTTTC
This sequence comes from Nasua narica, assembly GCA_028533885.1. Classification (NCBI taxonomy): domain Eukaryota; kingdom Metazoa; phylum Chordata; class Mammalia; order Carnivora; family Procyonidae; genus Nasua; species Nasua narica. Next base: position 18,769,171 of record CM052815.1, read on the forward strand.
TCTTCTGTCAGTCCTGAAAAAAGTATGTATATTTCTTTCATCTTTTTGAGGAACCAGCTCTTTGTTTCACTGATGTTTATACTTTCAGGGCTTGCCATCTTATGTTGCCTGCTATTTAATTTTAGCGCTGAAAATAATTTCCTTCTCTATTGACTCCAGGTTTATAATTGTTTGTGATTAAAAAGGCAGTCCAGGGGCACTTGGGTGACTCAGTCAGCTAAGTGTCTGCCTTTGGCTCGGGTCATGATCCCAGGGTCCTGGGACAGAGTCCTGCTCAGAGGGAGTCTGCTTCTCCCTCTGCCTGCAGCTCTCCTTACTTTGCGTGTATGCTCTCTCTCTGACAAATAAATACATAAAATCTCAAAAAAAAAAAAAAAAAAAAAGACAGTCTGGTCACACTGATTACATTATGGCCAGATGTATTATCCTGAGCAAAACAATTCTATACTAATAAATTTCAATTTTGTAGTATTTTTCCTTCTTTTTTTAAATTTCAGTGTTCTGTATATGTATTGTTTAAGAATGCTTTGTTTGCTTCTAGATCTTTTAGAGAAATACTTATGTGTGGCATGAGGTAAGCTTCAAGATTTATTCATTTTTTTGCAAATATTTATCTATTGTACCCATTCCATTAGTTAAAAGGACTTTACTCTCCCACTGAACATCCCTGCTACCTCTATTAAAGCTTAATGAACCCTCATGCTTATGGTCAACTAATTTTTGACAAGGGTGCCAAGATAATTCAATGGGGAATAAATAGTCTTTCAGTAAATGGGGCTGGGACATGCAATATCCACGTGCAATAGAATGAAACCAGAACTCTATTTCATACCATGTAGAAAATGTAGCTCAAAATGGATCAAAGACCTAAATGTTTTAGCTAAGACTGTTAAGGCTTACAGAAAAAAACCCATTGGCATTTATCTTCATGTCCTTGGACTAGGAAACTCTCCCATATGACAACAAAAGTACAAGCAACAAATTAAAAAAGGTAAACTGAGCATTATCAAAATTAAAACTTTTGTGTTTCAAAGGACACCATCAAGACAGTGAAAAGACATATGACAGAATGGGAGGAAATATTTGCAAATCATATACCTGGTAAGGGCTTATACTTAAAATATATAAAGTACTATTATGATTCAATAATCAAAAGACAAATACAATTTAAAATGGAAAAAAAGGATATGATTAGATAGTTTCCCTAAAAAAGATAAACAAATGGCAAATAAGAACATGAAGAAATTCTCAACATATTTAGCAGTCAGGGAAATTCTTTCGAATACACAGTACAATTTCATACCATTTTCACAGTTACTCATAGGATGACTAAAATAAAAAGACAGAAAATAAGAAATGTTGGTAAAGATGTGTAGAAATTAGAATCCTCATACACTGTTGGTGGGAAAGTAAAAGAGCGTAGTCACTTTGGAAAGCAATCTGCAATTCATCAAATGATTAAACACAGAGTTACCACATAACCTAGCAATTCCATTACTAAGTAAACTCAAGAAAAATGAAGACATTTCCACAAAAAAATTATACATGGATGTGTACATCTGCATTGTTATGATAGACCAAAATTGGAAACAACCTAAATGTCCATCAACTGATAAATGAATAAATACAACATGGTTTATCCATATTATGAAACTCAGCAATCAAAATAAATGAAATATTGTTCCATGCTATACTTTTGATGAATCTTGAAAACATTATTCTAAGTGAAAGAATTCAGTCCCAAAGAATTACATATGGTAGGACTCCATCTATTTGATGTTACAGAGATAGGAAGTAAATTAGTAGTTATTTAATAAATAAGTATTTGTTTAGGAAGGCTGGGGAGATTGGAGGTGACAACTAAGGAAGCAAAACTTCTTTTGGGAATAATGAAAATGCCCCCAAATTGATTGTGGTAATGATAGCCCAGCTATATGAGTATATTAAAAACCAATGAACTGTATGCTTTAATGGATGAATTGTACACTGCATTATTTTACTAGGGTGCTGTAACAAATTCTCCACAAATACAGTGGCTTAAAACAACACAAATTTATTCTCTTACAGCTATGGAGGCCAAAGGTCTAAAATCAGTTTCACTTGGCTAATTTCAAAGTTTAGACAAGACTTATTTCTTCTGTAGACTCTATAGGACAATCTATATCTTAGCATTTTTTTGTTTGGTTATTTATTTATTTATTTATTTATTTACATATAATGTATTGTTTGTTTCAGGGGGAACGGAGACAGAAAGAGAGAGAATGCCAAGCAGACTGTGCTGAGGGTGGAGCCCACCTCAGGGCTCAATCTCACGACCCAGAGATCATGTCCTGAGCAAAAACCAAGAGTCCATTGCTTAACTGACTGAGACATCCAAGTGCCCCTATTCCTTACCTTTCAGAAGCTACCTCTACCTCTTAGCTCGTGGACCCTGTCTCCATCTTCAGAGTACATCACTCCAATCTCTTCTTCCACTGTCATATGCTCTTCTGTTTAACTTAGCTCTACTGCCTCCCTCTTTTAAGGACTCTTGTGATTGCACTGGGCTCACTAGGATAATCCATCTCAAGATCTAAACTTAGGTTAGCAAGATTTCTTTTGCCAATAATGTAACATATTTATAATTTTTAGTGATTAGGACATATGGATTATATCTCAACAAAACTATGTTTCTGTTTTTAAGGAACAAAACTTAATTGACACTATATACAAAAGTCTATTTCTTGAATCAGTTGTGCTCCACTAATATAATGGTCTTTCTCTGAACTGAACTAATCTAAATTATTGCATTCCATATATAAAACACAATGCCACAATGTATTTTCCTTTTCTCTATTTTGCCAGAACTGATCGGCTAATATTTTTCTCTTGAATTTTGAATTTTGTTCATCAGAGACCTTTCTTGTATCACCTTTGTTACATTTTGGTATTAGAATTACACTGATCACATGAAATGATTTAGAAATAGTCCACTCTTCTTTTAATTTCTAGAAGTTTATATAAATTTAGCATTATCTTGGATTAAAAAGTTTCATGCTTTCGTATTTCATCCATAAGCAAATTTCATCCATAATCAAATTATAAATATTGAAACAGCATCTCACAAGAATATAGATTTAAATAACTAACTAACCAAGCATGATCAGCAAAGGAGAGTACACTCATTAGCTTAACCATAGTACAGTATAACTATAGTAAAGATATGTTCTTTGAGAAGACTAAAACAGAGTCTCTACATTGTGACCATATTTGTTGTAGGAAAAATATAATTTTTGGTATCTTTAATTGCAAAGGATCTTCAGAGATCCCTTCCTTCCAATGCTGAAAATTTCTTTTAATGTAACAATGAATCAAATAATAGAAAAACACTTGTTGAACTGTAAATGAAAATGTATCGTACCAGCAAAAGAGCTAACTATTCACCCCAAAGCAAGCCTTGCCAGAATCACTGTTTAACACCTCCATTGACGAGAAATCAGTATTCATGAAATCCCAGAAGATTAGTGAATAGCTATAATTTTTATGAAGTCATTTTTTTTTACATTAGGCCAAGCTTTATCTCCTATAATGGTGCTTTTTGTGAAAGTATTAAGTTGAATTGGAAAAAAAAAATTAGTTGCATTGGTATGTTTCGTTCTCTTGAACAGCCTAAGCTTACTTGTTCCCCAAAGCCATTCAACATGTTTTCTTTTCCTGGAACTTCTTTCCCTCTCCTCTCATCTGAACTCCTAAGTATATCTTGAACTCCTAGAGTAGTGAACTTTCCCAATTTTTGTGGGCCGATTCCCTTTCCATATATTCTTATAGCAAAATATAACATATTTATGGTCCATATTATGGAGAAAATATCACACTTTCATTAAAAATTTTCTATTTCTCCTATTAAAAATTCAAGCTTCGGAGCGCCTGGTGGCTCAGCGGGTTAAAGCCTCTGCCTTTGGCTTGGGTCATGATCTCAGGATCCTGTGACTGAGCCCTGCATTGAGCTCTCTGCTCAGCAGGGAGACTGCTTTCCCCTCTCTCTCTGCCTGCCTCTCTGCCTACTTGTGATCTCTCTTTCTCTTTCTGTCAAATAAATAAATAAAATCTTTTAAAAAAAATTTCAAGCATCATTAAATAAATAAATACGTAAATAAGGATACCAGTCTGCAATTGTGCCTGTCTTTTCTCTCTACTATGGACGTGCTTCTATCAGGCACCTGATAATTAGCTTTTCAATAAATATTTATTCAATGAATAATAGATGAAGTAAATAAAATTAGATTAATCCTTATTCAAAATGTTAGGTTTTAAACATTTCCATACAGCTGTTGTGTTATCTCAAAATTCTCTTTGCCAATGAAATAGCCCCAGTTCCTTCAAACTTTACTTACATAATATTTTTTAAAAGTATCTACTCAGGGATCCCTGGGTGGCTCAGTTGGTTAAGCATCTGTCTTTGGCTCAGGTCATGATTCCCAGATTCCAGGGGCTGAGTTCCTGGGATTGAGCCCTGTGTGGAGTCCTGCATCGGGCTCCCTGCTCAGCAGAGAGCAGGCTTCCCTGCTCCCTCTGCCTTCTCCTCACCCCCGTACACCTTCTCTCTCAAATAAATAAATAAAATCCCTAAAAATAAAAATAAAAAATAAAAGTCTCTAGCCAATTCTGGTATCTATTGAATAATGTGAATGAAATTATTAGAGCCCAGTATTTTCATGTAATATCATGACTACACTTCCTAGTTTGATATACTCCACCCAGAGGATGCCCTTAAGGCCTTTGTAGAAATTATTGAAATGTTGAATTAAGTATAAGCCCTACTGTCTTGTTAGGTATCTAATAATTAGTCTGTATTTATTTTGAAAAGTCATTTAACTGGTCCCATATCTACCTAACTATACTGTGATACATATGACATTTATTAAAACTTTATTTGCAGGACACATGTGTGGTTCAGTTGGTTAAGCATCTGCCTTGGGCTCCAGTAATGATCCCAGGGTGCTGGGATCAAGCCCCACATCTGGCTCCCTGCTCAGTGGGGAGCCTTCCCCCTCTTCCTCTGCTGCTCCCTCTGCTTATGCTCTCTCTATCTCTCTGTGAAAAAAAAAATAAAATATTTTAAAAAAACTGTTGAAATTCTAAGGATTTTTTCCAACTTACCAGTTTGAGGAGATTACATAAGGAAAAAGAAATACTGGCATCAATTCTCACTGATTTATCTATCTTGAACTCACTCTGAGTTTTAGAGATCTGTTTCCATTTGTATTTAACAATTTTAATCTTTAAAATCTTTGTTAATGAAGTTTATCAAATCATGGTCAGAAAAATCTATGGTTTCCGTCTCTAAAAGAGTCAAAATATTATCCTATGCACTATTTTATTCTTATTCTATCACCTAGTGATTTTTTCATTATTAAAAAACCAAATTCAGCCTTCATGATTTGTTAGGAGAAATATAGCACTCTAGATCCTAGATTGTTATATACAACCAATCTCCTTATAATAACATTGCCTTCAACTTCCTCTTTTCAGTACTTTCCCTATCTTTCCAAGTCTTAAAATAATTCTACTTACAGATAATCAGGAAACATAATAGAGAAAAAGTAAAGAACTAGAGTCCAAGATATGCAGACCTTTGCTCATACCTGGTTTTGATTATTTAGTAATGAAATTTGGGGCTTTAGATGACAAGATTTAGAGGATACTTGGAACTTAAGTTAATGCTGTAATTCATTGAGATTTAGGAGTCTTGGATGGAGTAAATATATTTTGTAGGTGGGATAAATATTTATCTTAGGATTCATATTTATTTGGCCTTGGAAGTCCAAATATTGGAGTGTTAGGCATAATAACTCCAAAGATGTCTACATTGTAATTCCTAGAACAAGTAAACAAGCAGGTATGTGGGAACGGGAAATCAAGGTTGCAGACAGAAGTAAGACCACTTAACAGTTGACCTTGAAATGGGATATTGTCTTAGATTATCCAAGTGGGCTCCGTGTTTTCACAAGGGTCCTCATATATAGAAGAGGAAAGCAAAAGATCAAGAACCAGAGATTGCAGTGTGAGAAAGACTTGACCAGAATGTGGCTGGCTTTGAAAGTGGAGGAATGGAACCTCAAAACAAGGGATGCCAGCAGTCTCTGGCAGCTGGAAAACGTGGAGGAACAGATTCTTCCCTAGGGCTTTCAGAAGGAACTCAGCCCTGACAACATGCTGACTTCAGCCCAGTGAAACCAGTTTTGAACTTCTGACCCTCAGAACTGTAGAATAATAAATTGGTGTTAAGACCCCAAGTCTCTGATAATTTGCTAGAGCAGTATAGGAAACTAATATATTATTTTCCATATTTAATACCTATACTTTAATAACTTTACCCGTTTAACCTCACTCCTGAATTTTCTGTCTTGCTCATACTATACTTAGGGATATAGAAGCCTGTAATACTGTTTTATATTAATTCCATACTGAGAATTTTTTTCCATATTAAGAATTTCAATTTGTCAGCCTTTTCTATTGACTTCAAACAGGTTTTAAGAAATATCAAAGTAAAAAAAGAAACTAAAATGGGTAAGAGTTGAAAGAGTGATAAAAATAGCATTATTTATTTATCTTTTTTAGGTCTGAAGTATTTTTTTCCATCAAGGATTTTTTTAAGACATGTATAAAGTAAGTAAGTCCCATTTAGAAAAAGTAGATGAAATATTACACATAATTGAGAACTCTATTTTATTTTTTAAAGTCTATTATTAATTTCTGGTTAGTTAACATACAATGTAGTAGTAGTTTCAGGGGTACAATACAGTACTGTTATATTTTAAATGAAAATATTTTCACTTAAAAACTGCGCTATCTCCGTGATAGACACATCCTTCCATTGTAGTAATGTAGAGAAATCTGAAGCCTTCTCTGTTTTAAAAAACTTTGTGTGATTTTTCTGCTCATTTTCTTTACTTTCAAATTAAATAGTATGCTCGCTTCGGCAGCACATATACAAATTAAATAGTCTAAAATTAAATAGTCTAAATAGCTTTATCAATCCAGTATATGTGAATAAAAATATGTGATTCATAAATGGATAGATCTATGTTTGAATCTCTGCATGTACACTGAATTAGCCATGTGATATTAGGCAAAATATCTAAGTCAGTATCTTCCTTTTTAAAATATCTACCTTATAGCATGGCTGTAATTGTAGAATGATGATTAAAAATATTAAGAGCAGAATCCCATCACTGGGCTCTGCATATTTAATATACTCAGTAGATACTAGATACAACTTCCAGTATCATCACTGTTATTATTGTAAGCTCCTCTTTCTCACCATCCATCTTTTCATTTGAGATTTCATCTTATTTTTCAGCCCACAAAATGTTACTTACACTATCTTTCCAAATATTGCTTATTTTTTATTATTTCTGGTATCGTCAAGGACCTAAATACTGGGTATCTGTTGACTCTTCATCTCCATCAACTTTTTATTTTCTCTTTGTTCTCTTCTATATTGTCAGAGAAGTACTCAATTGTGTCATCTGCATTATTGATATTAATACATTAGAGTACATCTTCATTACTGGTTTAATACATTAGAATACTCATCAGGTTCTTTATTCTGGGAAAATCTCATTGCAAAGGTTTGATTATAATTTTTAGTATCTAAAGCTTTTATTCGGATTTTTAAAAATAATCCCGTAAAGATGCTCTACATAATATGTCATCAGGGAAACACAAATTAAAAAGTGAGATAACCTCTATACACTTACATCTTTTCCATGAGGTGTCTGCACAGGACTTTGGCCCATTCTTTAACTGGGTTGTTTGTTTCTTATTGTTGATTTTTTTTTTAAGATTTTATTTATTTATTTGACAGAGAGAAAGAGATCACAAGTAGGCAGAGATGCAGGCAGAGAGAGGGGGGAAGCAGGCTTCCCACTGAGCAGAGAGGCCGATGTGGGGCTCAATCCCAGGACCCTGAGATCATGACATGACCCAAAGGCAGAGGCTTTAACCCACTGAGCCACCCAGGCACCCCATCTTATTGTTGATTTTTAAGTGATCTTTGAGAAGAAGGTGAGATTTGAATAATAGAGAATTCTATTGGTATCTAGGGCTTTTTTATACTGGATACAAAAGAAGTAATGCATACCAAAAAATAATCGTTACAAAGAAAATGACAGAAATAGAAAAAGGAGAGAGAGAGAAGAAAAATAAAGACAATGGATATGAACAATTTACATGCAGAAGCCTAATAAGTCAAAAATAATATTTAAAAATCAAATGTTAGAGTAACCATAAATGTAAATTAAGACAATTATAAGATCCTATTTATTGCTCTTCTAAAAGAACAATATTGAAATGATTATAAAGAGTTGGTGAGAGTACTTTAAAGATATTCCTTCCCTAATACATTATAAACACAAACATCTTTGTGAGTTTATCATATGTAATTTTTAGTAGGAATATTAAAATGAAATCATACAATAGATGTCACAACCTTTTAAACAGATTTAAAGCCATTTTTTAAGAGTGGAATATATTCAGCATGTATTGTTAAGTTTAAAATATCAAGATAAAAGTTATATTATCACTATAGTACCAATTTTATATATATAACTAGACTTAGCAAACACCTTCTTGGTATTAGGTGTGATGCTCTTATTTTACCCGGTACTTTTCTGATTCTCGAGTTTTCTGTATCCAGTACAAATTGTCTTTGAAGTGAAAAAAATAAATAAATCAATGCATTATCAAATTAAAAAAAAAAGAATTCCTATTTCCTAGGCTTATCTGAGTACACCAAAGAAAATTTCATGGTTCTTGATAACTTCTTGTCATCTTTAATTATTTTGTTGTCCTATAAAAATGAGATATTCTCAAATGCTAAGACAGTACTTTCTACCAAATGGCAACAGACTGTATTTGAGTTTGGGAGTATGATTTGCTTTAATTTTATCTGCATTGGCTTGCTGTTAATTATCACCTTTTGTTAAGGAACAATCTTATAAATGAATGAGTTTGTTATGTGGAATATTCAGTAATATTCTACAGATGCTCGAATGCAATGTTGGTGTAAATGTTTATCTTATACATGTTTTAAATAATGTAAAATGAAAGCTGAGACCTTTAAAAAAATAGTCAACCACATGGTCCTCCGTATCCCACCTACTTCCAAGCTGAGAGAACTATAATTCTGAATTTATTTCATCATGCTTTTGCTTTCCTTTTTTGTACAGTTTACTACATCTGTAGACATTTCTTAATATTATCATTTTTTAAAGATTTTATTTATTTGACAGAGACAGAGAGAAAGCACAAGTAGGCAGAGAGGCAGGCAGAGAGAGAGAGAGAGAAGCAGGCTCTCCGCTGAGCAGGGAGCGAGATGTGGGGCTCTATCTCAGGACCCTGAGATCATGACTTGAGCAGGAGGCAGACGCTTAACTGATTGATTCACCCAGGTACCCCAAAATTACTAGTTTTAAATTTTAAAAGTGTATTATGCTGGCTTTTAATCTCTGAAGTTCACTTTTTCACTTAATATTCAGTTAATAATAATCTATCAATGTTGGGTCATCAACTGTGATAACCTGATATAATTAATTACAATAAGTTATATTTGATGCGAGATACTAATAACAGGTAAAAATGCACAGGGCCAGGGGAAACTTAGTACTTTCTGCTCAATTTTTCCATAAAACCTAAAACTGCACTAAAAACAAAGTCAATTAATTAAAAATAAGATAAAAATTAAAATGTAAATTTTCTCAGGCAAGTTTTCATGAATCTAGTTTTTAACCTAACACCCCCTTCACTACCTACGTCTTACCAAGACCTCCTGTATATTTACTTCCCCAATCCAAGTAGCATGATGCCCTCAGCATAGAACCAGTATGATATTCTGTGGAATGTCCAGCTGTTTCAGGTGTCTGGTGTCTTTAAATAATATTAAACCTGGATAATAATAAATCTTAATAAAGCCCTGGAACTAGACTGTAAATTGACATTATTGTGTTTTCTAACTAAGTTCAAGTAGTTTTGGATCCTTTTTTCTGATAGAGATGGGTAAGAATATATCTACCAAATGAATAGCTACATACCATACACCGGAGGCTCTATTACCCTCCTATATCAAAAATGCCTCATCCAGCAGAACAGCTGCATCCGAACTAATCCTTGGTTTAGTTTATATTAGTCCTCTGTTATCCTTCGATATCTGTCTTGTTTGTGTAGGGCCCGGGCTGGTGAATTAGGTGGAATGATGTGAACTAATACACACGCATCCATTAAGGGATAGTATTAACTTTTGTCAGTATTCCCAAGGAAAAGAGCAGTTTTATAGTTTTCCTTTGGCCTTTCACACTATGACATCCTTGCCTCATGTGTTAAGAAACCAATGTGGGGGTTCTGCTAACTCCCAGATATGTCTACTCCCATTCTACATTCAGAGAGCATGGAAATTGTCATTTAAGCCACAGTGAACCATATCTGGACCAGGACTGAAAGCTGACATGGTCCTTGCAATCTAGGGAGTCTTGCCAAGGGCTAGCTCCCGCAATCCCTGCAGTTCACTCCCTACTTGATTTGGCTCACATAAGCACTCTGGGTCATGCTGACACAGTCCTTGAGCTCCTCTGTAAATATACTTGAGAAAACACTTTTGTTTTGAAGCAAGGCAGTCACGTGGGACTTGTGGTCCTCTGATCTTGAGCTCCTTGATAAACATTCTTGTTATTGAACTATAAAATAAAGTCTGTTTTGCATGCTGGGGCTCCACTGCATCATCAGCCCAGGGACACCTCCCAATCCCAGCTTTCTGTCTCTTTTTTTTCTAAATCCCCCACTGTTCTTTCTCCGTCTTCCCTGGGACTTCTTGTGCTGGTCCGCGACACAGAATTCTTATCTTTAACTGTCTCCCGCTTGCCTTACTGCTAACAGGCGATGTATAATGATTCTTCAGGCCACTGTTTACCAATCTCTATTCAGAACTGATTCCAACAGTCCTCAAAATGTTTGGATATTCCTCTTTCAACAGTATACACTTAATCATAGATTTTCTTAAGGTTTCAAAAACTATCTCAGACTAAAAACTGGGCAAGGGATTGTGACATTTTATTGAGGTAACTCTTCATAATCCCCTGATCATACATGCTAATTAACTTTGATTGTATTAATTGAGGAGAGTTTTCGAGGTCTGTTTACCATTTAATTTTCCCCTAGGGACACTCTGTTTTATAAACCAACTCCATAACTCTTTCTAGGTTACCCCACTCCAATGGCATTCTGATGATGGCACTTAGTTGAAAACTACGTGCATTTGGCTTCTAAGAGCTAAGTGCAGTCACTGGCTTCTATTCTTTCGGAGTCCTATCCTATCCATTCTGGAAGCATTAACATAGATGCCCCCACCATGTGTGCATTGCATTCTTGCTTCCAATTAAATTTCTTAATAGTCATTATACCTCATTATCTTTCATCCAGATTACTGCTCTATCTTCTTAAATGACCTTTCATCCTCCAAACCACTCAAACCTATTCCACTTTATTTTATAGATAATATCTAGAATGGTCTTTTGAAAACCCAAATCAATGTTGTTTCTGTTTAAAATCTTCAAAGCCTTTTTTAATGTTCTTAAGCTAATGAAGAAACACCTAATATGACCTCGAAAACCTATATAATTCTGTCATATCCAATCCTTAAGCTTTAGCTCTTACAACTTGCACCACTTTCCTTTCTGAATTTCAGCAAAACTAGCTTTTTTATTCCTTCTATGTTCCTCCAGTTTCCAGGCTTTTAAAAATGCTGTCAATTGTGTATAATGTTCTCCATCCTTCACATGGTTTCATAGTCATATTCTATTCATTAGCAGATATCAGTTCAAATATTCACAGTCCACTAGGATTATTCCTTGAGATCTCAGACTATAACCAGTCCTTTTGTTGCATGGTCTCAAAGAATGCTTTTAAATCTGTCCATGGAGGGGGGGGGGGAGTAATTACATTGTCAAATGTGTCTACACTATTACCATGAAAGTAAACATTATATCCATTATCTCCAATACTCTTATTCTGAGTAACCAACACAGTAAATAGGCAATAAAGCATCTGTTGATTGAAAGGCATTCCCTTGGTCACTAAATAACTCTGTCTCTTTGTCCCTTCCACCATGCTACTCTGTGTCCCTGCATGCACTGGGGAGGAGAGGGAGAGACAGAAGTAGAGAGGTGACATGAAAGTTATTTTCATCATACTCAAGATTCCTATTTCTTCTCAAGTTCTAAGTCTGCCATTTAATTATCTGTTCAATGATTTTATTAGACATTTTTCCACGTTTCATTTAATTTAAAATACTGTGATAAAAAGAGTTATTAGTATCTTTTCCTTGTTTGAGAAGTCCCAGAATACTAAATTATTTTCACGTATTTGAACATCACTCTCAGAGTGAAAGCTTACAAAATCAGAGCTTACAAATAATACCCTCCACCAAATTGGCTTTTATCTAGCTCTACAATACATTTTTCTCAACATTAAAAAGCTGTTCTGCAGTTTTTAGAAATATCTTTAAAAATAACACTGTGATAAAACAATGATCCTACGCTACAGAGAAGAATTGCACTATGAATAGTAGCTCCTTAATTTGTATTAATGAGATTCTGAAATAATTCCTCTATTGAAGATAATATTTCAGCAAATTACAAGATCACTTGTTATTTACTTTTTTTTTCCAGCCATGGGATTTCTCTTTAGCTGTGTCAATCTGTGTGGATCCTTAAAGTCACATTTTCAATCAAATTTGTTAAAACTTGTCTTCGCAGACACTCCAAGTTTTTGACCCTACTGATTTTTTTGTTCTTAAAAGTGAAGCTAGTTTTCTAGGCAGTTCAAATTTTACCCTGATCTTAGGGATGGAGCCCAACAGGAGAAAAGGAAAAGAAATTATGAGGATCATTTGCTGGACATACACAACTTGTGGAATATGAGGGGCCTTCAGTTAGTCTCTAGCCAGAAATTTTAACCCTCATTCATAGGTACATTCATAGGTAAAATACACCCTTCAGGTTAATTGCTCAGTTCCTCTCTTCTTTCTTATATATTCTCCTAAGAAAGTTTAAGACAGATGGTGTAAGAAAATATTCTAATTTATTTATTTGTTTGCTTTTAAAGATTTTATTTATTTGACAGAGAGAGAGAGATCACATGTAGGCAGAGAGGCAGGCAGAGCGAGAGGGGGAAGCAGGCTCTTTGCTGAGCAGAGAGCCCGATGTGGGGCTCGATCCTAGGACCCTGAGGTCACAACCCAAGCCAAAGGCAGAGGCTTTAACCCACTGAGCCACCCACGTGCCCCAATATTCTACTTTAGAATATAGTTTGAGTCAGGAAGCATAGCTCTAATTAAACTCCCAGTCTCCATTAGAGATTAAATTAATTTACCCATTTGTCTTTCCTTGTGCAGAAGCTTGAATTCTTGGGATTGCAAGCCAAAGCTTCAGACATATGTCCTGAACATTTGTCTTATCAAAATACATTTTCTTAGGGCGTCTGGGTAGCTCAGTTGGTTAGGGCATCTGCCTTCAGCTCAGGTCATGATCCTAGGGTCCTGGGATCAAGCCCCAAGTCAGGTTCCCTGCTGGGGGAGCCTACTTCTCTCTCTGTGCCTCTGCTGCTTTCCCTGCTTGTGAACTCTCTCTGGCTCTCTCTCTCAAATAAATAAAATCTTTAAAAATATATATTTTCTTTAATATATGCCCTCTGGGTATATAGATATTTGGTTAAAAAAAAAGCAGCCTAACTTACTTCCATTCCCTAATATACATGAAAACAAGTGTTTCGATAACTGCATCTATTCATGTGCCTGTGACTTACATTATTACTTCACCACTGATATTATTTCTTAATATGACTGTTATTGTTGCTACTATTGTGAACTGCTGTTCTCTGATTATTTTAGAGTGAATCATTTTATTATTCTCATTCCTAAAATAATTCTTTTTGTTAAAGATTTTATTTATTTGAGAGAGAGAGAGAGAGAGAGAGCTCGAGTGAGTGGGGAAGGAGCAGAGGGAAAAGGATAAGCAGTCTCTGGGCCAAGCATGGAGCCTGACACGGGGGCACAGTCCTGCGACCCTGAGATCATGACCTGGGCCAAAATCAAGAGTTGGATGCTTAAGTGACTGAGCCACCCAGTCACCTTAATAATTCTTTCTTTTTTTTTTTTAAGGTAGGCTCCACGCCCACTGTGGAGTCCAATGTGGTGCTTGAACTCAGGACCCTGAGATCAAGATCCCAGCCAAGATCAAGAGCTGTCCCTCCCATCCCTAAAATAACTCTTTAAGAAACACATTAGTTTTATATTTTACTGATGACAATACCGAGACCTAGAGTTTCTAAATTTGTTAACCTAAATGACTAAACTAATAAATGCTACGGAGGGAACGAGAACTCATATTATTAAGATTCCTAAATTGGTGTTATCTTAAACATTATTCGGTACAGTTGGCATTGTTTGGATATGCAGGATAGAATATCCTGCTTAACAGAGGTAAGCTCATTTAGAAACAAAAACATGAAGATCACTCCATAGCTACAGCTTCATTTCTCATGAAGATGGACATGTTGTTTTCCCTTTTAACTCCTATGATTTGAACTGTTCTAGTCCAAGATGGACATTATGAAATTTCAGGTAAGAAAAGGGGGCCTTTATTTCATTTCTCCGATACATTCTTAGGGAGGCAACTGTATATGTGCTTGACCTTTTCAAGGTTCTGCAGTTTGATTGGATGGCTGCCTCTGTTATCACCCTTTACAACCTCTGCTTCATGTGAGAAATCAGGGTGGATCGAGGAGCCAATCAAATATGGAATACTGAAAAGGTTACAGCAGTGCTGCCGACTACAAGCTATCCTGGAAGGCGGTGGTTATTAACATTCCAGCGCCTCATTCCAATGACAAAGATTGTAATAAGAACAGATGAGGCTGAGGCGGGAATTTTATTCTTTTGACAATGATAAGATAGGAATGGTTGAATCGGAAGGGCTGCCCTAGTCTAGTCTTCCGTTTCTGCACTGCCTGTTTATAATGCTGCGAATCGACTTCAGCATCATGAATGGGGGTTATGTTGACATAAATCAGGACAGGGTACATCCTCCTGCACATGGCTTTGGGCCACCCTTTACTACTGTAATTGTCTTCCTCTGTGCTTTCTCTCCCTCGTCCTATTTCTACATGGCATTTAAAAATGAAATTGGCTTTTGAAATATTGCCTCCTTTATTTTTCATTAGGACACAGACTCCCTTACAAGAGTCAACCAGAAATGCCATGAAGTGGTTGGTAGAAAAGTATCTTAAAGTTTTATTGAATATATAATCAGCTTTACTGTTGAAGGCAATATATGGTATTAAATTCAAATGGCAGGGCTAGTGCCTGAACAGTTACATGGTGTCTAACTTTATTACTGGTTACATTATTATATTTATTTATTTTGGACAAAGCTTATCATTGGGGCTATTTTTATATTCTATATTATCTAATATACTTTGGTAAAGGACTTTTCCATTTGTTTTTACTTTTTAGAGCTTTTTATATTTCCAGATACTTTGGAAAATGCCAGGGAACAGCCTCTTATGAGCAATTTGAATGACACTGGTATTATTGCATCTTTGTGAAATGGAGCTGGGAAAACATACAATTTTTTTAGATGTAACTGAAACCCGAACATAATATATTAGAGCTATCTCCACATTCCAGTTGATTCCAGTATTTAGATGCCTGATTAAAAGGATGAGAACCAAATAGTTCACAACTTTCAGGTAAACAGGACTTGGAAATAAGCAATGGTACACAGGAGTGTTTTTTTTTTTTTTTCTACCATATAACAAAACAACTTACTACATCCCTAGGAGAGAAAATATGTTTTTCTCATTAAATTCTTGATGCAATAAATCTTGCATCTGTCATCCATACACAGCAGCTTTGAAAAAGAAAAGAAAAAAAAAAAAAGGTACTTTTTTCCCTTATAGCTTTAATTAAAGGTCAGTTCAGATTTTCACAGGCAACTCTTTCTGATGTTTTTTAATCTTGGTGGAGATGAATGTCCCACTGCTATGCCATAAAGCCTGCTGTGTGGGGCTTGGATCTGCCCTGTTGTCATCTCCTCCACATAGCTGGGAACCTCCTTTTAAATCTGGGGCATCCTGGGGAGTGCAAGGCACATGGAACTGTGCAAGACAGAGCAAGAGCTGAGCCATCTGCCTGTTAGAGCTGCTTTCATAAGACAAGAAGGAAAAATAACTGACCATTACAGAGAAATATTTCATCTTCAGAAGTCCTAGGAAGAAAAAAGTTTTGTGCTTATCTGTACTCCTACCAATCATCCCAGTTAATTCACTGATGTCTTTAAAATAAAATCGGTCATAGCGTTGAGTCACTCTTTTAGTTGGGTCATTTTCTTCCTTAAGATATGACCCATTTTACCCTCGCATTTTTTATTTCATTCTATTTTATGGAAGCATACCCACAACCACTTGGGGAAGGCCCAGTGAATTGTATCCATGCATAACACCTCCGCTGGGCGGCCTGAAGCAGCTGTTTAAGCAACTACCCCCAGCTTGGCAGCACAAAGAGGATTTTCGGAGCTGGCTATGCATAGAATGTCCAAAAGTTCTGAGTCACTTGCCCTCCTCTAGTGTTAATAATTCTCCTGCTTGCCAGCTTTGCTACTTTCATTTTCAACCAAAACAAAAGCCAAAACTTTGTTTTCTAGACCTGTTTTTCCTTTTATCTGTGATTCTTCCCCATAATTATATTCATGCTGTTTGATTGCTTTTAAGTAGCTGAAAACAACTCCAACTTGATGAAGAACAAAAAGGAGCATGAGGTTGTCAACTTCTTTGTTGAGTTCTGACAAGGTCACCACCAGTTTTCCAACCTGTTGCCATCTCTCACCACTTTTTCTCTTTTCCTCTCATTCTGTAGTAAGAGCTTTCCATATGGAAAAAAAAAAAAAAAAAAGACTGCCAGTTACTTAAGAATCATATCTTACAAACTTAGTAAACTCAGGAGAAAGATGACTTTTTAAATAGTTCTAACACATGAACAGACATTTCTGCAAAGAGGACATCCAAATGGCCAAAAGACACACGAAAAAGTGCTCAACATCATTCGGCATCAGGGAAATACAAATCAAAACCACAAAACCACAGTGAGACACTACCTCACAGCAGTCAGAATGGCTAAATTTAATCAGTCAGGAAACGACAGATGTTGGCGAGGATGCAGAGAAAGGGGAACCCTCCTACGCTGTTGGTGGGAATGCAAACTGGTGCCGCCACTCTGGAAAACAGTATGGAGGTTCCTCAAAAAGTTGAAAATAGAGCCACCCTATGACCCAGCAATTGCACTACTGGGTATTTACCCTAAAGATACAAACATAGTGATCTGAAGAGGCACATGCACCCAAATGTTTATAGCAGCAATGTCCACAATAGCCAAACTATGGAAATATCCTAGATATCCATCAACAGACGAATGGATAAAGAAGATGTGGTATATATATACAATGGAATACTATGAAGACTTCCAAAAAATGAAATGAAATCTTGCCATTTGCAATGACGTGAATGGACTAGAGGGTATTATGCTAAGTGAAATAAGTCAATCAGAGAAAGACAATTATCATATAAGCTCTCTGATATGAGGAATTTGAGAGGCAGGGTGGGGGATCATGGGGGGAAGAGAGGAGAAAAATGAAACAAGATGGGACCAGGGAGGGAGACCAACCATAAGAGACTCTAAATCTCAGGAAACAAACTGAGGGCTGCTGGGGAGGGATTATTAAGACCACACTTGCTTAGCTTGGGACACAGACCCACTCCAGAACATATCACTGTGGTCACCATGGTGGACACCTCTAACCTCTCAGTCTGCATTATAGATCCTATCCAAAGACAGGGTTATGACAAGAGATCCAGCCATAATATCACATGGACTAAACTGGGGAAGGATGGTATGGTAGGCTGCATAATGCCCTCTCCCTCTACAGAGATATTCATCTTCTAATCTCCAGAATTCACAGAATGCTACCTTACGTGAAAAAGAGGACTTTCAGATAATCACATGATTAAGTTAAAGGTCTTGTAATGGAGAGATTATCCTAGCTCATCTGGATAGGTCCAACATAACCAAAGGATTCATGCAAAAATGAGGAAGTAGGAGGTCAGGCTCACAGAAGGAAATATGATCATGGAACTCATAGTCAAAGTGATGCTATTTCTGGAAGGGATCTCTGAACCAAGGAAAGTAGGGAGTCTCTAGAAACTAGAAAAGGCAAGGAAAAGATTCTCCCCTAGAGCCTTCGGAAGGAATCTAGTCCAAACAAGACCTTGATTTTGGTCCATTGAAACTTAATTTTGAACTTCTATTCTTCAGAAGTATAATAACTGTTTTATGCCATTAAGTTTGTTTTAACTGGTTTCAAGAGCAAGGAAAAACCCAATAAAGATCATTCTTCTCAAAGATATTGGCAGGATTAAAAAAAATATGTCCATTAAATTTGGAGAGTATCCTTTATGTTCTGACTTCTGACAAAATTATTTTAATTCTAAGTGACCCATAATCCTGGATAAATTGTAAACTCTTTAAGAGTTGACACTATATCCTGATCCTGTTTGCTTCCCTTACAGAAACTTGGCCCAGGTCATGCATATATAAATGCTCATTAAATATATATTGAATTGGGATGCCTGGGTGGCTCAGTTGGGTTAAACAACTGCCCTTGGCTCAGATCATGATCCCAGGGTAGTGGATCGAGTCCCACATGGGCCTCCCTGCTCAGTGGGGAGCCTGCTTCTCCCTCTGCCTCTGCCTCTCCTCCCTACTCATTCGCTCTCTCTCTAACAAGTAAATAAGTAAAATCTTTAAAAATAAATGAATAAATTTTATACACACACACACACATATATCAAATTGAATTGACATGGTATTTGGCAATCATATCTACAGTCAAAGTGACAGCAACACTTCTTGGGTTTGTTTTCAGCACTATGGTGAATAGGAGTCAAACACAGAGTTTGAAAGATAAATCTGAAAAAGATAGAGACGGGCAAGAAAACCAAGCAAACAAAGGTTAGACAGTAAAAGAAGATTATGCCTTGTAAGCATATCAGTTCACAATTCAAGACAGAGTCTGGTACCCAGGGCCATTAAGCATTCTTAGATGGGATTCTTCCTAGATAAGAATGAGACACTAATGTAAATGGAGATGGACCACAAAGAAGCACACACAACTTGGTCATGGAGTGCAAGGAAGGCAGTATGACACTGGTTCCCAGTTGTACTGTGCTTGTTTCAGGGCACATATTTCAGATTGCAGAGAATCACCTACAGACATTATGCTCTAAAAGAGCTATTGGAATCTGCATTTTTTTTCAAACCATTAATCCTACGGGTTTTTTTTTCAAGATTTTTGTTTATTTGAGAGAGGGGGAAAATGAGCAGGGGGTAGGCAGAGGGAGAGAGAGAAACAACTCCCCACTGTGCAGGGAGCCCCACATGGGGCTCAATCCTGGGACCCTGAGATCATGACCTGAGCCGAAGGTAGATGCTTAACCACTGAGCCACTCAGGTGCCCCAATTGAAACCTGCATTTTAACAAGTATTTCAATAGCTTCTGATCCAGGGGGTCATTGGATGACTTTTAAGAACAAGTGCCATGGTGCACCTGGGTGGCTCAGAAAGTGAAGTCTCTGACTCTTGGTCTCAGCTCAGGTCTTGATCTCACAGTCATGAGTTCCAATCCCACGTTAAAAAAAAAGGAAAAAAAAGAAAAAGAAAAAGACCCAGTGCCATGAGGCACTGGCAGGCCATGAAAGCAAGGCCATGCAAGGCAGTACATCCCAAACACAGAAACATGTTAAAGAGTCAGTGACCCCAATGAAAAGTATAAGTAGAAAAGGCAACCAGTGATACAAAAGCTACATCGTGTTGCAGGGACCATTCACCTTCTGTCTCAGCCCCCAAACTTGAGATTCTCTTTCCAGCAGAATAGGACGCAACCACATAATGTAAACAAATTTGTACTGAGGAACCCATGACACTAAAAGTTTGCTGATGGCAGTCAGTGGATCAGCTTCAGGAGCATCATATGTAAGCTTATTAGAAATGCAGAATCTCAGGCCACACCCCAGTAACATTAAACTGAATTTACACTTTCACCAGCTCTCCTAGTGACCCATAGGCACATAAAAATTCAGGAAACACTGATTAGCAGGCTCATCGGCTACCTTCATTATACAAGTAGCATAGTTAATCACTCAGTCTCCTGACTCCCGATAGGATGAGTGAATGAGATCTATAATAAAAAAGGGACATGCCTTATTAACTTCTTATTAGGATTATGAATATGAAACATGAAACAGAATGGAATACACTACTCAAGAAAACAGGGTAATAATTTCAGAACCCTGTTCCCTATGCCCCAAACATTTTCAGAATGGATCGGAATGAGTAAGTTGAAGGTCCAAACATCTACAGAAAGTCTTTTCCTTTCATTACTGCCATAAGTCTGATTAATTGCTTTAAAACAACTCAACTCTTTCTCCATAACTCTCTCCATAACCTGAGAGGAACCTATGTTCACCTTTGTCTGTAAAAGTTTGATGACTTGAAATTTCCAATAACTAGATCTTAGCCTCCAAAAATGTGAAATGGTAAAAAGACTTCCAGAAATGCCATTTGACCTGGATGCCATAAAGAATATATGGACTCTGGAAAGCTAGACATCAAAACTCTTGCTCCTACCATAGATTGGAGAAAAGAGATTTTGTGATCTATATATATACACCTGGGTCAAACTATCATCCTGTGAGAGAACCAGAGCTATTGCCTTGCTCTATCTGTCTGAGAATTGTGCCTTCAGGAGGGTAATAAAAATTCATTAGCTACTGTGGACTGACTTTGTTTTTGCCTTTTCTAGGCATGTTTAGACCCTTGGGAAGGTACAACTACAATGATGAAACGTCGTCCCAAACCATAACTTCTTAGTTTAATTATTTTTATAAAACCTCTAAGTGATTCATAGCTTCTAGACAGTTAAGTTCTATAGAAACCATACTTAAATGTCTTGATAATGGGATAAAGATAAATGTCAAGTGAAATATTGCTACAGCAAAGATGTTTCATTTTGACTAATATAGTGAGCATGAGGGGAAAACTGGGGAGTGGGTTAACATATGAAGAGAATACAGATCTTGACCTGGAGATAATAGCAATATAAGACAGGGGGAAAGAAACCCAATATATTTAAATATAACAGAAGGCAGAATCAGAATAAACTTAATCCTGAAGAGAATATATTTTCTTAAAGAATTATACTGGTAAAATAATGAAGCAAAAAATCATTTTCAAAAGGATAGCCTATAAGACTTCATTACATAAATTTTATATCCCAATTTAAACTATTAACACTACAGAATGGAGAAACAAACAATGTAAGAGAAAACTCAGAAATGTGAATATTCCTGCCTATTTGGAAATGGATAGAGAAGTAAGTGTGTGTAAACGCTGAGGGTAATGAGAAGCTAACTGGAAGAGTTTCAGAGGATATATTATTAATAATGAGATATTGTTATTATATTTATTCCATAAAATTAATGTCTGTATTAAAGAAGATGAAGTATTTTCGAAGAAAAGATTTATAAATTTAAGAAGGTAGAAATTGAAATAATCCAAAATGAAACAGTGAGAAAAAGAATGAAAGAAATTAATAGCAAATCAATGATCTGAGAGGAGGTTTCAGCTATGCAGCCAAATACATGAGTAACTGGAGTCTCCACAGCAGGCTGGGGAGCAATAATGGTAAAAAGTCATTCAAGAAGCCCAATAAACCTCACGCACAAGGAACATGAAAAAAAAAATCAAGTTATATCAGAATGAATTTACTATCATTGAAAAATAATTGAATAATAAAGAAAAACTTAAAAAGAGTTTAAGCAAAAGTAACATGTTCTATACAGATGTAACAAAGGTGAGAATGTTAATAGATTTTTATGGGAAACACGCAAGTAAGAAAAGAGAGCCAACAACATTTTTGGAGTACTTAATGAAAACAAAATGTCACCCGAGAATTACCTGCCCAGTGAATTTATCATTTTAAAAAAAAGTGCACTAAAAACCAATGTGGGGGCCCCTGGGTGGCTCAGTTGGTTAAGCATCTGCCTTTCAGCTCAAGTCATGATCTCAGGGTCCTGGGATCAAGCCCCATATCAGGCTCTCTGCCCAGCAGTGAGTCTGTTTCTGCCTTTCTCTCTGCTGTTCTCTCCCTTCCTTCCTCTCTTTCTCTCAAATAAATAAATAAATAAAATCTTCTTAAAAATTAAATAAAATTTTAAAAATAACCTATGTGGATGTAGAAAAGTTGGAAGAATATATCCTCAACACTCACATGTCAAGAAGTGTTAGAAGACCTATAGTCAGAGGAAAACATCAGATGGAAATCTAGATATATCCAAAGGAATGAAGGTCAACAGAAATGGGTACTTCTTAGATAAATATGCAAGCAAGAACCTCTCTTAGTATTCATATCTTTAAAAAAGATCATTGACTAAAAGTTATAACAATGTAGTATGGGATTTATAACATGTCTAGAAATTAAGTATATTAACAATGATGACATAAAGGACACAGGGGAAATACGAAAGTATAATATTTATGGTTCTTATTCTGTATATGAATTGGACTAATAACACCTTAAGATAAACAGTGACAAGTTAAAGGGGTATGCTATAAATATTAAAGCGATCACTTGGCCCACAGGAACATGAAAAGATGCTCAACATCACTATCATCAGGGAAATGCAAATCAAAACCTCAATGAGATATCACCTCACATTTGTCAGAATGATTAAAATCAAAAACATTAGAAACAACAAGTGTTGGTGAGGATGTGGAGGAAAAGGAGCCCCTGTGCACTATTGGCTGGCAGGCAAACTGGTACAGGCATGTGGAAAACAGTATGGAGTTTCCTCAAAAGATTAAAAATAGAATTACCATACAATTCAGTAATCCACTACTAGGTATTTACCCAAAGAATATGAAGACATTAATTTGAAAAGATATGTGCACCCTTATGTTTATTGCAGCATTATTTTGAATAATCAAATTGTGCAAGAAAACCAAGAGTTCATCAATAGATGAATGAAGATGTGCTCTGTATATAATAATGGAATAATTTTATACACATACATACATATATATACACATACATAAATATAATGTACTATTACTCAGTGATAAAAAAGAATTAAATCTTGGCATTTGCAACCACATGGATGGACCTAGAGAGTATAGTGCTAAGTGAAATGAGTCAGTCAGAGAAAGATAAACACCATATGCTTTCACTCACATGAAATTTAAGAAACAAAACAAATGAACAAAGAAAAAAAGATACAGTATAAAGGATTCCTTTTTTTTTTAAGATTTTATTTATTTATTTAAGAGAGAGGGAAAGTGAGTGAGAGAGAACATGAGCAGGGGGAAGGGCAGAGGGAGAGGCAGACTCCCTGCCGAGCAGAGAGCCTGATGCCGGGCTCAATCCCAAGACCTCGGGGTTCATAACCTGAGCCGAAGGCAGACGCTTAACTGACTGAGCCATCTAGGTGCCCCATAAAACACTCTTAACTATAGAGAACAAACAGATGGTTTCCAGAGGGGAGGAAGAATGGGGGATGGGTAAAATAGGTGAAGGGGATTAAGAGCACACTTACCATGATAAGCACTGAGTCATGTGTAGATTGTTGAATCACTATATTGTACACTTAAAACTAATATGACATTGTATGTTAACTGTAGGGGCAACAAATAGTGTTGGAAAAATGGGATATCTCCATGCAAAAAAAAGGGATTCTAGACACAGACAATACATCTCTCACAGAAATTAACTCAAAATGGACAATAGAATTCAATGTAAAGTGCAAAACTATAGAACATTTAGAAGATAATATGTGATAAAATCTAAATGATCCTGTGGTATGGTGATGCTTTTACTACATACAACATCAAAGGCATAATCCATTAAGAAAAGAATTGAAAAGCTGGATTTTGATAAACTGAAATTCCTCTCTTTGGGAAAGACACTATCAACAGAAATCAAGCCACAGAACTGGGAAGACATATATCACAAAGACACATCTGATAAAACACTATTACCCAAAATATACAAAGAATAGTTAAAACTCACCAATAAGAAAACAATCTAATTTAAAATGGGACAGAACCTGAACAGGTACCTCACCCAAAAAGACAGAAAGACTCCAAATAACATGTGAAATGATGTTTAACATCATAGGTCATTAGGGAATTGCAAATTAAAACAGCAGTGAGATACCATCAAATACCTCTTAGAATGGCTAAGACCCAGAATAGCAACAACATCAAATTCTGGCAAGGATGAAGATGTGGAGTGACAGGAACCCTCACTCATTGCTGATGGGAATGCAAAATGGTAGAGTATCCTTGGAGCACATTTTGGCAGCTTCTTACAAAATAAATCTACTTTTGCCACATGATCCAGTAATTGTGCTCCTTGGTATTTGTTTGAATGAGCTGAAAACTTATGTCCACAGAAACAAACAAATTTGGCACACACAAATGCTCATAATAGCTTTACTCATAACTGCCAAAACTTGGAAGCAACCATCAAGATGTTCTACAGAAGGTGAAGGGATAAATAAACTATGGTACATTTAGACAATGGGTTATTATTCAGTGCTACCAAGAAATGAACTATCAGACCATAAAAGCGCATGGAGGCACATTACTAAGTGAAAGATACCAATCTGAAAAGGCTACCTACTATATGATTCCAACTATAAGACATTCTGGAAAAGGCAAAATTACTGAGACAATAAAAAAGACCAGAGATTGCCAGGGGTTAGAAGGGAAGTAGGAATGAATAGCTGGATCACAGATTTTTAAGGCAATAACACTATTCTTTATGATACTGTAATGGTGGATATATACCATCATATATTTGTCAAAACCCATGGAATGTACAACACAGTGAATTTAAATGTTAACTATGGCTTTGGGTAATAATAATGAGTCCATGTAAGTTTATCAGTTGTAACTGAGCTATCACTCCTATGCTGGATGTTGATAGTATGGAAGGCTATACATGGGTCAGAGATGGGGGTAGAGGAGAACTCTAATTTCTGCTCAACTTAGCTGTGAATGCAAAACTTTTCTTAAAAAAAGTAAAGCTCATTAAAAATGAAAAGCATCAGAGTAAAGAAAACAATATAGATTGGAGTTGGAAACAGTTACATAGACCAATAATGAAACCAAAAGATACTTTGTCAAGAATATTATACAAATTTTGGCAAATCTCTACCCAGACTAACCAGGAAAAGTAATAGAATAGAATAGAATAGAATAGAATAGAATAGAATAGAATAGAATAGAATAGAATAGAATAGAAAGATACATAGATAGATAGACAGATAGAAAATAGATAGGATTGACATCGCAACAGATTCTACCGATATCATGGAGCAAGCAAAAGATACAAAGGATACCCCAATTAAACAGAAGTAAAACATTTATAGATAACATTTTTATCTGTGTACAAATTCAATGTATTTGACAGAAAAGGTACTAGAGCTAATAGTTATGAGTTTGCAGGATACAAATCAATATATGAAGAAAACTGAAAATAAAAATCAATGCCATGTACAGTATCAAATACTGTGAAATGTTAGATATCAATATAACAAACATTGGTAAACTCTGTCCTCTGAATACTATGAAGACTGCTAAGCAAAGTTTAAAAAGTTCAAAATGATTAAGATATACGCTACTGTGGTGCAAACACTCAGTATTGCTAAAAGCCAAATCTCCCCCTACTGATCAATAAATTAAATAAATCTCTATTCAAAATCAGAGCAGGATTTTTTTGCAGACATTGTTCAGTTAATTCTCAAACTCTTAAGGAAGGCAAACAACCTAGAACACCTAAAACATCTTTGAAAGAATAAGAACAAAGCTGGAAGACTCATAATACCTGCCTTCAAGTCTTATAATTAAAATTACAGTAACTTAATAGTGTAGTTTCAGCTTCATGATAGACCAAGAGATCAATGAAACAAACACAGAATATACATGACTGGGAAGGCAAGGAGGGACAAGTTGGGGAAAAATGAAGGGAAAAAAATTTATAGGTGTATGTATATTTCAAAATGTATCAAACTGTGTAATTCAACATGGGTCTTATTACAATAAATTTCTTTTAAATAAAAAATATTGCATGGTAAATGGTAGGTTAAACATAGTTTTTTAAGTTACTTGTTTCCAGGTGGTTCTCAAAGTGTTACATTAAAACCAATAGCAGTGCTCCATGCAGTTTATAAAGAGATAGGTTATTTCCAAACTTGAAGATCATTTTATTATAATTTATCCAATATACCTGTTTATCTAGATGTTGATATTTTGTTTTCCACAAAGAATATGTGCAACCTGATCTGCTGGGTGGGGGTTCGGGGGGGGTAGCAACTTTGTCTGCTTGCACACATGTAACTAGAAAACCCCTATCTGTGTTAAGATGCAAGTAGAAAAGTTTGTAAAAGAGAGTTGACCTCATTTTCTGTTTCTGTTCATTTTCTTCCCATCAAGTCCTAAATGGTATAAGAAGCAATACATTTTAATACAGCGAAAGGATGGTTACAGGGTTGGGAAAAAATGGAGAGAACTATTCCTGAGTTGTCAGAACTAGTTAGAAAGAAAAATAAATAATATGAAAGTTAGAAAAATGAGTCCAGATTGATCCCTCCAGAGCTCATTTTCCTTTGCAAACAGTTTATGACTGCCATGAAATTAACTGATTTAAATGAATCTTCTTCTAGAAGGTTATTACAAAGAGACTTAACACCCTGCTTACCTACTTTCTATCCATATTTACTGAGCTTCCATACTGTGCTTCAAATTGACTTGCTATTGACTTTGATACGGCCACAGGTGTCAACAGAAAATACTAAACTGAGATGCAAACAATTAAGGATATTGTGAGGGTAGTAAAATGCATACACTTAAATTATTTGGAAAACCTGCAATTTATACTTGAAACAAATCAGAAGATCCTTGTCTTTGGATAATCCAGGTTGCTGGAATAAGCCAATTTAGTAAAAATCTTTGTATGTACTCTGGGTAAGATTCTGAATAGTTACCAGAATGGTGAGATACGGCAATTCATAACATTAAAGAAAGTTCAGATGAAAAGGCCATGCACACACACACCCTTCAATATCTATTCCTATCTAACTTTCCATTGTTGTTTCTCATCCTTCTACTTTTTATGTGCAGCATCAACAAAGGATGACCCTGAACAAGCCATGTTCTGTATCTTCTCTCTCTCTGGCATGCCCCTCTCATTAGTCCTTTTGTCGTTAAAACGTCTTATCTTTCAAATAATAGAGAAAATATCACCTTTTCTTAGGAATCCTAAATCTCCCAGGCCATCCTACCTAGACAGAATTAATCACACATCCATATATACTCCCATGAATGCATTAAGGCATTTAAATTCAATACATATCGTTTAATGAGAGGCTGTTTTGTATCAAGAATTTTACTGTTTTCTTTACACATTTTTTTCTCACTAGATTGAAAGCTTGTAAAGACTAAGGAGCATGCCATTCTTTTTGTATTCATTACACTTAACACAGTGTCTAGGATTTAGTATCAATAAATGCTTACTGAATTAATCCATTTTATGACCTTTGAAATACTGCCATTCTGGGCTGTGTACATCATTCTACACAGATAGCTTATGCATCTAATCACCAGACTTCTTTGTGAGACTTTTACTACAATAATTAGTTTTCACTGTAACAGTTATCACATGGAATATCTAAAAGAATGCATATTCATCAAGGGGAGAAAAAATTAGTAAATCATATTTCCTGTATATCATAAGGAATTCCACCTCTACTTATGGATATTTCCACAAATCTCCCAATAGCATTTTTGTTTTTTGTTTTTTTTAGTAAGCACTCAACTTATGCAGAATCATTACAGCATAATTGGCTTTGAATGCAAAGTTGGAATTCAGAAAACAACTGTTCAAATTCCCATTCCATGACTTTGTGCTGTATCTCTATTATGTGAACATTTTTGTCTGCATGTCTGCACTTAAACTTACCAGTCAGGAAAAAAAAAAAAAAGGACGATATGTTACTTTACTAATGTGAGCATTAAATGAAATACATATATGAAAAAGACTACTAGCGAAGCTCCAAGTAGTCAGTACTCAAATACAAGGTCTATGCACCACCACCTACCCAGAACAAAGCTGAGAGTATTCATGAGATCTGATAAAAAAAATTATGCATGTTACTTTTCTTTTTTTTTTTTTAAGATTTTATTTATTTATTCGACAGAGAGAGGTCACAAGTAAGCAGAGAGGCAGGCAGAGAGAAAGGAGGAAGCAGGCTCCCTGCTGAGCAGAGAGCCTGATGCTGGGCTGGATCCCAGGACCCTGAGATCATGACCTGAGCTAAAGGCAGAGGCTTTAACCCACTGAGCCACCCAGACGCCCTGTATGTTACTTTCCTTAAGAAATGTATAGTCTCGCTGGAGAACTAAAACTTGCTTGTCATAAAAATACGAGACAGGGTTTAATTATAAAATATATTGTCTGACTGAGATTGTGATATTATAGGAGTTCAGAGAAAGGAGAGAAAATTGTGAATTGTAGAAATCCCTTTGTCTATGGGAGGTAGTGCGAAAGGATGGTAAGAGTTGACTCACGCAAAGATTTGGCAGGAAGAGGGAAACAGGGTTTAGATCTACTAAAATATAATATAGACACAAAAGAACTCATAATGGGGCACCTGGGTGGCTCAGTGGGTTAAAGCCTCTGCCTTTGGCTTGGGTCATGACCTCAGGGTCCTGGGATCAAGCCCCACATCCTCCCCACACCCAGCTCTCTGGTCAGCAGGGAGCCTGCTTCCCCCTCTCTCTCTGCCTGCCTCTCTCTCTGCCTACTTATGGTCTCTCTCCCTCTGTCAAGTAACTAAATAAAATCTTTAAATAGATAGATAGATAGATAGATAGATAGATAGATAGATAGATAGATAAAAATAAAAAAGAGAGAGAGATTCCTTTAAAAAAAAAGAACTCATAATAATACGCCTTTGTTTTCTCTTTCCTGAATGTACTAGGGATATTGTGATGTTAAGGACATTAGACCACATTTGGCCAGTGCCTTTGTTGTATTGACTAAAGTTTTATTAGGCAAATAACACTGCAACCAACTTCAAAAAGTATTTACTAACTATAGTCTCAGAGAGTCATTTATTAACTTTTGATTTAGGGTCACTGATTTTCAACCATGTTTTGATAGACATCCTAGAAGAAACCAGAAACACTACTACTATAAAGGAAGATGAATAGATCACAATTATTTTCGTATTTTCTCAAATTGTGACTTATTGACCCAAAAGGAATTGAGGATGATGCTCAAAGATAATTTTGTCTGCCTGTTTGTGATTCAACATTCAATAGGATATTTTAAATACATGGGATTTTCTGCAGGTTTTTCTAAGAATAGTTATGAAGTCACTGTTGTGCAAAAGAAAAACATTGGGATGAGGAGAGAGCAGCAATTCAACTTATAACTGATATCACATGAATTACAATTTTACTGATTTCCATTAAGTATAAATACTCTTGAAGATATTACCACCCAGATTTGGTTTGACAGAGTTTAGAATATTAACTTATATATTTCTCTTTGCATTTCACCATTCATCTTTCCTTTTCAAGTAGTTGGCTATCTACATACTTCCTTGCTTCAGGGGAGATATGAGACCGGTAGGAAAAATGATAATCAACATAAGACACTCCTCCCTGGCTGTTGTGTCTAAAAGCCCAAACCCATTATGAAGAACATGCCTCCATGCACTGAGATGTTTAAGGATAAACACAGACATGTAGGCAAGCAGAAGGCAAAATAATAAATATCGTCCCAAGACAGTGCCCATGAGACAGAGCCCAACCTTAGATTGGGGGGCTGAGTGATGAACTTAAGTAGGCCAAATCTTGGGCCCTGGAATTCGCAGCCTCACAGTGCCCCAAGAGTGGCAAAGAAGCCACAGATCCAGGGGACCTGAAGAACAATGGGAACCGGGGCAATCAAGGGACCTCTCCAAGGCTTCAACACTGCCTTTACTTCCAGAGTTCCAGAGCTCCAAGAATGCCTAGGGTTGAAGTCCTGCAAGTCCAGGGGTATGAGAACTCAAAGTCAGATTTAATGAAGAAAGATTTAAAAATATATATATTTTTGTAAACTGTGCTTCTAATTGCTACACATGGTGAGCCTCCTCAGGGGGTCACTGTACACTGTCACAATGAAGAGGTTTTTAGCATCTTCTAAGCCCGAGAACATTGAAGCTCTATCATTCTACCTGGAAAACTGAAAAATAATTGTTCCTCCCTGGAAACCTGCAGAATTAACATCTCACCTGCCATCTGGAGAAATCAAAAGAAATACTTTTTCCATAGTTTGTGTGCTAGGTTGAGACTGATAGTAGGCAGTATGATTTAGATACTTTCAAGGACAAATAAGGAACTATGAGATTAACAAATATGTAGTTTGATAATAACAAATGCCAGTGTAGAGGGGAAAGGGTATGAGGCATTATAAATATTTCCTGAGAACCTCTACATGCTAGGTAACGTGTGATCCATTATTCCAGCAAATTAATCTCAACAACTATCCTAACCCCTCTGTCAGGAATGCTCTTCTCCTACTTACTGGCTTATCTTGCTGTAGCACCCCTCTCTTGCTTTTACACCAATGTCACCTTCCAGTGAGGCCTTCCCTTGCTACCTTATCTAAAATTTCAATCCCCCCTCAATTCTTCTATTCCTCCTCTGTAATTAATTTTTCTCCTTAACACTTATCACTACCTAACATACTGTATATTGCATCCATCTTATTCACTAAATGTTTTATGCTTCTGGAGGCAGGGATGCTGTCTCTTCTGTATACTCCTATATCCTCAACCCTAGAGCCATGTCTGACACATGATAAAAGCTACATAAGTATTTGTTAGAAAAATGGACTAATATTTGAAAGACTCACTGAAGAAATGGCAGGTATTTATCCTCATTTTGCAAGGTAAGAAATCAAGGCTAATACAGATTTAGTAATTTATCCAAGGTCACACAGTGAGCTGAAATTTGAACATAGATTTAATCGGATGCCAATGCTTCTCCCCTTTCACTAACATGTTCTTTCATTTATTTAAAATAAAGTCATTTGAGCATGCACTTAAAATACCACACCAGGGGCTAAAAAATAGAGGAGATAAACAAGTGACTAAGATACTATTTCCAATGCTCAGTTTGTACTCTAGTGAAGGCAACAGGATAATGAAGAAGAAATTTCAGTAAAGAGACAAGCACACTCTGGCCTGTGGAATGCTTATTGAAAGGAGTGGAGGAATTCCTCAATGAGATTTTGGGGGCTGTGGAAAATTCTTTAGGATATGTGATTTTTAAGCAGAGACATGAAGAATGGATGAGAAAAGAATAGCAAAAATGTTAAAGAAAAAATTAAGAAGGTGAAAAGCAGGTGCAAGATCAAGTGATTGAGAAGTATAGCTAGTTCACAGACTAGTCCATTACCATGACCTCCATGAGTAGTCTACTGGAGCTAAAGAGCAGAGTTTAGTTGGAAGTGGTATAAAATGAAAAATGTCCCGTAATTAGGCTATGAGATAAGCAGAAGCCAGGTCATAAGCATTTTTGCTAGAAGGAAACCATCTACTAGGGCAAAGACAAAGATTAAAAAGAAAAAAGCAGATAGAAAACCCTTTGGTTTATTTATGCCTCAGTAACTATTCCAACCTGATACATTTTGAAAAGAGGAAGTTAACCCCCAAATATCTTGAACTATCTTCCCTTAATTCTTGACTTTCTGGCTGAGGAGTTATTATTCTATTTCAGAGAGTGGATTCCTTACCAATGTCTCTGTTGAGAAATCTACTTTCTACACAAATTAATGATCTGCTGAGATGCATTAGTTAGATATGGCTGCATAACAAAATTACCACAAAATTAGTGGCTTAAAACACACACATTTATTACCTCGTAGGCATTAGGAATCCAGAAATGATTTACCTGAGTCCTCGGCTTAGGGGCTCCTAAGGCTGCAATCAAGCTGTTGGCTGTGGTTCCTGTTTTATCTGAATCTCCACTGGGGAAGAGTCGACTAATATTTCACACAGTTGTCGGCAGAATTCAGTTCCTTGCAAGGTGCTCTTTTTGACTATAAATTGGAGGTAACCCTCAGCTCCTGGCCACGTGGCAGTCTCCATATGGCTTAGAACATGGAAGCTTGCTTTTTCAAAGACAGCAAGAGAGAAAAAGTCTCCTTGCAGAAAGAGCATTACAATTTTATGTAATGTAATCATGTGCATCCCATCACCTTTGCTGTATGTTTTTGCATAGAAACAGGTCATAGGTCAAGCACACACTCAATGGGAGGAAAATAGACAAGGCATGAATACCAGGAGATAAGGGTTCTGGGGACCACCAAAGAGTTTGCCTGCCACAAGAAATCTCTCTGCTAACCTCCAATGTGGTCATTTGCTAACCGTTCCCCTTCACCGAAGTAAACATATGCATGACTCTATCTGTCTTGGTCAGTTTGGGCTGCCATAACAAATCGCCATAGACTGGGTGTCTTAAACAACATCTATGTCTCACAGCTGTGGAAACCAGGAAGTCTAAGACCAAGGCACTAGTACACTGGCATATCTGGTGTCAAGTGAGGGCACTCTTCCTGCTTTGCAGATAGCCCTCTTCCCAATTTATCCTCACATGGTGGAAAGAACAGACAGGAAGCAAGCTATCCCGTGTCTTTTCCTGTAAGGACACAATCCCTCTTCGCCAGGGCTCCACCCACGTGACCTAATTACCTCAAAGGACCCACTTCCTAATATCATCACACTGGGGATTAGGATTTCAATATAACAATTTGGGGGTAAAGGGAGACACAGCGTGCAATCCCTAACCCCTCACATAGTCTAGTTGCTGTTTTAAAAACTCAGTAGTCAATCTCTGGGCAAATCTTCACAATTCGCAACGCAACTTATCCCCACATACAGCTGAATCTGACATGTTTCAACTATCTCTAGAGAGGAAGTTAGTCCCATTTCACAATTAATCAAATCACCCACGCTCAGGGGATGCTGTAATTGCAACACCTGTTAATAAATGAGAACAGCCCTCATGATTTTTATGGCTTCTCCATTTGAAGCTTTTCTTCCTTGATAGTTATAATTTCTTTAGGCAAAAAAGAGCTTGGCAGATCTGGAGACCAACTGTTCTATGTATCAATGTAAAAAAAAAAAAAATGCCAGGGAAAGGAGGTCAGAAGGGAGAGCAGGCAGCCAGATTTATGTGAAATCTGGAGAAGTCAGAAGGGAGAGCAGGCAGCCCCAATTTATGTGAAAACTTTAATCCACAAAGACCTCATAGGCGATTGTTTTGTAAAATGACATCCAAACAGTTGTAACTGCCAACAGCTATTTTATTCTTGACATCAATTTCTGAAAACATCACCTGTGAAAAGTTCAACATTTAGCATTTCCTATTGTTTTATTGTTTCTTTGAGTATAGATCTAGTTCATGTGAAAAGTGCCATTTGAGGAAGAGAGCACATACTAATGACCCCCAGATGAGATAAAAGGACATGGGGGATCTATGGAGCTAGAGAGTGGTCATTGGAGTCAGAAGACCTTTGTACCACTTTGGGCAAACTGTGATTCCCAGAAAGGCAATTAACCTCTCTGGGCCACTGTTTCTGATGTGTAACATGAGAGAAAGAGATGCTCCTATCCAGTCCTTTGATAGTCTAAGAGGAGACATAAGGCAATAGTTAAAAGTAGTTTTTACTACATCCCCTAGATATAATTCTTTATTACTGTCTTGGAGGGAAAAAAAAAGAGAATGAAAAAAAAGAAAAAGGAACAATTGAATGTTTCCAGAATTGAGCCTGATGATAAAACTTGACACTGTGTTCATTTCTTCAATTTGACATAGTAATACATTCAGAAAGTAAGTTGGTCTAATTTTGCAAATCTCAAACTATCTGTATTCCCCATATGGACCACCTGGGTGTTTCCTTGGAAGGAGAGTACCGGATTCCACTTCCAGATGTTCTCATTAGGAGGTCATGAGTGGGTCTCAGTGATCTGCATTTTTAGTTAATACAGTCTGGTGCAGTTCTTCTTTACACCTCATTTGCAATACCCTTATCTAAAATTACAAGAATTCTGATCATTACTATTACGTCCTTGATTTCTTCCCCAGCCAAGTTTGCTCCAAAAGGGCTCTTGTACAGACCAAACTCCTTTCTCTCAGCTCATTTAGATGACCTTTCAGGCTTCACTTTAATGCCACTTTCTCCCACAAAGTCCTCTCTACGCATTTAATTAGGTCCCTCTTCGCATTTTATACCACGATGCACTTCTCCTTCACAGCAATTACCATAATGAGAGTTAATTAATATCTGTATAATTATTTATGTGCTAACTTTCTCTTCAACAGGATATAAGATTCCTGAGGCTAGACACTGTTATTTGGTTCACGAGGGCCCCAAAAGTGGCTTGAATATAGTAGGTGTATCATAAATATTTGCAGAAAGAAGAAAGGGAGAAAGGAAGGAGATAGCATAACCAAACAAAAATTCACGTCTTCAGGAGTCTGAAATGAAGAAGCCTAGGGGAAAAAAAAGGGCAAATTATTTAAACTAATATCCTGGGGCCAAGCGTATACAAATACAGCACAGAACAATCTTTGCAGAGAATGAAAACACCTTCACTGCCCTCTCAAAGTTTCAGCTGAAACCAGTTTTGCAAACTGAATAAATTCCATAACAATTCTTCCATGTCATTTTCATACTACAAGGATAAAAGTACATTCAGACAGCTTTAAACAACTGTATTTTGTTAATAATAATAATAGTTGCTATTATTATTATTATTATTATTTAGGAGTCACAAAGCACACAAAAAGTGTTTGAGTGTTAACATAAATTGAAATGACAAACAAGGCATGCCTGACTGGTTCAGTCAGTAGAATGTGTGAATTTTAATCTCAGGGTTGTGAGTTGAAGCCCTATATCCAGCATGGAGCCTACTTAAAAAAAAAATTGAAAAACAAGCCCCAAAGAAAAATGGAGAAAGTATTCAGTATTGATTCATGTAAAATCTTTTTCCAATGGCTGGGCATTTGCAGCTATGTACAGTAGAAGATTTCTCACCTGACAAAATTAGTACCAATAGTTGGTAAGTTTAAAAAAAACTAAGTCAGGGGCGCCTGGGTGGCTCAGTGGGTTAAAGCCTCTGCCTTCGGCTCAGGTCCTGATCTCAGGGTCCTGGGATCAAGCCCCGCATCTGACTCTCTGCTCAGAGGGGAGCCTGCTTCTCCCTCTCTCTCTGTCTGCATCTCTGCCTACTTGTGATCTCTCTCTCTCTGTAAAATAAATAAATAAATAATCTTTTAAAAAAATAAGTCAAAGACAAGAATCATAAAAAATATATACATACCTCAAATATTTTTTAGCCTAAAAAGAAATTGTATATCCATATATAATTTGTTGATGTACTGCCAAGGCTTCTTCCTTAAATGAATTTGCTAGTAGAGATCTGTATAACCTTTCTTTCCAAAAAATCCCCACTATTATTATAATACTATCTTCTGCAATTTCCAGCAGGAATCTGTTAAGGTGAAGTTAAAATTTTAAAACACTTATAAATAAATTCCAGGACAAAGTGTTTATAGCCTTTTATGACTCGTTTTCTCAATCTTCCATACTCACCTTTCCCATAACTATTCCGATAGCAATTTTGGTTTACAGCTTACCTTTACAAAGTCAAACTCTTGGCTCAGTTTGCATAAAAGCCATAGCTCTTTTTCTTACTGTATCCATATTTAACCAGAGTAAGTACTATATTCATTACAATGGTACACACAACACAGTCCCTTGACAGGCTCAAGGGACTTTCAGTAAGCACACAACCCAAGTGGTGAAACCAAAATTGTCTGGGATGACTTGAAGGCCCTAACCACTGGGAGTCATCAAATGTTCGTTGATCTGTAGATGAATTAAATTGAAGCCAGCTAAAAAAGTCTCTATCTTGTATGGTTTAAACTTCAGTGGTTTCAGTGGTTGCTAAAGTGTTAATAATGAGAATTTTCATACATGCAAGATAGTTCTCTCATCTTTACCAAACCACGATGGTTTGAAGTAAAAAGCCACTGAACCTTCTCTACGTTGCATCATGGCTTTTTGTTTTGATCAAAACGCAGTCACCTAACATTTATCAATTCAAAAGTGACAGCATTGACAAAAGTAGAGGCACTCTGGAGAGACAGAGACATTTTGGGTAGGAAGTAGCAAGGTTCTCAATTAGATACACATGGATTAACAGTTCTGCTATGCCACTAAGAAACTAAACACACATTTCGACTATCTCCTCAATTTCTGCTGGACAGATGATATTCATAGTAGAGTAAATAAGACCCAGTTGGCTAAAAGTAGCATACATTCTAAGGCATCTTGGGTGATTTTCTTAATTCTTTTAAGCCTCAATTGTTGTATCCATGAGATGATCGAAATATGACAATTATTTTTATAATGGCTAATTGGTTGTTTCAAAAATTTACCTTTAATGCCATGAAATTCCTTTGTTTGAACCAAGAAACAAAAAAATTGCTTTGTGAATGCTAATACATTTTTGGCCCTTAAGCCACACAGACAAACAAAACTCTGCAGTCAGTAATATAAATCAAAATAATATCGGCATTGGGATAATGAAAATGTTCTGAAACAGACCGTAGTGATGGCTGCAGAGCAATGTAAATTTACTAAATACTACTGAATTGTGTACTTTGAAATGATTAAAATGGTAAGCTTTAGGTTATGTATATTCACAACATATATATGACATGAAGAGATGACAATGATATGGGGACAATATTTGCTGGGTTTCTATCATGAGTTTAAGTCTAAAATGATTACAAATGAGGTTTCAGGTAGAATGGAATCAGAGCTTAATGTCAAAGTTAAGTTTTAGAAAACTAACAGCAATAATATTTTTGGACATCTGGGTGTGGGTAATCTCTAAGTGGCGTTTCCTTCTCTTTATAATCACTAATGGACTGTGGACAATAAGCAAGCCATTTAACTACTACGAGTTTCATATTCACTTTACCAGTACTTATTGGAGCAGGGGTGTAAACTAGATGGCCTTTAGCCTTCTTTCTAGCTTTTTCATATTCTCTTCTTCATATGACAAATACTAGAAAAAAGAAAATTCTCCCTCTTCCACCTCTCAGGTCAATTCCTTGGCTTTGTCTGCTTTGCTCTATGTTCCGGGGCCCTGGTGCCCACAGACTATACCACCCAGGCTCTCTTACTTTATGTCTTCTAAGAGAGCAGACTCTGGGAGGCTCTGGTAGGAGACAGAAGATCTGAGGAGAAAACAGAATACCTCTTGTTCATCCCCACCGTACCCTGGCTTCTGTTCCTCCTTATCTGTATCTCCTCTAGGGCAGCATCTCTTTCTTGGTTCTAGCTAGCACCAGCTTTCAGGAACATTCTTTTCCCTTGGTCCCTTCAGCCTTAATGGTGGCTATGGTTTACTGCTGGAGCTTGTTACTGAGTACCTCATCATCCTATGCTCGTTTACTTAACTCTGCCCACACCTCTCCTACATTAAATTCTCTTCATTTGGGGGCGCCTGGGTGGGTCAGTGGGTTGGAGCCTCTGCCTGCGGCTCGGGTCGTGGTCTCGGCGTCCTAGGATCGAGCCCCACGTCGGGCTCTCTGCTGGGCGGGGAGCCTGCTTCCCCCCCTCTCTCTGCCTGCCTCTCTGCCTACTTGTGATCTCTCTCTCTGTTGAATAAATGAATAAAATTAAAAAAAAATTCTCTTCATTTAACCTATGTGTTTATTGACAGGACGCTGACAAAGAGCATAAGTATATTAAAATGCACATTCATGGAATAATTTAGAAGTCACTGACAATATCCAATGGAGTGATTATGATGGTAATGTACACCCATATGGTATGTTGTCCTCCTAATAACAGAAAATTCTTTAACCTTGGTGACACTGCCATTCGTTGTTCTGACCATACCGAAAAAGGCAAGTGGCAGATATCAATGACCCTTTGGCCATTCTAAAGTAGGCCACCACTTCCATATTTAGTACAATATTTAGACCCTTTCTTCTGGCTTAACCTGGGAGCCTCTATTTATGGTTAAATAGCAGCTGTCTTTTCTCTTAAGAGTAAATACAAAAGCAGCAATAATAATATGTAACTAAACCCAAAATATATAACTTTATAATCCACAGACTTGGGTGCTGGTAGGGAATTATTCTGCATCATGCTGTGAATTGTGTCCATTAGAATGGTTATCACCAAGCACTGCTGATATACACCACTATTTAAAACCAAAAGCTTTCACATACAGTAGTAGTTAAATTGAGTTACTCTGAAATCAGCATGTATAAATATTTCAAAGAGATTAAAGTTCTGGGGGATGGCACAGTCAGTTAAACACCTGACTCTTGGTTTCAGCTCAGATCATGCTCCCTGCATCAGGCTCCTAGCTGAGTGCAGTCTACTTGAGATTCTCTCTCACTCTCCCTTTGCCCCTCCCACTAATGCATGCTCTTTTGCTCTCTCAAAAATAAATCAATAAATCTAAAAAAATAAAGAGATTAAAGTTCTCATTTTCTCCCCAAATGGCTATCAATTATTTAAAAGATGAGATTATGTAATTTAATAGTTTCTCATGGCTGCCATAACAAATTACTAAAAACCTAGGTGGTTTAAATCGATAGAAGTGTATTCTCCAACAGATGGAGGGACAGAAGTCCAAAATCAAGGTGATACCAGAATTGATTCCTTCTGGAGCTTCTGAAGGAGAGAAACTGTTCTGTGCCTCTCTCCTAGCCCTGGTGGCTCCCAGCAATCCCTGCTGTACCATGGCTTGTTGCCACAGAAGCCCAGTCCCTGCTCTACTTCACATGGCTCTCCCCCATTTGTGGCTCAGTGTCTCAGTTCTCACTCTCTTTCCTCATAAAGGCACCAGCAATGCTATTTGGGACTAACCCTAAAGCCATGCTGATCTGATCTCAAGATCCTTAATTCATCTACAAAGACCCTGTTTTCAAATAAGGTTACATTCGCAGGTAACAAGGACTTGGATATATCATTTTGGAGGGACAATGTTTAACCCACTACATATGTTTATGTTGTATGTGGTTGAATGTAGTAGCTTCTTCAGGACTCATACTGTTATAAAGAATTGAGCCTATGAAATAATAACTGGGTTTGATTATGCCAGGAGACTATTTTCTGAGAATTCTAAAAGCTTTCTCTTAGTGGAACAGATTTTTGCCTCAATGCATGAACATCTGCTTGCATCTCATAGAATAATCTGTACTCTTACAAATGGAAAATAATCAGGAACTCAGACAGGTGGGTCTTTGTGGGGGAAAAGATTCAGAACTCCCTAAATTTCTCTTTAAGACCCTAGTGATGATATTGAAGGATATTACATTCTGTTGTTAGATTGACGTATTGTCTTACAACAACATTGCGTGTGCCAGTTATGGGTTTTAAGGTGATTCATTCTTATATGTTTGCTTTCCTTTGTGTTTCCAGGTTATCAATCTTCTGGATTCAAGAGCCATCTATTTCTATTAGCGCACAACTCAATTTCTCTTGACCTCGTAGTTGTATCCATAATTCTTTGATCCGTATCTCACTTAACGAGTTCATCAATGACTCTCCCTAATGCCTTCCTATTCCTTATGTCTCTCAGTGACAATTTTTTTTAAATGAATATTCACTCTTAACTCTTCCACCATGAAGGCAAAAAGGTGATAGATATTGAGATTGACAAATATTTATATGTATGAGAAGCACATACAACACACAAAATGGTTGAATGAAGACAATAAATGAGTATAAGAAAACAAAATAAGATTTAATGTGATGAATTACTTATTATGTGCCTGGCATATGAGGTATTTGTGGTAAATGCAATTTATTATCTGTGGAAAATAAAATATACACTGATCTAAAAGTCAGAAGAACCAAGGTTTAACATTAATTCATCATTATCAGTGTGACCTTGAGCAAATTACTTTACCTCAATGGATCACGAGTTTTCTTAATTGTAAAATGATAGGTTTATACTAGGTCATTTCTGGAGCCCCTTTTAGGTTTTAACAGTTTATAGTCAGATATTAACATCTACATTAGAAATAGAACACACAGAAAATAGTCTTCTGAGATTTCTGCCTCAATCTGGAAATGTTTTCTTGCTTATGAATTTCATTGTATTATTCTATCCTCATTGATATTTCAACTCACCTGAGCCTAGTTTATCCCTTCAAAACATTCTATTACTAGAGGGACTGGATTTGACTCTATTGTCATCAAAGGATAAATTCAGGCTCCCCTGGAATGTATTGTGCAAAATACGTGGCAATGGAGAAAAGCTCTTTCAACTACTTTTATATTGTTCCATATTATGAACATCAGATGCCCTTCATATATACAAGATGATGCTCAATGTGTTCATGCATATTTGCGCAGATTCTCTCCACTTAATTGAGCTGTAATTTACATATAAAGTAAAAATTTTATTTGTTTTAGAATTTGCTATAATTCCTCATTACACATTTGAATAGATCCAAAAAGCCACCTTTAAGATTGGCTTATAATAAGCAATTCAGGACTAACTGATGGCATAGGAAGTGATCAAGAGTAGAAACAGAAAATTACAAATACACTACCCTTCAAAACCAAAGTCACAACTCTCCCTCCTGATCTTCCCTGAATGGCTATGGTACCAGGTCATCTTTGAGCAGTTAGAAACGTGCTTGGGGGATGTCATTGATTTATTGGCTTTAAATAATAAGCACTTAGCACCTAGGTAATTAAGTTAACATTTAATTTAACAAAACATTTTTGTGTGCAGTGCTCTCCTAGGTACTATAAGGTGTACAAATGAGGCATATTCTTGACCTCCCAGGATTTCTAATGTAGTATAACTTGAATAGAAGACTAACTACATGGAGGCAATAATCATACAAATGTTATATTAAAAAGATTAACAAAGTTTTGAGCTCCTTAAAGAAAGAGGAGATGGGATACTGAGAAGATATTCAGAAAAAAGAGATGGGAAAGGTGACAGATGTTCTGGGCCTTGAAAAATGAGTAGATTTCAACAGACAGCAATGAGCAGAGGTCCAACCTCGATGTGACTGAGGTATGACAGATGAAATGTGTATTGAAAAATAAAACTAAAAGGAGACTGGGATGAACAAACAGATGGCCTCGAATGACATGCTAAGCATGAGAAAATTCTTTCTGGCCCATTTTGGAAATTAAGTTGAAATAGAGGCCAGAAGACTAATGGTTTGTAGTATTGGAAATAAAACAGAGAGAATAAATTCAAGAAGAGAAT
This sequence comes from Nasua narica, assembly GCA_028533885.1. Classification (NCBI taxonomy): domain Eukaryota; kingdom Metazoa; phylum Chordata; class Mammalia; order Carnivora; family Procyonidae; genus Nasua; species Nasua narica. The sequence goes on from CM052815.1 coordinate 18,810,691, forward strand.
ACTGTGGAAGTAAAATCAGCAAGAACTAAAATTTGCAGTTATACACCTTGACATACACATTTGCATAATACTTCGTACTCTATTATTACTTCAAATAATGTTTTTCATCACTAAGTGCTTAATAAGCACTCGTTAGGATTAATAAGTCAGACAAAAATGATATGCAAATCATAAGATTTCAGGTGCACTGAATAAATATAATTTTCCCTGCTGTGTAAGTGTTCTTGATACTTTCTGAATCTTTTGTATTTAGAAGAAGCTTGTAATTTTGTATCATTGTTATTTAGTTTTGCTGTCATCTGATAGTTTTCTAAGATGACTATCTGTCATTTCTCAAGGCATCTGTGTCTGAGAGGTCAAGAATTGTGGGAGTCTTAGTAGTGATACACCTTTTTTTCCCCCACTGTAACCTATGTTCTACATCTTGGATCATCTTCTAGGATATCAATATCAATACCAATAGTATCACTACAGCTATATACTTCCTTATTTTCTCTTGACAGTGTTCCTGGGGTTGATAAATGGTCCCACCTTGGTGTGAAGGGAAAGTATTTATTTTGAAGCTATATGTAAGTTTATGAAATCATCACTGACTGGCTACAATAACTGAAATAGAAAACAAGGGTTACTACCTCAACAAATTTGAGACCAATACTTCTAAGATTTCTTTCTCAGACTCCATCTTATTCTTTTACAATCCTTTTTTGTTGCTAGTTAGCCTAGCTTTAACCCTGGAAATTTCTTGCTGTTGATATACACAGAACAACTCACATAGAATTGTTATTCTCAGACATAAGGCTTACCCTTATTTCCTTTTACCCTTTTTCAAGGTTTTCTTTGATAAAACACCTACCCAAAAAAATGGTACCTAAACTGGGACAGCTTATTAATACCACAACGATTGCCTATTAAGTTTAAAAATGCATGTTCTGGTAAAAATCCATTTACAAAACACAGATAAGGGTTAAGTCTAAAGTAGGGTCTCTTATTTCCTTACCCTAAAATTGAAAACAACCTACAGTTCAAGACTGACTTGACTTAACCATTTAGCTATAGGCAGAGGAGCCTATAGACAGGGTATAACAAGTTTCCGTCTGTGGGGAAGTCCTATCTGTCTCCTTAATACAAAGAAACAGAAGCTTAGGAGATTTCAGAAGGGAAAGAAAGAACTGGTGTACCAGAGTACAGACAAAAGAGATAGAAGCTGAGTTCTTGCTCTAAGAAAACCATAAACCTATACCTCGTAAAATAAGATCCTATACTTGCCATGCTCAAACCAACAAGATTGGTTACTTCCCCAGGGAGCAAGGGTAGTATGAAGAGGCAACAGCTCCCTCTACAGACACTTTTCCCATATAAAGAGAAAATGAAAGTCTCATCTCTGTTATTTTTTTAAATTAACATATAATGTATTAATTATTTCAGGGGTACAGGTCTGTGATTCGTCAGTTTTATATAATACCGAGTGTCATTACAACACATATCCTCCCTTATGTCCATCACCCATTTATCCCAACTCCTACCCATCCTCCCCTCTAGCAAACCTCAATTTGCTTCCTAAGAGTAAAAATCTCTTATGCTTTGTTTCCCTCTCTGGTTTCATCTTGTTCCATTTTTCCTTTCATCTTTCCTCAGTTAAAACATGGTGAATATGTGTCCATTCTTATACAACTAAATACCAGTTGACAAATTAAAATTTATGTTTAAAAATTAAATAAAAGAATGAACACTCAATTAGTAATATATTTGGACACATGGTACTGGAAAATCATTTGGCATAAATCCCTCACATTTCTACGTACCAAGTTATTAACAGCCAACTTGTTTCAGACTATCTTTTCAAAAATGATTGCATAAGCAGATCACTTTGGAAAGAGAGACTGTGATCTCCTCTGGAGCAGATTAACTTAAATTCTAGAACAGTAAAGATAGAAATGTCTGTCTCCCCTGGAGATATTCCAAGACTATAAGGATAGAGATATCTCCCTTTCTTCTACAAAGTAGATCTATTTGTATTCAGGCAATAAAGATAATTTCTCTCTCCCAGCAATTCACCAGCAGTGCCTATGTAAGAATGGGGTTTTCTAATATCTGTGTTCTTCTCTATAATTCATCCCCATTGCATGTTCAGGCAAGATCTTACTTTCATTGCATTGCCCTGTGGGAACTGGGGCTTGAGGAACAAGTGCCAAGATGATATTCCAGTTAGCACTACCAATATAAGTAATAACCTGTCTTTCATCTCTGACCCAGATGCCTCATGTCTTTCTGCCAGCAACTATGAACCTATGACAGCTTAATTTGGTTAGCTTTGAAGTAGGGTAAACTCAGACTCTTTAGGATTCCTGGTGTGACAATTTAACAGATTTCTCTTTTAACAATTTGGGGGGTAGGGGAGACAATATTATTTTGAAGATAAAAAAAGTAAAGCTAATGTTTATTGAAGGCATGTACATTAAAGTATTTAATCTTCACGATGACTTACACCTTATGTCTATGAAGATAGGGAATCTCTCATTCTCTGTATTTTCTCCAGTGTCTAGTACAAAGTCTTGAACAAAACCAATGTTCCAAAAATATGTGTTACATGAAGAAAATGAATGAGTAAATATAACGATTAAGTATGTTTTTTACAGATGGTAGACTGCTGTTCAGAGAGGAGAAACAATTTTTTTTGAACCTCACAGCTAATAAAAAGCAGCCTTGAAACTGATGTTCAGATCTATCTACATATATAGCCCCTGTTATTTGCATAGTCAGATTTTAGTGATGTATCTATCAGCTAATCCTGATACCCACCCATCTCATGGAAATTTCTTTACCACCTTTACCACTAAACTGCGTCAAATAGCCAAATACTGGGCTATAATGTAAACAAATAACAAAACATAAAATAGATTAAAATTATTTTCACTATAAAACTGTTTTTTTATAGCTGACATGCAGAAATCATAGTTACTTTAACACCTGTATCTTGAAACTGTTTATACTTAATATACCTAATTACACATAAATATTTTGGGTAACATGTTTCTACATTATATTATTCCACTAACCAGGAATTTCCCTCTGGTATTCATTGATAGAGTACTGAGTTCTTTTTTAGAAAGACTCAGAGCTTACATGCAGCATTATTTAAATAACCCTCAAATCACAACCAAATATCAAATGCATCCACAAATTTTTCATTAAAAGAGGGTTACACTAATCAGATGTAGTCATCATGTGATGATAAAAGGCTAAAACTTTACATTAAGTTGGAAGAAAGAAGTTAAAGCAGCCTGTCCACGATCCATTCCTCTCCCAACTGCAGGGGACTCTCTGGAGAAGGAAACGAGGTAGACAGTCTAGAAAAATCTCCTTGTGAACATTCTAATAACTGGACCACCCAATAAATAGAGTAATGGTAGTCAATAGAGGGAGAATACTCCGTGGAATGCTGTTAGCAGAGGGTCACCGCTGTAGGATTGCTTACAGTAAACAAACCTGGAAGCTGAGGACAATGAGGCATGGCACCCTGGACAGGGGCCTGTAAGATATACCTTCAGAGCTTATCTGAATAACCTAAATCTCTGCCCACTGTGTGAAGCCGATGTCCAGAGCTAATAGAGACTGAAAGGCTCTTAAGGCCGCATACATTTATTTTCTTCACTTTCAAGTTTGAGTAATACGACGTGAATGACAGATATATTATCTAGCAAAATGCAATGTCTGGCTAGATGTTTTCTTTCCTAGAACTTGCAGAATATCCTGGTCAGAATCAACCACCCAGTGAGTCTCACCAGTACTAAGGTTCTATCCTTCGACTGTACCAAATGTATACAGTGCCCTGTATGTTCTACTGCTCTACGCCTTGTTTGCATCGTGTCTTTTTTTCTTTTTCTCTTCATCCAGAAGTATGTCTGAAGCACTTCTATACCATAGTGACTCTCGTGACGTTCTGTTTACAGAGATCGACCACGCCGTTCCAGACGGGGGGCAGTGCTGCTGGGCATCAAGAGGAGTTCTTTTTAAACCAGTATCACTTCTTTACAACACCTGGGCTCTCCCTTAGGTTTCTCTTCACACAGTTTCTAGGTACCAATTCAGGACTCTTCCTCTGAAAATTAAGCATAGTATTCCTCCCTGTTGGGAAGATGAAAGTAATGTAATGGTGCGATGAAATCATGCTTTGTAAACAAGCGTGGGTTGCTTTTGTGACCACCAAAAACTAAGAAACATAAATTGTTTCCTCACTACAAGCTCTGTGAAGGTAGTGCAAGTTTTCCCTCTCACTGCCATGTACCTAGAATAATGCAATGCCTGGTTCATTTTCTATATTTATATATCTATAAATAGATGTATCTATCCATCCGATGAATGTTTACAAGAGTACAATAGATTTTTTAAAAAATACTGATTACCTAACCCTTTATATGTTAAAAATATTAATAAGAATTAACATTGCAGAATTTTCACTGTCTTCTTCATGAGCCTTATATTTCTTATGTATATAATGGTTTGGAGCATATTTCTAAACCACTGGGTGGGAAAAACTGTGCTTATTAAGTGTCTATATCACTTCAAATGAAATGGGAGATTTATTTTTATTTGCACATCATTTTAATATATTCATTTAATGTGGTTTCATCCCATATGCATACCCACAGAGACACTGTAAATATAAGAAACTATGTGGTATTAAGTCCCCTTAATGAAGTAAATAAATAATTAAGCATTGGTAAATAAATGCCTACAATTTGACAAGGCACATAAATTGCAATACCCAGGTTCAGGAAGAACAGGTCTGACCAAGTTTAAGTGACCAAAATTGTGAGGTCATTGCCTTGCAAAATCCCCTACGAGAAATCCAAGTGCGGCAATTATGTCTAAACCCTAAATTACTTAAGAATTATTTAGAGGCTCTGCCATACTAAGTGTAATGGGATAATACTCTCATTAAGTTCTAGTCAATTACCATGAGTAAGTCAGAATCATTTTAGAAACCCAAACTAGTTGGTTGGATAATTCATTTCCAAGAGCCCACTGTGGCATAATCCTGCTGCAGCCATCTGTATCCTAAAGTAAGTTGATTCCCAGGTTTATTACTGCAACACCATGGCAGTGTCAGTAAATTTGCCAGAGTGATTTCCCCCATGGTCACACATTTATTTAGCCAAACAAATGGCTGCACTTACGGTAGGTAGCAGATGTTGTCAGTGGCAGGATACAACATCATCTGAAGCATCTTTTCTCTGGTTGCAACTGAGAGGGAGTCAGAATGTGAAAGGAGTGGAGTGATTTAACTTAAGGACCAGCCTTTTGTTCCTTAAAGTCTCTTGTCATTTCCGTTATATCCTGTCCCCAGATTTCCCCAGAACAGTGTTAAGTCCCTATTGCTATCCACTTGAGGTGGTGCTTAATAGCCCTGAATAATTAGATAGAAGAGCAGGGTTCCACAAAGGGCTCACCTCACTTTGACTACTGATACAAGTCAAAGGTGGCCTTCATACCTCATCATTCTTCCCTGTCCCAGAGTACAAAGCACCTTCCACATGTCACATGTATCTCTCTAGACAAAAGCTTTCTGAATTAGCTGAAAGCTCTCAGTTATACTAATGGCATGAGCGTTTTACTATCTTGTTGTTGATTTATTTATTCCCCATCATCATCTCCAGCTTGTGGTATTTTTGCTTTAAAAAAAAAAAAAAAGGAAAGAAACTTGAGGAAGATATTGTACATAAGCTCATACGATGCCCTGAAACAACTCTCTTTTTGTTTGAATACTTAGGATGTGAAGTTGAGAAAGCTTATCTTGCAGCTAGGCTGCAGTGGCTAAGTGATATAATTCTGTCCAAGCAAACATATGCGGAAATATGCTAACGTAGCCCTATTTCTGCCTCTTTCCTTCTCCCAGAATCGCAGACATAGTCACGCTGCAGCAGACATTTTGTGACCATGAGGGAAAGGGAAAGAGAAATCTAGAGTCCTAGACCAGCAGCAGCAGATATCTGCCCTCAGATTTCTTGCTCTTTAAGGAAAAAGTCCCTATTTTCAAAGGAATGTAAATTTATCTATTACTTATAATTAAAGCTTGTTAAAGAAAACAAAATTCTTCTTAGACAAGGAAAATTGGTGGTAAGCTGTTGGACATTTCAAAAAACAGTTATGCTTTTAGTCTCTTTTTATGAGGTCTGTATGGGGAAACAAGGGTCCTTTATATCATAAATGGGAGGAAATTATGTTTATCTGATGCACCCCTATGCCACAGCAAGGATGTCACTCCTACCTAAGCGACACTCACAAGAGCAGCAAACAGCTTGCCCTTTGCACTCACCACTAATATCACATCAGTATGGCTGTGATAAATGATTCTAACGGCTTAATGTAGTAACACCATTATATATCAAATTAACATGAACAATGTTTATGTGACTTTTAGTTTTTAAGCCTCTGCTTATAGGAAGTATGCAGAAAGAACCTCTTTCTCTTATCCAGTGTATTTTTTTTCTATTTGTATTCTGGTTGCTGCGGTTTATTTCATATATTCAGTTTAAACCCACACACAAATTCTTAGGAAATTTTTTCCCAAGAAGAGGCATACTTTGATTTTCCCTTCCAGCCCCTCAATCTTGAATGCTTTATTTCCTGGGCTTTTGTGTCCCCAGACTTCTGATAGTTTCTCATGACTCCTGTTCTTCCTTCTCTGATCCCTGCACAGGGCCCCCTCCCTTTGGGATGCTCTTCAGAACATCACCCTTGGCTATCTTTTCTTATCATGTAGCATGTTCTTCTAGAGTTACTGTGTTCGGTTCCATGGCTCTAATTACATAAAGGTGACCACTAAGCTCATGTCTCCAGGCTAGAGCTTTCTCATGAGGTCAATAGGTACAATAGTAAGCTGGTCCACTTGCTTTCTGTAGGAGGAAAGGCATAATTTGTAGCATTTGCTGATTTCTGTGGAATAAACATCTATAGCCAATTTCAAGTTACCAATAGTTTAATAACTAGCTCACAAAGTTTCTGAATATCAGCAATTGGCTTCTTGCAAGCTGATACGAACTGGGTCCAGTGCACCAGAGACACTACTAGTGTCTAGTAGTAACAGACTACTAGTAATTACTACTAGTAATTGTTAATAGTAGTGCCACTAGTAATTACTACTAGTAATTACTACTAGTAACAGACACTATTACCTTTCACTGTGGTAAAATTTCAAAATCAACATGACCCAAAGTTAACTCCCACGATCTTCTCTCCCAGCTTTCTCCTTCTCAGGGATTAATACTATCATTCATTTACTTGCTTAACTCAGAGCCGTGGAAGTCGTACTTGGATTGTTCTTCAGCATCATCCTCGGATTGTTCTTCAGCATCATCCTCCACATCTGATCAGTAACCAAATCTCCTATTACTTAGTGGTCTTTAATATCTTTCAAAATACCCCAGTGACACCAGCTAAATCTGAGTCATCCTTATCTCTCACCTGGATCACCAGGGTACTGTCCCTGTCGGTGTCTCTACTTCCAGACCAATTGATTCTGCAGGCAATGGCCAGAGGGATCTTTCTATAATCCAGACCTAATCGAGTCATATTCTTAGGTCTAGCTGTCCATTGGTCATTCACTGAGACTTTTGTTGGTCATGTGATGCAACTTGGATAACATTTCAAATCCTTCAGGAGACACAGAAGGTCTTCATGGGGTGATACCTACTAATCTACCCAGCATCATTTCTTATCCCACAGATTATGACTAAGAGCATACACTCAGATGAAATTAATTATGCCCCTTGTTTTGATTCTAAGCTTTCGTGCATTGTCTTTTCTCTTGCAAAACTAATATATTTTTTAGTGTTTTTTTTTAATATTTATTTGCAAGAGATAAAGAGAGAGCACAAGTAGGTAGAGCAGCAGGCAGTGGGAGAGGGAGAAGCAGGCTCCCTGCTTAGCAGGGAGCCTGATGAGGGGCTTGATCTCAGGGCCCTGGGATCATGACCTGAGCTGAAGACAGACGCTTAACCGACTGAGCCACCCAGGCGCCCCTATTTTTTTAGTTTTTTAAAGATATATTTATTTATATGAGAGAGAGAGAGAGAAACAGAGAGAGAGTGTGCATGTGTGTACAAGCAGGGGGAAGCGCAGAGGGAGAGGGAGAGAGACAGACTCCCCACTGAGCAGGGAGTTTGACAAGGGGCTCCATCCCATGACCCTGAGATCACGACCTCAGCTGAAATTAAGAGTCAGACACTTAACAGACTGAGCCACTCAGTCACTCAAAACTAGTATTTAAAAAAAAATACTATTTTAAAAAAAAGCATATATTTTAAGTATTTAACATAATATATACCAGGCTTTATTTTAATTTCCTTATTAATAGTCTTGTTTAATCCTTATAACCACCACTCTAGTAGTTAGCTTTTGTTTTGTTTTGTTTTTAATTTAAGGACAGAGAGTCAACTAACTTTTCTAAGATTGCATAGCTAATAAGTGTGGGTTTTATACTATATTGTTTTTCAATGCCTCACTCCCTCCAACTCTTTATCAAACTCTTTATCAAACTTACAAATTCTGTTTAGTTTCCTGTCCTTTAGGAAGCTTTCAAAAATGGAAGTGTGTGTGTGTGTGTGTGTATATATATATATATATATACTCCAATGGATATATATTCCATTGGAATATATATATATATATATATTCCAATAGTACAGCAAATTAATCCTTAACCTGAGCATACTTCTGTGGAATTACCTATTTACTTGTCCCTGACCCCCAGAAAAATGTCATCCTTCCATAGGCAGGGTTATCTTGCTCACCACTGTATCTGAGGCACTTAGTGTACTCGGTACATAACAAATGTAAATTCATATTTGTTGATGAAAATGCCACTTGAGACCAGTAAGACTCAGCATTTACAGACTCATATTACCTACTGAGTTTGAAATGGGAACCAAATAACAAAGTAGGAACTCACCAAAGCTATCTCTCACTGCTTTTGACTGACCCCTTTAATGGGGGATTATAATCCAAAAAATGAACTAAAGGAAAATATAAATTGCAGAATCATAGATTATAGATTGTTAAAGATATTTACAGATCTTTCAGTTCATTCTTCTGGCTGTAGAGATAAGGAAACTAAAGTTAACACAAATAATTAGATCTGTCCAATCCTTTTATTTATTCAACCTTGTCATGAGATTAAACTAGGGAACTCAAGAGGTGCTTTTGTTCTTGAAAAGAATAAAGACGTAAATAATGACTGAGAAATAAGGAGTGAAAAACTGGATCTGGACATTTTAATACTAAATCTTCAGTTATTTGATAGAATTGCTACTTTATTATAAACATTAACTATACCCATAAGAATTGATCCAAAACCCCAGTGCAAGGGATGTAAAAGGAAGGATGTATTAATTAAATTTATCTTGGGTTCTTTTTTTTTTTCTTTTTACATTTACATTAACAGAAATACACTGTAAATGATATCTTAGTAAGATGAACTTCACTTCCCAGTACTTCTGCCTTCTCTGTAAATAGAGGATGGCACTGCTATTCCCAAAGGGTTTTTATAACAATCATACTTCTGTAAAACTTTTAGCTGTGCCTGTCACTTAGCAGATACACAAAATAACAAAACATTTGATGAATAACAATGATATTGCTAACATTGAATCCTTTTTTACTTTTGTTTTAACAATAAAGCGTATGTTTTGTTGTTGTTTTGTTTTTGTTGCTTTTAACTCTAGATACAGCTTTATTACTACAGTCAAAGAGTCTGAAATTACTCTCATACCTCCACTTCCACCTTTCCTGAAATCACTATTCACAACGGGCAGTGTAACTTGAACAATACAGCTGTCCCAAACAAATACTGCTAGACAGATCTGGCATAAGGAATCAGGTTTCAGGCTCTTAGGCTGCACGAAGAGCTTGAATTGTGAATTTAGAGTTTAGAGTTTAGAAATGTGAATTTAGAGTTTGCTAAAAGAATTTTAGTCAATGGCCATTGACGACCATTTTTTTTCAAAATAAAGGGCTTAAATGTTGCCTCAAAAATTAAACAGAGTTTGAAAAAAAAATTTTTTTTCCAAAGCCATCTTTGCTTTTTTTTTTTTTTTTCAAAAGCCAATTTGGCTTTTGAAATACTACTGATCCCATTTAGGGACAATTTTCTTTCTTTCACTTGCTTCCTTCTTGTTAAACAAAATGCTAGAAATCACAGGGTCTCTCCATTTAGGATTTCATTTGTGCTTGGGCTTTGTTTAGAGTGCCGCCATCCTTCATTTGCTTTGACATCATGCTCACCCTTCCAGTCACAAGTTATCCTGGGACATCGTGAGCAGAATAAAGAGAGAGAGAGCTTTGATGCACTGGGAGATGCCACTTATGCTTATATTCAGGGACTATCACATCAGAGACACTCCAGCAGAGAGAAAGAAAAAACACCTTTCCAGCCCCCATCTCAAGACAAGAAGGATTTCTGTGTAATTGCAGTGGGAGAATCAGATCGGCTACCCTGCAGGTCGGACAGTGACGCATATGTCCTGCTCTTTCCAATGAGCTGCTAAGGCCTTCTATCTTTCTGATGGCAAAGCTTGAGAGAGAGAGAGAGAAAAAAAAGAGAGAGAGAGAGAAGGTCCAAAGCAATAGTTGATAGTGTATAATAAATATTTGTCTTTCCTTCATGGAAATACCTCTACCATTTGTCGGAGATGCCTCAATCAATGTCTTCCTTGCTCTTATTCTTGAATGTCAGCATTAATATAAAAAATGACCACATATTATTTCCAGAAAAGCCCCTAAGAAACTGCATCAGAGCAGAAAGAGCACTGAATCAGGTGAGGTGGTATGATATTAGACAAAGAGCTTGTCTGAGAAGTGGGCATTTGAGCAGGAACTTGAGACAATGAGCCATCAGTAGATCTACAGAAAGAATGTTACAGGCAGAATTCCAAATCCTCGAGGCAGGGGCTTATTTAACTAGAGTGCATTGGGAATATTTCGGGAAAGGGATAAAGGTGAGTTTGTGTGCTTTGCCATGAGCAAGGAAAAGAATGACACGTAATAAACTGAAGAGTCAATCAGGAGGCCAGATCACACAGGACTGTGTAGGCCACAGTAAGAAACTGGATTTTAGTCAAAACAGAATGATGGCAAGAACTAGAGCCGAATGACATTATTTGGTGATTTTAGGAAGTCACTTCACAAGCAACACACCACACCAAAAGCAACCAAATGACGAACAGCAAAAAAGATGATAAAAAATACTAATATTAGTATAGCCATACTTATTACAATTATAATCATTTATTGAAAGCCCTGAAATCGAGAGACCCAAGCAGAGGAAAAAGGGTTTTTTTGGTTGTTGTTTTGCTTTTGCCAAAACCTTTACCTGCTCTGCTTTTTTCCCTAACCCTAATGTCAGACATAATTCACTATTTCTTTTTTCAGGCACTCTTAAATAATTCAGTCCTCCCCTGAATTTTGGTGCCAAGAAGAATATCATTTTGGTAATTAAAATGCCCAGTCAAGTGTAGAAATCCAATTTCAGAAATGGACTTAACACTGACTCTATACCTTCTATACTTCCTTTATTTGTTTGTTTGTTTTTTTTAATCTTGTTCCCCTTCTTTTTCTCCTATGAAAATGGCTGCTCTGTGAGGGCAGGGATTTTGTCTGTTGTGCCCACGGCTCTCTACACGGTCCCTCTGACAGCCAGGCACATGGTAGTTTTGTAAAAACAGGGTTTTTAAAGAAGAAGCACAGCTTGAACAGGACAAAGGTTCCACGTCACTCTAAAATGATGAGAAGAGGAGTAGACGTCCCACGCAGAGATGGAAAAGTGGGAACCCATCCAGGCAGAAGAAAACAAGCAAGTAAAAGCAGAGGGAACAGTGTTTTCCAAATACTAACCAGTGTCTCAGTACAGTGGGCCCTGAGAACACACCAAGTCAGACGAGAGAAGTCACTTGAAAACAGTCGATTCAGCTGAGCAGAAGAACACTGAAGTCAATCTAAGCAGAAAATGAGAGTTCAGAAAGTTGGAACTTGCACGGTATACGATGGTTTCAAGGAGATTTGCTACAAAGGCTGCAGAAAATGGGAAAGGAAGTGATAGCTAGAATGTAATATGGGCTTAAGAAAGGTGCATTTAGTAAGAAGAGAAAAGGCCATACTACTGTAACAACCTTGAGGTTTTCGTGGTGGAAATACAATAAATATTTATTCATATTTATCATACTTACACATATTTATATAAGTATAATTGTGTGATATATGTTATATGGCATCTTACATAATATAAATATAAATTTTCCATGTATTTATATTGTATAATAGATCATATACTTATTTATTTATCATCAGGGGCTCTGGTTATAAAGCCACACAGAGACCCAGGCTGACAGACTTTGTTTTCCACTCCCTGCTGCAGACTGTTTGGCAGGGCAGGGAAATAAAGGAATGAGACAATAGCACAAATGTTTTTAATTGGCATATCAGGTGAATGCACGTGGTTAATCTTAAAGGAACCACAATCATCTTCTAGAAGAGGAACTGACAATAACAGGCGGATATTCTTTGGACAGTATGCAGAAGAAGGTGAAAAATACAGATCAGGAGTTTGAAGTGGTGTCAAAATGGGGGTTCCAGATTTGTGAGTTTTGTAGTAACTGAGAATTTAAGCCAGAAGTACGAGTGCATCCACCAAAGGAAAGAATACAAATGAGAAAAAACTGAGATCAATCTTCTGGGATAACAAAGTCTTTAAGAAACATGGAAAAGAGAATGTAGCAAAAGTTAACAGAGCCAGTAAGTGGTTAAGGGAAGAAGGTAAGAATCAGAGGAAGTGGATTTGGAAAGAGCACAGGTTTAAAAAATTTTAGCAGTCAAAACAGCAGATAATGCCAAGGTCTAGAAAGGGGAGGCCACTAGATCTGGCATTCTATGGAAGGCCCAGCAAGAGCAATTCTGGTGTTTTTTTTTTCACTGGTGAGGACAGCGCAGACATCAAGAGGCCCACAGTGGGCTGGGAATTTTGGAAGCCAAGCCAGTGAGAGTAAAATATTCTCTTAAGATTTCAGAAATGAATGAACACAACAATGGGATAGGCATGAGAGAAGAAAAGCCCTTTTGTATGGTTTAAATAATATTATTATATTATTTTATGAAAGAGAAAGTAGCCTATTAGAAAAGGAAAAATGAAAGTGAAGCGAGAGACCTCTATCTCTTATCTGGGGAGAGGACCTTCCCACTTTGAAAGAGCAAAGATTAATGTCCTTTCAACATGTTTTGAAAGCAACTGGTTTGGATATGATTGTTTTTGTTTTGTTTTGCTTTAAATGTGCTTAGTGTTTTGGGGACCTGTTTATATGTCACTTACATATATTCTGTATCTTTTTTTATAACCGTCTCATCATGTATTCAATATGGATAAGATGATCTTCATTAGAAAACAAGTAAAAATTTGCATCTTTCACTGTATCTTCACATTATTTTCCTTCTAAGCAGTCATTGCAGCACTGGAAATTTCTCTCTGGATTCATTTATCATAGGCAGATCTTAAAAAAAATATTCAATTTGTACATTCTTCTCTCTTTAATTCTTTTCTATATAAACCAGTAGATTATATATTCCATCATATTTTATCGTCTGAATAGCTGAACAAGAAAATAAACAATTTGTGCTCCCACACCTCAAGGAGAAATTGATCATTTCAGTACAAATTCCTTTGCGGCAAAACCCAGTATGTTTTTCTTTCTCTTTACAGACATACTCATTATTTTATTTTTTTGCAAAGCAGATACACTTAATACAGTAATTAGAACGCTATGGTAGGAGTCAGTTCAATTCTAGCTTTGGCTATGCTGAATATTGGCTCTAGTTCTGTTTTGCAAATAAGCCATAACTACCCCTTATCAGCTCTAAACTCGGATTCTTTCATCATTAACATGAAATCAACACTAGTGTTTATTTCATCCTACATGAATGAAGGATGGATATGAATGTGACTATGTTCTTTTCAGAAAATAGATTTGGTACTGACATTCTACAAATGTCATTAGCTGGCATTTATTTTCTCTGGAAAAAAGAAAAAAGAAAAAAACCCCTGAAATTCTCCAGGTACTACAAAGAAATATGCCTCTGTGTAATCTATATAATATGTACATTTTTCTCAGAATTCTCATACTGTGATTTCTTCTACATTATGCCAATTATAATAGGCAGCTAGACAGTGAAATTCCTAAAAAAAAAAATACATAGTAATAATGATAATCTGAGAAAGCTGGAGTAGTTAAATGTGATACCAAAAACCAAACTACCTGAGTCTGAAATGGTATTACCACTTATGAGCTATGGAACAGTAGACAAATTATTTAACTGATTTCTCTGTGACTCAGTTTCTTCACTTGCAAAATAGGCATAACAATAAAACTTGTATCATTAGATTGTCATGAGGGTTAAAGTAGTTAATATAAAGTGCTCAGAGGGACACCTGGTAGTATTAGCGACATGTGTTATGAGCCCTCACTATTAGCTAACATTTATTGTGTGCTTAAGATGTTTCTAAGAACTTCCTGTGGATGACCTCAGTTAATTCTCAAAATACAACTACAAAACTGATTGTTTTCATTCTTACTTTACAGAAAGTGACCAAATCCTTTGTCTGAGTTTGCATGGACAGTGAACGCAGAACTTGGGCTTTAGAGATCAGTCCCTTACCTGCCAGTCACTTACCTACAACACTCATGCACACCTGGGACAGGTGATCAGAATGAAGTAAGATCAAAATAATTGAATTGATTCTGTGTGAAGTCATGAACTGAATCCGTGATCCCATAAATTATTTGGTGGAATTTTATTTTTAACTACTAATACTCAATATTAAGCTACTAATGCTAAGAAATTAAAGTTTTCTAAAGGCCTAAGAACTCAGTCAAAAAGCAGAGATTCTAGAGAGGTCAAGTACATTTATGAGCTTGCTAAATATTTCAACTGTGGCTTTTATGTTTTTAATATATATTTTAGAGTCAAAGACCTAAATGTATAGGAGTCAAAGACCCCTAAAGAATCTGAAGACACAGACGTTTCCACCCTGAAAGACATACGTACTTGTACAATTTAGGATATAATTTCAGGTGTTTCTAAGCCCCTGAGACCCATTCAGTCACAGGTAAGAAACCATAGCTAATATACTATGAAAAGAACTATCTTGCACCCTTCCTGTATCTTACCTAAAAACTCAATGTGTCAAGACAGAGACTTAAAAATCCATCTATTTTCAAATTTATGTTAGCCACATCTTTCAGAAACTAAGACTGAATAATAAATGTTTTAAGCTGAAAAGAAAACAAGCAAAACCAAAAACCTTCCTTTAACTACAGTCTCATCATACAACTTTTTGAATTTCAAAGTAAAAATATGCTCATTTGGGGACACTATTCCTATTTGTTTGTCTTTTCCAAGAATGTTTTTAAAGAACAGCCAATGGAAGCAACTTATTCTCTAGGATTTTTGAAAAACTGACAAGGCTCACTACTCCCATTCTGGTTTATTTGGGAAACTTAGTGTTTAACTCCCTGAAGAAGTGAGCTAAGTTATCCTCCACATTACCCTTCTCAGGGTATGCTGCCTTCTGGTGCAGGTCCTTATTTCATTTTAATGATGAAAGGCTCTGTAAATTCCAAAGGGTCTTACAATCTCCGGCCTTTCAGAAATACAGCCTGGAATATCTCTTCAGTATAAGAGGCAAGGTTTTTCACATATCCTAGGAAAAGAATATCACCCTAGAAATTTTTAGAAGGAAAATGAGATTCTTTTAGAAAAGAATGTGTGATTGTCATAGTTTGTGGAAAACATATTCTCCAAAAGGAGACCCTATTCCAAAATATAGGCTATTTTGTGTTAAAATAAGGATTTCGGGATTTTGAGAATTTTTTTTGTAAAGAGTAATGTAGTTCCCATGGTCTGTCACTAGCTGACTCTATTCTTACCTATTAAAAAAGCAATAACTAGTATTTCTGAGCTACAATATTAAATATATATATTCACATATTTATTTACTTAAATATAGTACAGTATTTGTATACCCCAAGACTAGCTATAGAGATTTGTTATTTCTCAGTTGTTAATTATGAAAATATCAAACTTACAGCAAAAGTAAAAGAATCATTATTTTATTTATTTGAGAGAGAGAGAGAGAGAGGAAGAACTGGTGCACTCAAGGAAGGGGAGGGAGAGGGAGAAAGAATCCGAAGTAGACTCCACACTGAACAGGGAGCTTGACCTGGGGCTCAGTCCCACAACCACGAGATCATAACCTCAGCCAAAACCAAGAGTTGGACACTTCACCGACTGATCCATCCAGGTGCTCCTCTTTTATTTTTTAATTAAAAGCGCTTACTGAGTTCCCATTAAATACAAGGCAAAATAATTAATTTGAATCTGCTTGAGAAGATATGACATATTCATAATAAATGATAATTATCAATAGAATCAGAAAATGTATTTTGGCTAACTCTTTAAGAGTGACACAGAGATCCAGAGGTAGGACACAGCCATAACTCCAGTAATATGATTCACGTGAGTTACAGCATTGTAACAAACCCATAAGAACTGTTTCAGACTGTTTCAGAGGCTCTATTTCATCGTACCGGCATGCCCATAAAATTATCAGCATGCATGCATGATCACATGCCTACCCACATACACATTTACTGGGTTTGACGGTTCACTCTATCCTTCCCCAAGAAGGCATGGGAAAATAACAAAAGTTTTCCTCCGGTGGATGCAGGGAACTCTAAATGAATATGCTCACTAGGCAAAAACACATGATCATCTTTAAAATACCATTAATTTGAAAACAGACTTGGGATTCTACCTTGTTACTGTTAACAGATTAAGTTTATAAAGAAAATATTAAGATTGCCAATTATGTGGCATCCTTTGGTCTCCCACTAACATGTTTACGGGCATTGTTATAGCAAAATGCTGAGAGAGATGTTTACTTAAAAGAAATGTGTTAAATTGGGAACTCTGCAATCATCTCAGTGAAGAAGCAGGATGCACTTGAGGACTTTGGCACAGTGTTCTTTACTTTTAGCACAGGTCCAATATAAAGATTACAGCTTGTAAAAATTCTTTTTAGACACAAAAGTAGGAGAAACTAATTGAGTGAATGTAGTCTCACCACATTTAGGGATCCCATTACTAAAAATAACGTAATGCTGATTTCTTCTGGTTATTTGCACCAAATAGATCAATCACAGAGTTAGCCATCTTCCTTCTCTGATGTTTATTACAATATTTCTGAGGGCTATGGCATATAAATTAATGGGACCAATTATAGTGGCATCTTAATATTTTTTTTCTTGTTTCCTCATTTGATCACTGAGAAAAACTTACTGTAATGTTTAACCATGATATTTTGTACTTATTTTTACTCCTCTTTAAAGAATACATTGTAGCTAAAACTAGTAATGGCAAGACAATTGAATACTCACCTTTCACTACTGACAATTCACAAAAGTTGAATGGGTGTTGTGCATTGCTCACACACAGATCTGGGTTTAAACGTCCTCCCAAACATTTACGAGCTATAAGACTGGGCAAGTTAACATTCCCAAAAATAAACTTTGTGGTTTATAGATTAGAAGTGATTACAGCATTTATCTCCAAAGTTTGTGGTAAAGAAGTGGCAACTTATATGAAAGTGCTAACACAGTAATTGTCACATAGTAAATAATAAATACTGGATATTGCTATTAGGTATGTGCACCCCAAGATTGTTTTTTTCTATCTAAAGGTATCCAGTGATCTCCAAGTCTCTACCAGCTACTTATTTAACCATAACACTGCATAACGAAATTACTAAATTGGAATGTATTCAGTGTCCTTCCTCAGCAATAAATTAGCAAAACAATGAAAGCTGGAGGTCAAGAAATTAGCAAAACAATGAAAGCTAGAGGTACAGACTTTGGAATGGACTCTGTATTTACAATGTCCCAACTCTGCTATTCATTAGCTGTGAGACTCTGAATAGATTAACAACTCTGATGCTTCAGTTTCCTCACCTAATGTAATAGAGATTACATGCAATCCACCATTTATTGTTGCTATAAAGATTGGAAACATTTCTGTTTGAACAACCCTAGAACAGTGCCTGATACTTAGTAAACATAACTTCAGTTGTTTGGTAAATAAATGCAAGCCACTGAAATATTTTGTAGGTCTTCTCCTGCATTAAATATTTTTTATGTCGAAGTTTCAAATATACTCAATACAAATATAGAACATGTGCACGAGACAGGCTAGAAACTTCATGTGTAGCAAACTTATTGATATGCTTTTGTACATACAACTAAAATTCTGAAGCTCAAATGTAGAATCACTAGGACTGACCGAAATCTACAGACTGCTTGCTTTGGTACTGACTCTACTTAGGATGCCTTAGGACCATATTCACCTTCATAAACAACCCCACTATATTCTTTTGGCTCAAAAAGTATTACTACTTATTTAAATAAGAAATAAGGGAGAAATAGATCTTTTTTTCTTTGTATAAACCCTAACCAAAAAGCTGAATAAATCAATCTTTCAAATAGTCATCAAGCATTATCTGATTACTATTCAAAACTATAAATGAGGACTGCCACTTCAGAGCATCCTTTCCTCTAGGGGAGTGCATGGGCCTCAGGGTACTGACTCCTTGCTGCTGACAAATCTCACTGTGTCTGCTTTTCACAGTTTGTAATTCTCCTATTTAAAAAAAAATTTTTTTTTACACTTAGTGTTTTATTTGTAGGTGATGTAATTTTAGGCCTTAAATTATTCATGTAATCCAAATTCCTTAAAATCACCGAAAATTTGTCACTTTTTCTTTTAATTATAGTATGATAAAATGCTAGGGAGGGAAAAGCCTAAGACTTTATATTTTTTTATTTTTTATTTTTTTATTTTCCAAGTCCATAATAGTTTTCCAATAAATTGAACGGATATACTCCCATAAAACAGGTTAGCTAAGTTAAAGTGCTTTAAGAAAAATTGTGTATGTGTGTGTGTGTGTGTGTATTTCACAACACACGATCATCTGTCATATGCAAGAAATCAGTCTTCTCAGATCCTTTTGATAATTCTGTTTTTTCTTCCTCCAAATCACTGGAGAATTCTTTAAGTCTGAAGTTGTTCAGGGATCATTACTTTTATGCTGAAAGATAAATTGCTGATTGAGGCTGAAGAGCTTCTTCTGGTCCAAAACAATATCTAAAGCTGTCATTGCCTATCATTATTCCGATTAAAAAATCATGAAACGGCCACTACAGGGGATTCCATTTAGTGTTTTTGTTCATACACTTGTTCAGAGTATTTTTAAATGGAAAAATGGATAAAACTTCTCTTGAGAACATATGATAGCCACACAAAATTATAATTTCTCAAGATACCGGAATGTTCTCAGAAGAGCCATTCAATAAAACTGAAAAGCACTTTTAGAGGTTAACTGCATTTGTAACTGGTAAAAGCACACACCCTCCTACACATATATAGCTGATATTTATGACATATTCCACTAATTCACTGTAAATATTTATTGAACATAAACTATGCAACAAATGTGATAACTTATTGAAAAAGAAACAGGTATCATCTTTTCTCCAGAAATTGAGTTCATGTTAATTCTTACTAGTAAGTTTCTATTTCAGTGGGAAAAAACCTACTTCAAACTTTAACCAACTACTCGAAATTCACAGAACTTTTCATGTAATGGCCTCAGCTACAACTCTCCACACTTAAGCAAGGCTGAACCCCATTCACTTAAGAGCATGTTCAAAAGGACATTTTAAAAATGTCCTTATTAACATTAGCTACATCTACCTCCTTCTGCTCACACTGGGTTTTCTGCCCTCTTCCACCATCATAAGCTCTATGAAGTCGGGGATGTTTGTTGTGTGTATCAAAAAATTCTACTGTTAAAAAAAATTCTACCTTGAACACAACACAGTATCCATAGGCACTCAAATAAGTTTGAGTAATAAAATCCTATCTCTTCAAGTATCAAAGAAACTTCATAACTTTTTGGATTTATATGTTTGGTTTTTTTTTTTTGTTTTTTTTTTTTTGGTGATACAGCATAGTGACCGGGATATGCCTACCTAGAGTCAGACACCCTCAATTAGAATCTCACTTCTGCTACTTACTGGCTGTGATATTGTGGACAAGCTGCAAAAATCCTGTGTGTTCAGTTTCCCTACCGATAAAAAGAAGATAATAAGAGTACCTCCTTCAGAGGCTTGCTGTGAGGATTAAATAAATAGCACACATAAATATTTTTTTGTACAGAAACTAGCACATTATAAGTCCCCCATAAGTGCAACCTGTTATTATAATGTTTCCAGTCTAACGTTATACTAGAAGAAGTAACTTATACTAGAAGAAGTAACCAATGCTCACTGTCTGGCTTTCCCCTAAGCCTGGTCCCTGGAACGCAGCAACTGGAAACAAGGTAGATAAGCATGTAGATAAACAAGGTAGATAAGAAACAAGGTAGATCTTGCCCTCTTCAAATGAAGACAGAATTAGATATTTTAAGGTTGTGAACTGAGGTAATATAAAGCATCTGCTCAGCTGCTCTGATGTTGAGGGAAGGAGCCAAAAGGAAATAGATCTTCAGAGGTTCAGTGAGATTAGATTACAAAACATACAAGGTTCTAGACTCTCATGGAAAGTTACAAAAGAGTGATGATGCCAAATGAGCTCAGGTATTTAAAGAGGTTTATAGTAGCTTTTTCTATAGTGTCAATTGGTACAAAATCTTTCTGGCCAACACTGTGGAGGAGTGAGTAGGTGGAAACGGGAAATTTTGCAAAGGTAGCTTTCACCAAGTATGAGATCATTCAGATAGTAAAGGCTTCAAAAATGCAAATGTCTGTATGGGTCTCACTTATACACAACCATATTTGTTAAAACACAGAGAAAACCAAGAACTTAACAAGGGAGCTATCTCACCTAAAAGCATTTACATTCAAATAAAAATTAAAAAGGCATATTAGGCCTTAGAAAATCATAACCTCCTCCTATATTCTAAGATGACAAGGTGACAATTATAAAATGAAAAGAAGGAAATGAATACAAGGGGTATCTTCAGGGAAAAATCAGTATGACCTGATGCCTGGATGGATGAGAAGAATTAGAACGAGGTATGTGTCCATGATCATAGCAAACTTGGACTGCACGAAAATGATGGGATTGGAGGAAGAACCATTAAAAGTGGTCTACTTTCACAGGCTTTCTTTGGTTTCTTGTGTCCTTTCAGCTTACCAGCTATAACATATATTTCAGCCAAGATTTTTAATTGAGATGATACATTATCATACTTAAAATCCCAAAGTAGGAACTCTTTTTTACTAAACAGAAGTTTCTCTAAACCAGACATGCTCCCAGAATATTTTTAAAATTTTTAAGACCTCTGCAACTAATTTCACTGTTAGCATCTCTTTCATCTGGAGTTGTTTATCACCGAATCAACATCGTATTTTTTCTTCTATAAGGCAGTTTTATTGAGGCTTAACACTTGATGTCACTAAATGAAAGTGATACACGACTCATAACAAAATGGAAAAAACCAATCTCCAAACTCCATTTTAAATAAATAGAGCTTACAACCCCTTAGCGAGATGAATAAGCTTTTTTGCTTTATTGGCTTTTGACAAAGTTGTAGATGCAAACATGGATTGGCTGATGCAGCAGAAATTCTGCAGTTTAGTAGTTCTAAGATTATTATATTGCACTTGCTAAAATACACACACAACATCTAATATTTTTATGAAATTAAATATGCCCTGCAATTTTCAATAAAATGCTAAAAGATGCATTTCTATATGCAGATGCTCTTTTAGAATAATTTTACCTGGCTAAACATCCATGAAGTAGTTTTATTCTCTCATGATTCCTTATTATGAAGATATCTCTTGTATAAACAGACATTACCTGTCTCCTACCTGAATCATTCAATAGTACTATAACTTGATATTTGCATCTACAGCGAACAATTTGGTGAGGAGAGCTAGATGCCAAACAGGTATTTAAACAATGTTTACAAGAGAAGACATTTTATGTCTTAGAATATAATGTTAAATGGAAAAGCAGAATACAAAACTATATATACAGTGTAGTTATTTTAGAACATGGCTTCAAATTATTTAATATTTTTGCCATCAGGAGGGAAGTTCTAAAACCCATCCTCTTGAATCTGGATGGGCTTGTGACTGTTTCAACCAACAGACTGTGGAGGAAGTAATTCCCTGTGACCCCGAGATGGCATCAGAAAAGACCACACTCCTGAGCTGCCATGTCAGAAATCAGACTACCCTGAGAGTATTGCAATGGAGAAGCCACATGAAGGCCCTTTGATGGACAGTCCCAGTTGAATCCAGCCCATGTCCCTGGTGAGTAAAGAAGCCATCTCGGAACTAGACCATCCAGCCCAAGCTGTTCTAGTCCTCTCCCATCTGAGGCTCCCTACCTGAGGACCTAGCCACAGTAGAACACTGGAAAGCTGACCCACCTATGTTCTTTCTGAATTTTTAACAGAATCCTTTTGCACAAGAAAATGTCTATCTTATATGCTGCTGGTGTGCTACAAACAGTTCACATCAGCTTTTGAGAAATGGGTATTATATTTTCAGGAATTCTGAAACCAAACTGTGACAGACCCATTAAAAAATTACAGTTTAACAAGTTATATTAAAAACAAAGTAAATAAATACTCAAAACCCATTACTATTTAATTATTTTACTACTTCAAGGTACGGATTATGCCTTGAATTTACTGTTTCCTGTAATTCCTACCAAATTTATCATAATTCCATTTAAGTAGTAATGTATTCCATTTTTATAGTTAACAATCTATTACGTATTTGAAAATCATTCCTGATTATGACTCAATCATGATGAGATTTATAATAATTTACCAATCTATCATCAAAAGATTAAGCCCTTTTAGGTATATATGTGCAGTGTTAGAATATGGAAAGAGAAATTAAGAGGTGACAGAGAAAAAAATAGTCACCTAACTAGTATTCAGCTGAATAGGATCTAGTAATGGTTTTAATGAACATGAAACATTTTTTTAGTAAAAATTCTTCATATTGTACATCAGTTACATCCACTTAAAAATCCATATACTTCTTCTAAATGACCCTTTAGCCTTGATGAAAAATACTTTGCCAAACTAAACCCATGTGAAATCTAATTTCACTTGAGCTTCTTATAAAATTAATTTTAATGCCTAATCATACAGTCTTCATGCTGACAAAATCCATACTGAAGTTAATGAGACAGGTGTCTCCAAGGAATATCTGAAATTTTTATTCTACTCAAACAGCAGTGTTTCAAAGATCTTAGTTTTAATACTTTCCCCTCCACCAACCTTTATGAAAAAAAGAAGCAAAAAAGAAAATTTCAAATATGTTAAAGCTAAATCTATGTGAAAGATTAGGTTAAAAGTTATGAACAATGAATCTTGGAATACTGAAAAGATAAAATAAAATAAACTAATTTAAAAAAAAAGATTAGGTAAAAAGTTAATGTTAGGTTTCCAACATTAAAAAGAATTCCCTAGGGGTGCCTGGGTGGCTCAGTGGGTTAAAGCCTCTGCTTTCAGCTCAGGTCATGATCTCAGGGTCCTGGGATCGAGGCCAGAATCGGGCTCTCTGCTCAGCGGGGAGCCTGCTTCCCCCTCTCTCTCTGCCTGCCTGTCTGCCTACTTGTGATCTCTCTCTCTCTCTCTCTCTCTCTCTCTCTCTCTCTCTCGCCATCAAATAAATAAATAAATAAAATCTTTTTAAAAAGTAAAAAATAAAAAGAATTCCCTGGTGAAACTCACTTATTTTCTTTATTTTTTTATAAATATTTATCTTTAATTCAAATAATTCTGAGACCACACTTATGTGTAGAGTATAAAGAAAATCATGGAGGGCATTGTGAGAAGAAAGGGAAGGGTGAATGGGGGGAAATCGGAGGGGGTGATGAACCAGGAGAGACTGTGGACTCTGAGCAACAAACTGAGGGTTTTGGAGGGAAGGGGTGGGAGGGTGGGTGAGCCTGGTGGTGGGTATTGAGAAGGGCACATATTGCATGGAGCACTGGGTGTGGTGCATGAACAATCAATCTTGTAACACTGAAAAATTAAAATAAACATATTTGGGGAGAAAAAAATAATTCTGAGACCATACTTTTATGTTTCTCTCATCTCAAAAGTGTTGAAGTCACACAACCTAATGTGTGAGTTGTTCTGTTTAAAAAAACAGAATGAAGAAAAATGCAATAAGAGAATGGATAGAAGACACTTACTACAACTTTTTGACAACTCATGTAACTGACTTCCATTGCCAAGGTCGGTGAATTTATTATCTATTTTCTGTGGAATCACAGGATCGCACCAAGGTGTTTCAAAGACTACTCAAAATTTGTAATGTAAGTTATATTTTAAGTTTGCAAATATCTTTTAAGCTTTAGTTGAAAAAAAAAACCCACAAACACTGCAAACATTGGATGCAGTATTTTATTTCATATCCATACTTTAGAATTAATCTTCTAATGCTATGTCTGTATTTGCATGTAAACTTGGTATAAATATATTGTTAGTCTAAAATGCTTTTTAAAAACGAGTAACTCTTTGTATCAACTATGGTAAAAATGTTTGGGAGATGCTCTATTATTGCAGATAAGAGATATATCTGTTCTGTGCTTTTCATGGCTTAGCAGTTACACTTCTATCAGATAATAGATGCTCAGATCTTTTAAAATACCTTGAGGATCCGAAGTACTAGAGTATGACTTTACATTTATGAAATTTGTGACCTTTTACATTTCAATATTTTACTTGTACAATCATGCTACTGAAGCAATGAGTAATCATAAAATAACAATCACCATCTGAACTCATATCAAACAAACTTGAATCAGAAATCGGATTAAAGCAAGAGATGTCAAAAACTCTCACAAAATAACCAAAGAATTGTGTTTGGACTTCATGGGCTTTTGTGCATGATTTTGCAAAATAGTTTTATATTCTCTGCAAATTAAAGCATCTTAAAACAAAACACAGTAAACTAAAAGATAAGACTTCGTATCTTCAACAAAAGTTTATGATTGAATAGTTGAATGTGGTAGTTGAATGGCTGAATAGTGTAGTTGAAATGTTCCCACAAAGAGAACCCCAGATTCAAATAGCTTCTCAGGTCAATCCTAACCAACTATAGGTAAGAAATAACACTAATTCTATGCAACTTCTTCCAGAACACTAAGAAGGAGAGGATATCCCCACCTCATATTTGCAGACCCACATTGCCCTAGCACAAAAGATGGAAACCATAGGAAAGCTACATCTCAAAATGAATATAGACACAAAAATGTCGACAAAAAGCTTAGGAAATAGATTGTAAAAATATTTTAAATGATAATAGATTATGAGCAAGTGGAATTTATCCCAAGAATGCCAAGTCTGTTTAACATTTCTAAGTGCCTGTCAACAGATAATGGGAAAAAGAAAATGTGACACATATATATTGAGGCTTAACAAAGAAGGAAATCCTGCCATTTGCAACACCATGGATGGACCTGGAGGACATTATGCTAAGTGAAATAAGGTAGACACAGAAAGACAAATACTAAATGATCTCAATTACATGTGAAATCTAAAACAGTCAAACTTACAACAGTGGAGAATAGAATGGTAGTTGTCAGAGGTTGGAGAGAGAGGGAATTGGGGAGGCATGGTCAAAGGATACAAACTTTCAGTTACACAAGATAAGTAAGTTTTGAAGATCCCTCACACAGCATAGTGTCTGCAGCTAACAGTACTACATTGTATATGTAAAACTCACCAAGAAGGCAGATCTAATGTTAGGTGTTCTTACCACACACAAATAATAATAGCGATAATAATAATAATTAATAATAATGGAAGTGGAAGGAAACTTTGAGAGGTAATGGACATGTTTATGGCCTTGATAATGGTGATGGCTTCATGATTATATACTTATCCCCAAACTGAAGTGGCATATATTAAATACGTACACCTTTTCCATGTCAATCATACCTCAGTAAAGTGGTTTAAAAATAAATTTTTTAATTTTATAAACTGTCATTTATCATACTAAGAGAATGAAAAATACGATCACATCAATAGTTGAAAAATAAAAATTCTGAACAAAATCCAAGTCCAATTCCTGATAAAAACTTAGCAAACCAGGCATAGAAGAGAACATTCTCAACTTAATAAATAGCGTCTATGAAAAACTTAAAGCTAGTGGCATACTTACTGGTAAAAAAGAAATAATGCTTATCCCCTAAGGTCAGAAATAAGATGAGGAAGTCTATTCTCATCACCTACTACAGTGCTAAAATACAGGAAGTTTCTCAACCTTGTATCCTCAATACTTAGAACAACCCTTGATAGATGGCAGTTAATAATTAATTTTGATGAAAGAATATAAAAACAAGTATTGTTAGTTTCACAAATACGATAGATAGCAACATGATACAAAATTCATAATGCAGAAAGTTGGAAGAAACAAAGATTAAATTTATTTGAAATAATTATATTTCAACATGGAGATCTTTTGACTCTCTCCATGTGTTTTTTTTCACATAATGTACATGTAATGATGAATAGGAGAAAGATTAATTACTTTCTTAAAATGTGATAAACAAAAGTAGATAAATGTGTTTAAATCATCTATTAATGTACTATTTATTAAGTAAGCAATGATGCCTGATAGTAAGAAAACTATAAAAAAGAGTAGCTCACATAAAAGCAGCTGTCAAACTATAGTCTCATCATCTTTGTTATACTGAGAAGTAGTAGCTGTGAAAGATTCCAACAGCTTTCAAATAAATTTTACTTAATGCCACATTTATTTCAGTATTTAGACTCATGTGTAATCAAGTAGATAATGTAGTCTGGGATTTCCATTTATTTATTTATTTTTACTGAAATATTGAAGCGAGTCAAAGTTCTATGATTAATATTTCAGATAAAAGAGTAAATCGCCATAATCTTTTGCCAACAAAGCTGAATGTCTATCTTACTAAATACGGTTACAACAGCATGCGTGCATAGCTTACAGAGAGGTTACATTGGCTAAATGAGCCCAATACAGTATTGGAGGAACTGTGAGTTACCATTCTTTGGAGCAGATAGAAATCTCAGCCTGTGAATCCAGATGGGCAAGAAATGTTAGTGCATTTTTCTATAAATTATGTTAATGCGTAAAACAAGCTGGCATGAATTTCAGGGGATTTGACCACTGCCTGCAAAGGGACATTTAATCTGGGGGTAGAATTCTTTAATACGAAAGCATAGGGAGGCAGGTATGGACACTTTGTTTTCAGATTCTTCTTCACAAGGACAAAGCTTTCTCTAGAACACTGTACATTCAGGTCACATCTGGGCCACCCTTTCTATCTAAGACAAGTCTACTGCTTCATAGTACTAGGATTAGGGGGACTTTAAAAAGAACGCTTAGAATCCTCATAGCACACATGCAAACTAGAGCCCAGGTCCCTGGGTTTGCATCCCAGCCTTACTGGTCACTAACTCTGTATCTTGGGCACCACAATTAGTACGTACGTGTCTCAGCTTCCTCCTGTGAAAAATGGGAATAATAATATGGTTTGAAATGTTATTATATTACAGCACATAGAACAGTCACTGGCATGTAGCAGTCTGTGCTATACAGTTAAGTATTATCATTGCCACAGTTGCCGCATGAATTTGCCACAAAATGAGGGTAGAGAAGAATCAGGGATATAAATGAAGGGATAAATAGATTTCCTAATAATGAACCCCAGTCATAAACTGCATTGAAAATCATCACTCCCCAGCTCCACCCATTGGGACCTACCACTGCACACCTTACAGCCTGATAAAGTAGTGTAGAACAGAGGCTTCCAGGGAGCAGAAAGAAGAAGACTGGATACACAAGTCAAGTACCTCCTCCTAATTTACACATGAAATTAAGCCATTTCTTCCCTGTAAGCCAACCGAGGCCTTAGACTGACATGGAGCCACGTGACAGGAGGAATAAAAGCACTGCCTTCTCACCACTACTTTCAGTGGTCAAAATGGAACACTTTCCCCTCCTCCCCACCCCCCACTTTCCAGCCCTTGCAGGTGCTTTCCTTGTGTCTAGAAAGAAGTTGTGAAGAAAGTGTTGGATAAGTAAGTCCTGAAATCGAAAAACCTTTAGTTGTTGATTATTTTGATTTTTAAACAAAACAACTCTGTGGCTATTTTTTTTTTCTTTTGTCTAGGAATATATAGACTAATATTATGCAAAGATAAACATCTTTAAAAAAAATAAAATATAATAAAAAAGCATTTCTCTCTTTGCTTTCTCTACCATTACAGTGAGTGACTGATTTAAGACCTGCCATATGATGTAGGTTTCCCTGGGATATTCTGGATATTGTGTTTGTTCCAGTCTTCCTCTGTTCTCAGATCCCCCCAGTGTCCATTATAGGATTTCCTGCCTCATACATATGCGGCAAGGTGGAGGAAGCGGAAGAGATAATCATCCAGATCTAAGATTTCCCCATTTTCCTCCGACTCTCCTCATGCTTCAGCATCCAGATCTTTAAACTGTTCTGAGGGAGGGGCACAGAGACTTCCATCATTCTTCTTTTTGTTTTCTTTACAACACAATGATTCCAACTGATATAAAGCTCAAAAAGCAAGAAGTTGACTTCTCAGCAAATGGAATCCAGGTACATCAGTGGGCAGAGAGACAAGAGTTGATAACAGATTACAGGAAATTAAAGGTTAACATTTTAAAATAATGTCCATCACATACGTGTCATTACACGATCGTGATAAAATTGGATCTTCTAGTGTGAGATCAACATGCAACAAAATATGATTAGTTTAAAATGGAAGCTGAAATATTTGAAATGAAATTCTTGAAAAACCCTCCTATTAAAATATCTGAAAATAATTTTTCAGTAAAAAATCTAAATTTAAACTGGCTGAGGAAGCTGCTCATTGACTCTCTTCAACTTAATAACTTACCAATCAAGAAATCTGTGTAGTCAGAAAATTTTGCCTTCAAGGTTAAATCCTCTTTCAAAAGTTCAGACCAACTGATTTTAAACTACCCTGCTTTTCAGGACAAGCCACTATAAAACAAGGGGTAAAAATTCTTAAACACTTGTAACTATGTTTCTGCAGGAATCAATCTTTCTTTTTTTTAATTAAAACTTCTTTAGATAAAGTGAGATGGAAATGGAAGGGGGTTCTGCAGACCCTCTTAGAGACTAAGGAATTGATTCATTTTAAAATGGAACACACGATATCAGTCTTAAAATGGGTTAAAATGCCATTCTGTAAATAAAAACTTGGTGCCACTTGGACTAGTGGGGATCATATAAGAACAGCAGCAATAAAAATAACTAACATGTTTAAACTTTATTTCCTTTATACTAGACATTAATAAAAGTGCTGCATATATTAACTCTTGTAATTCTCCCAACAAGGTGCTATTTTGAACTCAATTTTACGTAAGTGTAAATACAGCTTAGAATATATAAATAACTTCTCCTAGTCACATACTTAGTACGTGGCTGAGCTAGGATTTGGTGGCAGACAGTTTGATCCAGAATCTATGCTGCCAAAAATTGTAATAAATACTATATCTTGTACTAATTAAAAGGTTCTTCTGTTGAGTGAGAATTATGACACTTTCAGAATATATTTCCTAACAAAAATTAAAAACAGACAAACTATCATTAGTTCATTTAAGGAAGCAATACATGGTTTATGGTCTTTGTATATACCTTTTTAAAAAATATTTTTGTAGACTTTAACACTCAAGAAGTCATGTCTACTAAATTCAAACACTGGAGATATTATTCCATAACATGGTTGAATCCCTTTTATTCATGTATTTTTCACACTTCGTTTATAAAATATGAATAGATATTTTTTGGGAAAATAAGTTTGAAAATGAACAAAGTAAATGCTAAGAAATTGTTTTGGATGCTTCCGGTAGCTTCCATATCAAACTCTCACAAAACAAATATGTACTCTAGAAAAATAGTTCAAAAATCACAATTAGGGATAGCTACAGTTCTAGATATTTCAAGTGGAAATTAACATTTTTCAAGTCACTATATTCACCCATTCTCCGTGTCTATCTTACCCTAATAGAGTGAGTGTATTTCCTATCGCTGCTCTAATAAACAGCCACAAATTTAGTAGCTTAACAGCACCTTTTTACAGTTCTGGAGGTCAGAAGTCTAAAATCAAAGTGTCAGCAGAATTGCATTCCCTCCAGAGGATTCAGGGAGAAACACATTTGATTGCCTTTTCCAGTGTAGAGAAATTATCTCCATTCCGTGGACTTTGGCCACTTCCTCTGTCTTCAAAGCCAGGACCATAGCATCCCCCAAACTATTTCTGCTTCCATCATCACATTACCTGTCTGTTTCTAATCCTCCTGCATTCCTCTTATAAAGACATTTATCATTAAATTGGCCCTACCTAGATAATCTGGGATATTCTCCCCATCTCAGTAGCTGAAATTTGATCACACCTCAAAGTTCCTTACCACACAGTGTCACAGATTCATAGGTTCCAAGAATTAGGAGGTAGATATCTTTTGAGGTGGGGTATTATTCACTGAGTAAGAAAAAAACATTTTTCTAGAGAGTATCATATGGGGGATATTTGCAGTGAAACTTGGAAAATTTTAGTTCTTGACATTTCTGGGCAGATACTTCTAATTATGTTTTATATCATAGAATCTTCAACCCTGAAATGGCATTAGGAATGATGTATCCAATTTTATAGACAAAGGCTAAAACCTTTAGAAATTGTGTCCTTTCAAATACTGAATTGCTATCCTGTGTCTCAGATCCAGTTTTTGGTGTTCTGACTCCTGGCTATTCCCCTGGTCTTGCTTATTACTCTAAAGGAAAATGTTCATCATGCATATGTGACCCCTGTATTTTCCTTTTCCTAATAATAATAATAACAACTTAATTCACGGATGGGCAAGTAATAGGCATACTTTGGAGAAATGTAGAATTACTGTTAGAATGAATGCTTTTGCAGGTGAGTCTGGATAAGAATCTGATCATATCACTGATTTTTGGCAAAGTAACTAATATACAGGCAGTCTTGAAATGAAAAATAATAAGAGCAACTTATTTGCTTTCATCTCTCTATCATTCTGGCTATATCAGCTCCTGGGAAATTATTCTGTCCTTCCCTAGGTCTTTGAAGTTTGTAATCATTATGGAAACTGCAAAGTTTTCTTATAATTGAAAACAAAACCTACAATGTGCAGTTCATAAATAAGAATTTAATAATTATTGCGATATGTCTGCATAAATTTCCAAAGTAAGTTCTAAAGAAATGTCTAAATGATTATGCAATAATTATCAAGGATTTTGCATATAATTAGTATAAAATTTTTATAAGCAACCACAGCATAACATCAGTAATGCATTTTGAATCTTAGGTTCTTTACTGAAAGATGTGAAATCAATTATATTCCTTTACTGAAAACAGGAAGAGCTTTTGCATTCTTCTACATTCACATTATCATACAAACTTGGGATTTATATATACCATGTAATTTAACTTTTCAGATAATGTTTTTACAATAGAAAATGTAATTATACAACATCCTTAGAACAAAATATTTCTTTAATTCTTAATTATATGTATCTTTCTTTGGTACAAGAGACTTTGAATTTAACATGGATTATGATGAGGACCGACCTATGAAATTAATAACTTGTATATCTTTTAAGGCACTAGTTTTGATGGAATTGATATACTGATACATATTACAGCAAGGAATAGTAATAATGAAGATTACTATTATTATAACACATAGATTATGTGATCAATAATGCCAATATTTAAAACATGTATGTTCACTTAAAGTTCTTTAGGTCCAATACCTTTTTCTTTTTTTTTTTTTAAGATTTTAGTTATTTCAGTGAGAGAGAAGAGAGAGAGATAGCAAAACAAAGCACAAGAAGGGAAGAGAGAGAAGCAGACTACCTGTGAGCAGGAAGCCCCACTGGGGACCCTGGCATCATGACCTAAGCCAAAGGCAGATGCATAATGGACTGAGCAACCCAGGTGCCCCTGGGTCCAATGTTTTAATTGCAATATTATAAGTTCAATAATAGGTATTCTTTTCAACCTACAAACATGGAAACTGGGGTTCAAAAAGTATAATTTTTCTGAGCTCAAGTCACAGGCTTTCAAGAAGTAGGAGGCAATCTAAAGCAGTGGTTAAGAAAAGATATATGTTGATAAAAAAAAGAAAAGATCATTGTCAATGATTAAAAATGGAACTGAAAGACTTTTTCAGCATAGGCAAATCTTTCGGTCTCAGTTTTCTTACCCATAAACCAGTAATAAAAATACTTCCTAAGTCACCTGACAATCATCAACAGGATATATAACGATCATAAATGTAAAATCACTTTGAGATGTCAATGAAATTATTACTTTTTCCTGAGATGGACACAAGCAAAGCTTTGTGATTTTGAAAATATGTATTTTTCTTTAGGAAGTATATATGAATTACATGTAAATTTTATTTTTTATTTTTTGGATTATTAGTAAATCATGAATCAGGTAATTTCTAAAGTAATACAACTATACTAAATTCCGCATCTTCCTATAGGCATCTGTTTTTCCTTTACTTGATCAACAAGACATTTTTAAAACACGGATTCCTGATTAATGATCTTGTTAATAAACTAATCTAAATGCATGCTTCTGGGCATCTCCTAAAGAAAAGAAGGTTTTGAGAAAGCCAGCAGAAGAAAAAAACAGTTTATGAATAATGCATGTATTTGTTCACTTCTATCTCCCTGCCTTTTGCTTGTAATGATATGTTTTGATAGCTGTAAATAGCAGGGATTTGTGGATGAAAGATACTGCCTACCTGAAGGTATTTCACCATTCTAGAGATTTGACATGCCATTAAATCACCCCAATACCAAAATCAGTAAATGCTGCTTAATCTTAAGCTATGAAATGGTAATAATTACACAGTAGTTTTACTAGAGATGATAAACATTTTGCAAAATTGTAGTTGCATTAATAATTTTACTTGGTAACATGTTCCAATGAGACATGTGGGATTTATGGGAAGCATATGTTAGAGAGGCATTACCTCTGAATGAAGGGCATAGCTTTGCCAAAATATACATACTTAATGTTGTAAGCCGTACAAGAATTCAGACAATTTTCATTTTGTAGCTTATCTAAAAGCTTTCAGATTTGACTAATTCTTTCCCCCTTGGAACTAATAATAATAGTTATCATCAGATGAGATCCAGGCAATGCACTAGGCATTTTGTAAGTATTAGTGCTAGGACTATCTAAAAACCATACTGTTTTCAGAAACACACTAAGAATAATCGTATGCTTAATATCTTCTATTAATAAAGATTTCTTAAGGCCTGTTTGAAAATCAGTCCATACCATGAATTCATTTTAATATAAAAATAATATTTTACTGCCATAAATTAGCCACTGTATCTTATAAGGTCTAAAGAAGTTAGCCCATTTTTTTCCAAAATCAAAAAACATGTTAGTGCAAGGCAATGACTAGACTCACTCTTCTACTTATCATCTACTTACTTCATACCCTCTGTATTAGTTATCTACCACTGTATAACAAATGATCACAAAAGTTGCTCTCTCACTATGGATCAGGATGCCAGGCACAGCTTAGCTGGGTCTTCTGGTCCAAGATTTCCCACATGCCTGATGCAATCCTCTCAACTCATGCCTAGCCAGTCGGCTTCTAAGCTTATGTGTAGCTGTGGGCAGAAGACAGTTCTTTATAGACTATAGAACCAAGAACCTCAGCTTCTTGCTGGTTGTTAGCCAGAGACCACTCTCATTTCCTTGCCACACAAATGTATCCATAGACTAGCGTGGAACATAGCCATTGGCTTCAACAAAGCTGACATGTGAGACAATAGCAAAACCATGTTATAAGCCACTACAACAATCAAAGAAGTGACATCCTATCACCTTCGTTGTATTCCCTTGGTTAGTAGCAAGTTACAGGTCCTGCCTACATGTAAGGAGGAGGGAATATATAAGAGGTTTGAGTGAGGTAGAGATAACTGGAGGTCACCTTTAGAGTTTGTATACCATATTCTCCTTATGGAAGTCTTTGGAAAATGGCACATCTTTATCTTAGTTCCTGGCATCATCCTGGCTTTTCACTGCCTCAGTAAGTCAACTATCCAAAGACTTACTATGCCACTCATTTTACCCACTTCTGAGATCCTATTCTAGGCTTTGCTTTACTCATAATTGAATAACCCTATACCACCCCTCAGACTTAGGTCCTCCATTCTCATCAATCAGGTTTCAGCTCTTGGGCAATTTTTCACAGAGAATTTTTATGCCGATCCTACAGTAATAGTACAGGACCCATGTCAAATGCTTTTACATGAAGATTGTGAACCTTACCAATGGGGTACCAGGCTGGCTCAGTCAGTAGAGCATGCAACTCTTGATCTCAAGGTCATGATTACATTAAAAAATAATAATAAAACCTAAAAAAAAGTTTCACTTATGACAGTTAAAATTTTAAATTATTTGAGTCTTTAAAAAATAATATCTCTTGTACTTTAGGCTATAATTCCCATGATGATATTGTATCCCCCACTGCTAGCATAGGGCTTACATTCATTAAGATGCAATCAATGTTCTTCACTAAATTTATGAAAGAGTGATTCATAGTTAGAACTAAAATTCATCATTGATCTTCTACTCCATCTTCTTCCTTCTTATTCACCTTCAAGCCCTTGAAATAAATCTTACAAATTCAATATGTAGACTTCTTTATTATCACCAATTCTGCCTTTTTTCTATTTTTTCCACATCCACTGTTTCTCATGAGCTAAGATTATTTTCCAAGGTCTAAGTGAAAGATGCTACACAGAAGAAATATTTTAAACTTTTGAAGGATTGTTTTGTCATTAAATAAACTATTTAAAGGTATTGTGGTTCTTGTGTTAATTTATACTTAAATAATTTTATAATAAAAATATTGTTTCTTAAGACAGATGATAAAGAAAAATATTCAATAATTTTTAGCAAAAAAAAAGTTTATTATGTGCAAATTATCCATTTAATAGAGACAGATTTATGCATAGCTGTTGACATAGAAACAAGATAAAATGGAATAGCTTAACCTATAGCTATCCTAGTTACCTGGTAACCATAAGTTGTTTGGAATTCAAAGGTCATAGGACTGATAGGGGGAAAAAAAAACACCAGAATTTATCAGATAATAACAATTTTTCTTGATTATTTTGGATATATAAGTTAGAAGCAGTTTAATATTAAACTGGTCTATAAATCCCTCCTTTCTAAAACCAAGCAAAAAATTGATTAAAAAATAAATAAGGAAAAATCAAGCTATTGAGGGATAAAGAATTTAAGTTACTCATTGATAAGTGCTAGAGACAAATACTGTAAAAGAAATCACAACATTTCATAAATATTGAGATTCTTAAAGTTTAGGGTCTAAGGAAAGACTTTAAGAGTTCAACCCCCTCCTGTAATTGTATGCCAGCAGACACTTATTTTATTCCAGGAGAAGACTTATTTTTATTTTTATCAGATCTTCAAATAAATTTTGACCAAAGTAATTCCTTGACTAAAATACAAAAAAGCTGAGAACTCTGTATTAAATGCTCAAATCACTCCTATTCAACAGACCTATAACGCAGGCAGACCTAAGAAACACTGAAGAGGAAAATCTTGCAATCTGAATCACAGAGACCATAGACTTTACCCTCATAATCTTAGTTACACTAGTCCAGTGACTGAAAAAATTTATTCTTTGGCTCTAAGAGGAAGTAAGATATTAAAACAGTCACATTAGAACTTGTCTGGATTACTTATACTTTAGACAGTATTTATCTGAGACCTGAACAAAACTTTGTTCTGAACACTACATCTCAATAACTTCCTCTATGGACTGCATTTCTCAAAATTTTCTAAGTCCCCCTCTAGTGCCTGAGATGGACTAGGATGGCTCTGCCATTTAAGTTGGACAATCTAAGTCAAGGCCAGCACTACTTGGGCCCCAGTCACTGCATCCAAACTCCAGGACTCACATTTATTAGATCACCCTGGAACCCCAAAACATGGTCAGTTCCAAGACGGTGGCCTGGCAAGTGAATAAGTTCCTCTGACATACATGGTATTTTGTGTGTGTGTGAGACTGCACAAAATTGGGCTGCCAGAATGGTGCTGTCATGCTGATTCTGGTTGACTCTCACTTATATGGGATATAAGCTGAGTTCAGGGCTCTGTGCTAACAACTATCCGCTGCACCCTAGGCTTGAGCTAGAAGGTCCATGCATCAGCCTTTGCTGATTGGTCAACTCTCATTGTCAGTGTTGTTA
Organism: Nasua narica; assembly: GCA_028533885.1. Lineage (NCBI taxonomy): Eukaryota > Metazoa > Chordata > Mammalia > Carnivora > Procyonidae > Nasua > Nasua narica. The sequence continues at coordinate 18,847,129 of CM052815.1, forward strand.
GTGAAGTACTCACTTCAGTCTACAGCACTCAAGGGTAGTAGGAGTGATAGTGGGAGAGGCCACTGGCCAGAGGACAGTCATCACATTCCTGAGGGTTCCAGGACACATGTCAGTTAGGCTGTCCTTCAGTAGTTGCCATGCCTACATCTTCGGAAGATTTTAGTGGGTTCTAAGTGATGTTTTCTCTTACTTCCAAATGATACAGAATCATCATACTCTGCTGGGTCAATTTTAGGCCAAGCCAGATACGGGAGGGATAGTCTTAGTATAAATATAACTGCTCTTCTCACTCTGCCAACAGCCCCCTAACTCTCCTCCCACCTGATGGTAGTATTTGGAACACTGATATATGATTAATACTGGAAAAAGTTCACATCTAGGATGCAGCAGTTAGGGCCTAAAGTGTTCTATAGAAGACAAAGTTGGAATATGTGTTGTTTTGTATTTATGTTGTAAAATCCAAGTGGTAAGTATAAACAGAAAGCAAACTATTGCTTTCGTTTTCCTGCATGTTCTGAGTAAGACTTGTACTTTTGGTCATTACCAAAAGAGCAAAGAAACAACTTTGATAGAATCACTGAAAACCTGTATTCATAGGTGGTAGTAGAGATATACAGCATTATCCCATAAATAATAATATAATCAGCATTAAAAATGGTATTAAGGAACAAAAGGAACAAGATCAGTGTTAATACAATAAAAAACAGGTTCCTAAAGAGACATGATATAGAAATAACAGAATCGCTACCTTTTTGTCATATCCTGAGAAATAGGAAATGTACCAAGAATCATACATTTGGCAATAATGAACTTAAAGAAATGAATGCTGGATCCCAAGAGGAAAAGATATGACCTAAACACTACACAAAATTTTTATGTGTCCTGATTGAAAAATGCACAAATATATAAATAGCATTTTTACCAATTATTCTAGGTTTTTTTAAATAAATAAATCATTCCACATCACATGGGATCATGAATTTTAGAATTTTTTAAAGATAACAGCTTTATTGAGATGCAATTCATATAGCATGAAATTCACCCTTTTAAAATGTAAAATTCAGAGATTTTCAATACACTCACAGACTTGGGAAACCAAAACCACTGTGTAACTAAAGAAAATTTTAAAAACTTCAAAAAGAAACCCATTCCCATTAGCAGTCACTCTCATTCTCACTGCCAGACCCTGGCAACCAGCAATATATTTTCTGTTGCTATGGATCTTCTTACTCTGGACATTTAATATAAGTGAAATTAATAATATGTGACCCTTGTGACTGACTCATTTTACTCATCACAATGCTTTTAAAGTTAATCCATGTTGCAGGATGTATCAGTATTTCATATATTTTTTATTATCAACCAAAAATTATTTTTATGATACCACATTTTGTATTTTCATTCATCTGTTGATGGGCGTTTGGGTTATTTCCACTTTTTTGGATAATGTGGCTATTCTTGTACATGTTTTCATGTGGAAATAAGCTTTCAAATTCTCAAGGGTATAGAAAGGAATGCAAGATCTGGGTAAATATATGTTTAACATTTGATGAATAGCCAAATTGATTTCCAAAATAGCTGCACTATTTTACAAACCCACCAGCAATGTGAATGTTCTTATTTCTCAACATCTTCAGTACAACTTGTTATTGCTGATCTTTTCTTTTTTTGTATTAGACACTCCATAATGGGTGCAAAGTAGTAGATTATTACAATTTTGACTTACATGATCCAATTCACAAATAATGTGGAGCATTCTTTTGTGTACTCTTTTAGGAATTTTTATATCCTCTTTGGGAAAATGTTTAGTCAAATCCTTATCTATTTTTCAAATTAAGTTTTATTTTTTATTTTTGAGTTGCAACTTTTTACATACAGATTGGATACTAAACCTTTGAGATAAATGATAATTTGCAAACAGTTTCTCACATTCTGTAAGTTGTCTTTTCACTTCCTTGATGATATCCTTTAATAAAAGCACAAAAGTTTTAAATTTCAACAAAATTTAACTTATCTATTTCTTCTTTTGTCACTTGTGATTTCTGTCACACCTAAGAAACTATTGTGCAATTCAAGATGTAAATCTATGTCCTTTCTTAAGAATTTTATAGGTTTAGCTCTTACATTTAGGTCTCTGATTTTAACTTTTGTATATGGTGTGAGGTAGAGGATGTAACTTAGCTTTTTTGCCATGTGGATATCTAGTTGTGTTCTGTTGGGGATTTTGAAATTCATGTTAAGTGATATTGGCTTCTTGTTTTCTTTTCTTGTGATGTTTTTGTAAGGTTTTGTTATCCAATAATACTAGGCTGATCAAAGTTCTGGAGAAGTGGTCCCGTCTTGTCTCATTTTTTGAAAGAATGTGTGAGATACTGGTGTTAATTCTTTTTTTATATTTTTGGCAAAATTCACCACTGAAACCATCTGACTCCTGGATTTTGTTTGCTAGGAGATTTTTGACTACTAACTCAATCTCTACTTGTGATGGCCTGTTCAGATTTTGTTTCTTCTTGAGTCAGTTTTGTAATCTGTGTGTTTTTAGGATTTTTGTCTGTTTCATCTAGGTTATCTGTTAACATACAGTTATGCATAATATATTCCTATAATCTTTTTTCTGTAGATCCAATGGTAATGCCACCTCAGTTAATCATGATTTTATCAATCTGAGTTCTATTTCTTTTTCTTTTGATCATTCTAGCTAGAACTTGGTAACTTTGGCTAATCATTTCAAAGAACTAAAATTTGGTTTTGTTGATTTTCTCTACCAATTTTCTATTCTCTCTAATTTTTATTATTTCTTCCTTCTTCTTGCCATAGATAGTATGCTCTTGGTTTTCTAGTTTCTTAAGATACAAAATTAGGTTATTGACTTGTTACCAATTATTTTTTTAATGAATATGTTTAGAACTAGAACTATAAAATTCCCTCTAGGCATTTTTGTTTGTTTGTTTCATCTACTATATTTGGAATATTATAGGGGTTTTTTTCTTCAATACTTCCAAAGTATTTTTTTATTCCCATTGTGATTTTCTCTGTGACTCATTAGTTGTTTGAGCCTTTTATGTAATTTCCACATATTGCTTAATTTCTCAAAATTCTTGCTACTGATTTCTAATTTCATCACACTGTGATTAGAGAACATAATTTAAGTGATTTTCAATAAACTTTTTTCTAAAGATTTATATATTTGAGAGAGAAAGCACAGGGAGAGGGACACAGAAAGAGAGATTGAATTCCCAAGCAGACTCCCTGCTGAGTGTGGAACCTGAGCTAGGGCTCAATCCCAGGACCCTAAGATCATGACCTGAGCTGAAATCAAGAGTCAGACACTAAACCGACTGAACCACCCAGGCACCCCAACACTTTTAAACATTTTGAGACTTGTTTTAGAGCATAATGTATGCTCTATCCTGGCAAATGATACATGTGCAATTGAGGAAAATGTGTATTCAACTATGATTGGGTGAAGTGCTACATAAATGTCTATTAAGTCTGATTTGTTTAAAATGTTAACTCTTTTATTTCATTTTTAATCTTCCACCTAGTTGTTCTATCTAATTTTAGGGTGAAATGTTGAAATCTCCAAATGTTGTGTACTGTTGTCTATTTTTCCTTCAATTATGTCAGATTTTTGCTTCAGGTAATTTGGAGCTCTGTGGTTAGATGCTTATGGGTTTTAATTGTTATAGTTGCATGATGAATTACACTTTTATCATTATAAAATACATTTGTCTTTAATAACAGTTTTTCTCTTATCTCTCCGGTATGAGGAATTTAAGAGGCAGGGCGGAGGGTCATCAGGGGTAGGGAGGGAAAAAATGAAATGAGATGGGACTGGGGAGGGAGACAAACCGTAAGAGACCCTTAATCTCAGGAAACAAACTGAGGGTTGTTGGGGGTTTGGGGGTAGGGCTGTGGACGTTGGGGAGGGTATGTGCTATGGTGAGTGCTGTGAATTGTGTAAGACTGATGATTTACAGACCTGTACCCCTGAAGCAAATAATACATTACATGTTAATAAAAAAAAAAAAATTTCCCTTAAAGTGTATATTGTCTGATATTAGCATAGCCACTCCAGCTTTCTTTTGGCTTGTTTGTAAAGTATATAATTTTATATCTTTTGCACTCTAACTGCTGGGTAACTGAATAAAAAATGTGTCTCTAATAGACACTACATAATTGGAACTTTAAAAATCCATTATGCCCATTGCTACCCTTGAATTTAAGTACTTATTACATTTACATTTAATGTAATTAAGGACAAGGTAAACTTTATGACTGTCATTTTGCTACTCCTTTCTATAAACGTAGTTTTTCTTGTTCCTCCATCCTTCCATGGCTCACTTATTTTATGTAAATAGATATTCTCTAGTTTATTCTCTAGTTTATAATTCTAACTCCCTTGTTATCTCTTCCACTATTTAGTTTTTAGTTATTTTCTAAGTGAATGCCCGGGGGACCAAAATCAACATCTTAATTTATAACAATATAGTTCAGATCATTGCTAAATTAATTTCAATTATATATAAAAATTTATTACTATACAGTTCCCCCCTCCTTTGTGCTATTGTTGTCATATAAATTATATTTTTATATGTTATAGGGCCATAAATTCAATTGTCATATAAATTATTGTCATATAAATGACATCTTTATATGCTATAAGCTCATAAGCAGTTTTATAATCACTGCTATAGTAGTCTTTAAAATCAGATAGAAGACTTAAAAAATGTGCATTTTTAAGTATAAAATATAAAAATTTTTATACAAAAAAATTTTTTATACAAAAATTTATACAATTTATATACAAATATAAAAATATTTGTCTATGTAGTTCTCTTTCCTGTTCTTTATTTCTTCATGTGGTTTCCAATTACTGTCTAGTGTCCTTTCATTTTAGAGTGGACGGCTGACATTAGTAATTTTTATAGGGTAGATCCAATAGAAAATTCTCTCAAGTTTTGTTTATATGTAAATGTTTTAATTTCTCCTTCGTTCTTGAGGTAGAGTTTTGCTGGATATAAAATCTTTAGTGACAGTCTTTCTTTTAGCACTTTTAATATGTCATCTCATTGTCTTCAGGCTTGAATGGTTTTTAATGAGATGTTATTAACCTACTAAAGTTGTTTTTTTCATGACGAATCTCTTTTTGAGGCTTTCAAAAGTCTGTCCTTGGCTTTTAATAGTTTGATTATGATATGGCCAGGTGTGAAATTCTTTGTTTATATCAGTGGGAATTGGTTGGGCTTCTTGGATATGCAAATTCATATCTTTCATCAAATCTGGCAAGTTTTCAGCTAGTCTTTATTTAAAAACGTCTGTACATTTTTTTAGCCTCTCCTTTCTTTCTGTAATATCAGTATGAATGTATTGTTACACTTGATGGTATAAGTATACAGGTCTCTGAGGCTCTGTTTCTTCATTCTTTATTCCTTCTGTTTCTCAGCCTGGATAAGATCAACTGACCTATCTTCAAGTTAATTGATTCTTTCTTGCTAGTTGAAATATGATGTAGAGCCCTAAATGTTTTATTTCAGATACTGTATATTCAACTGTCTCCTACCAAAGGTTGGTTATAATTGATGTTTGTTGTGGTGGTGGTGGTTTGTTAGTACCATCCTGTATTAAATTTTCTGATGCCTGTATTCTTTGTCATTTGTGGTCACTGAAGTTTATACTCAATTAGCTTGATGGTCACCTTTTTATTGGAATTAGGATAGTTGTACATATTTAGCGTTACCGTTATGAAAATAATGGTATTATATGAAAATAATCAAGTTATTTGTTATTCATAATCCTCACCAATCAATATATCTGATTATTTATTGGAGATATTTTGTCTTAAACTTCCTTTTTCCCTCTAATATTTTTTTTAAAGATTTTATTCGTTCAGAGAGAGAGCACGAATGAGCAGGGGGTGGAGAAGAGGGAAAGGGAGAGAGATAATATCAAGTAGACTCCCCACTGAACATAGAGCCTGACACAGGGCTCAATCTCATGATTTTGAGATCATGACCTGAGCCAAAATCAAGAGTCATATCCTTACCCAACAGAGGCACCTAGGCCTACCTTCCCCTGACAATTTTTTTTAAAGATTTTATTTATTTTATTTTAACAGAGAGAGAACACAAGCAGGCAGAGAGGCAGGCAGAGGCAGAGAGAGGAGCAGGCTCCCTGCTGAGCAAGGAGCCTGATGTGGGACTCAATCCCAGGACGCTGGGACCATGACCTGAGCCGAAGGCAGCTGCTTAACCAACTGAGCCACCCAGGCGTCCCCCTTCCCCTGATATTTTTAGTGTTTATTTGTAATGACAATTTTCCCCAGTTTAATTTAGATATAATTGACACATAACATTAACTAAATTTAAGGTGTACAATGTATCGATTTGATATATATTGTACAATGATTACCACCACAGTGTTAGCTAATATGTCCATCATGTCACATAATTACCATTTTTTTGTGGTGAGAATATTCAAGATCTACTCTCTCAGCAACTTTCAAGTATATAAAACAATATTGTTAACTATAATCACCATGCTGTATGGAAGATACTCATAACTGGAACTTTGTACCCTTTGACTAATATCCCCCTATTTTCCCCATCCCGTAGGCCCTAGTAACCACCATCTAGTATCCTGATGATTTTTTTAAAAGATTTTATTTATTTATTTGACAGAGAGAGAGGACTAGCACAAGCAGAGGGAGCAGCAGGCAGAGGGAGAGAGAGAAGCAGGTTCCCCATGGAGCAAGGAGCCCAATGAGGGTCTGGATCCCAGGCTCCTGGGACCATGACCTGACCTGAAGGCAGACACTTAACTGACTCAGCCACCCAGGCACCTCTGTACTGATGATTTTTAATGCATACTATCATATGTTCCAGGCATCAAAGAGAAAAATGGTAAATAAAGCAGGCTGAGATAGACTCATCTTAAGGGCTATCTGGTAACACTTATGCTATATAACTAGTTTTATGAAAGGGAAATGCAGAACCCTAAACTATTATGACTAAATTTCCAATTTGACATTCATTATAAATTATCCTTTGGATTCAGATCTTTTTTTATCAGTATTAAACATAATGTGTACCTATAAAAGCAGCAATTGCATTTATTTTTTAAACTAGAACACTCATATTCCAATTTCAAATTAACTCCAACTTTCTTGTTTGTCAAGATGGATAACACATTTCCTAATTAGTCACCTTTATTTAATTATGCACTCTATCTTTTAAGCAAGTGTAGGTAATTCAGTTCTTACTTAAAGTAATCAATGCAAAATAGACCATTGAATTGTCTCATTTCTCCTGATAAATGTTCCCCTATTTTATTTTTTATTTTATTTTTAAATAATCAACCTTCACCATTAAGCTTGTCTAAAACAGTTCTTTTCCTCTACGATCTAATTTACAAGACCTGACACTTTCACCTTGTTTGATATAAATTCAAGGTAAAGCCATCTTTTTCACCAGAGAACAAATATTACTTTCTTACATTCTTAAATCATCACTAAGTACCCTTAAAAAATTCTATATACTTTTAAGAACTGTTTATTTCATGAAAAACTGTCATAAGTGCAGTTTAATTATTTTCATAAACTGAATAAATCTGTATAACCAATATTGAGAATGATCAATACTGGCACCAGAGTAGCTCTTGTTTGTACTATTTTCTACTGATGACCCTTCAAGCACTCATATCAAGGGAAATTATTTTCTTGACTTCTAAAAATCATCTGTTAGTCATTCCTGGTTCTGTAATTTTATTTGGATGAAATTATATACTATAAGTCTGGTTTCTTTCACTCAACATGTTAGTAGGATTCATCTATGTAATGTATTTATTCTTATTGCCATGCAGAATTCCATTTGTGCCTATAACTACAAGTTTTTTATCCATTCTGTTGATGAGCATTTGATTATTTGCACTTTGGAATAATTCTGCTTAAAAACAACCTAGAGAATAGCTTTTGATGAACATAAACAATCATTTCTTAATGCGCAAAACAAAGAACTAAAAGAATGCTGTATGTTATTTAAATAAGTAAAAGTGCTATTCACAGTTAAAAAGGTAATAGCCAATAATGCTGAATTAGTTATTCATGTGACTAAACTCATCACAGGAACATCTTACATCAGTTTACATCAGTTTAACGGGCTGCACCACTGGGAACCACAATCATATTCTCTTCTCACTAATGAATTAAATTTAAAGACATTTCACATTGTTTTCTGAAAGTTATTTTACCTCCTTTAATAGACAAAAATCCACATGCCTGGATTAGAGGTAATCAGATTAATGAAAATTAAAGAAAAAAAAAAGGAAGGGCAAGTGGGTGGCTCAGTTGGTTAAGCATCTGCCTTCAGTTCAGGTCATGATCCCAGAGTCCTAGGATCAAGTCCCGCATCAGACTTCCTGCTCAGTGGGGAGTCTGCTTCTCCCTCTGCCCCTCATCTTGCTCTTGTGCTCACTCGCTCACTCTCTTTCTCACATAAATAAATAAAATCTTTTTTAAAAAGAGAAAAAAAGAAGAACAAGGCAAAGACCTGCTTATAAAAAGATGCTGGCAATTAGATGGATGGAAAATGTTACACATTACAGAAGAGAAGGTTAGACTTATCACTAATAAAAGCAGTAAACATGCACATGTATTATATTTTATCATGACAGCATGTCACTAGTCTCAATCATTTGGCATATTCATACCCCAAACTCTTTAGCCACAGTTAATCTTTCTGCAGAACTCGAAGGTGCTGACATATGCAGTGCCTTAGGGTGAGAGAACACATCTAGAGAGAGAGGGCTTTCTCTTATTCTGTATGGCTATATAATATATATAAATTTTAAAAAAAAAGTTGTAGCCTCACTTAATGGGACATTTCCACTGGCTTCCACTGACCATATTGGCCAGGTCTTGATATTAGATTTTTAATTTCCTGATCACTTCTCTGAGTTCCTATGAAAGCACTAATAATAATAAAAAGCACACATGCCAGGGAATAATGCAAATTCTTCTTGTGTTTTAATTTATTTAATCCATATAAGAAGGCTGCAAATATGGAACTGTTATTTGCCTAGGGTCATATAGCTATTCACCATAACATTCAAATCCCAACCTGCACAGTCAGTTCTCTTAGCCATCCTATACCAATAATCTGGGCCTGGGCAGCTACCCTCCTGACTTTGAGAACTATAGTATGCCTAGGTTCTGGATGCAGCCCAGAATTTGAAGCAATGTATTCATTGGACATCACTATATGTGCTGAAACTCAAGCTCTCAACAACACTCCTGAAAAATTAATACTAAAGGTCCAAGTCTCTTCATGGGAGGGAATGAGGAACATCAGTTTGCACAGCTCACTTTTCTGTCCTTTAGCTTATAGGCATCATGATATTCAAATTCTGGTTCTTTCACTTGCTACTGGTATGCCCTTGAGCAAGGGCCTTTGCCTCTCTCTCCCTCACATTTCTCCAGTGAAAGAAGGAAAACAAAGCTGCCATCAGAGTCTCAGGACAAATTAAATGGCACAGTCTATACAAACCATAATTTTCAAAAATACATAGGTTTTCCCACCTATGTTCTGCACTCTTTTATATAAGTAAAATATAGAAATATATGTTCATATATTATATGTTTGAAATATAAATAAAAATGCTCAAACATTTGGTCCATGTTGTATCTCATACATGGGCTGCTGCTAAGCAGTTTTTTTGGTGAGTCTTTAATGTTTTCAGGATACCTTCCAAATTAATTAGCAGACACCTGTAGTAAAAATTCCACTTTCACTCTCATTTTTCTTCTGAATGTTTTTCTTTCCCACTTGCGCATGAAGATAGATCATTAAATTCTATCACAGCCTGATTCTTCCTCACCTTTGAAGTTGGCATCAGAGGTTTCTTCTGGAGATATGGATTCTGCAAAGGGGAGTGTTTTAACTCTGTCTTGGGTGATGAAGGATTAGGGAGATAATCAAAGGTCACAGTTAAAGCTGTGCTGAATTACTCTTCCAACTTTGAGAATGCAAGCATACAAGTTCTTACCAATGTGTCTGTGGAATCAGACTTCCATCTGCTTTTTGACTGACTTCATATCTCAGCCCATTTGACAAGTAAGAGTCTGTCCCTGCCAGCATTAAGTCATATGCTGCTTAACAAAGAGGTACTGTGCCTCTCCTTTGTCTTGGTCATGAGACAAGCCACATTGTCTGCTAAATGCTATGAAATAGATTAGGATGTTAACGCAGTAATGCCGGGCACTATAGGGTCAGCAGCTGCATTTCCATTGGGCCCTGACTCTCACTCATTTTCCTATCTTGTGACCACTTGAAATGAGCAACAGCTTAGCAAGAACTCCAAGACACTTTCTGCTTATTTTTCTAAAGCCTCTAAACTTGTATACAGTTCCCAATCAGATATCATAAATTAATTAAACAAACCCTAACATCCATATATATTTTGGCACTGGTCTTTAAAAAATTTCATGGAAAATCACAATCAATAGCCTAGAATTTTCTTCTTGTTCATGGTTTCCCCTTCCAGCTGGGAGATCTGTATATGTAACCCTGCCTGGAACACAATTATTGCCATAAGAGAGAAGAAACCAGCTGTGAAAGATATTCTCCAGCAGGTAGTTCTGCACTACTTGGGGAAGGCGGCCTCAGAGGGAAGCGTCAACAACTGTAGACTGTTATATAAAAGACTTCCAATCGGTTAAGCAACTTTGAAGAAGCAAAATTCTGTTGTCCAATTTTATTTGTCTCTGAATCTGACTGCAAGGACTGATATTCATTACAGAGCTGCCTACCAGGTGCTTACAAAGTCACAGTTCTTTAACGTAGACAAAAGGATATTATGAATTGTAACTTCAGTTTTGGGAGAAAATAACAATACACATGGTTGGATGAAGCAATACTTTCATGTTTTCCTTTCTTCTGCTTTTAAACTTGAGATCTTTTCATATCCTCTGAGATTTTGGGGTAATGGAGGGAAGGAGATAGGCAGTCTCTTTTTTGACATAAATAGCCACATTTTAAAAAAGAGGGGAGAATTTCTATCTTGGTAAAGGTAAAATATGAATCATTAGAATTATCATTCCATAGTATACCAAATGGTCTTACAAAGGATAATAAAATAGTTATTCTTTATCTAAAATTCTAGTCATTATGAAATCACAGGAGGAATACTAGTAATTTTACAGAATATTTTGCACATGTTACTTCAGTCAATTATTTCCATGTGGCTAGGTATTTTATTCTCTTTTAATAAATCTGAATAGCAAGGCTCAGAGAGGTGAAAGAGATTTTCAGAATTCATCCAGCTACTTAGTACTTGAACCCAGATTTGATATCTGGTCTGCTGGAGTGGAAGATTTGTGGAAGATTCTGGAATACTGCATATGCCATGGTTTGGGGCATACAAACAAAGGAGGCACACTAGAATATAAACTCCATGGGGACAGCACCACAGGGAATACTTGTCTTCTCTTTACTAATATATCCACAAGGCCTAGATGAGTGGCACATACTGGTGTCCAATAATTACTTAATAATAATAAATCAATGAATAAAAAGTTTTTAAAGCAAAAAATGGCATATGTCTGATGTTATCATTTTAATTTTTAATCATTTATTTCTTTAAAGCATAAAGAAAAGCAAAAGTTTTTTTCAAACTTTGCTACTGATACTTTTGGTTTTATCAATTTTCTTTCAAAACCAACAGTATTTTGACATGTAGTAAACTTCTAAGGCATATGGCACAGATAACAACAAAAGAGATAAAAATTAGCTTGTAATAAAACAGACAAATTAGTATGTCAACATTCTCTGTCCAATACAGAACCGGTCTCCTCTGTCACACTCCTTCAATTCAGTGGAACAGGAAATGGGAAGGGATAGAGAAGAATGATGAGTTTGAATAAAGTTGACAATGTTATTAGGGTAGGTGGGCCTATATTTATCTTAAGGTATTCCAATTTTGCCTGAGTGGAGGACACTTGTTGTGTAATGAAAATATATTTTGGATCTTTCTCACTTGGTATGTCAACTGTTTGGTGATGTCAGATGAGAGCCTATAAACTTGAAGACCACAGACTGGAAAGAGGTGGATAAAGACATGACGGTCTGAGACACATTAAATGATAGGATCTAGTCCTAAAAACCAAATGTGGCTCCCTCCTGTAATAGACCAAATTGGAACAGGAGAAAGAGGTTTCAGGGTCATCACAGAGGGGGTATAGCTCAGTGGTAGAGCATTTGACTGCAGGATCACCACAGGGCTAGAAGACCAGTGAACAGAGCTCTCGTACATCCTCCTATGAGCATTCAGAAGGATGTTCCAATGCATACTCTATACATTTTTTGTGCCCCTGTATGTATATTACATCCCTTGAAAGACTATTAAAAAAAATCTTTTCATTTCTCTTTGTGAAACCTAGGAACTTTTGTGCCCTAAAAGTGAAACATGATAGCAGTGTAAGAAGAACAAAGAGATAAACATAGCTTTGGCAAGAAACATCTTGCAATAATGAAATATACTTATCTATAGATGATTATTTAACATAGATGATTATATAAGTAATCATCTATAGATGGGGAAGTGTAGAATGGGAAAGATGTATTAGATAACTCTTACATGGCTGTGTTTCATCCTGTTGAAGAAAGAGCAAATGGCATGAATGGTAGGACAGACCCAGGCTGTTTCTGCAAATAACAATGAAAAATGGACAGATACCCTTTCTAACTGTTTTTGAATGTCAACTCTTACATAGAACATCTTAAAATAAATGTCTATTTACTTCATTTTGTTTCTTTAAAGATATGAAAAAGGCTGATGATATCTTCCTTTGAGAGTAAATAAGCAGAAATTACTCTCACTATTTTACTCACAAAATAGTTCAGGTTATCTGAAGCAAATATAAAATTGATACCTTTTAAGAATTAAGTTGAAGAAAGTAAAGTTGAGCTTTAATACATAAAGATATATGTAGATCTCTTTTTTATCAAGTAAATAATTTAATGCAGGCAGTGATGGAAAAGGAAATATTGTGTTTTGTACCTCTGATACTAATACACATGTGTATAAAACCTGTACACATCATTCCATTTCCTATACCTTCCTTGATGTAAATTATTTGTAACTACTTTTTTTCAATTTAATTTACAAGCTTGTGGTTCATTTTATACCGAACATTTGGAAGCAGGATGAGATAAAGGGAAAATGTCAACAAGTGTACATGTTATCCTCAACAAAATAAATTACCTGGCTTTGTGACCTAGGTCACAACTGAGGTTGAGTAGTACAGATCGTCTTAGAACACAATCATTGGGAAAACAGGGTGAGTTAAATCTCAACAAGCCAATACTTATTTCAGGATTTGCAGTGATTTACAATCATGTATAGTCACTCTCCTTACACCTTTTACACTATTCCTTACACCTATATGGTCATGACAGAAATTACTACATTTGTTAGGTGATAAATTTGGTGATCCAAGAAAGATTTATGTTTCAACCATCTCTTGCTAAATCTCAACTAAAACCAAATAATCAGCTTCCACAATTATACAATGGGGCAAAATGAACTGAATCTCAAGTAATGGGATTGTAGGCTGAGGCCTTGGGAATCTAGAAGGTATTCCAGATAGGTTTCACAGCACAGAGAAGTGAATTGAAGTATATTATACAATGAAATCTTTTCTCCAATTCTTTGAGGTCAAAATGGGAAAAGCTCCCATAAGAAGGTGAAGTTAAGCTGAAATTGCCTTCAAACTGACTCTTCCTTGAATAATCAGGGAAGAAATTAGCCAGATGCTTTGTTCTATTTCCAAACCCAACCTCAATGAGGTGAAATAAAAACAGACGCTTGAAATTTTGATTTGTAGTTCACAAAACTTAGTATAATAAATCTATTTTCTACCTTCCTATATATATACATTGATTTTTAAATATACTGAAAACATATATCATGCTATTTAAAATTACCATCAACTACACAAAATACACAATGACATTTCTGTATAATTTTCTAATCATTACCAATGCCGCCCTTAAGGGGAGCCATTCAGGACAAATATTTTTCTTTAATTTAGAGGAAAAAAGATTTTTTTTTTCAAATTCAGTGAATAGATTTAAAAAGCTAAACAAGCATGCCTTGGAGATATTGTGTGCTCAATTCCAGACAACCACAATAAAGTAAATACTGCAATAAGTGAATCAAATAAGTTTTTTGATTTTCCATTTCATATAAAAGTTATGTCATACTATTAAGTGTGGGATAGCATTATTCCTTTAAAAAATTATGAACATGCCTTAATTAAAAATACTTTATTGCTAAAATATGCTAGCCATAATCTGAGCTTTCAGTGAGTCATAATCTTATTGCTACTGGAAGGTCTTGCCTCCATGTTGATGGCTGCTGATTGATCAGAGTGGTTGCTAAAGGTTGGAGTTGCTGTGGCAGTTTTTAAAATTATACAACAATGAAGTTTATCTCAGTAGTTGACTCCTCCTTTCACAAATGATTTCTCTATAGCTTGCGATGCTATTTAACAGCATTTTACTCACAGTAGAACTTCTTTCAAAATTGGAGTCACTCCTCAACTGACAGAATTGGAGAAGATATTTGCAAATGACATATCAGATAAAGGGCTAGTGTACAAAATCTATTAAGTACTTATCAAACTCAACACTCAAAAAACAAATAGTCCAATCAAGAAATGGGCAGAAGACATGAAAAGACACATGAAAAAGTGCTCAACATCATTCAGAATCAGGAAAATATAAATCAAAACCATAATGAGATACCACCTCATTGCCAGTCAGAAAGGCTAAAACTAACATGTCAGGAAGCAACAGATGTTGGCGAGGATGCGGAGAAAGGGGAACCCTCCGACACTGTTAGAGGGAATGCAAGCTGGTGCAGCCACCCTAGAAAATAGTATTCAAGTTCCTCAGAAAGTTGAAAATAGAGTGACCCTACAACCCAGCAATTGCACTACTGAGTATTTACCCCAAGATACAAACGTAGTGATCCAAAGGGGCACATGAACCCCAATGTAGATAGCAGCAATGTCCACAATAGCCAAACTATGGAAAGAGCCCAGATGTCTACTGACAGATGAGTGGATAAAGAAGATTTGGTATATATATACAATAGAAATATTATGCAGCCATCAAAAAAAACTGAAATCTTGCCATTTGCAACAATATGGATGGAACTAAAGGTATTATGCTAAGTAAAATAAGTCAATCAGGGAATACAATCATCATATGATCTCACTGATATGTGGAATTTAAGAAATGAGACAGAGGATCATAGGGGAAGAGATGAAAGAAATGAAACAGATAAAACCAGAAAGGGAGACAAACCATAAGAGACTCTTAATTTTAGGAAACAAACAAGGTTGCTAGAGGTGGGTGGGGGTTGGGGTGGTTGAGGGATTGGGTAACTGGGTGATGGACACTGGGGAGTGTATGTGTTATGTATGAGTTGTGTAAGACTGATGAGTCACAGACCTGAAACAAATAATACATTATATGTTACTTAAAAAAAATTAAAAACTAAAAAAAAAAAAAAATTGGAGTCAATCCTCTCAAACTCTGCCACTGCTTTATCAACAAAGGTTATGTAATACTCTAAATCCTTTGTTGTCATGTCAACAATCTTCACAACATCTTACCCAGGAGCAGACTCCACCTCTAGAAACCACTTTCTTTGCGCATCCATAAGAAGCAACTCCTCATCTGTTCAAATTTCACCATGATATTTCATCAATTTGGTCACATCTCCAAGGTCCAATTCTAATTCCAGTCCTCTTGTTATTTTCAGCACATGTGCAGTTACTTCCTCCAGTGAAATCCTAAGCTCCTCAATGTCATTCATGGGGGTTGAAACCATCTTCTTCTGTACTTCTGTTATGTTGGTATTTTGCCCTTTCCCCATAAATCACAACTGCTCTTAATGGCATCTAGAATGCTGAATCCTTTCCAGAAGGTTCTCAAACTTACTTTGCCCAGATCCATCAGAGGAACCACCATCATAGCACCTAGAGCCTTACAAAACGTATTTGTTAAATAATAAGACTTTAAACTCAAAATTACCCCCTGATCCATGGGCTGTGGAATGGACGCTGTGTTAGCAGTCATGAAAACAACATTAATCTCAGCAGATATCTCCATCAGAACTTGTGGGTGACCAGAACACTGTCAGTGAGCAGTCATATTGAAACAAACCTTTTTAACTGAGTTGTATGTCTCAACAGCAGGCTTCAAAGATTCAGTTAACCATGTTGTAAACAGATGTACTATCATCCAGGCATTTTTGTTCCATTTCTAGAGCACAAGCAGAATAGATTTAGCATAACTGTTAAGAGCCCTAGGATTTTAAGAATGGTAAATGAGCGCTAGCCTCAACAGAAAGTCACAGCTGCCTTAGTCTCTATCCAGAGAGTCAACCTCTCTTTTGAAGCCAGGCATTGACTTCTTCTTTCTAATAAATATAAAAGTCCTAGATAGCATCTTCCAATACAATGCTATTTCATCTACACTGAAAATCAGTAAACAGTTGTTTACTGTAGCCACCTTAATTATCTTAGCTACATCTTCTGGAGAACTTGTTGCAATTTCTACATCAGAAATTGTTGCCACACCTTTCACTTTTATGTTATCTCTTTTCCTTCAACCTCATGAACCAAGCTCTGCTAGCTTCAAACTTTTCTTCTGAAGCTTCCTCATTTCTCTCAGCCTTCAAAGAATTGAAGAGTTAGAGCCTCACTTGGATTAGGATTTGGTCTATGGGAATGTTGTGGATGATTTGGTCTTCCAACCAGACAACTATAACTTTGTCCGTATCAGCAATAAGACTATTTCACTTTCTTATCATTTGTATGCTCATAGAAGTAGCATTTTTAATTTCTTTCAAGAACTTTTTCTTTGCATTCAAAACCTGACTGTCTGGCCCAAGAGGCCTAGATTTTGACCTATCTTGGCTTTCAACATGCCTTCCTCACCAATGTTAATAATTTCTGGCTTTTAATTTAAATTAAGAGATATGCAACTCCTCCTTTCACTTGAACACATACAGGCCATTGCAGGGTTATTATTTGGGCTAATTTAATATAGTTGTATCTTAGGCAATAGAAAGCCCTGAAAAGGAAGAGAAACAGGGGAATGGCTAGTTGGTGGAGTAGTCAGAAACATACATTTATCAGTTAAATTCAAGCACCTTCACTGGGCATGGTTTGTGGTACCCCAAAACAATTACAATAGTAACACAGTAACAGTTGTAACAATAGATACAATAGTAACAAAGATAACTGATGAAAGATCACTGATGAAAAATGGCATCAATAGACTTGGCTTGCAGGTTTGTCACAAATGTTCAATTTGTAAAAAACACAGTATCTGCAAAGTGCAATGTATGTGATCATCTACTTACATGAAATATTCTTCCAGTCTGATAAACTCGCCAACAGGATATTTAATAATTAAAGTCTTTTCCAGACATCACACAAAATCTATGAAACCATTCTATAGTACTAATATTACATGATGTTTTTATAGTTTTATATCCAGGCTAATAAATTCAAGTAAAATACATAAGTATTATAAAACCTAATTTTTTGAGGCTTATGGTACAGAGAAAGGAATCAGCAAGATGACAGTATGAATTTTAACTCTGCAACTTCCAAGGGAGTGACTTTTGCCAAACAGCTGTTAAGAATTAAAAATATGATAGAAATTTAAACCTGCACGGGATATTTTGCATAAAGAGTAAAAGCAAGAAAGAGAGTGTGATTAAAATGAGCATAGAAAATATAAGTAAAATATAGTTATATATAAAAACATTTTATATATAAACATTGTAGATATATGTAAGTAAAATATATATTTTATAAAATGAATTTTATTTACTTATAAAATTTAAGTAAAATATATATTTATATACAAACATTTACATATATCTTAGAGCACCATTCACAGATATCCAAATTGGAAATAATAGAATTCCAGACAGAAAGAACAAAAAAAAGGGGGGAGGATCACTGAAATCTTAAAAAAAAAAAATGTGCTGGGATATAAGAACCAAAGTTACCAAACTGAACAGGCATATAGAGCATAAAGAAAAATGGATGCTAACAAACCAGAACCCATGCCCATCATCATGAAATTTTATATGACTGAAGTTCTAGGAGTAAAGGGAAGTAAACAGGTCGCATAAAAGAATCAATAGCAGAATGTCTTCAGACTTATAAACAATAAAGCTGGAAATAAGGCCTTCATTATTCTGAAGGAAAATTAATTCCCACCTGCTGGCGTTATTGGGCAAGTAAGAAAGTAAACCAGCAGGTCTTGAAATTTGCCTCCCATTACTTTTTTTTTTTTTTTAGAACTTGGCTTCTTTTTTTAAAATTTTAATTCCAGTATAGTTAACATACAGTGTTATATTAGCTTCAGGTGCACAGTAGAGTAATCCAGCAATTCCATACATTACCCAATGTTCATTATAACAAATGCACTCCTTAATCTCCATAACCTGTTTTACCCATCCCCCCATCCACCTCTATATATTCTTTCTCAAAATGCTACAGGAGACCAACTTCTAACACCATAAATGGATAAACTAAGAAAGAAAGTCTTGTGAAGGGACTCAAGAGAATCACTCAGCAAGCTGCCATTATATCAATTTTAGCCTGAGCTGAGAATATCCTGGTTAGTTTGTTCCAGAATCTCATCTACATTTGGTTTGTCTTGACCATGTGAAAATTTATTTTTCTCCTTCCCTCTACGTGTCAGTTTCTGGAAGAGCTGAAAACACTTCACTTACTCAACAGAGACACTCTGTTTCAACTTACTTCTGGAATTTGCAGATACACTATACCCAAAAAGGATATATGAACATCATGAATCATTTGTGTTTTAGGCTCTGCTGTCCTTGCTCACTGACTTCTCCAGGGATGGTTTTTGTACACCGTCAAGGAAGTGCCACCATGATAAAGAGGCTCTGCTCATCTACCTTATCTTTTCCTGCTAAACTTCCCTCAACACTATTGCCATTATATTTCTTAACATATCCAGGTTTGTGTTTAGCACCTTTTTCTTTTTTTTCAAAACTAAGCAATAGGGGTGCCTGGGTGGCTTAGTCGTTAGTGTCTGCCTTTGGCCCAAGTCATGATCCCAGGGTCCTAGGATCATGCCCTGCATCAGGCTCCCTGCTTGGCGGGAAGCCTGTTTCTTTCCTCTCCCACTCCCCCTGCTTGTGTCCTCTCTCTTACTATGTCAGTCTCTGTCAAATAAATAAATATTTTTTTAAAAAAACTAAGCAATATACTGTTTACTGACATATACAGAGATAGTAAAATTACAAGGACATAAAAAGGTATCATCAACACAAAAAAATAAGATAATAGTTACTCTGGTGGAAAGAGATAGGTGACTAAATTGGAATAGAGAATTCTAAATTATTAAAAATATTGTTTTCCCAGCAGTAGGTGGTATTTATAAAAATATTTTATTATTATTTTGTCCTAAATTATTCATATAATTTTAGATATCTCTCTATGGGTAGAATACATTTGTCACACACACATGTAAACAATTCCTTCCTAGACCTGAAAAATTTCTGGTTTGGAAAATCCAATCAAGTTCCTCACACAGTGAATGAACATAACTTCATCAAAGTGCTTTGATGAAGATTCCAGTGATCTTTATTTCCAGATGAAATAAAGATCACTGGAATGTCTACAAAGTAGAAAAACAAATGCAAAAGATCAAGACTCATAATGGTTGGAACTTCTTATCAGCAATCTGGCAATATTTAAGACAATCAAGTATCTTCAGGGGTGCCTGGGTAGCTCAGTGGGTTAAAGCCTCTGCCTTCGGCTCGGGTCATGATCCTGGGGTCCTGGATCAAGCCCTGTATCGAGCTCTCTGCTCAGCAGAGAGTCTGCTTCCCCCTCTCCCTCTCTGCCTGCCTCTCTGCCTACCTGTGATCTCTCTCTCTCTCTCTCTCTCTCTCTCTCTCTCTGTCAAATGGATAAATAGAAATCTTTAAAAAAAAAAAAAAAAGAAGTATCTTCAAAATTTTGAAGAAAAGTACTCCAAACTTGACTACAGTCCAACTATCAGTCAAGTATGACAGTAAGGGTAAAGTTAAAATGAATTGCTACATTTCATTTTTAGGAGCTACTGAGGATTTGCTAAGGAAAATAATCAAGTAATAAAAAAGACAAGATGGAACCAAGGAAGAAGAAGAGAAGTGTAAATGAAGGAAGTTATTTCCAGTACAAAAAGGGGACAACAGGCTCAGAGAGTAGTTTGCTTTGGAGCAGGTGGATGAGGCTCTGGAAAAGAAGACTCCAATCAAGGAAATAAATCAATAAATTAATTTTCCAATACTTGCAAGAATTTGGAAAATCTCATTGCTATATGTTACACAGGTTGAACAGTGTTTGGTAATATAGATAGGAAAAAAATCCAAGGCAATTGTTAAGTCTGAGAAAAATTAAAAAATATATAATTATTGCATGTGGTATGTATATATATATAATGATAAGTACACATAAGCATTGAAGTTACTTCAAAATTATGATATAACTTATCTTCAGGATTAGAGGAGGGAAAGTAGAGATTTAATATAAAGCAAAGTCTCATCAAAACACGAAGTCAAGAGAAATTTCACATGTCACATAGTATTGTTTTATCAAAGCCACTCTGAACTAAGCATACTATTATTATTTAAAATTAGAAATCTTGGGCACCTGGGTGGCCCAGTTAGTTAAGCATCTGCCTTTGACTCAGATCATGATCCCAGACTCCTGGATCAAGCCCCTTCTTGGACTTCCTGCTCAATGGGGAGTCTGCTTCTCTGTCTCCCTCGAACCCTCTCCACTGCTTGTGCTACTGCTCACTCTCTCTCTCACATGAATAATCAAAAAATCTTAATAAATAAATAAAATTAGCAATCTTGTTCCAGTAGAAAGAACTGAAAAATTTCCTTTGAAAATTCCATTTCCATTTGTTCCTGTTGGTTATATATCATAGCATTTCCTATATTTGGGGACAATTTTTTAACTACTGCCACATAATACTTTGATTACAATAAAACTTGCAACAAACAATCATGAATACTGCCAAAATGAGGACTTTTAATTTCTCCAAAGTATGAAAACCAAAAATACAAAAGTTAAACTAATAGATTTTTAATTATGATCCGTATGAATATAATTACCTGAGTTTCACTGACTTTTACTTGAATATCCGATATTCCATAGCAGGAAACTGACTTTTTTTTTTTTTAAATATCTTTTTTTTTTTTATTTGACAGAGAGAGAGAGATCACAAGTAGCCCAAGAGGCAGGCAGAGAGAGAGGGGGAAGCAGGCTCCCCGCCGAGCGGAGAGCTCGATGCGATGCGGGGCTCGATCCCAGGACCCTGAGACCATGACCCGAGCTGAAGGCACACGCTTTAACCCACTGAGCCACCCAGGCGCCCTGCAGGAAACTGACTCTTATAGTTAAGTTTCTTGACAGTCATGTGGAATATATATTTTTCTAAAGTAGACAAAATTTATAACCAGAGTAATAATTTTTTTCTTCTGCTATAGAAACTCTTTAACCAGACTGCTAAAGATTCAGAAATATATTAAAGCACTTTATTCCCTAGGAATAATAAACTACTTTGCAACTCTTCCCTACTTTCAGGTGCTAACTATGCTTTATTAGTCCACAGAGTCTATTTCACTGGGACAGGTGAACACTCTTGAAGAAGCTGTTCCCTTCATATTTAGAATTTATTTACGAATAGACAATGTGTGGTATGTGAGGTCGATTCCTGTCAGTTATGCTCACTGCTATATTCCCATCACCTGTGTCAGCTGATGAATCTAGAACTAAATAAAATATAGTTCATGGTTACCACCTCGTAGCACTAAAGCACTGTTCTTCCCCTGGTGGCGGAGATTATACAGACACTCAGCTGCATTCCCAACAGCTACTAAGAGTACATAATGGCACAGTCGATGTGGATAATCCCGGAAACAAATAAGGTAAACCCTTGTGCTCTCAGAGCTGGTGTTTTTTCAGGGGATAGAGGCACAAATAACCACAACCCAAGCTAGATTTGACAGGTGCTTTGGTAGAAACATAAACAAGTGCTGTGGCAATCCTAAAAAAGAGAGAAAATATTTACTCTAGGGAATGGAAAATTAAGAAATTTTACCGAAGGCTTCCAGGCAAGGCTTCTTAGAGATGGCATCTGGAATGAGCCTTAAGTGATAAGTAAAACTGTCTTGTCAGCTGAACACGGAGTACATTTTAAAATTTTAAAACCCTGTTTGCCTTTGCCATATAGACATGCATTATGTATTTAAGGGAGTTTTTCATAATATAACGTATAGCAAGAGCTTACTTCAGCTGTTGCTATATCAGGCAAAAGTTTTAATTTCTTGCTTCTATTTCATCTCTGGGTCTACACAGCATTGCATAAGAATCTCTTTTTCTTTCATTTTGCTTTCCTATTTTTTTGTGTGTATGTGACTCATTTTATGTGGTTCATCGCACCAATATGCTCTGAATATGGTAGGGCTTTCATTGACTCTGTCTTTAAGTAAATGGCCTATTTTGTACACAAATAATACCTATTTCTAATACCTAATAAATCCTCTATGGACAATAGTAAAAGTTTCCAAAACCTATTTGAATGTAATTTCTGATGTTAAAAACTTTCCCATTTAGTTAGAATGAGCCTGTTCTCATTTTTTTTTTTTTTAGAAATGTCAATAAATGGCCTAGGATATTATTTACAGTGTTTAATGTATTGTGTTTCTGAGAGTACCAAATTTTTTTTTTAACAACTAGCACTGCAGAAGAGTCCCTCTCATTCCCACTACAAGTATCACAATAGCTTAACGGCTACGAGAGCAAGTAAAATTCATGTTTATTAATGGGAAGTAGAAGCTGCATTTGGCCTTTTGTGCTTTAAGATTAATCCCAACTGATCATCATGAAAACTGCAACATAATCCATAGCCCATAAATGTGTTTGGCTTGTTAATTGATCAGGAGCAGCCTGCTCTTCCATTATATAGTAGGAAAGTCTAATAGTGATTGGGTACTTACCCAAATATATCTAGCTTTCTCTCTTCCGGGCATAAGAATTCCCCTGGGTTTTCTTGTAGCTAGAAAATGTTGTTGTGTCTAGTTGGGATCAAATAGATGAGATGCTAAAACATTTAATTAAGGAGGAGGCTCTGCTGGAGCTCTCTTTCTCCCTGTGACAGTGACAGTGACTGAGCAATGCTTGGGGTCGCCGCTGCTCTACAGTCCTGAACATCATGCTCAACCGACCAGAGCTATGGACGAACAGCCTCACAGAAAAAGAGCCTGTATTGGGACAACTTGGGGATGGTTTTCTTGCCACTCAGACTAGCACCTTCTGACAGATGCAGACACTGGCACAAAGGGGAAGATATTTGACTTCTCAAACCCTGAAGGTTCGGCCTTTTTCAGAGTGCCCGGGGCAACGGAGAGAGCGGAGGCGCTCCTCATCCACTTCATTGGCTCCCGGCCTGGGCCTCAACATCACTTCCGCGATCTCACTCTTGCTTTGACACAGTCCAGTCCGTGAAGTTCAGCCCCAGTCAGGTTTGCACAGTATTGGTTTTAACAGTGGGTTTATTGCTTCTGTTTATTTGTTCTCTTAATCTTTTGCTAAATAAGGAAAATCAGGGGCACCTGGGTGGCTCAGTGGGTTAAAGCCTCTGCCTTCGGCTCAGGTCATGATCTCAGGGTCCTGGGATCGAGCCCCACATCGGGCCCTCTGCTCAGCGGGGAGCCTGCTTCCCCCCCACCCTGCCCGCCTCTCTGCCTGCTTGTGATCTCTCTCTGTCAAATAAATAAATAGAATCTTTAAAAAAATAAAGAAAATCAGGATTCAACCTATGTATTTGTATTGAGAGAGAGAGAGAGAGTTGATCCACGTCATGTCTGTGTCCTCTCTTAAAAATCAGGAAATCTATTACCTCTGGGCCCGAATCTGCCCATCGCAAAAATCTGCAGAGTCAAGATGCCCCGCCTCTATTGTCTCCCTGACTGGGACGCTGAGCGCTGGCCCCCATTCATCACTACACTGCTGTTTTTCTTGTAGAATCAAGGGGAGAGGGAAATATGCACTCGTTTCTCTGCAGGAAATGTGAAAATAAAGGAGTGATCAAGAAAGCCACAGGCTTCAAGAAAAATGAGAAGGACACTATTTCCTTGTGGAAGTGAAGACGGTTTCTTGGTACCTGCACTATTTCACTCATTTTTGTTACTTGTCTAAGCCCAGAGTACATTAAAGGTACCAACTTCGTTCTACTGATTCCTAACATCTATTTGAGGATATCCTGGGGGCATCTTTATAAAGATCATCGACTTCATTCATATTACATTCAAAATGGAACTGATTTTATTTCAAAGCAAGGGAAAATATAAATGGATATCCTACCTCTGAAACCGAGAAATGTGAAATTCTTATGTTCATCTCACAAACACTGAGGTAACACAAAGTAGTGGTTAAAAGCCTGAGTTTGAGTCTTGGATCTGCTACTTGTTAACTTTGTGACTTGGGCAAGTTTCTGCCCTTCTCTGTGCCTTAGAACTTCAACTACAAACAGAGATCCTGATGGTGCCTACTTCAGAAAGAGATGAGAACTGAGTGAGTGAGTATCAGTAAAGTGCTTGAAACAATGCTTGGCAAATAGTAAGTATTACATACATATCAAATCCAAACTCTATTTCCAGGAAATCATTCTGTTGTTTAAATTCCTTTTTTTTTTCTTTAAGATTCTGTTTATTTGACAAAGAGAGACAGCAAGAGAGGGAACACAAGCAGGGGGAGTGGGAGAGGGAGAAGCCGGCCTCCTGCAGAGCACAGAGCCTGATGCGGGACTTGATCCCAGGAACCTGGGATCATGACCTAAGCCAAAGGCAGAAACTTAAGGACTGAGCCACCCATGCACCTCTGTTGTTTAAATTCCTATAGCAACTTTCGATTCGCCAAATGCACTGATGTTATGAATCTGTGTGCCTAGAAAGATATGGCTCCTCTGGGCTTCTTAGATTTTTTGTGCTTGATCTCTTGAGCAATGCCAGAAACAAAATAGGGAAATATTAAGTATCTGTTTAATAAAAATCCCAAAAGAGGTATGCCAATCACAATATTACATTGCTAATGAGGGGGCTAGCCATAGATGACTTAGACAACATCTTCCTCGAGGGCTGAAGAACTAGAACAAAATATATATGCCCCCAGATGTTGAATGCATGCTAAAACTTTCACTAAGTGTTCTAGCAATACATTCTATTGAAATTTGAAATTCTTTATTGATTAAATTACTATTGTTTCAATTACCATGAAAGTTACTCTGATTTGAGGAGACAGAAAATCTGTTATACTATCAGTTTCATGGGGATTTGCCATGTCTTTCAAACACACGCACACATGCACACACATGAACACGCACATCACAAGAGCATTTAATTTTGTTT
The DNA here is from genome assembly GCA_028533885.1 of Nasua narica. Classification (NCBI taxonomy): domain Eukaryota; kingdom Metazoa; phylum Chordata; class Mammalia; order Carnivora; family Procyonidae; genus Nasua; species Nasua narica. Next base: position 18,872,650 of record CM052815.1, read on the forward strand.
GTTGGCTTTATAAACATATAAAATGGTGAAAATAAGAGAATTATTATTCCAGGTAGTTAAATGCTGCCCTTATTTACTAACACAAGGTACAATATAAATTCTTAATTATAGTAATTAATAAAGCTTAGAGATTTTTAAAAGAGAAATCCATTCAGCTTTGCTTAATTTCTGCCATTTTTAAACACAAAATTTCCCTATCTATAGTTTCTATCTGCTAACCAAATGACAATGTACAGAACACAAGCATTCAGGCAATTTAAGAATAATCACTCATTTGTACATTGGGAGAAGCTTTTAAACCATTATCTACTATCACGTAAATATCAATGTATACAATTCGTGGGGTTTTTTAAGATTTTATTTATTTATTTGACAGAGAGAAAGAGATCACAAATAGGCAGAGAGGCAGGCAGAGAGGAAATTTATCCCTTTATCCCTTTATCCCTACTGAGCATAAAGCCTGATGTGGGGCTCGATCCCAGGACCCTGAGATTATGACCTGAGCCGAAGGCAGAGGATTAACCCACTGAGCCACCCAGGCACCCCGATATACACAATACTTAACCTGTAAAATATTTACTGGAAATCTGATGGGCCTCACATAAATTGGATCCATTAGATACCTGGTTAGCAGTTAGGACAAATGATAGGGCATTAGTTAACAGATAAGTACCAGTCAAATACAGCAAACGACAGGACAAGTCACTCGTCACAAAAGCTCTAAGAGGACTTTCACACAAGAAAGTCTGGTAAGTCACTGGAGACCTTCTGCACAGGAGTCCCAAGAGCCTGATGGGCATAGTTACAATGACAAAGGGGAGGTGGTATATATGGTTCAACCTAAAACCCATTCCATGATAGAGAAAATAATGCAATCATCTTGGATAGAATTAGAAAATGTGAACAACTCCAGGAAATCTGATATTGAGTATTTTGCCTGCCTTCCCCAACATGGTAGCATCTGCTAGCATCCTAAGTCCTATGGTCAACGACAAGCCTTTGAGACCTAGATTCTGGTACTGCTATTTTTTTATAGCATGGGGTAGGTCAAACTACATGTCCTATCTGTGCATCATCAATTCCCTCATCGATCGGATAAGAAGGGCATTAAGCCAGTGTTATTGCAGGTATCAAATGAACTGATACATGCTTAAAGCATGTCTGCCAGATAATAAGTCCACAAGGTGTATGCATCTGTACATGCTCTTCTGGTGTACTGATAAGTATGCTGAACAGAATTTATTGACAAATATAACAAATATGCTGGCCTGAAGGTAGAGTTATTCATTAAAGGTGGAGAAATAGACTTTCAGTTCGGTATTGCTAGTGCAGCAAAAGTAATTTGACCATATCATTCACTTCTGTTGGTCTTTGCCTTCTTACATATTCCTCTACCCCACCAAAAATAAATAAATAAATAAAATCAGTATGCCTCATAAGAAGTAAAAATTAACTATCAGGTTTAGAGAAAATAAAAATAAATGTACAGTTATTTGGATAAAATGTTCACATTCTATCTACTCCATTAGTTTCAAGACCAAACTTGCCAAAAATGCTCTTTTCTTTCCCCAAAGTTGTCAGATGTCCAAGAATCACAGGTTAGGGTTTTGGTTTGTTGTTTTTTTTTTTTTAAGATTAAAGTGAGATTAAAAATATGGCATTTGGAGTGAGAAGACCTTCCTCTGAATCCAATTTTCTCCACTTTCTGTGTGTGGCTTCACGCACATTTCTTCAATACATTTCACAAGCCTCAGTTTATTCACACAAAATGTAAATCATGAAACTTACCTTACTGAAATACTATGAGACATAAAACTGTGAGAATTAAATCAAATAATTCATGTAAAACACTGTACCTCACTCCTATTAAACACAATCATTTGAAACTGTTATTATATCATTATGACATTTACTTACATATTCCAGTCCTTCAATACATTATAACATTTTTGCATAACAATAATTTTCTCAATTGGGCAAACAATGAAAAGCATCAGTTTTCTTGGCTATGGCAGTGCTGCTCAGAGTGTAGACTCTGGACCAGCAGCATCACCTGGACACTTGTTAGAAATCCAAATCCAGAACATCTAGGGGCTTGGGCCTAGGCGTCTGTAAACAATCTCTAGATAATCCTTTTGCATGTTTAGCTTTGAGAAGCATCGATCTACAGTAGCAGAATTATAGGTATGCTCATAGGATTGTCTCATAATTGTGTAAGCTAGAGTAGAAGTTGGTACACTTTTATTTAAAAGGCCACAGAGTGAATACTTTAGGCTTTGTGGGCCATATACTCCCTGCCACAAGCACTCATCTCTACTAGTAAAGTCTCAAAGCATTCACAGCTAATATGTTAACAATAGAGTATGGCTATGCTCCAATAAAAATTTATTTACTAAAATGGGTACCAGGCTAAAATTTGCTGGCTCCTGCATCCTGTTAGACTTTGCATTACATGGTTCATGTAACTGCAGCAGGCAAAATGGTTATATCCCTCCAAAATTCACATGTTGAAATGCTAGCCCCCAAAGTGATGGTGCTTGGAGGTAGGCCTTTGCAAGGTAATTAAGGTTAGATGAGGTCATAAAGGTGGGACGCTCATGCTGGCATTAGTGCCCTTATAAGAAGAGCACACACAGAGGAAAGGTCATGTAAGGACACAGGGAAAAGGTAACTGTCTATGTCTACAAGCCAGGAAAAGGGTCCTCTCTAAGAATCAAATCTGTCAGACCTTGATCTTGAACGTCTCAGGCCCTAGAACCGTAAGAAATAAATATTTGCTGTTTAAGCCCCAGTCTATGAAATTTTGTTAGAGTAGTTCTGAATAAGACCATCATCATATGCACTGGTCATGTTTCTGTGGTCAAAGTAGACACTCAGAAGCATGCAGACTCTAATAGATGAATTCAAGGAAGCATTTGTATTTTACTGAGGCATTATTCCTTTGGTCTGTGACATGATCCTTTGGTTTGTGACATGATCTATTAGCAAATTATTAAATGGCTGTTCATTCTACCTTATGATTAGCTCTGCACGGTTAACTGTGAGAGTGCTCAAAATCAAGGACGACTGGGTGACGGTAATGTGGGTTGGACAAAAATAGTCCCAACAGAGATTCTGGCAGTCTCCGTGATTTTGATTCATCAAATGCAATCAATATGTTTTCTGTCCCCTGGCAAATGATAACTCCTTGAATTATTTCTCTCTTTTTCTCAAGAAGAGTACAAGGCAGCATAAATAGCTCCAATTATAATTTTTAAAAATCAAGATTTTCCTACCACTTTTTCACTCTGAAAAGGAAGCTGCCAAGCAGAGGGTAGAGGGCTTCTGCACTGAAACAATAACTCAGCTTCAAGTGATACCGCTGACATTTTAGAAGAGAAAAATGCCAGGATTAATTTATCAAACTACAATTCTCAGGGACACTTTTAAAATATATTCCAGCTTCCCAGGATTTAATTTAGTTCCTGGAAACGAGTCATTCACTGGAAAATGACACTATTGCATTCACCATCTATGTGGATTACAACCTGGCTGAGTATGTAAGCCTTGCCAGACCCCAGTTCCAGCTGCGGCCTTGCACAGAGCAGGTGCTCCAAAGTATATGTTAAGTAAAACTTACTTCCTTACTCAAAATGTTATAAGCCAACCTATAATTGTATATGGGTAAATACAGAGACTCATTTGGAAGTGGTTTTTTTTTTTTTAGGACAATTTTTGATTAAGTAATTATGGACTAATTGTTTTACTCTTCCAGGAGCCTTAAGACACGGACCTTAGATTTAGAAGCCAATTAATTCAGGGCTTCAAGATTTTATTTATTCATGTGTTCTTTGTCTCAGCAAACATTTCCTTGCAAACAAAGATTAGAGAAAAGAAGTCCTGTTTTTAAAAACTACACGATATACAAAGAAGGTCAACATATCAACAAATACTTATAATATAGAATATATTCTGAGAACAAACGAAGTTTTACTATCTCTTCTCAGAGATGATACACAAATTTCAGGAAAGACATTTATTGAATAATATATAGTCAGTGCCTGTCATGTGTCAGGCATTATTTTAAGCTGGGGACATCTGGGAGCAACAATAACAACAAAAACTGACAAAATTCTCCCCCTCATAAAGGTTACAATCTAGGGGCTGGGGAAGCAGACATAGACAATAAATATAATAAAGAAGTAAATCTTGTAGCATGTCAGATGAAATCTGCATTACTGAAAAATAGTACAAGGCAAAATAGGTCAGAAATACATTTCTGTCAGGATTTGAAAGAAATCATACTAAGGTAAGGTGTCGTGAGTCAGGATGATGAGGGTAGAACCTGAATGACCACACTTTAACAATTACTAGTGTAACCTTCTATGAAATCGTTTGTACTACTACTTACAGCACCTCCACAAAAGCATATTTTGAAGTTTATTCCAATCACAGGGTGCTCTCAACAGCTAGAACCAATACGAATAGAATGAAAAATAATCTATCAAGTGGTAGAGTACTGGCATTGGTATTCTAATGGCTAATACTAAAGTATGAAATAAAATAGATGCAATAGTGACTAAGAGTTCTAATGACATTAAAGGTCAAAGTAGTTAATTAATATATAATTATATGGCCATCTGCAATTGGGCTAGTCTGTATGGACCTACAATATCTGGTTCTTTACATAGCCGCATATAGCCTACCCTGAGGCTCAGCAGTTTTCTCTGAAGGGATACATAATAAATATTTTAGACTTTGCCAGCCGTACAGTCTCTATTACAACTATCGATTCCGCCACTATCATTATATCACAAAAGTAGCCACAGACAATATGTAAACAAACAGACATGGATGTGCTCCAATAAAGTTTTACACAGATACCAAAATTTAAATTTTGTATAATTTTCACTCATCATAAAGAATTTCTTTAGATTTTTTAAACTATTTTAAAATGTAAAAGAAACAAGGGAGAAAAAGGGCATTCTTAGCTCATAGACTGCATATAAACACAGCTAAATTGGGCCAGTGGGTCGGTTTGCCAGCTATAGCCCTGTAACTTTTCATTCATTCAGTGTTAGAAAAACTATGGCAAATATGATTAGGATAATAAGTAGCATAAGATTGAGCAAAACATACTCGCTAAGATGTCGAGCTGGAGTGGAAGCTCTCGGGATCACCATTTAACTCAGATGCAATTATCTGGCTCTGTTACCTTAATGAGCCCTATTCTCTATTTACCAAATTTAGAGGATTCCATCTAATCAATGTATGGTGCTGCTGTAAAGGGGGCCCAATGTCTTTTGTGGAATAAATGTAGTATATATTGAAATCACTTCTTCCGGTCTGAACTCAGATCTCATACAACTTTACTTGTAACAACAAACCCTAAATAGCTCCACACAGTTAGGATGTACTGAGATCCAACAGCAAGGTCATAAACCCTGGTGTCGATATGAACCACAGAACAGGATTATGCTGCTATCCCTCGGATATCTTGTTCCATGGATCAGAGTTTTGGGTCAATTAATGGCATTATATTATTTGACTAGGTAAGTCTACGTTTGGTCATTCAGAGGTTTGTCCATGCTCTGAGATCACCCTAAACAAAATTACTAGTTTAGATAATGATTTTTTTTAGTCCCTAAGGGTAATTAAATTTCATAGTAAACTAATAAATTAAGCTTTACATCTTATATATTTCTTTCTTTCTTTTCACAGGAAGGTCAATTTCATTGAAGAAAGAGTAAAAAACCTGGTTTGTCCATTTATTCAATTCCTTATTTAGAGAACAAGTGATTATGCCACCTTTGGTACATACATCCTACAAAAATGAGCTTTGGAGGTGACATATGAAGAGGGTTTTGGAGGATGTAAGTTACCAAGTGACACATGGGAGCCATGCATTCTGGGCAAGGGGAGCAGGTCTGAGCCATTCAAGAGCAACAGCATTGATGGCTGAAGTGAAATGAACTGAGAGGAGGTCACAGGTGACAAGATCAGTAGGACTTTATCAACGATGCTTGAGCTAATTACAGAAGAGTTTGTCAGATGAACAAGAAAAGCAAATGGTGCTAATAATAAGAGTGGCTATTTACACCTAACTGAGTCAGAGATTTATACATAGCATTGTCTTTGGTCTTTACAATAGCCTAGGCAGGTAGATATTTTTTTTAATTTTTTTATTAACATTTAATGTATTATTTACCCCAGGGTACATGTCTGTGAATCATCAGGCTTACACATTTCACAGCATTTGCCATAGCACATACCCTCCCCAATGTCCATATTCCTACCCCCCCCACCTCCTAGCCACCCTTAGTTTGTTTCGTGAGTTTAGGAGTCTCTTATGGTTTGTCTCCTTCCCCATCCCATCTTGTTTCATTTCTCTTCCCCACCCCCCCATAACCCCCTGACCTGCCTCTCAAATTCTTCATATCAGAGTGATCATGTGATAATTGTCTTTCTCTGACTGACTTATTTCGCTTAGCATAATACCCTCTAGTTCCATCCACATCGTTGCAAATGGCAAGATTTC
>CM052815.1:18879666-18903043 GCA_028533885.1 Nasua narica
GGAGTCTCTTATGGTTTGTCTCCTTCCCCATCCCATCTTGTTTCATTTCTCTTCCCCACCCCCCCATAACCCCCTGACCTGCCTCTCAAATTCTTCATATCAGAGTGATCATGTGATAATTGTCTTTCTCTGACTGACTTATTTCGCTTAGCATAATACCCTCTAGTTCCATCCACATCGTTGCAAATGGCAAGATTTCATTTCTCTTGATAGCTGCATAGTATTCTATTGAATATATATGGCAGGTAGATATTTTTATGCTCATATTATCTTGGAGAAGACCGAAGCTAAGGAAATAAGTTATTTGGACTTAAAAAAAACCACATACCTAGTGAAAGACAAAACTGAGATAGAACTCAAGAATCCTATGTTACTCCTGAATATATTTTACTTTCTTTAAAATACCAATTCTTTCAATAAATGCACCTTAGAAAGCTTAAAAATTGGGGCACCTGGGTGGCTCAGTCAGTTAGGCATTTGACTCTTGGTTTCAGCTCAGGCCATGATTCCCAGGGTCGTGAGATAAAACCTCACGTTGTGCTGAACACTTAGTGTGGAGTCTGCTCTCTCTCCCTCTTTCTCTGCCCGGCATACCCCTCTGTCTCTCTCTCAAATAAATAAATAAATCTTTTTAAAAAAGTTTAAAAATTAAGATCTTACAGTCAGTCTGCACTTATGATTATTGCTGGATGAAAAGACAACTCAACAAAGCCAACATACTTAAAATTTTTTAAATAAGCAAACTTAAATCAAAAGTGACCAAAGAATTATCAGAGTGATATACAAAAGAAATGCAGGAATTAGACTTTTCAAATATCAAAGCGTATGTACAAATATATGTCACAGAGATACATGGTTTGTTTTTCTAACCTGTATTTATTTGTTCAAATAAAAATAATATATGTAGTCTTCTTTATAAACCTTAAAGCATTATAAACATCTAGTATCATCATTAAGGAAAATATATATATAAATTTGAAACTTACATTTGAAGACATATTTTCCTAGGACATCTTTAACCTTTCTTTATATGGTATTGGAGAGTAAAATGTTTTTGTCCCCTTCTCTTTCTTATGATAAAATTTAAATTCCATCCTACTGATAATAAGCATATTATTTATTGATGACAATTTATTACCAAATTTACTAGGTAAATAGAAATAAGTTTACAGAAAGTATTTATTGAAGTTATCTTAAGCAAAAATTTATTTTGATACCAATATATTGCCAAATTCCCACCCTAATAAAACTTTCAGGAATATTATCAGATTGAATTAATTCTTTGAAAAGTTAACCTTAGAAAATCTCTTTCGAGATCATTGGTTTTAACCTTAGTTTAACATTTCAGTATATCTGAAGAACGCATTTTTATTCACATATCGCAGCAATGAAATAATTTCATCATTATTGTCACTGTTGTTGTGTTTTATGCCTTATGGATGTATTAAACATTATTTGAAGACTTGGAATAAAATATGCTAACTTGAATTTAAGTAGCTATCTGAAATTATGGGAAGTCTAAGGTTTACAGAATTACCTCAAAAATGGACACACATAGAAAATCTTAAGATATTTACCAAAAATTTAAAACTTCTACTTCTATCCATAACTCATTTTTATTACATTATATTGATTTATATTTATTAATAACAGACTTTAATATTATATTTCAACTTTAATAATCAACTTACAATAAACTATAAATATCTAAATGTATAATTTGATAAGTTTTGAGATATGAATACAATTATTTGAGAGCATTACTACCATCAAGACAATGAAACTATTTATCACCCTCAAAAAGTTTTTTCATGTACTTTTTATATAAAATTGCTCTGTCTGGCTCCTTTTCATATCACCTCCCTCTACTCCTTGTCCAGAGAACCACTTGTACCTTGCCAGGACAGATTATTTGGCATTTTCTACAACTTTATATACATAGTCCCACTGAATATACAGCTTTTGTCAGGCTCCATGCAATCAGCATAAATACTTTGAGATTCATCTTATGTGATTATTTTAACAACAGTAAGTTCTATTGTTACTGAGTGGATTTCATTGAATGTATCTATCACAAGTGGTTTATACATTGACTTATTGATGCTCATTTGGATTTTTTTTTTTTTTTAGTTTTTAGCTATTATAGTAAAGCTTCTATAAATGTTCATGTACAAGTCTTTGTATAGATATGTGTTTTCGGGGCCCAGTGGGTTAAAGCCCCTGCCTTCGGCTCAGGTCATGATCTCAGAGTACTAGGATCGAGCCCCGCATCAGGCTCTCTGCTCAGCAGGGAGCCTGCCTCCCCCTCTCTATCTGCCTGCCTCTCTGCCTACTTGTGATCTCTCTCTCTGTGAAAAAAATAAATAAAATCTTAAAAAAAAATAGGTATGTGTTTTCATGAATCTGCTCATTAGTAGACAGCTGAATATGCAAATGGGGGCCCTCTGAAAAGCTGGGACTCTCCCTGTGCCCAGCCTCATCACTGGTATTCTGTTCTTATCTCTACCTCCTCAACACTGCAATTCTGCTGGGTTCACCTCCTTTCTCCCTCCCTATGTCAGAGCCTGGAAACTAAAAAGGGAGTAAGTTGAAGCAATCATAGGACTCACTTCTTTTTTTTCCTAACTCTTAGTGGTCTCTGTCCTTTCATTACCTGATATCCAGTTTGGTTATATTATTTAAATAATTGGTTTATATATCTCTGGAACCAAGGTAGTGTTTGGTAGTGACTTAAAATATTAAGAAAATAAAACAAATTATAAATAAAAATTTAATAGCACAAGGTCAAGTTATTCATTCATTAAAATGTAGTACATTTGATATTTCTCATCTTATGAATTTTGATCAAGATTTTTTCATAGGCAACTGTGGCAAAATGAAAATACTGTTGCATGACTTGAATAGGTCATTTTTCCCGAGATTGTTTTTGAATCCCTTTATGTCTTCAATGACATTCACTTTTCTCCTGGGTATGTATCTGTGGGTTCTAAGGTGATGTCATCATCCATGAGATCATCACAAAGACAACCTAATGTTTATTTGCCAGAGGAATCAAGTATAAATTTTTTTTAAAGATTTTATTTATTTATTTGAGAGAGAGAACAAGTGAGCAGGAACGGAGGGTGGGTGGTAGTGGTGCAGGAAGGAGAGGAAAAAGTAGACACCTTGCTGAGCAGGGAGCCCAAAGTTGGGGCTCAATATTGGGACTCCAAGATCACGCACAAACTGAGTTGAAGGCAGACGCTTAACTGACTGAACCCCCGGGTGCCCCAAGTTAGATGTTTTTATTGATACTTATTTAGGAAATTATTTTTAAAAGACATTTTTTGTTTATCAGGGGTATATTGGAAAACACAATTTTCTGTAGTTAGAGATATTAGAATTCAAATTCCACTCCACAATCTGGCCTCAGATTTTAAAGAAATTCACTAACCTCTCTGCAATTCAATTTTATTATCTGTGAAGTTCTAATAGGAACACCTCCTTCTCAGAGTTTTACGACTGGGTAGAGGGGAGAGCACACAGCAGGTATTCAATGAGTGTAGAATTTTATATATTGATTATCCTGAACAAAGGGTTTATAATGTTAACTCTTCCATTGGTTCTCTCTTTTAAGCCATGAATTTCAATGTTATTGACTGGAAGCTTCTGTTAGCTTATTGATTTTTTGTTTGGGTTGAGTTCTTTGTAAATGATCAGTAAGTGTTAAAGTAAAAGAAAATGGAGAATTCTATTTGGAATCAGCTGTATAAACAATAATATAAACATTACTGCTGTTTTCTTTGTTCCTTTCAAGAATTGCACTGAATTCTCCTTTGAGAAAAAAAATTGTATAACATCAAAGTATGACAGATCAAAGGTTTGGATTCCATTGTCATTACACTGATGACTTTTACTTTAGAAAAGTGATGAATTTCAATAAGTGCTGCCTTTGATTCCATGGCAACTATACCCGAAAATAAACAGAATGAAATTCTAAGCATCATTAGATAGTAATTACTTCCTTATTACATTTATGTATATAAGGTTAGAAATCTGAATTTTCAATGCATGTCACAGGATGGCCTGCTAATGCCATCAAACTTGGAAAACCATGCCTTAAACATTTTGACACTATGTGATTTATGTAACAAATTAAATCTTTTGCACTTTATTGAATTTTTAAAATTGATTGATTGATTTGAGAGAGGGAGACTGTATGTGAGCAGGCGGAAGGGTACAGAGAGAGAATCCTGGAGCAGAGTCCCCACTGAGCATGCAGCCAGAGTAAAGGGAGGGGGGGTTCTAGATCACATGACCCATGAGACCATGACCTTAGCTGAAACCAAGAGTTGGATCCTTAACCTACTGAGCCACACAGGCACATTATATTTTATCAAATTTTTTAAAAAGATTTTATTTATTTATTTGACAGAGAGAGCACACAAGTGGAGGGAATGGCAGAAGAGCAGAAGGAGAGCAAGAAGCAGACTCTCCACTGAGCAGGGAGTCTGATGTGGGACTCAATCTTGGGGCTGTGGGATAGTGACCTGAGTGAAGGCAGACGCTTAACCGACTGAGCCACCCAAGTGCCCCTCAAATTTTAAATAGAACAGAAAAATATAGATATCATAGTAACACAAACATAAAATTGGCAAGAGACACAGAATTTCTTTAAAGGGAAATACAACTTACTGATTGAGTTTGAATTATCTGGATAATTATCATAATTATAATTTATGACATGAAAGTCCAAATAAATTTTGTGGTTCCCTGGCTTTTGATAATGAGTCAATCAATGAATATCCAAGGCACCTGCTATTTGAATGAGTCAATTAACATTTGACAAAAAATCAAAATATTTGTTATTATATACCATATAAACTAGAAAAAGCATATCTTCCAAATCATAAATTTTATTCCAATGAAAGTAGAATCATTAATTTAATCAAACTTTGTTTGGTTAAGATCAGAAAATATCAAGGTTGCCTGGGTGGCTCAGTTAAGTGTCCAACTCTTGATTTCAGCTCAGGTCATTATCTCAGTATCGTGAGACTGAGCCCCAAGTCGGTCTCCATTCTGGGCATGGGCCTTGCTTAAGATTCCTTCTCTCCCTCTCCCTTTGTTCCTCCCCTGCACTCCCTCTCCTTCCCTCTCTTAAAAAAAAAAAAAAAAAGGATAAGAAAATATCAGAGAAGTAACTACCTTTACACTAACTTCAAATCCAGTTAAATAAACAGAAAAGAATTAGGGAAAAAGTTCACTAGGATTAAAACAGAGTATAGTAGCAACTCCACAACCATAACTTTAAGATATTTTCTATTAGCTAATGATACCGATAGAACCATACTGAAGGACATCCATAATGGCTGATACTTTCATTTCTAAGAAAGTTAGTTGCACAGTATTCCACTGAAAAATTATCGGAGAAATCAGCAAAACATACTAATAGTCTATAACAAAGTTAAGAGCTCAAGTTGAAGGTGTACTTTCCTACAAAAACTCTTCATATATTTAGGACAATTTACTTACATTCTTCATTCTTCCTATTCATATGGTGCCTATTTCCTTATTGGGTTGTTTGCATTTTTCTTTACAATATTGTAAGACTTAATTACATTTGTCATAGATGTTATAAATATTTTATAGTGTACTATTTATCTTTTAAATTCAGACATGCCTGTAGTATTGTACGTATTTTTTAATCTTTTAATTAAACACTTAACTCGTTAATATCCAATATTAATAACATAATAAATTGCCATTCTATTATTTTACTTCGAATGACATACTTTAATATTTGGTATCAGTTGTTGACTATCTTCTAATTTGTGTCATTAGGTTTTCTTTGAATTGTAGATTTTCATAGGAGCTTATTTTTTCCATTTTAAGATTTTTAAGATTTACTTTGATCACTGATTTCTATTGTAGTTGCAGTTTGGTCAGTGACTATGATCTGAGTGCTTTCAATTCTTTGATATTTAGAAAGACTTCCTTTATAGCCCAATATGTGCTTAATTTTTGTATACGCTGCTTATGAACTTGAATTTTTTTTCACTCTTTGTTCAGTGAAGACTATTTTGATTCCTTTTTTATTACTTTAAAAATGTTAAGATGAACTTCAATCTTAAAAGCTATCGTTCCCATTCTTGCAAAAGAAAAGCTCAATAAATCGAAAATCAATTTTTGTTGGATGGATCAGAGAACTGAGATTGTAGGGCAAATTCCACCTCAAAATCTAGAGAAAGGGGAAGTTACAGCTGGAATCTACTTATCAGGAGCAAAACATGCTAGTGCCATAAACTGGTAGAACACTTAAATGGTAATTTTGATGAACTGGCTGGAGGCTGAGTATGATCTGGTATGAAAATAATAAATTCCTTCTGATGGAGACTTAAGAGGAATCCCATACTTTTGTAGGTTTTGTCTCATGGAACTCCACCAGGTTCTTGTATTGAAGAGCCAAGAAAGATTACTTTATGACTTTGATAGTGAAGAGAAAGAACTAAACACTGTGAAACATGCCTACAGCATTCACACACAAAGTTGTACTACCCAAGGAAAAAGACGTTATCAGAACATTATCCTATTTGTAGGAAGGACATTTATCAAATTATAGTCTCTAGACTTCCTGACTCACTTAAGGTGTTAAAAAAAATAACAAGTCATAAACATTATGAAATTTTAAATGCAGGGAGATAGGCTTATTAAGGGACTTAGATTTAATCATAAGCTTGTACAATGCTTCCCTTCCTCAATGCCTTACAATCAGATTAACAGGGCTCCAGTATAATAATGCATGACAGTCTTCTTCTCAGAAGAACTTAGGGAAACCATAGCCAAGAAGGGATATAAAAATTAAAAATAACAAAACACTAGAGAAAAGAAAAAAGAACAGAAAAACTAAGAATTATTGGACAGTTTCTAAATGTGTAACAAACACATGCATGATTGGAATAGCAAAAGAAAAAGGAGAGAATATTTGCAATAATAAAGGTCAAGTGCTTTCCACAATTAATGATGACATCAAACTATAGATCCAAGAAGCTCAGAAAACACCAAGCAGGATAAATGCCAAAAATCTACACCGAGGTATATCATAGTCAAAATGCAAAAAACAAACCAAAACAAACAAACAAAAAAAACAAAGACCAAGAGAAAAATCTTTAAAGAAGTACATGTACATATGAGAGAGAGAAAAAGAGAGAGATCACTTCATCTATAGAGGATAAGAGCTGCAGAAGACTTCTCATCAAAACCCATGTAAGCAAAATAAGAGTGGAATGAAATATTAAAAGTGCTGGGGAAAAAAATCAACCTTTAATTCTGTATCCAGGAAAAATATGCTTCAAATGTGGAGGGCATTAGAAAAAATAGTAGAGAACCCCCAAAACATTCACTCCCCAAAAGTGTAAAAATTAAACTGGCAAAAACTGCCGGAATAAGCTTTTTGGGAATTCTATCATCTAATAAGAAAAGCATCATGAATGGAATACTTAAGAAAAATAAAAATGCTGAATTTCATTAAAAGGACTGTGTGACATGTTGACTTACCCTATTACCACTCTCCCCCTCCTCAGCTCTGCAGCAGCAGTCTTGAATAAAAGAGCCTGAATTCCTGGTGCAGGCTGCCAGTACCAGAGGAAGCAATATAACCTTCTCAGAAGCATTTTTTAACCTATCTGGTGGCTCCATGAAGAACTGGCTCAGGACTTGGCTTTTTTTCACCCACCTCAGAACTTGTCCAAGGCTGAGGAACATTTCCAGGTGTCATTGGTCATAAGCATAGAATAGCAAATGTATTAGACATTGCTTTTGTGGGAGGTCATTAAGAAGATACGACCACTGGCCATGAGCTGGACCTGGAGCATTTAGAAGCTCCCTACTCCTTCAATCATCCCTGGAATGTGTATTTTGCTTTTCTTTCCCATTCCCAGAAGCTTCCCAAAGGACAAAGTATTGAGATAGAAATTTGGTATTGAGACTACCTAGACGGTATATGTGACTGAATCCAGTGAAGTCCTCTATATAGATTTTTAAGATTTGGTGGGCAGGTGCAAAAAATTACTCTTCTTGAGGCCCAAGCCTCTTCAGTTCCCTTGCTCATTAAAACTGTTACCTACCAATCTGGAGTGGTCTGCCTCTTTCTTTGGTCTCTCCCTATTTCCATGTATAGAAGCAGGTCTCAGAACACACCAGAAAGCTCCCAAGGTTGTGAACTAGCAGGTGCTATCCAGGACAAAGATTACAGTCATGCAAATAATAGATAGACTGAAAAGGCTATCTAATCTGCTAAGTTCAACAATAAGATAAAAATGCTTTCTTTCCCCACTAATATTCAACATTGTGCTGAAAGTCCTAGCTAGATGAATTAAGCAAAAAAAAAAAAAAAAAGAGAGAGAGAGAGAAATAAAAGCATTTGTATGGAAAAAAAGAAGTAAACATCCATATTGATAGATGACATGATTTTATATACAGAAAATCCCTATGAAAATAAATTTTACTTCTATACACTATCAAAAATTTTACTTCTATACACTATCAATGAATAATCTGAAAGGAAATTATTAGTCTAGCAATAAAAACAGTAAGAGTTTATGGCAGCATTATCTGCAATAGCCAAATTATGGAAACAGCCCAGTGTTCATCAACTGATGAATGGATAAAGAAGTGGTATACACACATACACAGGGATATTAGTCAGCCATAAAAAAGAATGAAATCTTGTCATTTGCAGTGACTGGATAGGGCTAGAGAATATTATGCTAAGCAAAATAAGTCAAAGACAAATACCATATAATTTCACTCATTTGTGGAATTTTTTTAATGTATTATGTTAATCACCATAAAATGCATCATTAGTTTTTGATACAGCATTCTAAGATTCATTGTTTATGTACAACACCCAGTGCTCCATTTGTGGAATTTAAGAAATAAAACAAATGAGCAAAGGGGGGGGGGAGGGAAACAGAGAGGTAAACCAAGAAACAGACTCTTAACTATAGAGAACAAACTGATGGTTATCAGAGGGGAAGTAGGTGGGGGATGGGTGAAATAGGTGATGGGCATTAAGAAATGCACTTGTGATGAGCACTTGTGTATGAAAGTGCTGAATCACTACACTGTACACTTGAAACTAGTATTACACTGTATGTTAACTAACTTCACTTTAAATAAAAACTTAAAAAAAGAAATATGGAGAAAATATTAACCAAAGAACTATAAGACTTTTATCCTGTATATTATAAAACACTGTTTAAAAAAATAAAGGCCTAAATAAATTGTTAAGAAAGCAATACTCTCTTTAGCAATGGACAGATTAAACTTAATCCCTATCAAAATCCCAAATGCTTCTCCAAAAAAAACAAAACAAAACAAAACAAAAAAACTGGTTGGGTGGCTCCAAAAAAAAAATCCTAAATGCCTTTCTTTGCACACTTAGAAAAGATGATCCTAAAATTTCTATGGAATCACAAAAGACCCAGAACATCAAAAAAAATCCAGTAGAACAAATGTGTAGGACTCACAATTCCAGACTTCAAAACTCAATAAAACTTACTTACAAAGCTATCAAGTAATCAAGAGAATGTGGCACCAGCAAAAAGACAGATGTATACATAAATTAAATGTATTTGAGAGTCCAGAAATAAACCACTTATCTATGGCCAACTGATTATCAACAAGGATGCTAAGACAATTTAATGTGGAAAAAGGTTTCTTCAACAAATGGTGCTGGAAGAACTAGATAGCCACATGCAAAAGAATAAAATTAGCCCCTCATTACATACTACATAAAAAAATGAATGTAAAATGGAACAAAGACCTAAATTTAAGAGCTAAAACTATAAACACCTTAGATGAAAACACAGAGGAGTAAATCTCCATGACTGGATTTAACAATGGATTCTCACATATGACATCAAAAGCATCAGCAAAAAAATTTAAAAGTCATAAATTGGACTTTTTCAAAACTAGTATTTTTGTATTAAGCAAAGTATACTATCAAGAAAGAGAAAACACAGCTCATAGTTTGCAATTCATATATTTGTTAAGAATCAAGTATCCAGAATATATTAAAAACTAACAACTCAACAACAAAAAGAAAGACAACTCAATTAAAAAATCGGCAAAAGGGGCCCCTGGGTGGCGCAGTTGGTTGAGCGACTGCCTTCGGCTCAGGTCAGGGTCTCGGAGTCCCGGGATCGAGTCCCACATCGGGCTCCCAGCTCCATGGGGAGTCTGCTTCTCACTCTGACCTGCTCTCGCGCTCTCTCTCTCTCTCTCTCTCTCTTTCCTAATAAATAAATAAAATCTTTAAAAAAAAAAAAAAAATCGGCAAAGGACTTGGATAGGCATTTCACCAAATATTAATGAAGGTCATGAAGGTCAGGGAAAGATGCTCAATATCACTAGTCATTATTGAAATGCAAATCAAAACCACAATGAGATACCACTTAACACCAACCAGGAAGGAATTATTATTATTATTATTATTATTATTGATAATAATATTGATAATATAATAATAATATTATTATTGATAATAATAATAACATGAAAAGTAATAAGTGTGGGCAAGGGCGTAGAGAGTTCGAACTCTTATACAATACTGGTGGAAATCTAAAATGGTAGACAGATGATGCTGAAAGGTTTGATGATTCTTGAATAAGTTAGATAGAATTGCTCTATGACCAAGCAATTACACCTCTGGGTATATACCCAAAAGAACTGAAAACAGATACTCAAAATAGAACAGAACAACAACAAAAACTGTGTTCACAAATGTTCACAGCAACAGTATTCACAACAGCCAACTGCCCAAGGTTTCACCATTAAGTTTGATGTCAACTGTAAGGTTTTGGGAGATGTGTGTTATTGTGTTATAAAAGCTCCCTTCTAGAACTATTCCTAGTTTCCTGAGCCACGAGCAGACTAAGCCACGAGCATGACTATTAATGCAATGTACCTGGATGGGATCCTGGAACAGGAAAAGGACATCAGGTAAAGATGGAGGAAATCTTAATAAATGATGCCCTGTTGTTAAAAAATCAATATAAATTTATTAACAGTAACAAACATATTGTATTAATTAAAGATGTTAATAATTAGGGGCAGGTGCCAAATACACTGATAATATAGAACTCTGCACTATTTCCACAATTTTTCTGTAAATAAAAGCTGTCTAAAGTAAGGTTTATTAAAACTTAATTCTAGGGCACCTGGGTGCTCAGTTGGTTGGGCGACTGCCTTTGGCTCAGGTCATGATCCCGGAGTCCCGGGATCAAGTCCCACATCGGGCTCCCAGCTCTACGGGGAGTCCGCTTCTCCCTCTGACCTTCTCCCCTCTCATGCTCTCTCTCACTCTCTCTCTTTCCTAATAAATAAATAAATAAAATCTTTAAAAAAATTAAAAAACTTAATTCTAATTACTCTATATAATTAGAATAAAATTAATTAATTAATTAATTAAAATAAATAAAGATCTAAAAACTAAAGTAAATTGAATACTAATTTTAATTACTCTTTTACTCTATTTTATTACTAATTGTGTATTTGAACTCTTTGGAGCTACTGTCTCCTGTTGGTTATTTTCTCAAATGTTTTAATTTTTTACTATGGTCTCATGTTCAACTGGATTTTTGTTGTTTTAGGACCCTATGAAAAGTGGGTTATCTCAACATGTGTAGAAGGAATTTCCTCTTGCTTTTGGCATGTTGATACCAATGTGGAGCTTCTTTATTTCCTCAACCTGGAGTTTCCCAGACAATGTTGTATACATATAGCATTTATACATACTATGGAAAGGTATATTAGTGACTATATTTATCTCAGAGACTTTTACCCCAAACCCTTGTTGAGACATACACATTTTCATGGGATCTATCTTTACTGCCTCAGACTAGTTTTACTGGGATTTTAGCTCTCTAGGACTCCAGCTTTATGAGGGATCTCAGTTCAATACTTTTTTCTAAATTGTCCAAAGTTTGGGTTTTTTAGTAGCCATTAAAACATATGCCTTTGTGTCAAGTCACTGAGATCAGTAAAGCTCAGCTTCAGCTTAGCATTCTCCCAGTTTTGGACCCTGGAATTCATATTCCTGTTTTTCTAAGATCAGCTATGTACTGAAAAATATATCTCTAATTTTCAGTGAGTATTTATATAGGCTTAAGGAGAATCATGTTTCCTCATACATAAAATTCCATGTTATACTTTATAGATAAATTTATTGTTTTTATGGTTTCTAGGTTTGTTTTTTTCTAAGATTTATTTATTTGGGAAAGAGAGAGAGAGCAAGTGTGGGGGGAAGGGTAGGTGGAGAGGGAGAGAATCTCAAGCAGACTCCCCTCTGAGCTTGGAGCCCAAGGGTCAGGCTCAATCTCACAACCCTGAGATCATGACCTGAGCTGAAATCAAGAGTCAGATGCTTAACCAACTGAGCCACCCAGGGACCCCTGTGGTTTCTGCTTTTAATGTCAGAGTGAGACAGTTCCTTCTTATACCACATTTTTAAAAAGATTTTATTTATTTATTTGTCAGAGACACAGAGAAAGAGAAAGAAAGAGCACAAGCAGGAGGAGCGGCAGGCAGAGGGAGAAGCAGGTTCCCTGCCAAGCAAGCAGCCTGATGCGGGACTTAATTCAAGGACCCTGGGATCATGACCTGAGCTAAAGGCAGAGGCTTAACCAACTGAGCCACCCAGGCATCCCATTACACCACATCTTTTTTAAAAATCACTAATTTCATTTCAATTTAAAATTTTAAAATGCTTAATTATATTATCAATCATTTTGCTATATATTTTGAGTAATATATTAAATACTATGTATTAGTATGTATACATATATATTTTATTCAATTTTTTCAAATGTTAGCCAGGTTCTAGTATGTATTGAATATTCATTCTCCAATAATTTTACTACTGAGTCTCTTTTCATTTTTATTAGGTACTGTCCTGTACTGTACTGTATTATATACTGTCCTGAGTAGTTCAGAAGTTTTATAAGACCCAGCGATACCTGGGTGGCTCAGTTGGTTAAGCATCCGCCTTTGGCTCAGGTCATACCCCAGGGTTCTGGGATCAAGTCCCACGTCGAGTTCCTTGCTCAGTGGGGACCCTGCTTCTCCCTCTGCCTCTGCCTGCTGCTTTTTCTGCTTGTGTGTTCTCTGACAAATAAATGAATAAAAGTCTTTAAAATAAAAAGTTTTTTTCCATAACAACATATTCATTCATTCATTCTCTCTTTCCTTCCTCTCGCCTTTTAAAACAAGTGGCTTGGGAGGAATTTGAGGTATAAAATCCACCACTGAAGAGTTTGGTGAGTGTGTACTATATTTACAGATTAATATGAGTATTGTTGAATTTTTCATTAATAAACAATTTCCGTAACATCTCTGTGCCTTAATCACCTCATCTAAAAACTGGAATTAATGTGCACCTGCTTCATAATGATAAATACCTGCCTCATGAGATTATTTTGACTATTAAGTTAGCAAACATATATAAAGAACCTAGACAAGTACTGGGTATCCGCACTGGTTGGAAAGAATCAGTAAAAAGGAGAAGATGTAAACATAATAGAGGGATAATTGATAGAGCAATATTTCAGAAGAGGCCACAAGTGATAGGATTCCCCAGGCCTGGGGGAGGGCTGCCAGCAGCCTCACTTCCTGGGTCAGATTAGAAACTTAAAAAGGATTTAGATTAGATAGTGGGGATTTAGATAAATTTTAGGATCTGAAGTAGGAAATTTAATTAATCTTTTTCCTCCCTTACAGAAATAAGAAGGTTGATTGCCAAAATAGATGTAGGATATAATTTACGGTAAGAGGTGTTAGCAGAGAAGTTTTGAGATAGTAGCTATGGAAAATGGGGAGAAAATATATAAGAAAGCACAACAATTTCTGACAGTGTTTAAAGTTTCAAGAATGGACACTGTGGTAGGTCACATTATATTTCCCAATTCTTCACCCTAAGGCCAACATCTCCACTTACTGGTTAGTGTCTATACTGGACTCGTCATTAACATTTTTAATATCACACTGCATAAACTTGGTAAATACTGATAATGTAATGCTTCCTTATTTGAACATATGTGCATTAAACATTAGCTTATCCTACAAAACTGTGTGTTCTTTAAAATTACTATCTCCCTAGTCCTTTTATCCCAACTATTGAACAGAAGCTATTTTTTTTAATTTATGAAAAATGAAAAGAACAAGACCATGAGCAGCTAAAAGTTATCCTTAACTGCTGACAGAACAAATTAATGATACACCAAATGAAATATAGAAAAATCTACACACATAAATTTAGAAATAGATACACTTGATTTTGATTTTTTTTAAAATCATCTAACAGGTATAGAAGAGTACATACAAACTTACAAAACTATCCAAAAAAAATTACTTCCCTAATTTGCATTTCTTTTGCAGGACTGGTTGATGATCAGTTTTAATTTGGAATCCAGATGGTTTTGTCTATGCTCTGGATTTCTACTGAAGTTATATAAAAGTTCTGGAGAGCAGCCCCTTTTCAAGGTGGCAGAAAGAAAATGGATAGTTGCCCTGTTCTCCTCTGTCCTAGCAAGCCTGGAGTTTAGGTCAGGACTACTAACTGAGTCAGGTAGCTTCCATCATCTTTATGTAATAATTTGCAAAGCTGCCTGTGTGATAGAGTCAGTGGCAAACTCTAAAGACAATAATCACTACGACATATAAACGTATGAAATCAACCATTTGGACACCTTAAACTTATACAATGTTATAGGTTAGTTAAATCTCAACAAGGAAAGAAGGAAAGAAAGTTGTCTAGTTAACAGAAATAAATAGGCAACTCCAGCATCTGAAAATTTTTAGGAAAACCATTTGAACAATCTATTACAAAGTGGATTACTGGCAATTCCAATCCACCAAAATCAGTGCAATGCATATTTCTCAAACTCAAATACACTTTAGTGTCCTTCAGCTGTCCGAAAATGGCCCCTCCAAATGATTGCTTTGTGTATAATTCCAGTTTTATTATCTGGACATATTAAAGAGTTTACAGATTTACATATTGAAGCTTCAGCCTCAGGCTGCAGTGACTTATTATTATGTCATGGCTCATATCCTTTCTTTAATACTGTGTTTCCTAGAGATACAACCGATCAAGTCACAAGCCGTATGTCACTGCTGTCACTATTCAAAGGATTCAGAATCCAGGGGTCAGGTTTGTTCTTCAAGGACTTCTGCTATAAGTAGAGGCTCATGCCATCATCAATCACTTTCCTTTTTATAGGTATTTTATTTCTATTATAATTTTGTAACATTATTAACATAGTTTTCCTGCATCACAGGTTTATTATTCACTTCAACCTCATTTAGCAGAATTTAAAAGTTGGAAGGAGAGAAACTGTAGAACCTAGATAGAGAGATAGAGAGATAGATAGAGATATAACTGTAGAACATAGATATATATAAACTGCAGAATAAGATTTTTTTTTTTAATTTAGATCTTGGGGATCCTGGGTGGCTCGATCAGTTAAGTGTCTGCCTTCATGATCCCAGGGTCGTGGAGCTGAGCCCTGCATCAGGCTCCTTGCTCAGCAAGAAGCCTTCTTCTCCCTCTCCCACTCCCCCTGCCTGTGCTGTCGCATACCTTCTCTCTCTTTCTGTCAAATAAATAAAAATCTTTTAAAAAATAAAAATAAGAATTAGAACTCACACATACTCCTTTATCAATAATGCATTATAATTTCTTTAAACTGTTCTTGCATTTTCAGTTGGTTTATCATTCTTCTGCTCCTGGAAGCAGGACTGTAGCTTGGGGGGGCGGGGGGAGGGGTGTTATAGAAAGAAAAAGTAGAGCGTTCTTAAGAAATTCAGAGTACAGAACAGAATGGACCAAGGATGAATATATGAATATTCATAGTTTTCCCGCATGGAAAACTATAAGTTTATGGTTAGGAAAATTATAAGTTTACAGATGCAAGATTAAAAACAATTACTAGAAAAGCAAAGATACCTAAACACAGAACATCTATTTTAAAGTAATGGCACATGGGAGGAATGACCATGTTCACAGACAGGGATTAAAGGGCAAGAAGGAAAAATACTATGTACAGAGAATGAGAATTTTAGGAGGAATATTCTGTTTATACCCATCTAGAAAAAAAAAAATCTATTGCTCTGATGACCCCTGGCCCCAAGCCCTCCCTCCCTGAGATGGGCCGCTGATTGAACTTCAGGGCGCCTGGGTGGCTCAGTTGGTTGAGCAACTGCCTTCGGCTCAGGTCATGATCCCGGAGTCCTGGGATCGAGTCCCACATCGGGCTCCCAGCTCCATAGGGAGTCTGCTTCTCCCTCTGACCTTCTCCCCTCTTGTGATCTCTCACTGTCTCTATCTCAAATAAATAAATAAAATCTTAAAAAAAAAGTGACGAAGAAATATTGGTTGAACATTTTTTAATGTTTTATTTGGCTTATACCACACACATCAATCACCTGCAATAATTCCCTAAAATTGAAAGAACTGGTGACTTAGCAATTATCAGAGAGGTAAGTGATACAACATTAATATTAGTTAAACAGAGTTCATTTTCCTTTTGTAAAATTTTTATTTAAATTCCAGCTAGTTAACATCCAGTGTAATATTAGTGTCAGGTGTACAATATAGTGATTCAACACTTGCACACATCGCCCCGTGCTCATCACAACAAGTGCACTCCTTAATCCCCATCACTTATTTTCCCCATCCCCCTACCTACCTCTCGTCTGGTGATTATCAGTTTGTTGTCTATAGCTAAGAGTCTGTTTCTTAGTTTGTCTCCCTCTCTCTTTTATTTTTCTTTTGCTACTTTGTTTTGTTTCTTAAATTCTGCATATGAGTGAAATCATATGGTGTTTGTCTTTCTCTGACTTATTTTGCTTAGCATAATACTCTCTAGCTTCATCCGTGAAATAGAAGATTTCATTCTTTTTTATGGCTAAGTAATATTCCAGTGTGTGTGTGTGTGTGTGTGTGTGTGTGTGTGTGTGTATCTTCTTTATCCATTCATCAGTTGATTGACATTTGGAAAATAGGGCCAATTTTCAGTTGCTTTCATTTGAGTAAGAGGGGAGGCTGTGCTGGACTAGGTCAGCTAGAGAAAGTGGGTGCCATGTGTAGTTTCAGGTTCCATTCTTTCCCCTCTGGTAGAGATCACTCTTAATTATGCCACTTGATTTCAGTGCGTCTAGGTGTTGCCTCAGATTCCTTTTCAACATTTTGTCAGAAAAAACTAATTTGTCATCCCATAATTTGTCATCCCTACTACTTAGGCTATAATTTTTATAAAACTACATTTTGGAGGTCCAAGCAGAAGGTAGTGTTTGACATCAACTCGTAAAAAACAACGAAGTATGTTTTGATCATTTTTCTCCTGGATACATGTTTCATGATAGCTTCCATTATGAAAACAAATAAAGAAAGACTAATAA
This sequence comes from Nasua narica, assembly GCA_028533885.1. NCBI lineage: Eukaryota > Metazoa > Chordata > Mammalia > Carnivora > Procyonidae > Nasua > Nasua narica. The sequence continues at coordinate 18,897,103 of CM052815.1, forward strand.
TGAAAATGCAAAATGCTATCACTTAACAAGCACCCCACTAAGTTCTAAGTGCTGTGCTAAGTCCTTTATCAAACTTACCTTGTTTAATTGTAACAATAATTCCATGAGATAGGAACTGGCATAGCCGCTTTTACAGAGGAGGAAACCAAGATGTGAAATAACATGCTCAAGATTACTGCAAAATTCACTAACAACCAGTATTTCACGGCTAGGTGCTCTGACTCCAATGCCCATTATCTCAACAATTACTCCAAACTGACTCCTCCTCTCAGTCCAGGTTTCAGAAGCTGACTGCCCTTTGCAGGAAAAGCTGTACTGCAATGACCTCATTGTGTAGTATTGAAAGGAGTACTTACTCATTAATTAAGGAAAATTTCCTTCTGGCAAGAGCAGTCCCCATTGTAATGAAAAGTACAGCACTCCTCTCCAATTTAATGGGGATCCGGATGCTTTCAGTTCTAACAGCAAAGAGGAGGCAGCTCTGAGTCATTACTTATTACCACACTCAGTCTTCGGGAATAATCACCAAACGGGGAGGGCCACATTCTTTACCTCAGGACACCAGAGCAAAAATAGGACCTCCTTTTCCTTTCAACCTGAGTGGATTAGATTATTAACAACAGTGGCTACTGACTTTAGACCAGTGGTTACATCCTATTGTCTCCCAAAGAGACACAGGCTACATGTTATTTTTACCACTTCCAAAACCTAATAGAATCTGTACAAACATCTGTACTAAGGCTTTATTAGATTAACGAAGACGTCAGGTGCCCTTGATTTTAATAAGGATTATATCATGTCAGTATGGTTATTGCACAGTGTATTTTACAATACACGCAATGCACGCAACCCAAGTTGCGTGTATTTCCTCCAAATAAATCTGGGGTCTAGGCACTTTCTGACAGCACTTACATCCCTGCTTTCGAATGCCTCCATCCCACAGGATACTGTTACTCTTCACTTGTGCCGTAGATGTCACAGGAAATGAACCATAAAGTCGTAAAATGGCTTTCATACGAAGGTCAGTTTATTACTACATTGGAATTACCATATTTGGTAGAATTACACAGTGAAACCCAAGTGCTGGGCTCCGGAACTCGTAGTCTGCAACTCAGCACTTAGATTGCAACAGTACTATTTCTTCCCCGATTCCCACTTGTGAACAAAAAAATAAATAAGTAAAATAATGCCTAAGCAGGGGATGCCAGCATTTAATGAGTACATGTTATGTGATAGAAACGATGTCATGCTTTATAGCTGTTCTCTCATTTATCCTTTACAACAGTCCCATAAAGCATGTGCCATTATTATCCCTGGATGGGAGAAATAAATAACTGAGATAGATTCACATAATAAATAGCTTAGAGGGGATTCATACCTGTCAGGTATGCTGCTCGAAATGCCCCAGACAGTGAGGCCTTTACCGGTTGTTCCAGATCTACTTTCTCCAGCATCTAATTGTCTCCCTGGACGAGTGCTAGTTTCGATATTAATCCCTAGCATCTTCTTTTTATCAAGGGGCAGAACCTGACTCCTGAATTTGGACCATGACTTTACATATTAGAATCATCTCTCCTTTTTTCAAATAAGGAACACTGTATTTTACGTCAATGGAATCCTGACATTTGATTGATACTTCTTTTATTTCACCCTATGAGGAAGGACCACGTGGGCACACAAACCTCGCGAAAGCCCAGAGCATTATATGGTATTTATACTTTTCAGCAGAGTTTTGATTATAAAAAATTAGAACAAATTAAAGGCTCTAGATGGGGGGGGCGGAAAAGACAGTTTCTACTACCAGCCATTAAAATGCTCTAAGTTATATGGTTTTACATCCTCTGAAGATTACTTTGTAGTACAGCACATGAGATTCGAGCTGAATTCTCTTAGCTGGTTCCAACATTCCTTTGATAGTGTGGTGCAGGGGATAAAGTTTGAGATCAGAAAGACATGGGTCTGAATCCTAACTTTACTATATAAAAGCTTTGTGAGCTCAAGGAAATTATAGCTCCCTGGACTAACTGGTAACTGCCTTCCTCCCACCAAACAAACAAAACAAAAACAAAAACAAAACAAAAAACACACTCTGATAAATTACCAAAAATGTGATATAAAACAAGGTAAAACAGTAACCGCTGACGATTTTCTAAGGTGCTTTCAATAACGCCCAACAAGTACACATAACCAACCATCATTACGCTTCATAATTCCGCCTCTTATCTCATTCTCCACATACTTGCTCACAAAGTATCACTAGATTTATATACGCTATCCGTTCCTAATGCTCTTCTATGAAACTCTTTTGCATTTGTCTTTAGACCATGATTTCAAATGTTATTTCTTAAAAGCCCTTAACAGGGAAAAAATAGTGAATTAAGTTAGTTAAAATAAAGAACATTTTCCAAGTTGTAGGGGAAAAAAACCACAGGAGCAAATACCAAATATCAAAATATGATCAGGAAAATTCTCACAAACATTGCAGCTGAACAACTTGCTTCCAAATTACAATTTGAGCAAATTCTTAAAAAAACTAAAAAAACACATTTCTTTTAGAAGTACACCTGCAGCACTATATACATAGTGTGTGCTGTGTATGTATATGTGTACACACACACACACATACACACACACACACACAGTTGCTTACAGCCCAAACTGAAAAAGTGGTCTCTGTTTTATGGAATGCTAGGGACAGTCATATTGAAGAGAAAGAAATAAACTTGAATTATTGTGTCCCATGTGGAAATTATTCCCCAATTGCAAGGAACATTTTTAAGAAATTAAAACTTCAGGGACGCCTGGGTGGCTCAGTCGGTTAAGCCTCTGCCTTCGGTTTCTGGTCATGACCCAGGGTCCTGGGATCAAGCCTCGCATAGAGCTCCCTGCTCAGCGGGGAGCCTACTTCTCCCTCTCCTGTTTCCCCTACTTGTTCGCTTTCTCTGTCAAATAAATAAATAAAATATTTTTTAAAAAATAATTAAAACTTCACATAAATGGAGGTAAAAGTGAGGAAGGTGACAATTCAGTTGGATAAGAGATTCTTACGTTGTTGAAGAATAAAACAAAAAATGTATCAATTTATTAACTGACTTTACTTATATATTCCACAGGCTCTCCTATTTGGAAGAGTTAATTTGGGAAATAACCTATCACAAGATAACAGTAAATTCTATTTCTTTGGTGACATAATATGGAAGAGAAACCTAATTTCATTACTCTATTCATACTCCTGCTCCTGACTTTAACATCAGAGAGCATTTTTATGTTTTTAACATAATTTTACATTTTAACAGAAGCATCTTCAACATTTATCTCAGGTAATTCTTACTTTTTTCTATATTTTCTGTTTGTTTTGCTTGAGAAAATTCATGGGTATTTTGGTAAGACTATTGTGCACTATTATGATAATATGAATGAAATAAGCAATGGAAAACTCTGTCACACAACTGTCAATATATATTTTTTGAAGTGGCCCAGTTAATATAGCTGTAGTAAGGATTATATGGTTTATTCAAGTAAAAGTGCTTAGATTATCTTACACCTATATAAATGTAGAATTTTTCAATGTTTTTTACACAAATAAAATAAAATCTGTTTTTAAAAGCAAAACCAGTATTCTCTTTTTAGACTCAATTAAAATAATTTTAATATAGGCATATTAAAATATCATGGATCTCCTTAAAAGATGATGGAAAGAAATTAACTGATGAGGATTAAGTGACATTTCTGACCAACCCAGATTCATTTGCCATGAAATAAAGAACAGTTATCTTTTGTAAGCTTAGTTCGCACATCTAGAGTTGGGATCAATTTGTGATGTGCACTGAAAGACTATTCTACCTCTGCCAAAAGTCATTTAGTTTACAAAAAAAAAGTCATTTAGTTTTTCTCATTAGAGGATATACCAATCAAGATTCTGTATTCTCAATTCATACATCTTCATACTATGGACTCTCCCTTAGAATATGAATATGGTCTCTCTTCAGTCTCAATATTTTTATCAAGTTTCATCTTCATGAGGATCTTAACAGATAAGTACTTAGATTCTGCTGTCATGGTAACATGGCAGGAACATATTAAAAAGTTTAAGGCTTTTGCTTTGCCAGTTTTTAAATGCATTTTCAATTATTCTGATTGTATTAGTTTTCTCTCGCTGCCCCCATAAATAATCATAAACTTAGCAGCTTATAATAATACAAATTCCTGATTTTACAGTCCCCCGGCCAAAATATTGGCATGGGTCTCAAGGGGTTATATTAAGGTTGTAGCTGGGCTGAGTTCTTTTCTGGAGACTCTAGGGGAGAATCTAATCCCTTGCTCAGTTCTTGGGGTTGCAGAACTGAAATCCCTGTTGTCTTGCTGGATGCCAGCGGAAGTCCACATCCAGACTTTCGAGGTCTTCTATGTGCCATGACTAGTGGCCCCTTCCCCTGTCTTCGAGGCCAGCAACAGTGGATTGAGTCCCTTTCACGTTTCATATCACACCTGCTTCTACCTCCATCGTATCTGACACAAGTCACAGGTTCCCAGACTACAGCACGGACATCTCTAAAGACCCTAACATACTGATTAAATACCTTCCAGATTCTCTAGACAGAAAGAATCTGTGGTCTGAATACTACAGACAGTTTCATCCATAAAAGCATAGAGCACTGTCTGAATGTGTCAACATTCGGAAATCGGTTAAGTCATTTGCAGAATGTTTCACTTACCAAAAGGTTGTGCGTGCAATGTAATCAGAGACAAGGCTGTCTAATCTTTCTTTAAAAAATATATATATATATTTTTTAATTTATTTATTTGAGAGAGTGAGAGAGGGCACAAGCAGGGGGCAGAAGCAGAGGGAGAAGGAAAAGCAGACTCCCTGCTGATCAGAGCGCCCCATTTGGGGCTTGATCCTGAGACCCCAGGATCATGACCTGAGCTGAAGGCAAACACTTAACTGACTGAGCCACCCAGGCACCCCTGTCTAATCCTTCCAATACTATTTCAAGGGATGGTTTATATCAAAGACACCCTATTTATCGACTGAGTATTCGTATTATACAAAGTAGTCTTCTAAGTGCTTTATCTTCAATCCTCGCTGTCATTCTAGAGGTAGGCTCTACTCCTGTATTTTTAATACCATTTAAAAGATGAGGAAACTGAAGGGCAGAAAGTTCACATAGTCAATAATAAGCTTAGCTGATATTGGAATACAGGGAGATGACCTCTAGACCGGCTCTGGCCGAAAGCACTTTCAGTGATGACAGAAAAGTTCACAGCAGCACTCCCTCGTAAGGTAACGACTCTCTACATGTGGCAATTGAACACTTACAATGTGGTCAGTGTGACTGAGGAACTGAACTCTCTTGACTGTATTTCATTTTAATTAATTTTAAACTCAAAAAGCCTCATATTGCTAGTGGCTACCCTACTGGTGACTGTAATTCTAGGGGCCATCCTCTTAATCACCTCCTTAATCACCTTAGTCACCAAGAAAGCATTTTCCTACTTTTGATTCATCTTTTACAAAAATGCATAGCAATTCAAGTTATTCTTTGTGTTTCTGCGTTCAGAAACAGAACAATTCTAGCATTGTAAATAGCTTAATTTAACAGTTTATCTCTTATAATGATTTGTGGAAACAAAATAGGAAAGAAATCTGCCTGGCAGGCCATTTTATCTTGTCTTTCACTTCTTTGTAGGTGAAAGAAATCACTGTGGTTAATACACAGTGTTTTGCAATAGAATATCATGATATAAATTTAGCTTTGGTTTTCCTTGCAAATGTAAATGGCCTTTCTTTTCCTTTGTTTTTGGCCTTATTGTGGAAAATCTCAAACATATCAAAGAGCAAAGATGGGGCACCTGGGTGGCTCAGTTGGTTAAGCAACTGCCTTCGGCTCAGGTCATGATCCCGGAGTCCCGGGATGGAGTCCCACATCGGGCTCCCAGC
>CM052815.1:18903543-18929409 GCA_028533885.1 Nasua narica
CCCACATCCAATTTGATCATAGAAAGCAGTGACCAGAGATCAAGGGAATAGTATCTGATTTTTAGAGGTGGCATTGTAATGTCTGCAGAGGGAAGAAAAGATAATACTATATATTAAGACTAAATTAAAGCAGGTTAATTTGGTAAAATAGGTTACAAAATTAAGACATTAACACTGATATGAAATCAAACTTACATGCTAGAGCAGTGTATATACAAGTTCAAAATACCCTTCAAAGGAAGGAGAGCAAAGCAATACATGAGAATGTAAAGGGTATTAAATGAGGACTCTGGTAATTTTGTCTGTGCTGTTAACTACGTATATGACCACTTCTTGGTCCTCTAATTTCCCTCTCTGCAAAATGAAGGGCAGAATATACTAATTTTCAAGTCATTTGTAGCTCTATCATTCTGTGTGGATGGGTTTTTTTACATGGTGGAAAGATCAATGGTAAGGAGTGTACTTCTTATAATAGACTAATTAGAGGTGATTTAATAGCACAAAAGATATGTGGCTCATTAATGATCACAAGATCGGAAATCATGCAGTTCATTATTTTTTTTTCATCTTTTTTGAAAAGTGTTTAATTCTCTTCTTGAGAACTCATATGAGAATAATTTATATTGAGATGTTGTCATCACAGTTAATGGGCCTAATGAAGTATAACCAGGCTCCAGATTTCACTTGTGACATTGAAAATTGATCTTACGAAATGTTTCAACATATGAATAACATATGTTTAGAAGTCATTCCTTTATCCCATTTTGTATGTTTATACTGCCTGCAATTTGACAGCCCTTGATGATGATCTTGCCTAATTATTTTTAACATAGAGGCTTCATAACATTCCCATCTTTTAGCCTAAAGAGCACATCACTGATATTCTTAATGCAAAAGGCAAAAATGATTGATAACATTTTGCTTTCTAGAGGAAGCACAGAGGGTGCTTCACAGTTTCTCTCGTAATTAATTGAGACTCCCACAAGAACATATGTTGGTGGGCATTGCAATGGGAAAGTGTTAAAGAAAATAGATTCGTTTCCACTTACAGCCAATGATATGTGAATGAAAGCAGAATCGCCACTACAATGCTGAGCAAAAGAAAATTAAAAAGTGGGGCACCTGGGTGGCTCAGTGGGTTAAGCCTCTGCCTTCAGCTCGGGTTGTGAGCTCAAGGTTCTGGGATTGAGCCCCACATGGCCCTCTCTGCTCAGCAGGGACCTGCATCCCCCCCCCTCTCTCTGCCTGCCTTTCTGACTACTTGTGATCTCTCTCTCTCTCTCTCTCTCTGTCAAATAAATAAATAAAATCTTAAAAAAAAGAGAAGAAAATTAAAAAGTGACTCTGTTCCAAATTCAGTCTGTTTGGCAACCTCTAATTCACAATTAGCTGGTGTTTCAGGGAAGATTAATTAGATGGTCCTAACCATGCAATCATAGGTAACTTTTTATTTTTCTTCAGCATTCTAAGCAAGTGGAGTTCACCATACACGCTAAATACTTTTGGATCCACCAAAGGCAATTCCTATATAAAAGGTGGAACTTTTAATTACCAAGCATTTAAGTATTTAATAAGCATATATTCCTCTGACCAAAGAAGCAGGATTTTGAATTCAAGCCTGTGTTTGAATTTGAATTCTGGTTTCACCACTTAATATGGACTTCTGCCTCATCAGTAAGAACAGTTGTTATATTGATTGAAGAGGCAATCTATAATTTGTCCTCCAGCTATGTAACATGGGAGTAGACTCTCAATGGCTCTTCATCATTCACAAAACACGTCACACTACTTTATGCTTTGACTATGCTTGTTCTTCTACCTGACGCAGTATTTACATTCTTCTCCAGCTGTCTAATTCCATCTGGTTCTTCAAGATCAGGATCAAGGTTCTGGAAAGTACAGCCCATGAGTCAAATCTACCCTACTCCACCCCATCCCTAGTTTTGTCAACACAGTTTTACTGGAACTCAGTCTTACCCATTTGGTTTTACATTGTTGATAGCTGTTTGACCTCTACAAAGCAGAGTTCAGTACTTGAGACCAAAACCACATGGCCCACAAAGACTCAATATTTGTACTCTCTGACTCTTTACAGAAAATGTTTGCCAACCCTTGACAGAGGGAAAGTCTCATCTTCTCTACACTGCTTTTCCTGCCTACAAAAAGCTTGTTTCAATATTCCTTGTGCCGTAGTTTAACTTAATGTTAACATGAACACAGGAAAGTAGAGATTTCGTTTTAGTTTCCTTTTTTTGTTTGTTTTTTCTTTCCCTCTGATTAACATAGTATCTGACCCTCAAATATTTTTTGTTTGGATTTAAAAATAAATTGCTCAATATAAAATCTCCTAAAATTAATATCTAGAGTGGCTGCCACTCCAGTTACACTATAAATTACATTTTTTAAGTTTTTTGTTTATGAAAAAGTACACATACATGCACTCCACAATTTGGAAACTGTTCAGGAAGCTAACATATATGTTGATGTCTCAGAGTAAGAGTGTGGACCTCCGATCATGGCAGAAGGGCTCTAACAAGTCCTTTTAATTGAAAACTCTAATGAATTCCAGGTCTTATGTGACCTATTCCAGATTTGTTACACAGTTATGTGCGAGTATACTCATGCATGGCTTTTACAACACATAGAATTATTTACTGAGTTGGCCTCAAATTTGATTCGAAGCCAATTTTTCCTGACTATAACACTCCCCACCCCTTGCTTTCTGGTCTCTTAACTTTAATCTCTCCTGATAGAAAGCGTTACTATTGGGACGCCTGGGTGGCTCAGTTGGTTGGGCAGCTGCCTTCGGCTCAGGTCATGATCCCAGCGTCGTGGGATCGAGTCCCGTATCGGGCTCCTTGCTTGGCAGGGAGCCTGCTCCTCTCTCTCTGCCTCTGCCTGCCTCTCTGCCTGCTTGTGTTCTCTCTCTGTTAAATGAATAAATAAAATCTTTAAAAAAAAAAAAGTGTTACTATTTCAAATATGACTGATTATTAACTTTATTACTCTGAATATATGCCATGTCTATTTAAATTGTCCCTAATCTATACAATTTTTATCTTTGAAAAGAATATATATGAAATAAAATCCAGGGTTATAAAACTGACATTATTTATTCTCATGCAAAACAACGTCTACTTACCTTATAATAGAGGTATGTATCCTGCATATTGTTAATTATAAATGTTCAGTTAGTATTTAGTTGTATGTTGTATGAAAGATGAAGATATTACCTGGCTTAATTACTAGCTATATTGTTACTGGTTTTGTTACATTAACACAGCGTGATATGCTTAAGAGAGTTCCCCAAATTGATTTTGCAGTCAGATTTTTATTTTCTCCTCTTTACTTCTTTTGATCGAATAATGCCAAGGTCAGGAAGTGTTCTGTAGATAATTAGGAGTTCCTTGCAGTTTTAATGTTACTTTTATTTCTTTTTTTTTAATGTTTCTTTTTTTAACTTTTATTATTTATTTTTTTATTAACATAATGTATTATTTGCTTCAGGGTACAGGTCTGTGAATCATCAGTCTCAACAAAATTCACAGCACTCACCATAGCACATATTTCTAAAGGCATTAAGACTTCACTCTTTCTGGGCCTTAAAAATAATGACCACTACTGTGTTTTCATCTTTTGAGGATTTGCAAACTTATTTCAAGTTTGCCCTTTTATATACCTGGATAAATCAGGCCACCATTAGTGGTTCTTAGGGGGTTTTGATTGTCTGTTTGCCTCGAATATCTGCTACAAGAGTTTTATATCCATGATGACTTAGCTTTGGTACACTTGCTATGGTTTGTGTGCCTTCCTTGATAAAATATTGCCCTCCCATGGTTCCTGGAGCATCAAACTAATACCATCTTTTATTAATGCTTCAGAACACAGACTGCAACAGAAGTGAATCATGGGTATCCCGAACTTAATTGCTATAGAAATGGGGATTATAATCCAGATTATCTAGCATTCAAGCACTGCGAATAACAGCACTCACAACAGAGAATCTGTGCAGTTACTGAGGCCCTAGAGAGCCACTGTCCCGATGTTCACTGCTTTATTACTAGCACCTGTTTATAATGCAGTCACTGGGGGGCTATCTGCACTATTCCCAAGAGCTATGATCTAGTAACCGATAAAATACAGATGTATGATTATATAATTAAAAACTTTTAAGAAAGAGGGGAGGTTGTTATGTTAAACATCATAGTAATGTGTGTGTGTGTGTGTGTTTGTATGTATGTATTGATTGGCATAATTTTGGCTGCCTAATTCTCATTTTCTTCTTATAAAAGCATTTCCCATTTGAGGAATTACCTTTCCGTCACTACGCTTTCTGTTTTTTAAATCTACCAAAGTGTTCTACTTTTTCCTAGCCAAGAGGAGTGCATATGACCCAAGCCAGTTTAATTATGGTCTCTTTCTCTCGTTGTAAACTCAAACACTGAAATTTAGAGACAAATGTTTAAAAAATATCCCAGGGCTGAGTTATTCTCTGAAGAGACAGTTATTTAGCTCATGCACCTGGATCACTGGGTCTACCCAAAGGTAGCACCCTACTGTTTTATTTCAACGCTGTATGCCATATCGTAAGCTTCCAATGAATTTCCTCTTTGACATATAGATCCAGAGTAACTTTCTTTCTCTTGAACACAGCATACCTAACTTAGTTGTTCTTAAACTTCCCTAGAGATGAAAATTGCTTGGAGAGTTTTAAAACTCCCATTCCCCAAGCTACTTCTCAGAATAGTTGTCAAAGAATCTCTAAAGGAATACACTCAGTATTGAATTTTACAAACTCCCCTGCTGATCCTAATCTGTAGCCAGGGTTGTGGCCAAATTTATACAAAGAGCTACTATTTTAGTATCTTTGTTGAGTATCAACCATGTCTTCTCATTATTGCCTTATAATAACTTTAGGAGGTAAATATTCTCATTTATGATCGGAAAACTGGATCATACTAATGTTAATAAATTATCAGAGGTCACAAAGATTAACGAATAAAGATGTAATTCATATCTTGATCTGGATTCTATTACTTCCAACCACCACTTTGACCAAAAGCTTAAGAAAATGAGGTTAATCAACTTACAGCTAAATTTAAAGTCAGTAGTTCCTAATACTCTAATAGAAACAAATGTTCTCTTCAAAAAAAATCCTATCTGAAAAATGAATTTCCATTGATAAAATGATAGTTGAAGCGGAGGATAATCTGCACTGTGCCCTTCTTCCTTGTCCCTTTCTCATACAGGCTGAGGACCTCAGGGTCCACACAGATCACACCAGGACTGCCTCTCATCCAAGCAGCTTAGAAAGAAAGGGGAAAAAAAAGGACCAAAATGGATTATGTATTTCTTATTATTTGATAAGAAAGAGACTATCAATTTGCAGAGAGAGAAATTGATCCTGTGGTTTCCAAATTCTAAAAGAAATTATCCAAAGGTAATGAAAATGTCATCGGACAACATAATAGGTATTCTTCTGAAGTGATCATTCACAAGATGCAGTGATGCTTTTCATGGTTTTCTCTTATGCAACAAGACAGTAATACATAGAGGTGAATTTAACACACTCTAAATTCAAGCTATACAAACTGAAGATTCAGTTCTATTGAATTTTTCTATACTCAAGAGCTCTACAAGATACTAAATAAATGGCTCAGCAAGTCAGTTCTATCAGTGTTTTCAGGAGAAAAAAAAAAGTCAACCCAAGGGAGTCCACCTGAAAATCTCCTTTCTTTTCTTTGCTCTACAAATTCTAGCTGTGTTAGTTCCCTCAAATTCCTATCCCTGCTCCTGATTAAGCAAGACTACAGAGCTCCATGTGGGACTCCATTCCACATCTGCAGCCTGGAAATGACTTCCAGGCAATAAACTTTATAATCATAGAGCTCGAAATACTTGCTTCCTTTCTCTCTGGGAATACAGTCCTGCGTCGTTGTCCAATGTCTGGAAATAGATATTGCCAATATTTGGTATACTTTTTTTTAAAGATTTATTCATTTATTTGACAGAGAGACACAATGAGAAAGGTAACACAGGCAGGGGAGTGGAAGAGGGAGAAGCAGGGTCCCCACTGAATGGGGAGCCTGATGCAGGGCTAGATCCCAGAGCCTTTTATTATTTATTTTTTTTATTAATATAATGTATTATTTGCTTCAGGGTACAGGTTTGTGAATCATCAGTCTCAACACAATTCACAGCACTCACCATAGCACATATTTCTAAAGGCATTATGAGCCAAAGGCAGATACTTAATGACTGAGCCACCCAGGCGCCCCATTTGGTATACTGTTTTAAGGGCTTTTTTTTTTTTCTGTTTTGGTGAGACTGCAGTTCCTGTAGCAGTTAATTCTTCATGGGCAGAATTGGGATTCTGTCTGTCTGTCTCTCTTTCTCTCCCTTTTTATTTTTATTTTTTTACTTAAATCAAAAGATATATTGGTTAAAAAGAACACCTCTAATTATCATATATAGACAAGATAAATTCAGGGCACATGGCTAGCTCAGTTGGTAGAGCATGCCACTCTTGATCTAAGGAACATGAATTCAAGCCCAATGTTGGGCATGGAGCCTACTTAAAAAAGAAACAAGAAAGAAAGAAAGAAAGGCAGGAAGGCAGGAAGGCAGGAAGGGAGGGAGGGAGGGAGGGAGGGAGGATGGGAGGGAGGGAAACATAAAGTCTTAATTTATTTCTCAAAATATTTTTATATTATATAATCTTAATTACTAAGGAATTTTATTGAAAGTATAGATATGTTATGCAATCTTTCTAATCACATGTAAACTGACTCCTATATCATAAACACAACAACAATAAATCCATGCTTCTCCAGGTGAAGAATTTGTGTTAATTATAGAAGAGTGCCATGATACATTGCCCATATATCTGGGCAGGTGATAATTTTAATCTTTAAAAGCTTCTAGGTTCATAAATTATTTCAAGAAAAGGGTCTAAAAGATCAAAATCAAGTAACTAGAAGATCCATTTTTACTGAGGGGTCATTCACATGATGGATGTTGCATAGGTTTGGGTAGAAAAGGAGAGTCAACATACACAGGTCTATCGCTGTAGGAATAAAAAGTTTCTCAACCTTTGTTCCCTTACCCAAAATGTCTGTGAAGCAAAAAACATACAAAAGGAGAAAGCATTCTTTCTTCTTTACATAAATATGACATTAATTAGACAGATCAGAACAAAAGTTGGTTCTTAGAAAATACAAACACAGATATCCTATGGAATAACAAATAAATAAAAAAAATTGAATGAATTTATTTTAAAAAGAGGGAAATAAGTACATATACAACTAAAATTTTAAAATTATAAGAACATGTACTGTCTAAAGTTTTTCACTTAGCATTTTTCTTGATCCTCTTCACACTATGCTGTCCATTTCATGCAACAAAATATTGCCATTACAGATAGCAATAATCTCCAAGCTGCAAAATCCAAAGTCATTTTCTCTTTTTAAATTTATTTATTTATTTATTTGTTTGTTTGTTTGTTTGTTTGCTTATTTACTTGCTTATTTCAGAGAGAGACTGAGCAGCAGTCGGGGAAGGAGGACCAGAGGGGAAGGGACACAGGGAAAGGGAAAGAATCTCAGTTAGACTCTGTGCTGAGTGTGGAATCCATGTGGGGCTCCATCCAACAACCCTGAGATCTTGACCTGAGCCAAAACCAAGAGTCGGATACTTAACAACTGAGGCACCCAGGTGCCTCTCCAATACCATTTTTAATCCTCACCTAGGTGTCTTGATAGCATATGACATAGTCAATCACTATTTCCCTTTTGAAATTCTTTCTTTCCCTTGCTTCCATGACAAGACAGATTTCTATTTCTATTCTATTCCTCTTCTTCACTCTTTTTCAGTGTCTTTTAAAGGTTCTTTCTCTTCTTCCTGACCTCTAGGTGTTGGAATACTTCAGAATTCAGGATTGTGCATTTTATCTACCTTCCAAAATATGATCATATCCAGGCTGTTGACTTTAAGTACAATGTATAATCTAATAAATCTTAAGACTCTATCCCTAGCCCAGACTAATTTCCTGGATTTCAGACTTTCTATTTCATTGTCTACTACATTCCTTCATTTGGACATTTAAATAACCATTATAAAGTTAACATGTTCAAACAAAATTAATAATTCCCCCAACCTTAAATGTGTTTCTCTTTAAGTATTTTCTATTGCAACAAATTTCATTAAAATTACCCAGTTTTAGGGGTGCCTGTGTGGCTCAGTGGGTTAAGCCTCTGCCTTCGGCTCGGGTCATGATCTCAGGGTCCAGAGAACCCCACATCGGGCTCTCTGCTTGGCAGGGAGCCTGCTTCCCCTCTCTCTGCCTGCCTCCTTGTGATCTCTCTCTCTCTGTCAAATAAATAAATTAAAAAAATCTTTAAAAAATCACCCAGTTTTTCAGGGCAAAAATGTTGTCATGATCTTTGTTCTATTTCATAATACACATCCATTCCATGAGAAAATCTCATCATTGAGATATACTTCAAATGAAAATTTGTGTAATTTTTTCAGTGCTAACACCTTGGTCCAACACCAGCTTTTCCACTGAGGACAATTCTGGACAATAATCGTCTACTTGGTTTCCTTATTTCTTTAAAGGTTTGTTCTCCACACAAGATCAATATTGTTCATTTAAAAATGAGTTTTATGTTATGTCACAACCCTGCTCAAAACTTACCAATAGCATCCCACTATTCAGAGACAAATGGCCCTTTGGTTACTCTCTAACTTCATCTTCTAACCTTCTATATCTCAGTCACTCTGTTCTAGCCACACTGATTTCCTTGCTGTTCTTCCATACAATAAATAAAAGTATGTTTCTATATCAGGAACTCCGCATTTGAAGTTTCCTCTTCCTCTGTTGTTCTTCCCCAAATAGTCAAAAGATTTACTCATTTTACTGAATGTTTGTTCAAATATAACTTCCTCAAAGAGACCTTTCCTACACACATTATCAAAAACACCATTTTATGCACTTCCATTGTGCTCTTACTAGCACTGATCATTACCTGAAGCTACTACATTCATTTATTAGTGTATTTTAACTATCTCTAGTCTAGAATATAGTCAAAAAGGACAGGTTTTGTTTTGCATTGTCCATTTTATACCTACACTGTCTAGAAAAGTGTCTGGTGCTTAGCAAAGACTCATTAAATATTTATTGAAAAATTAGATGTAATGAAAAATTGTGAAGAAAATATATACACTGTCAAGTTGACTATTTACTAAGTAGAAATTTTGAATAAACATACAACACTGAAATATACTGATTCTGTAATCTAGAAGTGAACAAACTTTTTCTATAAAAGGACAGATAGCGAATATTTTTAGAAAATTTTGGACCTTATGTTCCCTATTGCACCTATTCAAAGCTGCCATTGTAGTATGAAAACAGTCATAGACAACATGTAAATGAATGTATATGACTGTATTCCAATAAAACTTTATTTATAAACATAGATTATAGGTCAGATTTGCCTGGCAAGCTGTATTTTGCCAAGCACTACAGTGGTATGTAAATCTACCTTTCTAACTACCTATCATTTCTCTCTCCTTCTCTCTCTCTCTCAATGGATATATACTATCTATATCTACATCTATACATATCATCTGTGAACACCCTCTGTATCCACAAGATTTTAAAATTAATTTTTCAAACCCTCATGGAACGGAGAATGTCTATTTTATAAAATCTTTACTAAGGCATATAAAAAGAGAAAATACATTCACATGTATTTAATAGAGTTGGTATAAACTCCACATCAAACCCCAGCAAACACTGTTTGATAAAGGAAAATTATAATCTAATTTATGAATATTGATATAAGATATCCTAAGTAAATCATGAGGTAATTAGATAAAGTAATACACAAAAACATCACAACCCACTGGGGCTCATTGCAATAATATAAATGTAAAGTATTTTTATGAATACAAAAATATATTTAACTATCTTAATGTATTTAAAAAGACAAACTAGAATTTTAAAAGGTGTTAGAAAGCATTTGATAAAAGCCAACACTTACTCATGATTAAAAAAAATCTTAACAAGTAGGAATAGAATGGGAGGATATGATTACAGAAAAATACTAGTTCAAATATTTCTCTAATGGGTCTATTAGACTATGCATGGAAGAATAACCACAGTTGACCAACCTCGTCATTATGAAACGCAGTAATAACAATCATAAAAGCAGTAACAGCTAACTGTTAACTAAGTGGTAGACCTGTTATATGTACTTTATACAACAAATACATTTTGTGCATTTAAACATATTTTATACATTTAAGTCATTCTTTGGATACAATATCCACCCAATAAATGGAAAGGGATAATTAAACAAGAAAGTAAAGAAGAAAACAATTCTTATTAGTCCCTGAGCTAGGCCCTTTGGGCAAAATTGGCTTTTAAATATTCTCTGATGGTTAGTATTTGAAAAAGAACAAATAGCATCATCAAGTAGCATCATCAATTACAAGTAACTTAGGGTTTCATATTGAAAGAGTTTGTGTATCACTTATTATGTCCATCAGTTTTCTGTTGCTGCAATAAGAAATTATCATAGACCTGGTGACTTAAGACAATGTAATTTATTATTGTATGGTTCTGGAGGTCAGAAGTCTAAAATGATTTTCATGAAGCTAAAGTCAGTGTTGGCATGGCAGATTCCTCCTGGAGGCTTTGAGGGAAGAATGCTTCTCCTTGCCTATTTCTTCTCCTGGCATCCACCTGTATTCCTTGGCTCCTTGCCCCTTCCTCTGTCTCCAAAATGCATCCCTCCAATCACTGCTTGCCTCATTGCATGCCTTCTCCTCTGACTCCTGCTTTCCTCTTATGAGGATAGTTAGGCTTACAATGGGCCCACTTGGATAATCCAGGACCATTTCCTCATCCCAAGATCCTTAATGTAGTCCTATCTACAAATGCCTTTCTGTCATATAAGGTAACATTCACAGATTCCAGGGATTAGGATGCAGGTTTATTGGGGAGCCATGAATCAGCTTACTCTACAAATTTAAATGATCTATACTTGATCCTAAATGTACTTTGGTCTCTAAAACACGTACCGGTAACTTTTTTATATGAAAAGAAGAAAGAAGAAAGGAAGAAAAAAGAAAGAAGAAAGAGAAGAAGAAGAGGAAGAAGAATGCCTTAGTTGTTATTGTGAAAAGCAGTAAGACTGAGATATAGTCCTATTCTTCCAAAAAGCTCATTTCCTGGCTAAGTCAGAGGCAGAGCCAATGTACGCACATTGAGGTAGAATCTGAGCAGATTTTCTCTTATTATTATTTATTACAGAAGCAGAAGTATATGTGTTAGTTCTCTGAGTATTTTCACACTTCACCTGGACAAATAAACCAGTATTTAAAATGGTAATTTGACAGTAGGGCTGTACTCGAAGTTCAGTGCATGTGGCATTTTAGAGGTCATGACTAAAGTCATTTTTTAATGATATTTCAGGTTCCCTGAATTTACAAAATCATCTTCTGTGATATTAGTACCTGAAGGAATAAAAATTTTATACCTCTTAAAGGCACCATCTAAAGCAATGGCTCCTAAACAATAATTTTTGGTCTTATGTTCCATGATGAAGATTTCACTGGCCTGAGATGAAGAAAAACATAAAGGAATTTTTCATAAAGCTAATACATTTAGTTTTAAGACTGTCCTTTCTGCCCTCACCATTTTTATTTTTTTCAAAAATTGTAAAAGATGATAAGTATATCTTTTTCATTTGAAAAATAATGACTAAAAAAAGAAGGATTTAGCAAATGTATATCAATAGCAAATTAACACACACACACACACACACACACACACACACACGCACATATCCTGGCTTACTGAATTCAAAGGTCAAAAAAAAAACAATGATCTACTGCTTCAGTTAATTAAATGAGTTTAAAAAGTATTAATAATAATGCTGTAAGTGTCTAATGAAAAAGTGCTCAACATCGCTCAGCATCAGGGAACTACAAATCAAAACCACAGTAAGATACCACCTCACACCAGTCAGAATGGCTAAAATTAACAAGTCAGGAAACAACCGATGTTGGCGAGGATGCGGAGAAAGGGGAACCCTCCTACACTGTTGGTGGGAACGCAAGCTGGTGCAGTCACTCTGGAAAACAGTATGGAGGTTCCTCAAAAAGTTGAAAAGTTGAAAATAGAGCTACCCTACGACCTAGCAATTGCACTACTGTGTATTTACCCAAAAGATACAAATGCAATGATCCGAAGGGGCATATACACCCGAATGTTTATAGCAGCAATGTCCACAATAGCCGAACTATCTATGGAAAGAACCTAGATGTCCATCAACAGATGAATGGATAAAGATGTGGCATACACACACACACACACACACACACACACACACACACACACACAGTGGAATACTATGCAACCATCAAAAAACTAAAATCTTGCTTACAATGATGTGGATGGAACTAGAGGGTATTAATTATGCTAAAAGAAATAAGTCAATCAGAGAAAGACAATTATCATGTGATCACTCTAATAAGAGGAATTTGAGAGGCAGGAAGGGGAGTAATGGGGGGGTACAGAGGGAAAAAAAAAAGAAACAAGATGGGACGAGGGAGACAAACCATAAGAGACTCTTAATCTCACGAAAGAAACTGAGAGTTGCTGGGGTGTCCGGGGGAGGCATAGGGTGGCTGGGTTACGGACTTTGGGTGGGGGGTTAATGTGCTATGGTGAGTGCTGTGAAATGTGTAAGCCTGATGATTCACAGACCTCTACCCCTGGAGCAAATAATACACTATATGTTAATAAAAAAAAAGAAAAATGAAATAATATAAAATATGTAAAAAAATAATAATGCTATAAGTGTCTAATGCCTTACAAAGTGTATTTATGTCAAGTGCTTCTCCCCACCCCAACAATAAGCCCATGAGGAAAGATGTAAGCAAGTATAATTTCCATTTCAGAGGTTGGAAAATTAAAGCATGGATTTCTAAATGACTTATTAGATGTTTTCTAATTGATATATTCACTTATGCTTAACTCTGTCATCTTAAACTTGCCTGGTATCCTTAACCATTTCTCTGATATTCAATTTATCTTCTTGCATAAACTGAAATATGGGTTTTCCCTGATTGTCCACGGAATTTTCCTCCACCCCTTGAGTTGAACATGTTTCCTGTGGTCTACCTTGTCCAGTGGTACAAGGATATGCTCATGTTTCCTCCTTGCTCCTTATTATTGTTTTTATACCATTATTTTTTCTCCTTCTTTAATGATTTCCTTTCAGCTTGAAATCCCATCCTTCGGTGGGGTAAAAGATCAAATATTCTACAATGAATGCTTAAGAAAGGCCAAAAAAAATAAAGGCATTGATATGATAAGGCATACTGATATGATCAATATGATCAGTTGTTTGGCAACATATGGTAATCAGTAATGAAAATTGGGATTGTAGAGTGCTCTTAAGGATGGGATAATTGGCAAAGAAGGCACAGGATGTAAATAAAGAAAGTTGCTGAAATAGATATAGACAAATAAAGAGGACGTTAGAGGATGATATGGGATGGGGTCAAAATAATTTGGATTTTTAAAATATGTAATACAGAAATAACGTCCCAGTGTGACTCCTTTACATATAATGTCCCAATATGCTACTTTTTGAAATATCTGGACAATAATTAGAGGTTAGCACTTAATCAATTTAATATGTCTCAATTCCAGAAAATGCTACAACCTATTAAATTATTCTTTAGTGATGTGCTATGTCAGTAGCATTCAGAATAGAACCCATAAAGGTTACTAAGTTAATAAAATGCTGTAAATGATGCTATATTATTTACCATTTCATATTCTTAGAGCAAGATGGGCCTTGAGATACACCCACTTACTTACAGACGAGAAAACTGAGGTACAAAAAAGATCAAGTGAGTTGACTGAAGTTATAAAACCTAACTAGGTTCTTTGATTTGGTGATTTTGTGTATTTTCCTAAATAAAATCCAAAAAGAAGATCTATGTTAAAGAATCTGTTTTGAGAAAAGGCCATTGACCAATAAACTAATTATTCTTTTTAGTACAACTTCCAAGAACTCTTAAATGAGGAAATCCTAATCTCTATAAGAAGGGAGACAAGTCTGCATTTTGGAGTATCAGCCAGTAGTAGCTAAGAAATGTGCTCACTTAGTTGTCAGTTCCTCTCATTATAATATACACAGAAAAATAAAACAACTTTTTAAAAGCTCACAGTTTGAACACAAAATGAACAAGGATATTTCACAATTTGCAAATGAGATCAGAAGGAGCTAAATATATTTGTAAATGGAGTAAAGAGTATCAATAACAACAAATACATAAAAGGGAAACTCTCTACCTCGTGGAGTTATTATATGTCTTAGCAGCTTTACATTTCTGTGTTCATTTATTTGTAGCTTTGCATTTCTCTCCCTAGCCCCAATCTACTTCATTGCTTTGCCTTTCCTGATTATTGTCATCAGACTTCTGGAGGCTGTGATATGAAGAAACATTCTAAAGAGACAAGAATTTTCTAAACTCTTCCCATGTTGAAGAATTTTACGGGGCATGTAACAAAACTGCTGCCATAAAAATACTCATAACATCCTTATAAAAGACTTTAAAGATGAGGAAACTGAGGTATAGGAAGATTAGCTCACTTGTATCAAACAGCTTTGAAAGGTGGGAACTGGAACTGTCTTTTATTACAGGATGCCTTCCAAGCCCATGCACTATCCGCTACATCAAGATTTCTATGAGTAGGTAATTTTTTTTTATTTGACACATTTATTGAGAAGAATTTATGTATCCTGTGCCTAATGCAGAGGTTCTCGACCAGGGGTGATCTTCCCCTCAGTGACCATTTGGCAATGTCTGCAGATATTTTGACTGTCACAACTACAGTAAGGAGGTCTAGTGACATCCAGTGGGTAGAGGCTAGGGATACTACTACACACATTACAAAAAGGGACAGCTTGCCACAGCGAAAAAATTATTAGACTCAAAATGCCGAGGTGGAGAAAACATGGTCTAATACTAGAAGTTTATGGTATTTCAGCTTCTGCTTAACATGAAGAAAGTCACGACAGAAAAAGCCTGATAAAATAACACCATTGTTCTTTAAAACAATTAGATAGCTAAAGATACAAAGAATCCTTAAAACTAAATTCTAGTAAGTGATGAGTCCTTCAAAGCTCTTCCTAGATCACTGATATAGAGGAAAAATCTACTGCCAGTGGAGGCACTGACAAAATACTGGACTTCCCAAAAAATTTTCATGGTCACAGAGGGGCCAGAATAACGGATTAGATTTCCAGAGTCTCACACACTGTGAATCTGAACCAAGTGGTCAACATTTTCACATGAGTCTCTATCATGTATAGATGAGGAATATGCTTAAATTTGAGGGCAGAAGGAAAGAGCTAGGAGAGATCCCTCCATAGCACTCCAAACTTTCATGAAGGCAAGGAAGTTGCTGCCAAAAACTGTTAATATGGCAGGAAATCTGAGAGAAAAGCCTCTCAGGAACTCAGGCTTCATGAAGTACTCTGGAGTGACTGCTAAAGGCTTGGAGCACATAGAAAGGTGACGATAAATCTCTCAAGCTCAGAAAACCAGGGTCTGGATTGGAGAGGGTTAGGCTAGAAGCTGTCCTCATGACATTTGAAATGAGTGATGACTGCAACCTAAATAATGCTTAAAACACAGCCCAGACCCAACCAGAGCACACATTAGTGGACTGATGGAAAAGGAATGTATTCTTTTCTGGAGATAAATATCATTTGCTTTAGTCTCTAACATTCTCTATACATAACATGTGGCACAAAATAAATAACTGGAGGCAAGAAAAAGTAAGAGAAAGTGACTCATAGTCAAGAAAGAAGAAAAGAAGGGCGCCTGGTTGACTTAGTCTGTTAATCATCTGCCTTCTGCTCAGGTCATGATCCCAGGGTCTGGGATTGAGCCCTGCACAGCAGGGAGTTTGCTTCTCCTTCTCCCTCTGCCCCTCTGCCAGTTTGTCCTCTCTCTCTCTCTCTCTCAAATAAATAATTAAAAATCTTTAAAAAAAATAAAAGAGCAGAAGGAATATTTTAAAATGATAGAATGTTCTAAAATGAAAGACTACAACCCACAAATCTAATTAGATCAGCTAACTCTAAACAAAATTAAGACACATGGTCAAAGCACTAAAAAAAATCAGTGACGAAGAGAAACCTAGACTAGATAGTGGCAAAAGACAAATTATACATAGGGAAACAGCGATAGGAAAATATGTAGTGAACAAACACCGAGATGACTGCCATGATCCCCATAGCCACTTAAACACCCAATTGCCTAATCCCTCCCCTTGAGTGTGGGTGGAGCTTGTAACTTGCTTCTAACCAACAGAATGCGGAAAAGATGACAGATATGAATATGTGTACATGATTAGATTTTGTGATTGTGTTGGATGAGATTATAATGTTTGTGTTGCTATGAGACTCTGAGAGACAGGCTTATTGAGAAAATCACATACAAAAAAACTGAGGGCAGTATCCAGCCAACAGCCAGAAAAAACCTGATGCCTTCCACATAACAACACAGAAGGAACCTGACGAGCTCAGAAGGGAAGGTCCCCAGCTGAACCTCTGATGAGGTCTTGATCAGTACAAACATCGTGATGGCAGTTACACGAAAGATCCTAAAGCAGAAGATCCTGCCCCATAGAAACTGTGAGATACAAAGTTGTGTTGTTCTAGGGCACCTGAGTGGCTCAGTCATTGAGCGTCTGCCTTCAGACCAGGTCATGATCCCAGGATCCTGGGATCAGGCCCCATATCAGGCTCCCTACTCTTCGGGAGGCCTGTTCTCCCTCTCCCACTCCTCCTGCTTGTGTTCCCTCTTTCACTGTGTCTCTCTCTGTCAAATAAATAAATAAAATCTTAAAAAAGACTTTAAAAAACAATTTTTATATTTATATAAAACTGATTACATTAAATGAAGACCATAACCATACAATTATTGTAGGTATATAATAATTTGGTTTACGATTTATAACATAACAAAAAAAGGCAAATAGTGGGAGGCAGTATATGGAATCACACTGTTATAAGATGCAGAAAGTTTATGACACAGTACAACATTATTTGAAGCCAGACTATGATGACTTAAAGATGTTTGCTGTAGTCTCCTAGAGCCCCACTGACAAATATAACTTGTAGCCATACTGTTCAAACATAAATTAAAATTAATTAAGATTAAAATAATTAAAAATTTAATTCCTCAGTCACACTGACTATAGTTCAAATACTCAATAGCCAAGTGTAACTATTGGTTACTGTCTTGAACAGCAGAGTTACAGAACATTTTAAGCATCGTGAAAAGTTGTATTAGATAGTGTTCCTCTGGAGTATCTATTAAAAATAGCACAAGAAAGGAGAGCTAAGAAAATATGTGCAAAAACTTCATGCTGAAAAGTAAAACACTGCTGAGAGAAATTAAATTAAAGTTAATAAATGAAGGAATGTACTATGTACATGGATTAAAAAACTTCATATTAAGATATCCATTCTCCTCAGATTGATCTATAAGAGCAATGCTATCATCCTAATCAAAATTTCAGCAGGCTTTTTAAGAGAAATTTTCAAACTAATGCTAAAATTTATATGAAAATGACAAAAATGGGATGCCTGGGTGGCTCAGTTGGTTGAGCAGCTGCCTTCAGTTCAGGTCATGATCCCAGCGTCCTAGGATCGAGTCCCGCATCGGGCTGCTTGCTCGGCAGGGAGCCTGCTCCTCTCTCTCTGCCTCTGCCTGCCTCTCTGCCTGCTTGTGTTCTCTCTCTGTTAAATGAATAAATAAAATCTTTGAAAAAAAGGAGAAAAAAAAAAAAGAAAAGAAAATGACAAAAGTCTGGAAAAGTCAAGAAATACAGATTATATACTATGTGACTTTAAGATATCTTTATCATAAAGCTAATGTAATCAACATATATGTAAGCAGCATAAATACAGATAAGGAGACCATGAGGACAAAGGAAAAAATATATATATACATAAGTGTGTCTGTGTGCATGTGTCTGTGTGTGTTTGTGTTTGATATTCAACTAAGGAAACAAGTCAATTCAGATGGGTAAAGAGGTGTTTTTTTTAACAAATAGAACTGGAACAACTAGATATTAAAATTGGGGAAAAATAAACCTGGACCCTACACCACTTAATATATAATAATATATAATAACTAACTGGAGATGGACCAAAGACCTAAATCTAAAATTCAGTATTACTTCTGAAGGAAAATATAGGAGAATTCCATCAATCCTTGGTTTAGGCAAAGCCTTCTTCGAGAGGGAAATGCACTAATCATAAAAGAAAACAAATGACAAACTGGATTCCACAAAATTAAAATCTTCTTTCTTCAAATAACATTTAACAACAGGAGTAACAAGCCACAGACTGAAGAGGATACATATTCAGAATTTTTTTTAGACCTCCTAAAACTCTACAATTAAAGAGACAACTCATTAAATGAAAGGAAAAGGGAGAATAGACTTGAAAAGCTGTTTCACAAAAGAAAATATATGAATTGTCATCAGGGAAATAAAAATCTAATCCTCAATTAGATAACATTTCAAACCCATAAAAATGACTCAATTATAAAAGACTGACAGTTTTAGACACTGGCAGAATATATAGGACCTGGGACTTACTACGTACATTGCCAATGGGTATTTAAATTGTTTGTTTGTTTTTTTTATTTAAATTGTTTTAATCGCTTTGGTGAACTATGACCAAACAATTCTACTCCAAGGTATTTATCTAAGAGAATTTAAAACATATACCCATGAAACGATTGTAGGGGAGCCTGGGTGGTTCAGTCGGTTGGGCACCAAGGACTGATTTTCAACTGAGGCCATGATCTCAAGGTCCTGAGATGGAGCCCAGCATCTGGCTCTGTGCTCAGCAGAGTCAGCTTGAGGATTCTCTCTCTCTCACTCCACCCCTCCCCACCTTGCACCTGTGTGCATGCTCTCTAATTAAATAAATCTTTTTTTAAAAAAGGATTATATAAGAATACTTACAGCAACTTTATTCATAAGAAATAAAACTAAAAATAACTCAAATGCCCAGCCACTGAGAATCAATAAACAAAATTTTCTGTAACCATACCACTTGACAACAAAATAAAGGGGAATATATATGAATAAACGTAGATGAATGTATATACAAATACAATCATTACGTAAATCTTTATCAAATTATACTAAATGAAAGAAATTTGTCATAAAAGACTAAACGTTATATAATTTCATTTATGTAAAGCTACAAAACAGGAAAAACTCACAGGCAGAAATGAAAAGCTAAGTGAGGGAAACAAAAGAACAGAGGGAAGAACACGAAAGAAATTTCTAGAATGATGAAATTCTTGTATATGCCGTTTGCTGTGATCATCACAGTGAAACAATTGTCACAACTGTTTAAACTTATCAAACAAAATCTCTGCATTTTGTTGTATATAAATTGTACTCAGATTTTTTTTGTATTCAGATTTTTTTAATAGAATCAACTAAAACATGTATTAGCAGAATATAGTAAGTCCCCAAAAGTTATTACTTTTTTGAAATTTTATGTGATTCAGTATGCTTAATAGCAGAACAAAATTCTATATTCTTTATCCTAAGAAAAATTTGAAATAGGAAGATTTTTGCAATTCAATTTAGAACCTTATGTGTTCCTCAGGAGTTATAATTTTGATACTCTCTTTTCAGGTGTCCTAAAATATTCTTGGGATTGGGACTAACTGAATAAAGGATTCCCAACACCATGTAGGACTTTACAAGCGCTTTGTGTTTTGCTGTATTTCAACTTTGTTTTGGTGATTTGATATTTCTTGATTTTAATCCAAGGAAAAAAGACAATAATAATTATATTAGGAAAGACTCTTTAAAGAAATAAATAATGTTGGGGCACCTGGGTGGCTCAGTGGGTTAAAGCCTCTGCCTTCAGCTCAGGTCATGATCTCAGGGTCCTGGAATCGAGCCCTGCATTAGGCTCTCTGCTCAGCAGGGAGCCTGCTTTCCCCTCTCTCCCTGCCTGCCTCTCTGACTACTTGTCATCTCTCTCTCTCTCTGCGTCAAATAAATAAAAATTAAAAAAAAAGAAAGAAAGAATGTTTACCTCTATAATAGCAAAATATGCAAACATCTAAATGTAATGTTACTTACACTAAAAGGTAGTGTCTTTCATGTTTTGTCCTATAGACAGCTTCAAAAGGCTTAATAGTTAATGAAACACCTTCACCATGAATGAGCATTTTGAAATGTATTAAAATGAAATTATTCCATGTCTCTTTGCATAGCAGAAGGCATAAAAGATACACTGATATCATATATAAGCATTAAACATGGGCAATGAATAAGGTTAAGTTCTATAACACTTTCAATAAGATGTGTTGTATTTTTTTTTAATTTTCCAGAAAACTATGATCTACATACATAAATGAGAGCACAGTTGTTCTCTCAACTAATTCCAACATGTGGCTTCCAATTATTACTCAGTGATCTTCATCCAAGTTCAGCTCATTAAACCACCACAATTAAAAACCCTGCCCTAAAACTCAGTGCTTTCCACCAAGGACTCATACTAAAACCATTACAGAAGTTTCTGCAATTTAGTGTGAAAAAGAAATAAAATCTGCTTGAGAAAGAAGCTAGGCACAAAAAACCACATGTTTTATTATTCCATTTATGGAGAATGTTTTAAAAAGGTAAATCTAAAGAGACAAAAATGATTAGTGATTGTCTGAGTATGGTGGAAAGTAGAGGATAGGAATTAAACATAAATAGATATGAGTGATCTTATCAGAATGATGAAAATATTCTAAAACTGGACTCTGATGATAGTACAACTTGGTAAGTTTACTAAAAATCACTGAATTGTACACTTAAAATGGGTGAATTTTATGGTATATAAGTTATACCTCAATAAAATATAATCATTAAAAATTGTATTTGAGTAGTAAAACTAACTAGCTTTTCCCTAAATTGGGAACTAGTTCCTCACACATCCAGATGTTAACACAAAGAAAAAAAATAAAAGTCACTACTATGTGAGAAAACGTTACTTCTGTTAAGTGATTAACACATTTTGACAATTAAGTTAAAATAGATACTTATAGAAAGTTAAATATGAAACCCCAACTTCCTTGATAAAACCAAGACAGTGGGATGGGGGAAAAGCATTCCAAACTTAAAGTTTAGAATGCTCTCCAAGATATATTTGGAAAGGAGCTCAACAATATAATGTTGTCACATACTTTTTTTTTTTCCTTCACAAATTAGAGGCACTGTGTTTCTCAAGTTGAGAAAAGCAAGACAGTATGGAATGCCTACTTACTTTAACTATATATACTAATATAGTGTGTGTGTGTGTGTGTATATATATATATATATATGTATAAAATTTATATACTTAGGACCCCTCCATCTTAACTATATATACTTAGGACCTCACCTTAACTGTGTATACTTAGGACCTCAAGTCAAGAACTCAGTTAATACAATACAATAAGATAAAAATACTTAACTTAGTTAATCAGGTTTCTCAACATCAGCAGTATTTAGGGGCATTTTGGCCCTAATTATTCTTTGTCATGGGGGCTGTCCTGTGGAATACAGAATGTTTAGCAACAACCCCAACTTCTACTTACTAAGTAATAATAATTAGAAGGATAGATCCAAAAAGATAACCTTAAAGAAAAAATTTAAAAGCTAGTATATATATTATCGGTAGATATGAGTAATTCATAATACTTTTAGAATGGGGTTTATACTTAGGAGATAAGAAAGGGAATAAGAAACATAAGGAGTTAAAAGGAAGCTTCAGCTGTATTAGTAAAGTTATAATAAAGAAAAAAAAAGAGAACTAAACTAGCGAAATACAAATGTTTATAAGCTGGGTGATGGGAGCATTTGTTTTGGTTAAGTTATACTCAAGTAATTCATAGTATTAGGTTCTATGTTATAAAGTCCAGGAAGGTTCGGAGGGTATTTTTCTACTTCCCATCTTTGTTTACAGAACCAGGAAGTGGAGCAGTCACAAAATAAAACAGCACCCCATCAAATTTTAAGACTCCTACATTTGACATTGTTGCTATTTCAGTCCTTAGTATCTACATGACTTATTCTCTAAAATAATAGCAATCATTCACAACATAATTATCAAGGAGGAAGGTTTACAAATGCATGCTTAAAACATAATCCACTTCAAAAATTGGGGACTAATTTTCCTTAATGTCAGAACAGAATTATACGATAGCAAAGTTCAAACAAATAATCACCTTCAACTTCTCAAAAAGTGCAGAAAACTTAGCAGATATTGTGATGATCCATTTTGTTATTATTATACAGTTTGGTTTTATAAAAACTGAAAAAAGCTGGACATCAAATCGTGTCCCTTCAATCAAAAATAACTCCATATGGTAAAATACTGATAAAAGTAGTTCTATTGAGAGTTATTCCTGCTCCCAGAAATTAGCACAAGAAAGAGTTTATATTAGAATTGAGATAATGAAAGTCCAGATTTTTCCCCTTTTAATTTTACAGTTGAAAGACCCCTTAGAGGTTGTTTAGCTCTTATTTTATAGATGTGGAAAATGAGATTCAGAAAATTCAGGTGATTTCCTTCCTCAAGGTCATCCTGTGAGTTAGTAGCAGAGCTGAGTCTAGAACTCATATCTTCATCCTTCTGTGTTCTTTCCACACTGCCAAAGTGAATTCCTACAATATTATCTCTTATTTTCTAGAAGAGAATATTTTATAACACAATATAATGGCTTTATCAGTAACTACATGCCTAATGTGCATCTCAGAACACATTAAGAATATTAATGTCGTTGTTAGGAGAAGAGGCTATTATTGCAGCTTAAGCTTTCATTTTTCCCCCATTTAATGCATAACCCTAGTTCATACGGGAGAAAAAAAAATAAGGTTCAGTCAGCAACTTGTAACCAGTGCAAATTCCATGACACTATCAATATGACAGCCTCAAGGTCAAAAGACTAGATCATCTCTACATCAGTCAATTCTCTGTAACTCAAAGATGTCAGTCATTGGGAAGGATCAGCTAACCTATCTCCCCAAAAGCACTCTGACTGATTTAATGTTCACAACATTAGTTATCAACAAAGGGAAATAGAGAGGAGATTCGATTTGTATCCCTCCATTCTAATGCACTAGAGACAGAGACTAGAATAAGTACACTGTTTATTCCCTCAACTGATGGCATTTCCCTGTTTGCTTTTATCTGGTGTCTAATTTAGCTCAACAAATCTAACTTTCTTCTTTATTTCTTCCTTTGAGGCTCAGAATTCTGGAGCTTTTACAAAGAGCTACCTGAATGAGGCTGGCTAAGGAAAGGAAAGCTAGCACTGTTTTGACACACTGACATAAAAAGTTGGTTCAGCACAGTGATTTGACTAAACAGCTTGCTGAAATTCTCGCCTCAGGAGACATATGTATATTCCTATTGTAACTAAAAAAGATTGTGATTTTTTTTCATCTGTGTCTTGGCTTGCGGGCACAGGGGCAAAAGCACTTCATCTGGAGAAAGACAAATTGGGTTTA
Organism: Nasua narica; assembly: GCA_028533885.1. NCBI lineage: Eukaryota > Metazoa > Chordata > Mammalia > Carnivora > Procyonidae > Nasua > Nasua narica. The sequence goes on from CM052815.1 coordinate 18,927,161, forward strand.
TATCCTAAATCAAGATCATTTACCTCATTGGCCATACATTTGTCATTAGAATAAGGATAGGGGCACTTTGGTGGCTTAGTTAAGTGTACAACTCTTAATTATGGCTCAAGTCATGATCTTAGGGTTGCAAGATCAAGCCCTGTGTCAGGCTCCATGCTGAACATGAAGCCTGGTTAAGATTCTCTCTCTTCTCGCTCCGCCCCTCCCTCCTTTCTCTCCTCCTTTCTTAAAAATACATACATACATACATATATACATACATACGGATAATAATATCAAATTACATCAGTTAGGATTACTTTTAGCTTCTAGTGATAGAAATCCAAACAGTAACAAAGACCTAAGCAAGACTGAAATTTATGCTCTTTTATATAAAAGACGGAGCAAGAAGATGGAAATGGCACCAAGGGACGAGAATCCTTTGATCTTGTTCTATATTTCATGGCCTCTATTTCAGAGAGCAGGGAAAGCAGCATTTTGATGTAAGACCAAGAAGGAAGGAAGGAATAAATAAGGAGAGGTAAAGGGTAAACTTGTTGACTAAAAAATGCAGATAACACGGCACAAAGGGTTTACGTCCCATCGGCCAGAATTATACATGGGGCCATATCCAACTGTAAAAAAAGGCTGAAAAATATGGCATCCATTTTAGATGTATTCCCTGAAGCCAAAAAGTAGGAATTCTATCACCACAGTGAGAGGGAAGAATATATTGAGAAATAACCAGCACCTCTATCATACCTATCTTAGGAAAGACTGCTAGTTTTCCACAAATATCTGGACTATATATATCAAGCCCATTGCATTTAGATGTTACCACCACATAAATGTGAATAAAAGTGATGAGACCTGCTTTTAGGACTACATCTATAGGATTAAGAATACTCTTCTTCCATGTTCTTCTTACAGTTTAGCTGACTCAAAGTTTTTTCTTTGAACCAGCTAAAACTCGAATTTTAGGTCATCAACCTTTCTATGTAAGTGAGGACAATACCTTGAGGAACAGAAAAAATGGAATGTATTAGGTCCCTTGGCTATATGAAATGAAACACTTGCTGACATGGAAATCTTTCTTAGAACTAGGATTATTAGAGAGAGATATTATTTACATACGGTTTCAATGGGCAATAGCAACTAAGCCTGATTTTGAGTGACATATTTACCTCACAAGGATGTCTCTAAGGATTAAATTATGTCATGTCTATGAAGCATTGGAAATGCCTGCCCAAAGTAAGCACATAAAGAAATAAATTTTAAAAAGTATATCTACATACACATGAATTTATCATATATATGTTAAATATTTATATAACTATTATAAGTATATATGTTATTATATGCATAATTGTGTGTGTATAACTACATAGAGAGAACCAGCTATCCCTTTAAGTGTCACCTGGGTCCTCCACAGTGAATTTTACATCAACCATTACATACAGGATATAAATAACAGCAATATCAAGTATCCTTTCCAAATTAGGCAAAAACCCATGCATTATTGTTACCCTAATAAAATAAACCAAAGTCTTATTTTACAAATAAAGACAATATATGGACCAGAACTATCTGAATCTTACATGCCTCAATCCTATTCCTTATGAGGCCTCCAATAGAGTATACAGGATAAGGCCAACATAAAAACTAGAGTATTTATTATTATGACTACCGTTATTATTACCCGGGGTTTGACTTCAATGTAAAATTTATTGCTTTTTTCTTCTAATCACAAAATAAATTTTCATATATTTCCAATCTGATATAAAAATTTCTTCAAAATCATATTCATCAAATGCCAGGGGCTAAGAAGTAAAAGTGATGAGGAGGTAAAGTATATATAACATAGGCCAACATCCTTAAGTCTTACTGTCTTCTCCAACCCTACAGCTATAACACTGCATCTATGCTGGCCCTTGGTTGAGCATGCAATCCCAAACGCCAATTTTCTTCTCAGCCTCGGAAAACTATCACTGCTGCTTCCTTGTCCTCTGTGCTCAGTGCCACAAATCAGCAAATGCTCTGAGGAGAGAAAGCAGGTCAAGTTAGGTCTCAGTGCACTCTCTGAGGTATCCTGGCGTCTCAAATTCTGACTTCTTTGTTTGCCTTCTACTCACAAAAACAGACACATAGACCAGTGGAACAGAATAGAGAGCTCAGAGATGGACCCGCAACTCTATGGTCAAATCATCTTTGACAAAACAGGCAAAAATATCCAGTGGAAAAAAGACAGTCTCTTCAATAAATGGTGCTGG